>CM062812.1:999261120-1000000000 GCA_031772625.1 Pinus tabuliformis | reverse complement strand
CATTTGGGGATGTTCGTCTGAAGTAAGAATATACAATCCACAAGAGAAGAAGTTGGACCCAAGGACCATTAGTGGGTATTTTATTGGATATGCTAAAAGGTCTAAAGGTTACAGATTTTATTGTCCATCTCACAGCACTAGGATTGTGGAATCAAGAAATGCAAAGTTTCTTGAAAATGACTTGATCAGTGGGAGCGATCAAACCAAGAACATAGTTTTTGAGAAGGATCATTCAGAATCTCAACCTTCCACCTCAAGTGATAGATTGATTATTGTTCACAGCACCCCTCAAGTACAAACTGGTGTTGAAAAACCAATTGTTGAAGTTCCACAAGCTGTTGACGACATTCCAGTAGATCAGGTAGTTCAAGAGTTGCCAAGAACTTTTGAACAACGAGTTGAACCACATACTTCTCAGGAAGATGATGGTACACCATTAAGAAAATCTATTAGACCAAAGAGATCAGCAATCCCTGATGATTATGTTGTGTATCTGCAAGAATCTGACTACAACATTGGAGCCGAAAATGATCCCGAGTCATTTTCACAAGCCATGAGTTGCAAAGAATTAGAATTATGGTACGATGCCATGAAGGAAGAGAAGAATTCTATAAAGAGTAACGAAGTCTAGGATCTTGTTGAGTTGCCTAATGGTGCAAAAGCCATTGGATGTAAATGGGTCTTTAAGACAAAGAAAGACTCATTGGGAAACATTGAGAGATACAAGGCAAGACTTGTTGCTAAGGGATTCACTCAGAAAGAAGGAATCGATTACACGGAGACTTTCTCTCCTGTATCTAAGAAAGATTCCTTGCGCGTTATTATGGCATTAGTAGCCCATTTTGACTTGGAGTTGCAACAAATGGATGTGAAAATGACATTTCTCAATGGAGATCTAGAGGAGGAGGTTTACATGAAACAACCTGAAGGATTCCCCTCTAGTGATGGTAAGCAATTGGTTTTCAAGCTCAAGAAATCATTATACAGTTTAAAAAAAACATCCCGCCAATGGTATTTGAAATTCCATAATGTAATTTCTTCATTCGATTTTGTAGAAAACATTATGGATCAATGTATATACCTGAAAGTCAGTGGGAGTAAAATCTGTTTTCTTGTTTTATATGTGGATGACATTTTGCTAGCAACCAATGATAAGGGTTTGCTGCATGAGGTGAAACAATTCCTCTCTAAAAATTTCGATATGAAGGATATGGGTGAGGCATCTTATGTCATTGGCATTAAGATCCATAGAGATAGATTTCGAGGCATCTTGGGTCTGTCACAGGAAACCTATATTAATAAAATTTTAGAGAGATTTGGATGAAGGATTGTTCACCAAGTGTAGCTCCCATTGTGAAGGGTGATAGGTTCAATTTGAACCAATGCCCAAAGAACGACTTTGAAAGGGAACAAATGAAGAACATTCCATATGCTTCTGCTGTCGGAAGCCTAATGTATGCTCAAGTCTGCACAAGACCTGACATTGCATTTGTTGTGGGAATGTTGGGACGATATCAGAGTGATCCAGGTTTAGACCACTGGAGAGCTGCAAAGAAAGTAATGAGGTACCTTCAAGGAACCAAAAACTACATGCTTATGTATAGACGAATGGACAATTTGGAAGTAATTGGCTACTCAGATTCTAACTTTGCTGGATGTGTTGATTCACGCAAATCAACATCAGGATACATTTTTATGATGGCTGGTGGAGCTGTATCATGGAGGAGTGCCAAGCAGACCTTGATTTCCACTTCCACTATGGAAGCCGAGTTCGTCTCCTATTTTGAGGCTACTTTACATGGTGTATGGCTTAAGAGTTTCATTTTTGGGCTTAGAATTATGGATTCTATCTCTAAGCCATTGAGAATGTATTGCGACAATTCAGCTGTTGTTTTTATGGCTAAAAACAACAAAAGTGGGAGTCGAAATAAACACATCGACATTGAGTATTTAGCTATAAGGGAAAGTGTTAAATAAAAGAAAGTAGTCATTGAGCACGTCAGCACTGAGTTGATGATCGTTGATCCTTTGACTAAGGGCATGCCACCGTTTAAATTCAAGGATCATGTAATGAATATGGGATTTGGTTCCATTATGTAGTTTCTCATTGTATGGACAATGTTATTTTAATGAAATTCTTAATTATTGTGATGTTTTTCTCATATTTGTGTGCACCTTAATTTGATTTGAGAGAATTCATCTGTGTAGGACCAAGAATAAACATAAAGTTTATTCATTAAGAAATTGTTGCCACATAAATTATAATAGAAATAAATACATAGTAATACATGGAAGATAATACTCGTCATTAGAGGACTTATCGCCATGATTCATGTATCTATTACTTAATACAGATTTTCAATGGGTTTTAAGATGAGACATTAAGATTGGAAGTATGGACCAAGTGGGAGAATGTTAGCTCCCACAACGGCCGCTGATGATTCGGTCACCATCTCCCGCTGTTTCCAATAATTATGGAAACCAACTGATGTTGATTAAATTCTTGTTGGGAGCTCCTAGAGTGGTTCATTACTCCCACTGCAGTTCTCTACCATGTTTTGTGGAACACTTGACACATAGCCAACTAAAGCTTGATGGAAGCTTGGTTATAAATACTTCTGTTTCGTCCCCAAGCTCACTCATTCAATCCCCTTTAGCGTTACGCCATCAAATTAGAGTGAGCAGAGCTTGGAAGTGCCACGCGGATGAGGGTGAAAGAAGAAGAAGAAGCAGTAGCGGTGCTCTAGCAAGAAGTAGTACTACGCAAGATAAACTTGGCGCCTGTGGAATTTGTTTTTTTCAAATCTTTTGGGCTGGGTTTCTTATAGTGGAGGATGGAACGCTCATCTGGTAACTCCATCGTAAACAAACAAATGTATATTTTATTCCATTTCTCGCCTAAATTACAGTGCAGCTTGTAGGATATTTATTCTATCACTGCACAAAAAATTCCTATGTTCGTCTTTCCCCAAACGTTGTGCGAGAAAATTCCAAATGTGGCACATATGAGCCCTCACTTTATTATGCTACACAAGATCCTGGATTAATATTTCTAGTCTTGTAATTGAACAAATTACGGAGTTTTGTTGCTGGGAGTGCTTTTATTTTGATGATTTGAAGCTTCTGTCGAGTGTATTTGGATGTTTTCGTGTTGGACTATGATTATTTTGAGACATTTAGGGAAGGCACTACAGCGGAAGCACAACAGAAAGTATCAATGGTCAGAGGTATGATTTCTTGGGTATTCAAGTTTTCGATTCTTTTAAAGTGTTTATTCCGCATTATAGAATCATTATTAAACTTACAATCATAACATTCTAGCTCCTAAATCTATGGTAAAAAATAAACTTTGCCTAGAACCCTGGTTGTTAAGAAAGGTGTGCGAGGAAAAAGATGTGAAGAATAACCTATTATAGCAATAAAATCCTTTGGTGCCATCTTTCTGTGATTTGCATAAAAAGACTCAACACTCTTCCACCTTCCGAGTGTAATCACAAAAGCTTTAGCCATTGCATTCATTCGGACTTGAATAGCATTGATGTCCTGGGATCCATAATTATGGATGCAGCCATTAGATTAGTTGATAACTGTAAGTATGATTTCAAAAGTATTTCTGTACTAGCCAACAAGATCAAACAGTAAGTGATGGAAATTCCTACAAAAAAAAATGTGTTCTACACAGGTTTTTGTTTTGGGAGTGTAAAACAATACTTTTGATTAATACAGATTTTCCCTGTAGCATGAAAGTTGAGAGTCAATAAACTTCATCTACCAGCAACTTAATCTCAAATATTTTTAAATTTAGTAATATGTACATCCTTTCTCAAAGCAAAATATCCAAATATCAAATTGAAATTGGTCTATGAGAACTTTGTAAGACCGGCGACAAGTCCACCTCGATTTGACTGCTAAAGTTCATTGATCCTATCCTAACTCAAAACGGAAAATTAACCAATAAAAAATGTGGGAGATGTCAACATTCAACATCAAAAGTACCAACGTCTGCCTTTAAATTTCTTTATGATATTGCGTCGAAGTCTTTAAATTGTAACTTTATGTATTCTCTGTCTTGAAAAACAGAATGAATACCAGCATCTGACTTTAAATTTCTTTTATGGTATTGCGCGAAGTCTTTAAATTGTAATTTTATGTATTCTCTGTTTTGAAAAACATAATGAAAGAAAATTTCAGAATGAATTTAAATAATGGCATATGCAGGTTTCAAACCTGCGTCGAAGTCTTTAAATTGTAATTTTGTATTCTCTGTTTCCAAAAACAGAATGAAAGTTAAAATGAATTTAAATAATGGCACATGCAGGTTTCGAACCTGCGTCGAAGTCTTTAAATTCTAATTTATGTATTCTCTGTTTCGAAAAACAGAATAAAAGAAAATTTCTTTTATGGTATTGCGCGAAGTCTTTAAATTGTAATTTTATGTATTCTCTGTTTTGAAAAACATAATGAAAGAAAATTTCAGAATGAATTTAAATAATGGCATATGCAGGTTTCAAACCTGCGTCGAAGTCTTTAAATTGTAATTTTGTATTCTCTGTTTCCAAAAACAGAATGAAAGTTAAAATGAATTTAAATAATGGCACATGCAGGTTTCGAACCTGCGTCGAAGTCTTTAAATTCTAATTTATGTATTCTCTGTTTCGAAAAACAGAATAAAAGAAAATTTAAAAAAAAAATTTAGTAATGGCCTATGCAGGTTTCGAACCTGCGACCTTCGCGTTATTAGCACGACGCTCTAACCAACTGAGCTAATAGGCCGGATGAAATATCGGTGGGCCTGATAGTATATTAAAATCCTTTTCTTCCTTAGAAGATGCCATTTTTATATCTTCAAATCAATAGAATCAGATTTCTTTCAGTGGGATTTAGTTGTGACACAATTCCAGTAAAAGTGGCTTCACATTTTCAGAATAAAGAAATTTGGACACGTGCAGGTTTTATGAGCTTATCAAATACTCTCAAACTATTATGGACTATGGAGGGGCAGCCCAAAAATAAATCAACCAATGCTATATGGATGGATTAGACAGATTGAGGTCATTTGGGAATTTCTCAGAGACTCAACAATTGAGCACATTGGATGGGATTTTAACGAAAATGCGGACAACATGTCAAAAATGGGGTTACTGGATGCAGTGGACGGGATGCATATTGAAATTAAGTTCGGTGACAACATAATGGAGGCTGGGATCCTTCCACTTCAGGGATAGCATTCCATCGTGGATGGGATTTTATCAACTGAAATTTGGTTTTTATTTTTTATTTTCTCTATGAGGCGGTTTTGAGGCTGGTATTTTTTTGCTTTTGTATTTGCATAGTTTATATTATGAGATGATAGATGGATTGAATAGGTTTTTGATGAAAATGGGACATTTAAAAATGTTACAGGTTTTTTATGTTTTAATTTCCTCTCAGTACATGGGAAGTTATATTAGAAATGTCTAGATACAGTTGGTATAAATGTATGGACTGATACTGAACAGAACAAAAATGGGAAAAAACATATATGCTCTGTAAATTACTAATATATATACTGTTTTTTATCATATATAAAAACAGTGTTTTTTTCTTACTGGGAAAAAAAAGATAAACAAAATATATAGACGAAGGAATAAGGAAGATGCATATTTACTGTTTTAACTTTTTATCATATAGAAGTTTAGTAGGAAAAGGAAGTAAGTTTCAATGTAAAGTTGTATTTTCCAAAAAGCTGTTCGAACACGATCCCTGGCTTACCACCCTTTAAATCAAATTTGCCAACAAAAAGATTTTTGCTATTTTTTAAAGCACTAAAATTTCTTATCATTTTTTAAATCTGTAGATGTTCTCGTCAATATACTTCACTCTCGTGTATTACCATGGATTTTCCAAAAACATTTCATCAGTATAATAGCACACAACACTCTATGATGATTCTTTGATTCTTTCTTTTTTTAATTGTAACTCACGTTTTTATATCACCATTGTCTTCCTAATTATAAATAACAAATATAATAACACATAACGCTCTATTTTGATATTGTCTATATTGTTTTATATTAAATGCTATTTTATATGGATCTGTAGCCTTAACTTAATATTTTTTTGAAACCGTAACAAATTATATGATTGTGGATATTTTTGACACGCTACATTTAATTTATGAGCTATTTCTATAGCTATGTGTTTTTATTCCCAATAATCAATTTGCAATACTTGTATCTTTTTTTAAAAATGGTTCCAAATGCTCTACTTATGGGGCATGTTGTTGCTTCATAGATGTTATCATATTTCTTCTTATCATCAAAAAATTTCCTTGTTTGTTGAAGCATAAATCTACTTTTTCTTATTTGAAGTATCTCCATGTGCATTGGACCTTCTAAAATCTTCTAGAAATTCTAGAGGTGGCTAGCCCCACACATGTGAGAAGTGGGGGGTTGATATGGCATCCACTTGTATCATGGTGGACAACCAGGTAGATCAATTTGCAAGTGAATTTTTGCATCTAATTTCTTATTAAGTTGATTCTTGCACCGTTGGAAAAATCTCAATGTGTAGAATATTGTATCTTAGTGCTATAAATTTTTTGGACCAAAAAAGGGTATGGTTTGATGCCTCAAAATGGCCGCATAAGATTTCACATGTTTTTTGATTCCAATTTACCAAACTTGGACCTATTGCTAAAATGGTCCTCTAAGTTGATTCCTCCAATTTATACCCAAAAATTATAAATATAAATGAAAAATTATATGATGATCCAATCTGGATCATTGGTTGTTTATATCAACAATATCATATGCATCTACCTTTGAAAAAAATTGGCCTTTGCCTTTGTTGTAGTATGGATGCTCTTCTTTGGAATCTTGTATTTTCTTCTTTTGAATTTTCCATTTCTGGAGTTGTTCCCCCTACACGTTTCTCTTTCTCTTCCAAAACTTTTTCATTTTGTACTTGTGTTAATTTCTCTTCTAATTTCACTACCAACTAGTTTGTATCTTCTACTAAATGTATTTTATGTAAACTAATCTTGGCTTGAATGAAAAAATCATAGTCTATTCACAGACTTGAAACTTGCTAGTCTTTATCCTCTTTGTGTTTTTCTCAAATTCACAATTTGTAAAATTAATGAATATTCATTTTGACTTTGTTCATTTTATTTCAAATTCTATAACTATTAGAACATATACTATATTATTAGTCCATAGAGAAAAAAATCTTAGTTTTGACAACATCATGCAGACCATCTTTGAATATTTCCCTGGTTTTTTTGAACTTTCTCACTCTATACCTAATTCCACCAAATGGAAATGTGCACTTTCATTTAGGTACTTTCAGATTTCACCCTTTAAGGATCTTCCATATTTCTATTTTAAAATACCTTCATATTATTGAGCCAATCTATTAACTAACTTTCCTTCAAAATTCACCCTATTAGGAAACTTCATGTTTTTCAAATTTCTTACTCTTCTTCAAACTTCACACTATACACCACAACATCTCCTTTTTACACTTCCACTTCCTCTTTTTCTTATTTTAATTTTAATTCACTCCTTTCTCTATATTTGTTCTTCATGTTTTTAAAATTTATTACTCTTCTTCAACTTCACAATATACACGAAAGCATCTCCTTTTTCTACTTCCACTTCCTCTTTTTATTATTTTAATTTTAATTCACTCCTTTCTCTATATTTGCTTCCCCAAATATTTTTCAAGTGCTATATCTTTCTACTTAACTCCTATAATTCTTGGTTTACTATTGGTCTTCCATCTCTTTGTGCCAATTCTTCACTCACATGGCTTTTGTGTATTTCTTAACACAATCTTTTAGCTTAGTTCTCTATCTTCTAGAGCTCAAATCCGCACTGATACCAATTGGTGAAACTAATCATGGTGTCCCAAATTCAATGACTCATATGGATAGGAAACTAAAAATTAGTGGTCACATAGAAGACATCAACATGGACTAATAGTAGCAATCACACACAATCATTTAGCAACCATATGAACAATCATAGACATGGATAAATAAGATCATTGTTCATATAACACAACATTACAATATCTTAGGAGCTCTCTAGAACTAAAACTCACCTCTTTTTTCTTTGTTGAAATCTCTTTTATATTCTATTGAATTTGCTTAGTTATCTTCCTACTACTTTCTCCAACTATTGAACTCCTTGAATATTCATCTTTTGGCATTATCCCTTTTTCTTCTTCGTTGTTGCTCTTAGTTCTATGTGCCAGTTTAATGTCGTTCATGCATGATACTTATTTTCATCATATTGCTTTATATACACACATAGATTCAACACCTAAATGAAACTACTCACAAAAATAGATCAAATATTAGTATATCGGTGTATTACATGGTTAAAAATCTCAAAGAGGGAAACAATCTATGGTCCTAATCAATGTGGCCATTTGAAGCATATATGAATGCATAAGAAAATAATTTACATATAAATCTCTCACAATTGATCATCAATAAATGATTGTACATGCACTTTAAATATAGACAATGGATAAATTGAGTGCTAAGTTATGGATCAATAGTTGTTAGTATTGAGGAGAAAATTAACCATTAGATAATTTTATGTCTTAAAATAATTGTGACCATTGGATTAGGTAATTAGAAATGAACAATAAAAAGGCATACTTTGCCTAAAGATACTTAGACCAAGTTGATCTTAACTAGTAAATGTCTAAATATCCTAATCTACTCCCACTCCACCCCTCCAATGCCCCGCTCCAACAATCTCACTATAAGAACAACTTGGGGTAGGATTGAAGAATACACAAAAGTGACACAATAGGAGAAACAAGGAAGCACTGGACCAAATCTACCATAATTCAAGGAGATTGGTTAGATTTTTTACCTATAAATAAGGACCCAATGGGTCGAATATGTATTATGGTAACAATGTGAATTGTGTGATCATGTAATATTTTTCATTATAATGTTTGGATCATAATGTGTTGTGCTTCAATGATATAACAATGTATATAGACACCACCCATCATCTTGGAGTGTTATTATGTCTAATCTCTGATTAGATTTTATTATTTGTTCTCTATTCTTAGTTCCTAGACATCAGAGGATGCCCCACTATGGTATTAGAGTAGATGGTTTAAGGTCTAATCCTATTTTTTTTCAAATTATGTTGAGTCAGATCTTTTCATGATTAAATTTGGATCGATCGATTTGTTGCATGGAACCATTTTTTTAAGAAAGATTAGATCTATCAAAAAAATTGAAGATGACATCCAAAAATGATCATGTTGTTTTAAATGAGCCAAATTATTCTCTTTGGGCACCAAATATGGAAACCCTCCTAAAGAGAAAAGTGCTCTGGTAATATACGAAAGTTATTGGTCCAAATCCAAAGTTATCATTGGCATAAAGAAGGATGAGGTTGTTTGGGTCATCACTACTTATATTGCTCAAGAAATTCATTTCGTATGAGTGGGATTGATCACCTCATGAAGTGTAGAAGAAGTTAAGGTTTTTGTTTGAAAAAATAGATGAAATTCAGGTCATGTAGTTAGAAAAGGAGTTGATCTCTCTTCATCCTCATTCCTTCGAAATAATTGAGAATTTTTCTCACATCAAAGTGCTACAGTTGAAATTGGGTGACGGCAAAAAGAACTATCCAAAAAATATGAACAACTCATACAAGTGGCCTTCATGAATCTATGGATACCTTATGATGTGTTATGTTCCTTGTTTCACACCAACTTGATATCGTGTAAGGAAGATGGTAAGGATAATACATTTGATATCTTTTTAGATTTTTTGATCAAGGACCAACAAATATTTCTTTGATGAAGGGAAGCTTGGTAGTAAGCACAATGTCCATTTTCTCATATGGAAGAGCAAGCTGGCATAAAAGGAAAGTCAAACTCGACAAGAGTATCTTGATCCTAGATATCAAAAAAACAATGGGATTGAATCAGCATGGAATCAACTAGAAAGAATCATCAGAAGAAGACATGTACCTACTATGGGAATGTTGGACATGTGGATAAAACTTGTTTCAAGAAGAGACATGAATTGGAGCATTGATTCAAATCGCTTAAAATTGTATGATTGACTAATCAATCCACCAACAACTTTACTTTATCATTTGGAACACAATTTTTGATTGCTCATACCACACAAAATGAATGGATTATCAATTTTTGTTGTACGCACCATATGGAAAAGGATGCTTCTTTGTCTTCCTCCTTGGATATGGTTGTTAATCAAAATATTTACATGGAAAATGATTTTTCTCTTAACATTGTTGGTCATGGTGATGTCCCTTGTCAACATGGTAGAATCTTGAAAGTCTATCATATGCCTAGTTTGAGCGTAAACATATTGCTATTTTCACAATTGCACAAAATGGAAAAATTGTTGAGTTTTGGTAGGATCAATTAATTTTCAAAGATGTAAAGAAAGATCAGTCAATTGTCACTGAAGGTATTCTCAAATTGACTAATGGTTTGTATAAGTTCCATTATCTGTCTTGACCCAAGCCTGAATAGACTACTCTTGTGGCACAAACAACTGAATGAAGTCAGCTCTGGCATTATCGAACATGAAATTTAGGAGAATTCAAGCTATGGCATCTTAAACTATGGTTGTTGTCCTACAAAAGATACTTCCACATGATGGATTTTATGAAATATGTGTACTGGGAAAGCATCATCAGGGACCCTTCGATTTTAGGAATGCATGGCATACATAGAAACCACTATAGTTTCTTCATAGTGATCTTTGTTGCATAAATAAGCCTTCATTGGTTGGTGTCGAGTATATTCTAACATTTATTAATAATTTTTCAAGATTTACTTGGATATATTTCTTGAGAAATAAGAGCCATGTATTCCAAAGATTCAAGGAATTTCTAGCCTTGGTTGAAAAGCAATTTAATCACTCTATTAAATGCATGGAATCATATAATCGTGGAGAATACATGAATCAACCTTTTGAAGATTACCTTAGTCAATTGGGAATATCTTAGTAGTGGTTAGTCCCTCATACTCCCCAATAGAATGGTATAGCAAAACAAAAGAATCACACCCTAGTTGAAAGGGCTCCTTGTCTTATGAAAGCAAAGGAATTACCAACGAAGTTTTGGGCTTAAGAATTTTACTATGCCAACTACTTTTTAAATTGTGTTTCGACTAAAGTTGTCAATTCTATGACTCCAATCAAATGTTGGTATGGGAGGAAACCTTTTGATGATCACCTCAAAGTTTTTGGATGCATCACTTGGGCATATATTCCTAATGATTGTAGAAAAAATCGGATGTAAAGAGTTGTGCTTACATAATGATGGGTTATTTTGATGAGTCAAAAGCATGTTAGTTGTTTGATCTTGTCAAGTAGTAAATCATTATCAAGAGAAATGTCATCTTTCATGAGGAGGCTTATGGGATTATGTTGTTTAAATTCTTTTCTAGAATAATGATCAATGATACATTTGACATTGCTAATGACTTTGGTTTGATTATACCTTTTTCTCATATTTTCACTACTCTGTCATCTGCATTCTTGAGTCCACTATTGGTCAGTCATCTTAACTGAATCAATACTCTCTGTTGCTTAGATTTTTTATTCTCATCTTGTTCATTAACATTGTGTTTACCTCAACGAGATGTTAAAACTATTAAATCCATTGGATTAGATGTCATTGATATTTCCATCCACCAAATGACACGAATCCACGAGCATCATGATATTCTTACGTTGATGACTTGTGTTCATGAATCTTGTGTTCTAAGAGTCCTTTGCAGATGCATAATGGCAACCTAATTGAGAATAGGATATGAAATTTTAGGTTGATTCTCTTTTGAACAATCATGCATGGACTTTAGTTCCTCAACTACATGGAAATAATATTGTCAAGTATGGATGGGTCTATAAGACTGAATTCACTTATGAAGGTGTTGTTTGATAACAAGGAATAACATTTCAAATCTTAGACCACCCTTAAAATCAAATTAGCCAACAAAAACATTTCCATTGTTTCTTCTTCTTTAAGGGGAAACAAATAAAATTTGTTCTCTTTTTTTAAATAATGTGGGTATTCTTTCTTCCCTCATGTACCTCACTTCTTCATACTACCATGGATTTTCCAATTACAAATGACATGTTTTCATGGGTATAGCAATACACAACACTCCATCATTGTGATATCCTATGTTAAATGTCACCCTACATGTAACTCACTTGTTCATACTACCATGGTCTTCCCAATTACAAATCACAAGTGGTCATGGGTATAACAACATACAACACTCCATCATGATGCTCTCCTAGGTTAAATGCTACCCTACATGGATTTGTAACCATAATGTCATAGTATTTTTTAAACCAAAACAATTTATATGGTCATGGATGCTTTTGAATCACTACTCACTAAATTCAATTTTTGAACCATTTTTATAGCTACCATAGTTTTCATGCTTCCATTGTGAATAATCAATTTGCAATATTCACATCCTCCCTTAAAATGGTTCCAACAATACTATTCTGCAACCAATGTTGTGCCTTCAAGGCATGTTGTTGCTTCATAAAATTTGTCATGTATCTTCTTATTATCAATTTTTTTTCTTGTTTTGTTGAAGCATATGTTGGGTGTAGGAATTGCACTTAAGCAAACTCCTCAACACTTAATTGTCAAGCTAGGGGTTTCATAAACTTAGAGATGAAGCACAGGCAATGCTAGAAGTGGTATGAACTTTTCCTATTCCTAATCCTACTTCTTAAATTAAATGTTGTAGAATCAGACAAAAAACAATCTTAAAGACAATTGACACCAAAGCAATTCTAGTGCTGGAATGTAAAAGAATAATTTGTGAGGAAATCAAGTAAAGGAACTTTCACACAACTGGAAGAAATATTAAATGCTGAAATGAAATACTATGTTTATCTTCAGTATAGATGGCTAACCGTTTAACAAGTGGGCCCTTGCAAAGATCTGTTTCCCAATTGATCTTTCTTTTACACGAAGCAACATGTTCTTGTACTATTGCAATCTTCTTACACTATTGCAGGTACAATACTTATGTGAAAAAAGTATATTTTACCTTCTTTACTGAAGACTTATGTCTTTATGGAGGTGCTCTAAGCCTCAAGGCTTAGAGCACTCTATTCCTGTGACAAGAGACCAGCCCTTGCACCGAGACAGAGCTTCCTTCACCAAAGTTTCCAATTTACTTTCGAAAGAATTAAAAGATGTGTTGAAAAGAATTGCAATTGCAAGCTAGATTCTGAGATAAATTACACGTGAAAAAGAATGCTTTAATTAACTGAACTTTGCAATGAAAGTAAACTTCATAAAGCAAAAACAATTTGGAATAATCAAGCAGCAGTCAAAGTAATTTGCATGCATCAACTAACTTTCGGCAATTCACTTATAATGTTTCTGTTCCTTTTTCTTAAGTCATAAAATGCAAGTATAAAGTATGGTGTTTGTAATAACGTCCTTCCTTAATTCATGTAAACATTCTTAGATCCTTCAAAAGTATAACTCTTAACATTGAGAATGATTACTTGAATTAACAATATGTTTTCTTGCAGGAATAAATGAAATTATAAGCAGGAAAAGGAACGTAACACTTGTTGTAAAGTAAATGAATAAACCAGAGTGCAGGAAACTACATGCACTGGTACAGGAAGAATCTTCCTGCATGACCCGAGCGGAAGCAAACTAAGACAAAAATTGCAGGAAAGAAATTGCAAGAAAGCATTTGCAGGAAAGAAATTGCAAGAAAGAAATAAACTTAATTAAACTTCCAAACTACGGATCCATTCATGCTTGACTATGAAATGAATTTAACTCAGAACTTCTGAAATAAACATAAGAGCAATCCAAGCCACACAACTGCAAATGAATAAATGTTCACACAACTTTTTAAATGGTGAAAGCACAAGGGTAAACGAGCTGGGTTGGTTGGGCCCTAGCCAACCAGCTCGTTTCCCGTTTAGGAAACGAAACGATTCAGCACTTAATCACACATGAAATAAAAATTAAACATAGCATGAAGAAAACATGGCGCGTTCCTTGTATTAACTTGATCAGCAAATATACATGATAATGCGAGTCCAGCCCAGAACCGAGGGCGATGCAAAATTACAAAGTAAATAAAATTACAACTCAAATATCGCTAGCTTGGCTCTACCTACGGTCTACATTATTTATAGTCTCTCGACCTTAGCCATATTTTGCTAACTACAGTCATTTCCTATTCAAGCCTTTCGGTCGAACGGACTAACAAACAACATTGCAAAACCGGCTAATGGTTGTAATAAAGCACGACTATAGGCCGCCAATGTCCATCCTCAGATAGTCTGCAACCGAAATAGGAGTCGTGGATCAAAACGCCCGCGTGGAAGGATTCAACTATCATGAAGATCATGGAGCAACCTCGTTGGTGGTGCAGGAATCTGCCTGCACTAATCAAGCTAAATAATGATTAACACTTAGTTCTTCAATTACTTTTAGGAAATTTAAACATAAGATACAAGAGATACCAAAAGGTATGAAATCCATGTAAAGTAATTAATAAAGCACTTAAAAATCTTAATTATGAAATACAAAGTATATGTAGGAATAGATGATTATCTTGGACTAGTGCAGGAATGAGAGGGTTAAATAGAGATAAAACATAGGTTAAGGCTTATGGGAATAGGGTAAAAATAGAGAAATTTGGGACACCAACATCCTCCCATCCCTAAGCTGTTGTGTGTCCTCACACAACATTTTACCTTTTGCAAAAAATCTTCAAAAATGGGTGGCCAGCTCTCAATCCTGTACTTCAATACTTATCCCTGCTTTCACTACCTTTGGCTTTTTACCTCGGGCTCCTTTCAACTGATTAGTCACCTTCTTGAGGCGTTTGTAGCACTTGGAAGCTCAGTACTTCCCTACTTTCACTTGTTGTTTCTATTTCTTAACTTCTGCGAGCAGCTCTACCTCGCCTTGCTTTTGCCAATTTTGCTCCTTCATGACCTGGTTCAAAGCCTCCAGGTCATGAACTTGCTGCTCCAATTCCACTATTCGGTTGTTGAGGTAGAGGGTAGAGGGCTCCATGCTCAGATCCTATGGTGTAAATACCTTCTTTGCAACGGACTCAAAGCAAGTCCCGTCATTGTCGAGATTAAGGTCATCCAGCATTTGCATTATGACATCGCCAAAAGTTTCTGTGCCCGGGGTTTCCTTATCACCAAGGGTTTTGGTGCCCTCCACAACCTTCGTGCCAAGGGTTTCAGTACCTTGCGCACTTAACTCCACATGGTTTTTAATGCCCTGTTCTTCCAATTATTTAGGGGATTCAGTACCCTGTTCATTTAAACCAACAGGGGCTTCAGTACCCTGTTCATCAAAAACATTGAGGGTTTCAATGTCATGTTCATTGAAATTGTTGAGGGTCTCCATGTGTTGTGCCTCATCATCCTCGTGACCCTCTGCCTGAACTTCTCTTGCACTCGGTGTCATCTTCTTCTTTCTTAATCTGTGAACAAGGGTAGACAACAATATGTCATCTTCCTTTTCCATGTTTTCTTCGTTTACCATGGTGTGGGTTGCTGCATATGCAAGCACTGAAAGGTTATGGTCTTTAGGCGAAACTTGAGGTGATTCATCAATCACAATTAGAGAGCTTGACTGATACTAATTCATCCCTGGAGAGACAGTCTTCTTCCTTGTCGAGGTTCTGATTTTTCTTTTCTTTGTCGAGGGCGGAGTGCCTTCGACAAACTTCTTTTTCGCTTGCACCGGCATGCTTTTACCCTTTTGCTTGGTAGGGAATGGTGTCTCTGCCTTCATTTTCTTGCTTGCACTCGTGCCAACAGACTTCCCTGCACTCCTCGCCTGAAGCTCCTTCAGGAATGCCTTCCAGATCACTCCCTTCTCTTCTAGCACTTTCTTGACGAGGATTGTGATAAGCCCATGATGATATAGATTATATGCAACCTGGCTTGCATTCCCACTCTGCACACCTTTCGCCATTTTCTCGAGACTTCGGATCAGGTAGTAAGGAAAATTAATAAGTTTCCTCGACTCAAAGTGCAATAACAACCTGATATGGTACACGAACGCTAATGTGTAACGTCCTTCGTAGGTCAAAAATTTATGTAGTATGTACAGGAGGTCTCGCCATTTTCCAAGCATGGCGCTCTGCGGAAGCCCTTTCTTCCAGTTAACTTTGAGCTTTCTGTCACTCACAAACTAACGCCATTGTTTCTTTTCAAGCCGCTCCTTTTTGAACCACTACTCCCCTGTAGTTGGCAAGCCTGTAGCTCGCGCAATGGAATCCTCTGTGACTTCGAATTCTAATGAGCTGACCCTAGCTCAGCCTCCTTCAAACGTCTTCACAAACTCCAGCACCATGGCCATGTCGAAGCCATCGAACTTCTGCAAAAATGGAAGGAATCCAGATTCTTGCAATAGTGCAAGACTATTCTGGTATTCCGCAGTCTGTTCTATCTCCTTCAAGGACGATGGCTCATTCCTTACGGGTGCCATGTTCGAATTTGCCACAATTCCCTGTCACAACCTCAAAAGGATTTTAGTGAGCGATACCAACGGTTGCTGAGAATTTTATGCCGGAGGTCCATCCATCCTTCATCTTTTCAGTCCCATCCAACCGATCATGTTTAATGATAAAAGAACAACTCCTCGGATCAGATGCAAATGCGTATCCTCCTGCTACGGGTGAGAAATAATGATTGGATGTAGCAGAGGCTTATGTGGCGGTGGTGTAACAGTCATAATGATCGGGTTAGGAGGTAAGAAAACGATGAACAAGTGATGGGAGATTGTTCAAAGGGAGGTGAGTTATGACTTTTTGAACAACTTGTACTAGCCCACAATCTACAACATAATTCAATTAAAACATATTTCAGAACCCAATATATCTTGTACTTTAAAAATTTCCTAAGTCAGTAAATGATAAAACAAAGTATCAATTAAAATATATAATGCTATGATCTATCAGTGCAGGAATCACTCATGTGCAGAGTAATACAATTCCATAAACATTCTTCATAAGGCGCTCCTGTAATGTGTGAAATTTGTTTTTCACTTGCTTCCACATTCAGCCGTGCTCCTGCACTGATCTTTCTTGCACTGCGCATCTTGCACCATGGATTTTACCAAAATAACAATTCTGATAGAACACAATTCTATAGCTAGAAAAAAAAATTTGCCTCAATATACAAGAAAAGTTTTATTCACCATCCTTTGGTGTTTCATGAGCATGCCTTCTGGATTGACTACATCAAATTCTGCAATCAATTTATGAGGGAATAAAGAAGTGGGAAAGGGGTGATTTTTAGAATGGGAAGGAACATTACTGCAGGGATTCCAAGAACAATATCACCAAGGGGGGTAAACAAAAATGGGATGTGGAAAAAAATGCAGGGGAAATAGACGTATTTTACGAGATCAAGTAAGGGTACTTTTCTTAGAAGAAAGAGGAGGGTAATTCATTGGGGATTTAGAAAAAGAAAAATAGTGGGAATTATGAAACAGGAAAATAGAAGAAAGGCATAATTTTATCTTCAAGGTCTGCCTGCACTGGTGCTAGAAAAAGTAATTGCAACGGGAATTAAGCATTTACTTGGATAAAAATTTCCATGCTAGTTACCCCAAACTTCGGTAAGGGTTGGGTTCCTTGAACCTACTTCTTCTTGGTGGCAGCCAACATATCTAAAAAATCAAGTAACATTCCATTTTTATTGAAATTTCGATCTTCCTGCCAGCATGCTGGTTTTTAGGTTGATCCTTTTGCAATCATGTCAGTCAACTGATTTTCATAATTCTAGGAATTTTTTTATATCTTTTTTAATGAGGAAAAGAAACAATAAATCTTCAATAGGTTGGTGTTACCACCTACCAACTCCTTTTCAGATTGTTGTTGGACTTGCTACATAAAATCTCCTTTAGTAAGGGGCTGAAAATATACCTTCAATCTATGCCCATTTACCAGGAACACAAAATTCCGTCCATCAATAGTTTTGATTTCTACCGCTCCATTTTCAAACACTTTGACCACCTCATAGGGTCCCATCCATAGTGTATGGAATTTCCCTTTAAAATATTTGAATCTTGAATCGTAAAGGAGCACCCAATCACCTGATTTGAATTGCTTCTTCTGGATGGACTTGTCATGCCACTTCTTGCACTGTTGTTGAACCAAGATGTTCTGTTGAACAACATCCCTTCGAAATTCATCTAACTCATTCAGTTGTAGAAGACGTTGTTGTTGTGCTTCAGAGAGATCTAGCCCCAATTGGACTGCAGTCCTGAAAGTCTTGATCTGGAATTCTATTGGCAAGAGGACTTGTTTCCCGTACACCAGCTCATATGGTGTGTGTCTTGTGTTTTTCCTCCAAGTGGTTCGGTATGCCCACAATGCTTCCGGTAATTTGTCAGCCCAATCCTTTCTGTGAATATTTACTGTCTTTGTGAGGATGGACTCAATCACCTTGTTTGTGGACTCCACCTGACCATTTGCTTGTGGGTGATACAGTGTAGATTTCCTGTGCCATATTTTGTACTGCTCCATCACACCCTGTACCAGATTAGAAATAAACTGCGGTCCATTGTCAGAAACAATTTCTCTAGGAACACCAAATCTAGTAAAGATTTTAGTAAAAGGAAAATCAACAACAACTCTTTCAGTAGCAAAAGAAACAGCTTTAGCTTCTACCCATTTTGTAATGAAATATGTACAAACCAAAATATGCTTTTTATTTAATGATGTTGGATTTATTGGTCCTACAAAATCAATGGCCCATTTTTCAAAAGGCTCAATCATAACCTGAGGACATAAAGGCATTTCATTGGTTTGATTAGGTTGGCCAATTCACTGATAGCTGTCACATCACTTGACGTACTGTTTGGCATCCTTAAACAAGGAGGGCCAAAAATAGCCAGCTCGTAACACTTTGTATGCAGTCCGCTTATCGGCGAAGTGACCCCCGCAAGGTTCATCATGGGAAGATTTTAAAATATCAAACACTTCTTCCTCTCTTACACATCTATGGATAATGAGATTTGCTCCGGTGTAAAAGAGGTCTCCTTGAATCCAGGAATATGCAGCGCTTTTCTGTATGATATTCTGCTTTTCACGAGTGGATAAGTGAGGTGGTAATTTTCCAGTGACTAAATAGTTAGCTATGTCAGCAAACCATGGGGATTTTGTTGACATAGCAAAAAGATGTTCGTCAGGAAAATCATCATCAATAGGAATTTCTTCACCAGGATTATTTAATCTTGAAAGATAATCTGCTACTACATTAGATTTTCCTAGTCTATCAATAATGGTAATATTAAATTCCTGTAACAATAATAACCACCTAGTCACTCTACCGCTATTTAATGGTTTATTCATCAAACATTTTATTGCAAAATGGTCAGTATGCAAAAAGGCTTCATATCCTGTAATATAATGCCTGAATTTATTAATGGAAAAAATTATAGCTAAAAACTCTTTCTCAGTAACCGTATAATTTAGTTCAGCGGGTGACACGTTTTTACTAATGAAATAAATAACATAAGATTGTTTATCCTCTTCTTGTCCTAAAGTTGTGCCAATAGCAGTATCTGAGGCATCTAGGGAAATATGAAATGGCGGGGACCAGTTTGGTCCTCTCAAAATTGGTGCCTGGACTAGTTTTTCCTTCAATGTCTCAAAGGACCGTTGGCAAGCTGTGGACCAAGAAAACTCACTATCTTTAGCCAAAAGTCGAAAAAGGGGGGTAGCTATCCTTGAGAAATTCTCAATGAATCTCCTATAGTAGCCTACATGTCCTAGAAAACCTCTCACTTCCCTTTGAGTTTTGGGTATAGGAAGACTCAAAATAATTTTTATTTTTGCAGAGTCAACTGAATACCTTTGTCAAAAATAAGATGGCCAAGAACCACCCTGACCTTGCACATTAATCTGCATTTTTTTATCACTCAAGGCGAGATGAGCTTCTTGGCAGTGAAGAAGCACTTTTTCTAAATTCTTGAGGGCTTCATGAAATGAATCACCAAACACAGAAAAGTCATCCATCTAGATTTCCACACACTCAAGGTTGGCAAAAATGGCCAAGATCACCCTTTGAAAGGTAGTCGAGGAATTACATAGCCCAAAGGGAAGAACTCGGTAAGCAAATTTACCCCATGGACATGTAAAAGTGGTTTTGTCTTGATCCTTGGGTGCAATCTGTATCTGGTTATACCCACTAAAGCCATCTAGAAAAGAAAAGTACTTCTTACCAATAAGGGTATCAAGTACTTGATCGATGAAAGGAAGGGGGAAGTAATCTTTGAGAGTGGCTTTGTTCAATTCTTTGTAGTCAATACAAATGCGCCATCTCCCATCTTTTTTCGGGACTAAGACCAATGGAGAGACCCACTGGCTGTCAGAAATAGGATAGATAAAATCAGCATCTAAGAGTTTTTGCAATTCTTCCTTTACAACATCTCTTAGAGTTGGGTTCATTCGCCTTTGGGGTTGTCGAACAGGTCGGGCTCCATCCTAAATATAGATATGGTGGGTACAAGTTTCAGGAGGGATGCCTTTCATATCTTCATAGCCCCATGCAAAGGCATCAAGATGGTTTTGCAACAAATTCACAAGTTGCTCTTGTTGGGAAGAATCCAAGTCTAAACTGATATGCAAGGATTTACCTGGACTAATCTCAACAAGAGTGGTATTAGGCTCAAGAGTACACAAAGGTGTCGCTAGAGATGGTGGTGAGGGAGGTAGAGAGTCATATCTTTCCTAAAAATCTAGACTAAAAATCTAACTCAATGACTCAAAATTGGGCATGGTGTCTAGATTGTTCAGGAAGTCTTGAATCTCACCCTCCTGCGAGAACTCAACATTCTGATGTATCAAGAAAACAGGCCGAGTCTCTTCATCACTACTATAGTCTAACCATAAAGTGTCTCAGAGCTCCTGAATGGATCTAGAGCGTAGATACAAGGTGACCTTCTTCCTGGAATCTCCATGGGAAATATACATGTCACCAGAATGACATCCGATATAAGCATCAGCCGTAGCAAGCCATGGTCATCCCAAGATCAAGGGATGTCCTCCCATAGGGTTCTTTGGTTGAAGCACAATGAAGTCTGCGGGGTATTCCCAAGAGTCTAGAGAAACGACCACATCATCCAACACCCCTTCCGACTTGATTTTAGATTTGTCTGCTAGTTCAAGCACAGTGGGAGTAGGATGAATATGGACCAATCCAAGTTGATCCATGGTTTGCTTGGTCATAACATTAATGGCTGCCCCTAGGTCTATAAGTACATTGGAGACAAGGACATCACCTATCTGAACAGAGACAATAGGGTTTCTGGGGTCGGTATATTTCTCCATGTGCATACACCCCGTCATTAACTCTACTGCTCTACCAACAAATTGAATGGTTTGAGGTTCTAATCTTCTCCTTCCTGGCTTCTTGAGACAGAGTTCCCTAATTATTTTTGTGCAAATGGGGATCTCTTTAATAGCTTGGAGCAAAGGTACCTTTATGAAAAGGTTCCTAAGCTCAGAAGCCAGGCTAGACTCAGGAATGGGGTCTTTCTTCTCCACAACTAACCTCTCTGGATAGGGAGGTCGGTTGGAAGAATATGGAAAAGGCTTAGAAGGTATGGGGATAGGCTGGATGGTGTCATATTTTTCAGAATGGTCAGGAGTTTCCTCCTCACCTTTCTCGTTGATAATCACCATAGTTGATTTTTTGAGGTTACTATCTTCCCCAATCTCAATTGGAGGTCATTGACTCCAACTGGCATGGACTGATATCTGGCTGAGGAAAGTAGGTTCATAGAATGGATCATCTGTATCGCTTTGTTACTGGGGTTGGGTAAAGGTTGGGCAGGCAGTTAAGAAGGTCAAAACAGTGGAGGTAAAGGAAATGGTGGCATTAGCTGAATCAGCTGAGGTAATGATGGTTGTGGCATTGGGTAAGGTGCATATGTAGGAGGGTATGACTGTACAAGTGCAGGATAGGAATGGTGTGAATGATATGAAGGGTTTGGCCCTCTCCATCCTTGTTGCCAAGATTGGGAGGGTTGTCCATAATAATATTGGTTCCCATGCTACCAATGTTGAGAGTGACTAGTATTAGGATAGGAATATGAATGTGCATTATAACCAAAAAAATGCAGTGGAGGTTCAGGAGCCATACCTGCACTTACCTAAGGCCAGTTTCTTCGTTCTCCCATAGCATGCAGTGATTCGGCTTTAGGTTGTCCTCCTTCAAGTACAACTTTCATCCCAGGTATGGAGGGAAATTTTTCCATGGCATGGTTCTCTGTACAAATTGCACACTTATTAGTTTCTTTAATATCGAGAGGACATTCTCTTAAAAGATGCTTTCTTATACATTTTGGACAAAAAATAGACAATGACTCTTATTCCTCTACAAGTTTTTGATGAAACTTCAAAGATTCTATTTGCTTACTAACAATATTCATTATTTCAATTTTCATATTGTCCATTTTGTTTTCTAATCCAATAATCATAGCATCAGTAGATTCGGTTTTCTTATTTCTATTCTGAATTCCTTTATCGGATCTATATTGGTTCCTCAAGAATTTCCTGCACAAGTCATTGATTTGATCAAAAGATTTTTCAGCAATATCCCCTTGTCCTAACAGATTTAGATTATTCCTAGCATCGTCAGTAAGCCCCTGTAAGAAAAATTTTCTAATGGTACTTTGATCAAATTTTTGCTTTGACCTTTGGAGGATGTACAGGAATCTCTCCAAGTAGTCCTCTAGAGTCCCATCATCAATTTGCACAATAGTAAAGATTTCATCTTGAATATCTCTAGTCTTACAATATTCCTGATATTTTGACAAGAACACTCTCTTCATTTGTTCCCAAGAAGATATAGTGTTTCTTCCTAGTCCCATGAACTAGCAGAGTGTTGCATCCTCGAAAGTTGCAGGAAACAACTTTAACTTCTAGGCATCAAATGAATAATCATAACTTCTACACAAAATATCAAACTCAAATAGGAAAGAGTCTGGATCTTCATGTACCTTACCGTAGAAATGAGGAAGAGTTGATGGTGAAATATTTTTCATTTGTACTTGTGTATCAGGATCCACAATTGGGAATCCAAAAGTGGATTGTTCCTCATTTACCTGATTTTCACCAGTTCCTTCTGCATGGTCTTCTTGATCTGCCATTGTTGTTCTTCCATGCGAACCGCTCTCAATAGGCTGAGAAGGCTGACTATGGGTTCTAATAGTCCCCTTCTTCCCCTTTGTGGGCTATGTCACACCTGGACCACTGCTGCCAGAGCCCAAGTGGATTGTTCCTGCGTGATGAGTCTGGGTTTGTTTGGACTTTCTGCCTGCAAAAGAAGGCCCAATATGAGATTTGGTTTCAGATTTATCAGTATTTCTTTGGCCCCTAGTGGGCTTCGGACCCCTACCTCTTTTAGGCATTCATTTCAAAAAATGACAAAACAAAATTCCAATAAAAATGTTGCAACTTAAAAATAACTAGACACCTATAAATTCCTTCAAGCAAATAGAAGCACACTACAGAAAAAATAATAGCAGACTTAATGGAAAATTCTTACAAATTCAAATCGCCTCCCCGACAACAGCACCAAAATGTTGGGTGCAAGAATTACACTTAAGAAAACTCCCCAACACTTAATTGTCAACCCAGGGGTTTCGTAAAATTAGAGACAGAAAAAAAAAAAAAATCTTAAAGACAATCGACACCAAAGTAATTCTAGTGTTGGAATGTAAAAGAATAATTTGCAAGGAAATTAAGTAAAGGAACTTTCACACAACTGGAAGCAATCTTAAATGCTGAAATGAAATACTATGTTTATCTTTAGTATAGATGGCTAACAGCTTAACAAGTGGGCCCTTGCAAAGATCTGTTTCCCAATTGATCTTTTTTCTACACCAAGCAACCTGTTCTTGTACTATTGTAATCTGCTTGCACTAGTGCAGGTACAGTACTTATGTGAAAAAGTATATTTTACCTTCTTTACTGAAGACTTATGTCTTTATGAAGGTGCTCTAAGCCTTGAGGCTTAGAGCACTATGTTCCTGTGATGAAAGACCAACCCTTGCACCGAGACAGAGCTTCCTTCACCAAAGTTTCCAATTTACCTTCGAAAGAATTAAAAGACGTATTGAAAATAATTGCAATTGCAAGCTAGATTCTGAGATAAATTACACATGAAAAAGAATGCTTTAATTAACTGAACTTTGCAATGAAAGTAAACTTCATAAAGAAAAAACAATTCGGAATAATCAAGCAACAGTCAAAGTAATTTGCATGCATCAACTAACTTTCAGCAATTCACTTATAACATTTTTGTTCCTTTTTCTTAAGTCATAAAATGCAAGTATAAAGTATGGTGTTTGTAATAACATCCTTCCTTAATTCATGTAAACATTCTTAAATCCTTAAGAAGTATAGCTCTTAACATTGAGAATGATTACTTGAATTAACAATATGTTTGCTTGTAGGAATAAATGAAATTATAAGCAGGAAAATGAACATAACACTTGTTGTAAAGTAAATGAATAAACTAGAGTGCAAGAAACTACATGCACTGGTACAGGAATAATCTTCCTACACGACCTGAGTGGAAGCAAACTAAGACAAAAATTGCAGGAAGGAAATTGCAAGAAAGAAATAAACTTAATTAAACTTCCAAACTACGAATTCATTCACGCTTGACTATGAAATGAATTTACCTCAGAACTTCTAAAATAAACATAAGAGCAATCCAAGCCATGCAACTACAAATGAAAATAAATGTTCACAAAACTTTTTAAATGGAAAAAGAACAAGGGTAAACGAGCTGGGTTGGTTAGGCCCTAGCCAACCAGCTCGTTTCTCGTTTAGGAAACGAAATGGTTCAACACTTAATCATGCATGAAATAAAAATTAAACACATCGTGAAGAAAGCATGGCGTGTTCCTTGTATTAACTTGATCAGCAAATATACATGATAATGTGAGTCCAACCCAGAACCGAGGGCGATACAAAATTACAAAGTAAATAAAATTACAACTTAGAGATCGCTAGCTTGGCTCTACCTATGGTCTACATTATATACAGTCTCTCGACCTTAGCGATATTCTACTAATTATAGTCATTTCCTATTCAAGCCTTTCGGTCGAATGGACTAACAAACAACATTGCAAAACTGGCTAATGGTTATAATAAAGCACGAACTTTGTTGGTCGTAGACCATATTCTTGGCAAGTATCCCTGACTATACACTGCCAATGTCCATCCTCAGATAGTCTGCAATCGAACTAGGAGTCGTGGATCAAAACGCCCACGTGGAAGGATTCAACTATCATAGAGATCACAAAACAACATCGTTGGCGGTGCAAGAATATGCCTGCACTGATCACACTAAATAATTATTAACACTTAGTTCTTCAATTACTTTTAGGAAAGTTAAACATAAGATACAAGAGATACTAAAAGGTATGAAATCTATTTAAAGTAATTAATAAAGCACTTAATAAATCTTAATTATGAAATGTGAAGTATATGTAGGGCTAGATGATTATCTTGGACTAGTGCAGGAATGAGAGGGTTAAATAGAGATAAAATAGAGGTTAAGGCTTATGGGAATAGGGTAAAATTAGAGCAATTTGGGACACCAACAGCATATGTCTATGTTCTTTCCTTTAAAGTTTCTTCATATGCCAAAGAGGCTTTAGGTTCATTCTTGTGTGCATTTTCTTTCTTTAGAAATTCAAAAGACATGCGTATCTCTATTCCACATGTAACATAAACTAGTTGTTTACATCCATCATATGCCATGCATCTACCTTTGAAAAATCCTTGGCCTTTGTCTTTGTTGTAGTATGCATGCTCTTCCTTGGAATGTTGTATTTTCTTCTTTTGAATCTTCCATTTTGATTTGGAGTTATTCCCCCTACCTCTACTATGTGTGCCTCTCTATCTTCCCAAACTTTGTCATTTTATGCTTGATGTCAATGTCTCTTCTACTTTCACTACTAATTAGTATTTCTCCTCTACTAAATGTATTTCATGTAAACAAATCTTATCTTGAATGAGAAAAACATAGTATATTCACATACTTGAAACTTACTTGTTTCCATCCTCTTTGTGTTTGTTTCACATTCACAATTTGTAAAATTCATGTATACTCATGTAGTCTTTGTTCCTTCTATCTCAAATTCTACAATTATCAAAACATCTAATCTACTTTTAGTCCATAGAGAGAAAATTTTCTTAGTTTTAACAACATCTTACTCCAAATTTGAATATTTCCCTTGTTTTCTTAAACTCCCTCACATTACACTTAATCCCACCAAATGGAAATATGCACTTTCAATTATGTACTTTCAAATTTCACCCTTAAGGATATTCCATCTTTTAATTTGAAAATACCTTCATATCATTGAACCAATCTATTAACTCTTACTCTTCTTCAACTTCACAATATACACTACAACATTTCCTTCTTCCACTTCCTCTTGTTATTTTAAATCTAGTTCACTCCCTTCTCCATATATATTTCCCTATTTGGTTTTTGGGTGCTCTATCTCTTTTCTTAACTCCTACAATTATTTTTTTACTATCGGTCTTCCTCCTCTTACTGCCATTTTTTCACTCACGTGACTTTTGTCTATTTCTGAGAATTTCCTCTTGGTTTAGTTCTCTATCTTCTAGAGCTCAAAGCTTGTGCTAACACTAATTGATGAAATTGAGCATGGGACCCAAATTCATTGACTAGAATGGATAGGAACCTACAAATTAGTGGTCACATAGAAAATATCAATATAGACTAAGACTAACAATCACACACATTTATTCAAGAACCATAGGAGAAATCTTAAGCATGGATAAAATAGATCTTTATTCATATAACACAATAAATTACTTGTTTTACAATATTATAATATCTTAGGAGCTCTCTAAATATACAACTAACATCTCTTATCTTGTTGAATAATGAATCCATACAGGGGAGGATAGTTTTTAGAAGAGGAGGAATGACCTGTTAATGAGTTTTGTGAACCCAACGTTTCAGACTACCATGTGAGTCCATCATCAGGGGATGCGACAATAGATCTTCTTAGATGTCAATGATATATCCATGAGCTCTAATTTGTTTAGCTCTGGATAATCTTAACTTCTCGAATTTTGATGCATTGTCCATCATGTCCCTTCCATGGTAGGACTTGATGTTGTTAAATAATGAATATCTTATCTTTGTTGAACTCTCTTTTCTATTCTATTAAATCCACTTAGTTACCTTCCTACTACTTTCTCTAACTATTGAATTCCTTAAATATTCTTCTTTTGACATTCCAAATATTTGATTATCTCGTTGTCTTCTTTGTTGTTGTTTCTAGCTCTATGTGCTAGTTTAGTTTCATCCTTAGGGGATATTTATTTTCATAGCATTATTTTGCATATCTACATAGGTCAAACACCTAAGGGGACCCACTCACACAAATAGATCAAAGATTAGTACACTAGGGGATTACATGGTTAAAACCCTCAAATAGGGAAACAAAATCCATAGCCCTAGTCAATGTGGCCACTTAAGGTAATAAATGAATGCATAATATTTACAAATGAATTTCTCACAATTGATCATTGACAAATGAATTACATGCTCTTTAAATATATATATTGGACCATTTGAGTGTTAAGCCATGGATCAATCATTGTTAGTATGAAGTAGAAAATGAACCATCGAATTATTTTATTTCTAAAGCATAATTGTGACCATTGGATTAGATAATTATAAAATTCACAACAAAAATTCACACTTTACCTAAATACATCTAAGAACGAGTTGATATTTGTTGGGTCCAATTTTTGGGCATTTTTTGCATATGTTTTTGGTGGTTTTTGGCACATGGATTTGTTAAAAGCAGTTTTGTGGTGTGTGGTGGGTTTTCCCATGATTTTGTAGTTTTAGTTAAAAAAAACTACGATTGTATTCTAATCCAAGGTACATAGATTGGTCATTCATGGATGCCACAAGATGTATATTGTATTGTAATATTATACAAAAGAATATATTGAAAAATCTTGCTAATTTTCCTAGTTTGGGTTTCCAAGATAAAATATTTGTGTTAATGAGTGTGTTTTCCAGTGTATCTTTTTCATTTTATTAATAATTTGTTTGCAACAATAAATTATAGAGGTTTAAAGCCTAAATTTAGTATCATAGTAATTTTAGCTTCAATGGGACACATTTGTGGCTAAGGAGTTTGGCTTGGGATTGTGGTAGACCCTATTACAGTTGGAGATTTGTAAAAGCAATTCTTTTGGTGAAAGGAAATGGTGAGTTGTTAAAATATAAAGACTGAGAAATTTATTGAGCATAGTTTTGAGATGTGGAAGCTCAAATGGAAGATCCATTGGTGGACAGGGATCAGCGGATCATTGTGGATCTAGGTTGTGCAATAAACGGAGTGTCAATCAAAGACTGTACCAAGTTGGATCAAAAGGCAAATACCATAATAGGATTATGTCTCTTAGATTTAGTACTACTAAATTTTTTAGGGGAAGTTATAACAAAGGATTTGTGGAACAAGTTAGGGGCTTTGTATCAGTCTAAGTTGTTTTATTGCACAAAAAGTTATATAACCTGAGGACGAAGGATGGAGACTCGGTGACATATCATTTGTATGCCTTTATACTATGGTAAGACAACTATTAGTTGTTGATATTAGATTTAAAATGAGGACAAGTGCACTATTTTTTATGTTCTCTACCATATTCGTGGGATAGCTTGGTTGTTACCATAGGTAGTAATGCAACTACTTTAATATTTGGTGAAATAGTCTCATCCTTGTTATAAGAGGAGATGAGACGGAAAAACATGGAAAGCTAGAATGGAGATGCCTTGTCTGTAAGAGGATTCTCCCAGAATAGAAATAAAAATAAGTCCTCAAGTGTGATATCTAAATCTAGAGGAAGGTCTAAATATCTAGAAAATTTTCTAAAGGTATGTTGGAAATGTGGAAAAGAAGGGAATTACAAGAAAGATTGTAGATCCAAATTTTGTTGAGAAATGAAGGGATTTAAAGATTCTATCCTATAGAAACACAGATCTCCTCATATGAAGGAGACAATGCGTACTCGAATTCTTCAAGTAAACATGTAGATCATGAGGCATAGTTAGTCAACTCAGGAACGTTCTTTCATATGACTCCTCATAGGGAGTGGTTTTGTGAGTATGAAACATATGATGGTGGAAATGTTTTCCTAGGAGATGAGTCGACAACCAAAATCATAGGAAGAGGAAAATTAAAATTGAAGCTCATGGGTGGAAGGATTAGAACACTCCCTAGTGTTCTACACATTCTAGGATTGGCCATTGATTTTTGTAAGTAGTATGAGTTCTGTAGGTGTAAACACATTATTTGAAAATGATATATACAAGATGGTTCAAGGAGCAATGTTATTGGTAAAGGGAGTATGGATTGGAACGTTGTATAAATTGTTGGGAAGCACTATTAATGATGGTTGCAACAACTCTATTATTCATGAGAGTGGATTTGAATAAGGAAAAAATCCTATGGTCTCTATAGAAAATACTATGTTGTGGCATCAAAGTTTTAGACATATTGGAGAGAAGGATAGTCAAGCATTACATGGTAATGGTATGGTAGAAGGTATATCTAATTTCTCTCTGGATTTTGAATTATGTGAACAATGTTTATATGGGAAACAAAACTAGGTAAGATTATCCTTTGGTTTTACAAGGTCAAAGGAAATATTACATGTGGTGCATAATGATGTGTTTGGACTTGTGTCGGTTCCATCATTGGGTAAATTTATGTATTATGTCTCATTTATAGATGAATTCTTAAGGAATACATGGATTTATTTCCACAAGAAGAAATTTGAAGTATTTGAGAAATTTAAAGAGTTTAAGACTCTTATGGAAAATAAGACAGAGAAGAAAATCAAGGTGTTGTGAACAAATAATGGTGGAGAATAATATAGTAATGAATTTCAAGGATTTTGTAAGAAATGAAGTATAGCAAGGCAAAAGAGTACTCCATTAGCACTAGTTTAGAAAAAATGGAGTTGTGAAAAGGATGAACGAGACATTGATGGAGAAATAAAGGAGCATGCTCAGTGGTGTTGGGTTAGGTTAGGAATTATGGGAAAAGGTAATGGATACTTATGTCACCTGGTAAATAGATAACCCTCTTTAACCTTGGATGATAAGACTCCACATGAGGTAAGGACTGGTAAGAAGCCTTCTCTTAAACATCTTAGGGTATTTACTATGACTTTTATGTACATATTCCAAAAGAGAATAAGAGTAAGATAGATAAGAAAGATGAAAATTGTATCTTTATTGGATCTACAGATGATCTAAAAGGTTATAAGCTCTGAAACCCATAAATTAAGAAGGTAGCGTATAGTCCAGATGTGGTATTTAGAGAAGTCAAAGATGATTTCAAATAGGAATTCCTATCAAGGGAGAAAGAAAGAAAAAAATATAGTTTGAATTGAAGGATTGTAACACCCTTTAATTTATTATGACTATTATAAACATTTTTTGTATAATTGAGCATCTCAGCATACAATCTGATTCCTAGCAAAAACTCTGATTTATTATAATGAAAATTATTACCGATGAAATTCATTCATATTATTCTGATCATAGTACCAAATTGTATGAATGTTCGATTTGATGTTAATCATTAATTAACACTCTAATTAGAATAAGCATATATTAATGCTTGGAATGAACTAATTATGGGTTAATATTTTCGTTAATAGTTAATTAGTAATTATATTATTAATAATTAATTAATGCTTGGGATAAATTAATTATGAATTAATGATTTGATAAATACTTGATTAATCATTATAGTATTAACAGTTAATTATTTAATTAATCATTATTTAATCCAAGGGGAAGGGACAACAAGCCTGAGTTCTGAGGGGATGGAGTTTGACGTGAACCACGATATGCATCTCATCTAAATTTAATGTCAAATTCCCCAATAATAGAAAGGACACTCGAATCTAATATGGACATTAATGCAAAGGTGGTGTCATTCCAAATGTATTCCCTTCTTACAAATAAAAAGGGTAGCGTGTTCCACAAGGCAACGCAGAGGTAAGGAGTGTCCTATCAGCCACACTTGGGGGGAAGCTCAAATTGCCATAAATATACGAGAAGATGAAAATAGGGGTTCAATTTGGTCTTATACGGAAGTTTGGAGGAAAATCCAGTGTTGGTAATTGCTTATGGAAAGCATTTCTTCTACATTGGATTGTTCCCACATAAATTCTAGTCTTTCCTCGTATTTTTATGCGTGAGCACATAGTGAAATTAACTATCCATATTGGGTGCTTGTTGGGATTGATAAACCATTGGTGCTTGTTGTGGCTAATAAACCATGATGCTTGTCTGTAGTTGAGAAACCACCTGCATAGTGAGTCATTGGTGCTTTCTAGGACTACTAAACCACAGTTGCTTGCTATGGTTGAAAAAAAACCTATACTTGCCCCTTGCTTATAAACCACCTGCAAGTGATTTTTCTCTCTTAGCTCAACTGGTGTATTGCTTAGAAATTTATCTTTGACCCTTGGACTCTAGACCTGGCATGAAGGTGGAGATTTATGAAATATAACAATGTAACAATCTATGGTTGGGAGGAAAATGTGAAGCCATTCTCTAGTTTCCAAAGGTATTTATTTACGCAAATAAGTAACCTAGCCTGGACAATACTTTTGAATATTGAACTCTCATGTAATTAATTTCTATGTGAAATATGTTGAGCATTGCAATATTATAGATTTTGGGCATGTTGATATGCTTTGGAAAAACAAAAATTTATTTATTATAATCTTGTACATTGTTATATATTTATGTTGAATGGGAACCAAGTGGTATGACACATCACTACATGTGGATTGTGTGTATAATTATATAAACATAAATATATGCCTATATGATTTTGGCATGCATATATATTGAAATGGTATTTTTGTTATTAATGGGGGATCAACATTGCCCACTCACTTAACAACGTCTAGTTATCAAACATGAATTCCACGAGTGGCTTCAGGAAATTTTAAACGTGATGTAAATAAATCGACCCCTGGGCCTCTTATATAATTCAACGATATATAAATTTGATATTGTTGGTGTGGGCGTATGTTTACATTATCACTTTACATTCAAAATTTGTATTTCATCATTTTTCTTCATTAAAGTTATTCACAATGTTTATCATCTCAACAAACTAAGGTAACTAAGAAAATTTAAAATTAAAATGACCAGATTAATGTGACATATTTAGCATATTTAAAATTATTATATTAATATTAGATGATTTTACATATTATTGATAAAATTAATCATTTGTTCGTTATATTTTCTTTGGCCGCACATGACTAAAACAAACCTAGATCCATCTTAACTTCAGATCTATCAAGCGCCAAGAGGGATCAAATCTCTCGAGGTGCAAACCTTTCCTCAAGTTTTGCACTCAAAAAAGAGGTTTACACCTCAAGAGATTTGATCCCTCTCGGCGCTTGATAGATCCGGAGTTAAGATGGATCTAGGTTGGTTTTAACTGTGTTAATGTTTGATGTGTTGGTGTTGGCATATAACTATTTCAACCTAGGCGTCAATTGTTTTAACTGTATTAATATGTAACATTGTCGGCACTTGCATATAGCTAATGTTTGATGTGTTGGTGTGGGCATATAGCTAGTTCAACCTAGGCCTCAATTGTTTTAACTGTATTAACATGTGACATTGTCGGCACTTGCATATAGCTAGTTCGACCTAGGCCTCATTTGTTTTAATTGTGTTAATATGTGATATGGTCAATGTGAGCATATAGTTAGTTTGACCAGGGCTCACTTGTTTTAATTATGTTAATATACGATATTGTCAGCATGGTTATATGTATTGAACATTGAAGTAATTTCAATGTTTCCATTTGGCTAGACTTACATTAATCGACCATGTTTTGATTATGTTATATATTCAATATATCCACATCGTGTTAAATTGGTTCACACATCCACCATCACCGTGTGTGAGCTGCAATTCTTTGCAATAGGGTTGGACCCCTCGACCCCCGATGGGGCGGTAAGTGTGTCCACCCCGCGTTAAAATATGCCCATACCCACATCCATGATTGACACATTAATGTGGTAAGTCATTGCAACCAAGTCTTGGGACACCCGATGAGGCAAAGTGGTGGGCCCCGTATGCATACTATGTAATTACACCAAGTTGTCGACATTGTTTGTGGTAAACTGCTTGGCCATTAGTATGATGGTTAGGGATATATATATATATATATATATATATATATATATATATATATATATAAATGCAAAATTTTGACTATCCAAAGTGTTTGCATATAACATTTTTATGAGAATTAAATAAATGTGGTTAGTATACATGTTTAATATATAAATAATGTGGACACAAATACTTGAATGTGTAGGTATGTTTCTGTGTCTAACAAGTCTTGAACTATGATGGGGAACCCACTGGTCTATTGGAAAATCAGGAGGCTTATGGTTTAGTATGATTTTCCTTTCTTTGATAATTGTTTGTGAAATTAATTGGCTTCTTATTAATTTTTATCATGATTCTTTCATCTTACTATTACCATAACATAAGCATGAAGACCACATAAAAAATAAGAACATAAGATATAGGCTCCAAGCCAAGGAAAAACCCCTCCAAGGGGAAAATCCAGAAAATTCTCCTTATAGAATCAAATCAAAGTGAGACATACAATACTTATGACCAACCCTCTAGATTCCAATTCAAACCCTCATTTCTGCGCAGTAAATCCATCAGCAAGAGACCAACAGCAAATCTTCAACAAGAGATGTGAAAAGGAAGATCTTCCACAAATCAAACTTCAAGAGACATTCTTCATCAACTTTGGGTTTCGGCCTTCCTCTTCTTTTGTGATTTTCAAACCAAATCATCCAAAATTATGTGTGCAAACGAACTCCAAATCATCATCTATTTATATTGTCCAGAGGGGAGTGAATATGTCCAATGGTGTTGAGCTCACTTGACGGGTAGGGTGACTTGGGATCTTGAATGGTTTTTGACCCAAATTACATATTAAAAATTATTTTTTCCTTTTTCTTTACAATCGGTCCAATTAGGACTTTGACTCTTTGACTCAACAAAACCTAGGAGCATGAAGAACATGCTTATCTAAATAAAATAATCATTCTTGAGCATGCAACCCATGCTTAAAAAAATAAATAAATAATTTTTTCTTCTTCTGAATTTTACATAAATATATAATGGCATAAGTACAATGACAATTATGAAGACCGAACCTAGTTACATTTTCCAGCACTCCCTCTTAACTAGGGAGGTATTCATAATTCCATAACCAGTATAAGGATACTTTTCAAATTGAAATTCTCCACAAGAAAAGTCAGATCAAAATCGTAACTAGCATATATTATTCCAAGGCTCTATATACCATCTAAGCTACTGTCAAGGTATCAACCCAATATATTTTAGGGATCTAGGTACCATCTAGGTTATTGCCAAGGTATCAACCCATAATCTTTCATGGATCTAGGTACCATCTAGGCTACTTCCAAGGTAACAACCCATAATACACGGATCTAGGTACCATCTAGGCTATTTCCAAGGTACCAACCCTAAGTACCATCATTCAGGCTATTCAGCCTAAGGTAGAACAACTAGTGATCACCATGATCTAGTTGTCACCTCAAACTCATGGTTTACATACTAGAACAAGTTTTCCATCACCAAGGTAAAACCTTTGGGAACGTTCATGTTCCAACTATGTAGGGTTGGTCAAACCCTATTCAACTCCTCACACCACAGGGTTAAAACCCTAAAGGATCCTTTCATTATAGGGTTGTCATTATCTTCACCAAACCCTAACATCGCAATCCTCACTCTAGGTCAAAAAGCTCACTCAAAAAGTAACCGATCCTAACAAAAGGCACAAACTCTTATAGAGTGACTAGGCCAACACAGAAAGGTACCTACTCTTATGAGTAACTGCGCCTTAAGGACCATTCTCCCTAAACTAGGAGAATGTATGCCCTCAATAATAGTCTGGTCCATTCTTCCTAAATCTAGAGATTGCCTACCCCTATTGTTATCTTATTAATGCTCCCTCTTACTGAGAGAATTTATCTTAACAAGTCCAAGCATGTCCTTGAAGTACATGTACTTCATTAGGATAGAGGTTTGTCACAACTTTAGTCTTTAAATATAATTTAAAGATAATACTTAAAGACATACCTTAAAACTTGAGAGTTAAATTGCTCCCTCTCAATCAACAACCCTTTCAAGATTCAAAGCTCCCTTTGAATTCAAGACTTGTCACAAACTTTTGTTTTGATATTATAACTTCTTCTAGCCCAAACAATTTCGAGCTTGTACCTTCAATCCTATTAGGGGAGATCACAAATGAATAGTTACAATCAAGTAATGAAAATAAAGCAAGAGACTAGATTTACTAAAGAAATAAATAATAGTACATGAAGAGAGATAGAGCACTTATCTTTTATGAACAACATCTCCCTCTTAAACTTGAGTTACATGATCATTTTCCACCATATTACTCTTCAACAAATGTTGTCATTTTTCTCTAAATACACCTCAAATTGTTAGACTATCAGTTGTCGAACCATAGAGAATTCCTTCAAGTTGTTAGCAATGTCCCAAATGTTGGGTATACCGAATTGTCAGTTATGTAACGGAGGTCGATGATATAAAACTGGTGAATGCCCATGAAATGTAATGTGTGGAGAATCATTGTTGATTTAATATATTCAAATCCCTTGCCCCGTGGATGTTTCCTTGACACATTGTCGAGGTTTTACCATGTAAATCCTATGTCTATGTGTGTGTTTGGTTTCCAGTTAGTTATGGTGTTTTCTTGGTCAATATATAACTGAATGTGTGTAATTCTTTCCTATTTTTCCTTCTATTTCACCAACAAGTGGTATCAGAGCTCCGAGGGCCGAGCGATTGGTGGTGGCTGTATCAGCGTGAGGCGTGAGTCCAAAACCTGGGCGTGAAGCTGTATCAGCGTGAGGCGTGAGTCCAAAACCTGAGCGTGAGGTTGTATCTGCGTGAGGTTTTTTTCTTTGCTGCGTGAAGAAGGAGCGTGAAAGTGAAAAGCTGTGTGAAGACCTCCCTGCGTGAAAGGCGACCTCTCTGAGACCTGCGTGAGGCGTTTCTTTGCTGCGTGAAGGAACCGTGTGACCTGCGTGAAGAGTTGTTCTCTGCTCTGCGTGGACCTGCTGGAATCGTTGCTAAAGCTCTTCAAGAGTTCTTGCATGCCAGAGCCATTGAAGGCAGGCCAAGTCACCTGAAGAGGAACCTGCATGGAGTGGAGAGGCGCAAGGTTCTGCAGGCTAAATCAATTTGTTGTTAAATCCGAGTATTGATCAGAGTTTCCAGAATTTTTTATTTTCAGCAGAATTTTTTTTTTAAGCAAAGACAGCGGATTGAAATCAAGTCAAGTTTTTTTTTTTTGAAGGGTGGTTTTTTATACAAATATTGGAGAAAAAAAGAAGGAAGGGTTTCTTTGTTTGTTTGTTAAAAAATAACAAAGGGGTTTGCAAGAAAGGGTCTGTAAATAAAAGTTATTATTTTTTGAAAGAGAAATATAAACTCTAGTTCAAAGACAGATTATTTTTCTGAAAAGGAAAAACCCTAGTTTAAGGACTGAAGATTGAAATCCTAGAAAAATGGCCAAGATGTCGAATGCAAAATTTGAGGTGGAGAAATTCACCGGAAAGAACAATTTTTCTCTTTGGAAACTAAAGGTTAGGGATTTTCTTGTGCAACAAGGATTGCACAAGGCATTGGATGGGGCAACTAAGAAACCTGCTACCATGAATACTTCAGACTGGGAGGACTTGGATGCCCGAGCTCTCAGTACCATCCGGTTATGCCTAGCGGATGAAGTTCTCTTCAATATTGTTGAAGAGACTACAGCTTCAGGATTGTGGGAAAAACTTGAAAACCTCTATATGACAAAGTGATTAACCAACAGAATCTATCTGAAAAGACAGTTATACAGTCTTCGAATGAAAGAAGGTTCAAACGTTGCAGAACATTTGAATGTTTTTAATACACTAATATGTCAATTAACAGATATGGAAGTCAAAATACAGGAAGAAGATAAAGCCATAACCTTGTTGTGTTCTCTGCCTGAATCATGGGATCACTTCGTAACTTCAATTAGCTTGAGCACTGTTGATTCTTTGAAGTTTGAATCAGTCGTGGGAGCTCTTCTGTCTGAAGAAGTACGAAGGAAATCCAACACTGAAACAGCTGCATCAAAAGCCATGGTAGCTAGAGGACGCTCAAAGGAAAGAGGAGAAAAACCAAGGGGGTCTTCCAGATCGAAATCGAAGGGAAAGAAGTGTAAGGCAAAAGGTTGGAATTGCGGTAAAATTGGACACTTGAAGAAGGACTGTTGGAAACGAAAGGAATCCGAAAACCCAAAGAAGGAAGCGAATCAGGTCGATTCAGGTATGATAGACGAAGTTTTATCTGCTGAAGAATTATGTATGATAGATGAAACTTCACCTAAATGTAATGTCTCTTAGGGTTTTGATAGTTGGTTGTTAGACTCTGGTGCTTCGCATCACATGTGCCCACATAGAAATTGGTTTACTTTGTATAAAAATGTAAACGATAGTTCTGTGTTTATGGGTAACAATGTGTCATGTCAGACTGTTGGGATGGGAGATATCAGGATTAAGATGTATGATAACACAGTTAGGACATTAACTAGTGTTAGACATGTACCTGATTTGAAGAAAAATTTAATCTCTTTGGGAGTGTTGGATACAGATGGATATAAGTTTACAGGTTAGGATGGCGTCTTGAAAGTCTTTAAAGGAGCCCTTGTGGTTATGAAGGCAGAAAAGTCGGAAATCTTTACAGGTTAAAAGGAAGTACTCGGGTCAATGAAGCAGCGGTTGCGTCAGAAAAGGAAGAAGCAGGTACTCGTCTATGGCATCAGCGATTGGGTCATATGAGCGAGAAAGGTCTTCAGATACTGATGAAACGTAAATCTCTTCCCGGTCTGAAATCCTTGAAGTTAGATTTCTGTAAACATTGTGTGTATGGAAAACAGTGTAAACAGAAATTTAAAGTTGGAAATCATAATAGTAAAGATGCTTTAGACTATATTCATTCTGATCTGTGGGGACCATCCCCTATTATGTCATATGGAGGTGCATTGTATTTTTTAACATTTATTGATGATTACTCCCGTAAAGTTTGGGTCTATATGCTAAAAAGGAAAGCTAATGTATTAAATGTCTTTAAACAATTTAAAGTAATGGTAGAGAAAAGAACAAGCAAATCTATTAAATGTCTAAGAACTGACAATGGTGGTGAGTTCACTTCAGTTGAATTTGAACAATACTGTAAGGATGAGGGAATTGTTAGACACAAAACTGCTGTTTATACTCCTCAGCAAAATGGTGTTGCTGAGCGTATGAATCAGACTCTTATGGGAAGAGCCAGAAGCATGATCAGCAATGTGATCCAGATTTAAACAGGAACGTAACAAATTACAGAGATAACCATATACACAAAGATGCAGCGGAAATAATACTTCATTTCATTAATGGAAAATACTGAAATATGCTTACAACCAGAAATGGAAATAAACCAGCTAGGGCGATGGTAGCTTATCTCTGAGAAGAGATGTGATGGCTACATGCCTCTGAACTGTATTACAATGAGGCTCGAAGGCCTATTTATTGTTGAGAAACAATGGAAAAACCCTTAAATTCCAAAACCTAACCCTAGGAGATGAAACGGCAAACTGTGGGCCCCGTTTGGGGTAAATTGGTACATCAACTTCCCGGGGTCGTAACTTTGGCATATGATCTCCGTTTGACGCGTACAATAGCTCATTAGAAAGATCTATCCGAGCACTATCATTGTTGGAACGGGCAACATCGGTCCATTCCATGGACCCATGTTGCCCTCGGATTCCCCAAAAAACGTCGTTTAGGGCCTCAAAACGGCTCCGGAAGTTCAGGACCCAAAAAACTGCTAAAAATAGTAAGTTGTGCTACAATTAAGGAAACTGAAAATGCAGAGAAAGACAATGGTGGGGGTCCAGGTGGACTTGGCAGGTGGCCACCAATATCCACCTGGATCATTCCTCCCCCCTTAGGAAGCAATGGTCCCCATTGCGTTGAGCTCCTCCATGAGATGAGGGAACTTCTGCTGAACTTGTTCCCTGGTGAGCCACTTGCCCTGCTGAAGGAGTTGGCCTGCTTTGACAACTCGATACAGTTGGATATTCTGTTGGCGAGTGTTCTTGATCTGTGTGTCCATGATTCGATCAGTTGTAGCTTGTTCCATGCAATCCGGATTTAATTCTGTTGGTTTGAGCTGTTCTGCAATGTCGGATGTGTCTAGCAATGGTGGAAAGTATGGCCGAAGGCGGTCCACACTGAACACTGGGTGCAGGCCAAGGAATGGGGGAATGCTGAGCTCAAATGCATTGTCTCCCATAGCCTTAGTAATGGTGTAAGGACCATATCAGAGTGGTCTCAATTTCCGATAGGCTCCAGTAAGGCGTTCCTTTTGCAAATGCAACCAGACTTTGTCGCCCACCTGAAACTTGTGTGGCACCCGATGTTGATCATGTCGCTGCTTGTACTTGGCATTTGATTTCTCAAGAATGTCATGGACCTGTTGGCGAATATGTTGGATGCGCTCAATGAAGCTGGTGGCCTTATCTGTTTCGGACTGGACATGAGCTGAATTCATGTGAGTAGCTGCAAGTGGCATGGCCACATCAATGGGGCATAGTGGCTGGAATCCCAAACCCACCTGAAAAGGGCTATGGCCAGTGGAGCTGTGAAGAGCTTGGTTGTAGCTGTGCTGAACATAGGGGAGGCTCTCGTCCCATGTGCGTGGATGCTTTGAGTTATACATGCGCAGGATGTGCACAATCATCCTATTGACAACCTCTGTCTGGCCATCAGTTTGAGGATGGAAGGCTGTGGACTTCGTGAGTTTGGTGTCCAACATTGACCAGAGACTGGACCAAAATGTGCTGAGAAACCGACTGTCCCGATCTGAGATGATAGACTGTGGGATCCCAAAGTGCACCCACACTCGTTCAAAGAAGAGTTTAGCAGTGGCTTCTGCTGTGATATTCTTCTTGCAGGCCACCATAATGGCCATCTTCGAGAACCTGTCGACGACCACAAAAACACAGTCATTTCCATGCTTAGTGGAAGGAAGTCCTGACATGTAATCCATGGAGATGGATTCCCAAGGTCGACTAGGGGTAGGCAACGGGGTATAGAGGCCTTGCTTCTTAATGGTCGGTTTGGCAATGGCACAGGCAGTACATGATCGGATGTACTTCCCAACATCCTGTCGAAGATTCGGCCAATAGAAATAATTTTGCAGTACTGCCACTGTTTTCTCGACCCCGAAATGCCCAGCAGCCCGACTGTAGTGTGCTTCCCAAATCATCTTGGCACGCTCGCTTGAAGGAACACAAAGGTGACCGAGGTGGCATAATAGGGCATCCTGGAGGTGAAAATCTGCAACATGCCGTCCCTCCAAGAGTGTCTGGTATGTGTGGCCGAATTCTAGGTCGCTTTTGTAGAGAAGTGGCCAATCAGAAGTCTCGTGCCCACAAGAGTTGAGCACGGTGGTCAGTGCCATGATCGGTGGTCGACTGAGGCAATCTGCAACATTATTGGTGCTGCCCTTTTTATACTTGATATTCAAGTGAAACTGTTGCAGGTATGTAGACCACTTCTGATGGCGATCATTCTGTAATTTCCCTTGGGTCTGTATGAACTGCAGGGGTCGGTGGTCTGTGTGGATGACCGTTTCCTTCCCCAAAATGTAATGCTTCCATTGTCGGCAGACCTGTACAATGGAATACATCTCTTTATCATAAGTGGGGTATTTTCGGACTGTGTCTGAAAGCGTTTCACTGTGATATGCCACTGGATGTCCATGTTGAGTAAGGACTGCCCCAATAGCATAGTCAGAGGCATCTGTCTCGACCTCAAATGGTTGTTGTAAATCTGGTAACGCGAGCACTGGTGCCGTGCAGAGGCGATCCTTCAACTCCCTGAATGCCTTCTGTTGAGATTCAGACCAAAAGAATTTGGCTTTCGCCCCTCCCTTGGTGACCTGACTCAAGGGCCAAGAAATATGAGAAAACCCCAGCACAAACCTTCGGTAGAAGTTGGAAAGACCTAGAAAGCTGCGGAGCTCTGTTAGAGTGGTTGGAGAGGGCCAATCCCGAATGACTTGGACCTTGGCTGGATCGACATGCACCCCCTGTTCATCAATGATGTAACCCAGATACTGAACCTCGGTCATGCCAAAAGTGCATTTCTCCAAATTGGCACATAGCTTGTGTTGCCATAGTGTTTGGAGAACCTGTCAGATGTGGTGGAGGTGCTCTTCCCAACTCTGGCTGAAGATCAGAATGTCATCCAAGTATACTACTACAAAGGAGTTGGTGAATGGCCGCAAGATGTCATCCATTAGCCTCATAAAGGTTGCAGGAGCATTCGTCAATCTGAAAGGCATGACCAACCATTCGAAGAGGCCCTCCTTGGATTTGAAGGCAGTCTTCCACACATCTGAGGGTTCGATTGGTACCTGGTGATATCCTGACTTCAGATCGATCTTGCTGAAATATTTCGCCCCCTTTAGTTGGTCTAGGAGGTCATCAATCCGCGGGATCGGGTACCTATTACGGACAGTGATCTTGTTCAGCGCCCGATAGTCAATACATAGTCTCCACGTCCTGTCCTTCTTCTGTACCAGCACGATCGGGCTTCCACAAGGCGATGAACTCGGACGGATGTGACCTTTCTGCAGGAGCTCCTGAATCTGCCTCTTGATTTCATTGTTCTCTAGAACGGAGCGCCGATAAATTGGTCCATTGGGTAGCGGCGCACCTAGGGTCAGATCGATGGAGTGCTTGACCTGACAGTGCAGAGGAACCCCTGCCGGGGAGGTGAAGATGTCTTCGTACTCCTCCACAATCTTGTCCATCTGTAGCTGTCGTGCAGAGGGACCCCGTTTGGAGGCCGCGGCCACTGTCTTCTTCTTCCCTTGAGGGCGTATCATCAGGAAAACAAATTTCTTGGTTTTGGAAATGATCTTACTGCACTGTTTTGCAGTAATCAAAGAGATGGCGGCAGGTGGTGCTACCTCTGGTATCCTGAACAACTTTTTCCCCAATGTAATAATAACAGCACGGGGCCTTGATTCATACACAGCATGTCGCTTCCACAAGTATGGTTGTCCTAGTAATACATCACAAACTTCAAGGGGAGAAATGTCACACAATACCTCATCCGTGAAGGGCTTGATGTTGTATGGAAGGCGACACTGCTGGCTCACGCGAAGATCTCGCCCTTGGTGAAGCCACCCAATGGTGTATGGTTGTGGATGTGCTGTGGTCAGTAAACCCAGCCGCTTCACGACCTCTGCCGAAATGAGGTTCTTTTGACTCCCGCTATCAACAATGAACTGTATCGGGGAGCCCTTTACCCACATCTGGGAGTGGAAGAGACGCTCCTCCTCCTCTGGATCTTCGGGTTCATTTTTCTGGATCTTTGCGGTAGCAACAATGGCGCTGGGATCCGCATCAATGATCTGCTTCCCTTTTTCATACCCCTTATCTAGTTCTGACTCAGAGTCGGAACATGCATCTGATTCTGAAACCTTTAGCTCAGCCACCAGTAACTGCTTGGCCCGACACTCACTTGTGTTGTAAGTGGAGCTCTTATGGAACTCGCACCATTTTCCAGTGTCCTTTCTCGGCTTCGCGACGTTGTTCTTTGCTTGCAGCTTCGGTTGGTTGTCTTGGACTGTCCCGCTTTGGCTCTGTCCTTTGTTCTGTGGTTTAGGGGCACCTTTCCCCTGCTTTGAATTCGCAGATCCAAAGTCTCGCTTCTTTTGTTTAAACTTCTGCTCGACCTTGACGGCATATCGGTATGCTGCGCTGAGCGAGGGGATGTTTAGGAACTGTATTTCTTCCTGGATGTACTTGTGCAGGCAGCCACGGTATTTGAGTATCAAATGTTGCTCCGAATCCTTGATACCCAACTTTGTGCGAAGGGTATGGAAAAGATTGGTGAACTCCGGCACGTCTTGGTCCCTTCCCTGCCGCAGCGTGGTCCACTTTATGTATTCATCCTCATAGCTTCCGACAGGGTAGTACTGTTCCTTGATGGCATCCCGGAACGAATCCCAGGTGGGTGTGGCTGAAAATAGTGAGCCAGTACTTTCATCCTTCTGCTCGCAGTAGGTTTCCCACCAGTCCTTGACGTGGGGGGCTGCTTTGAGAAGAGCAAAAACAATCTTTTCCCGACTTGAAAATTCATGAACAGAAAAATAACCCTCTAGCAGATTTAACCATTTATCTACGGCATCGGCGTCTATCTGACCCTCGAATACGGGGATTTCAAAATTAACTTGTACCTTAAAGGGTGTGGCGTTTCCAGAGGAGCTGCTGGAAGCCGATGCGCCGCTTCTGGGTAGCCGCTGAAGGATCTGGGCAAAGCTGTCCATCATCGCGTTCCGTTGTCGCTCGAGGGCTTCTTCGAGCAAGATTTTGATGGGATCTCCTGCCCCCTCGTCTTTCTTCTCGTCCGCCATGGGAGGCCGTCGGGATTTGCGAGGCTGGTCTTGCAAAGGTTCAACCAGTTCAAGCCCTAACTCCTTATATCCCGACCTTGTTGGGGACATGCAAAGAAAAACAGAGAAAAAGCAGACCGCTCTGATACCACTGATCCGGATTTAAACAGGAACGTAACAAATTACAGAGATAACCATATACACAAAGATGCAGCGGAAATAATACTTCATTTCATTAATGGAAAATACTGAAATATGCTTACAACCAGAAATGGAAATAAACCAGCTAGGGTGATGGTAGCTTATCTCTGAGAAGAGATGTGATGGCTACATGTCTCTGAACTGTATTACAATGAGGCTCGAAGGCCTATTTATTGTTGAGAAACAATGGAAAAACCCTTAACATTCCAAAACCTAACCCTAGGAGATGAAACGCCAAACTGTGGGCCCCGTTTGGGGTAAATTGGTACATCAACTTCCCGGGGTCGTAACTTTGGCATATGATCTCCGTTTGACGCGTACAATAGCTCATTAGAAAGATCTATCCGAGCACTATCATTGTTGGAACGAGCAACATCGATCCATTCCATGGACCCATGTTGCCCCCGGATTCCCCAAAAAACGTCGTTTAGGGCCTCAAAACGGCTCCGAAAGTTCAGGACCCGAAAAACTGCTAAAAATAGTAAGTTGTGCTACAATTAAGGAAACTGAAAATGCAGAGAAAGACAATGGTGGGGGTCCAGGTGGACTTGGCAGGTGGCCACCAATATCCACCTGGATCACAATGCTAACTTGCAAAAGGAGTTGTGGGCAAAAGAAGTATCTACTGCTTGTTATTTAGTTAACAGATCACCTTCAGTAGCAATTGATTGTAAAATTCCTAAAGAAGTTTGGACAGGTCAGTCTTGTGACTATTCACATTTGAGGATATTTCGCTGTGATGCTTATTCTCTCATTCCAAAAAATCAGCATTCAAAATTAGATCCAAAGTCGAAATGTTATGTCTTTGTTGGGTATGACTATGCAGTGAAAGGATATAGGTTGTGGGATCCTACATTGCGGAAGATAGTCATTAGTAGAGATGTAACATTTGATGAATCCTCTCTGTTAAAATCAAATGTTGAAAGAATTGAACAGGAACAGGTATCGCCGAATCAACGAGTTCAGTTGGAGACTAGACCTTTCGGTGACAGTCGAAAGGAAGGAGAGACTTCTGGAGAAAAAGGTGTTGACGACACAAAGGAAGCCGTTGAAGCTTTTGAACCAGTGCAAGTTTCTGAACCAGTTCAGCAACCAGTCACTCTAAGAAGGTCTACAAGGGAAAGGAAAACTCCCAAAAGGTATGAAGATTCTGCTTCATCTTTTGCTTTGATTACTGAAGATGGGGAACTTTCTTGTTATCAGGGAGTAGTAGATGATACAGATAGCGAGAAATGGAAAATGGCTATGGAAGAAGAAATGGACTCCTTAGCCAAGAACAATACCTGGGATCTTATAGAGCTTCCTGAAGGGAGAAGTGTTGTTGGATGCAAATGGGTCTTCAAGCTGAAACGGAAAGTTGATGGAAGTATCGAAAGGTGTAAGGCGAGACTGGTAGGAAAAAGGTATTCTCAGGTTGAAGGTAAAGACTTTCATGAGATTTTTTCTCCAGTTGTAAAACTTGTTTCTTTACGTACTGTGTTGGCACCAACTACGTTGCTTAATCTTGAGTTAGAACAGTTAGATGTTAAAACAACTTTTCTACATGGTGATTTGAACGAAGAGATATATATGGAACAACCAGAAGGTTTTGTACGAGGTCGCAGCAGAAGATTAGTTTGCAAGCTCAGGAAATCATTGTATGGTCTGAGGTAGTCTCCCAAACAATGGTACAAGAAGTTTGATTCCTTCATGGTGAGCCAGAACTTTATAAGAAGTGAGTATGATCATTGTGTGTACTTCAAAAGTTTCAATGGCATATTCATTATCTTAGCTTTGTATGTTGACGATATGCTTATTGCAAGCAAAAGCATGGAAGAGATCAACAGGTTAAAGGCTCAACTCTCTAGGACGTTTGATATGAAGGATCTTGGAGCAGCAAAACATATCTTGGGCATGTAGATACACAGAGACAGGGAAAATGGTAAGCTTTGGTTATCACAGAAGAAGTATGTGGAGAAAGTACTTGAAAAGTTCTCTATGAATAATGCGAAACCTGTTAATGTTCCACTAGCTTCCCATTTTAAGCTTTCTTCGGTTTTGAGTCCTAGAGCTGATGAAGAAAAGCAGTATATGTCTCATGTACCATATGAAAATGTTGTAGGCAACTTAATGTATGCGATGGTATCTACAAGACCTGACATTTCACATGCAGTTGGGGTTGTCAGCAGGTTCATGGCAAATCCAGGTAAAGAACATTGGCAAGCAGTGAAATGGGTGCTTCGATATCTAAGAGGCACAAGTGACCATTGCATCGTCTTTAATGGTAGTGAAGGGTCAGTCTGCGGATATGTAGATGCTGACTATGCATGTGATTTGGACAAAAGAAGATCTACTATAGGTTATGTCTTTACTCTTGCAGGTGGAGCAATTAGTTGGATGTCAAAGCTTCAAGAAACAGTTGTGTTGTCCACTACCGAAGCTGAATATATAGCTACTTCAGATGCTAGTAAAGAAGCAATCTGGTTAAAGGGTCTGCTCGATGAGATTGGAAGGACGCAGGAGAAAGTGAATGTACTTTGTGACAGTCAAAGAGCTATTCACTTGGCTACAAATCCTGCTTATCACAGTAGAACCAAGCACATTGATGTAAGGTATCATTTTCTGAGACATGTGATCGATGGCGGAAAAGTAGCTCTTAAAAAGGTCCATACGCGAGAGAATTGTGCAGACATGTTCACAAAGCCAGTTACAATAGAGAAGTTGCGGTGGTGTTTAGCTTCTCTTGGCTTGCAGAAAAGATGATGACATGGGCAAGGGATTAGGAAAATTGTTGTCAAGGTGGAGTTTGTTAGTTTGACAACGAATTAGTAATTTTGGGTAAAATGTAATTAGTCAGTTTTATACCGAATTGTCAGTTATGTAACGGAGGTCGATGATATAAAACTGGTGAATGCCCATAAAATGTAATGTGTGGAGAATCATTGTTGATTTAATATATTCCAATCCGTTACCCCGTGGATGTTTCCTTGACACGTTGTCGAGGTTTTACCACGTAAATCCTGTGTCTATGTGTGTGTTTGGTTTCCAGTTAGTTATGGTGTTTTCTTGGTCAATATATAACTGAATGTGTGTAATTCTTTCCTATTTTTCCTTCTATTTCACCAACACCAAAGATGAATTTTCCATAGCTCCTTATATAGGTGCTTCAACATATCTCATATACATTTTTATTGTTCTTCTAAACATGGTGATGTCCATTGTATAGAATCAAGATTTCATGGTCGATATGCCAAACCATCATGTTGTATGCAAGCAATGAGTACAAAGCGTTGTCCTTTTTAGCAGAGACTTGGTCTTTAGATTCTTCCTCAAGATAACCTTTATATATCTCCCAAAATTTTGTTCTATAGAATGACTTTCTTTAGGTCTGCCACTCCAAACTTCAAGTCAGTTTCCTTGATATACTCTTTGTATATATATTTGAGATAATGTTGAAGTTCCTCATACTTGTGTTTCTCACAAGATAGACTTATTTTCAAAACTCGTCATCTGTTATAATGCCACAAAGAGTATGAGTTCATATCTGTTGTAGATGCTTCTTGTATTTGACATTTATAGTCGCGTTCTTCTTTTTAGTACAAACTACTAATTACTATATTTGGTCTTTATCGCTGCCATACTACCGTTGTCTCCATCACTTTTCATCTCAGTTAGTATACTGTAATCATAGTTTGCGTCAAGATTATCATTGTCATAAGGATTTCCATAAAGTTCCAAAGGTGAGCCACTGTTGTACAGTGCGAGCCACACTAGGTATAGATGTGAACAAAAACGAGCCACTCAGATATGATTTCATACCAATATCATAGATGTGATGTCATGTTGAAAAGATAATGATACCATTGTGATGTGAGCATATAGAGCAATGTCAAGAGCCTTACAATTCCAGCAGAGTATAGAGCATATGACGATATTCATCATATAGAACGATATCACTAAGATATCACTATAACAATTTGAGTGATGTGAGCCCTGTAGAATGAGACCCACAAAAAAATATAGATTTGAGTATTGTTATTTGATAGTGAACCATGTAATTAATAGTGTGCCACAGTAGTTGATAGCGTGCCACTGAAATCTTATGCGTGTTGTGAATTATTGTAAACCTAGGTGAGGCATATGGTGAATTTCTACGTGAAATGGGCCATAGAAAGATAGATCCAAGATTTTCAAGCCATATATGTTATAAGGATATGATCTGATACCCAAAAAAAAAAAAAAATGTGGTGCATCCGAGCTACTGTATAATCAAATCATAATGTCACCTAGCTATACAATCCATACACAAATATTCATTCATCACAAAATGTAGAATGCAATCTTCAATGCGGGTCACTGAGATGTGCTATAGGTATAATGTATGCCATAGAGCATCTTGTGCAGTCCACCGTATGCGGATTTCAGAGAACCTCAGAGACTATTTAATATGCATTGTGTAACAAACCATTATAATGTGTAACAAATGTGTTCCATGCCATGAGTGTGATTACTATAGTAATACCATGCAATGAATCACTGAAATAACGAGCCACTAATTTGTATTGCAATCCACAGAGTCACGGTCTTGACATATATAGCAAGTCAAGACATAATTACAATGCCACAGGTGATTTCTACATGTCACAGAGAAGAACGATGACATAGAATATCACAGTGATATGTGTGAGCCTTCATATTCTGAGGTATACGAGTTACTGACATACAAAATGCGAGTACAATTGAATCATAGATTCCATAGATTAGTAATACAAAGAGCCATAAGAGCGTTTGATCCTCTTGGATGCAAGTCACCAGAGATTATAAGTGAGTCACAGATCTGGAGTGTGAGTTTAAACTTGCCAAGTGAACCATAGATGTATATACGTGAGACATACTTTAAGTCCATTGTGATTTAATAGATGCGGTTTCATGAACAATGAATACAAATTTTGGTCCTCTTAGATGTTTCAGACTTGGTGACTGTTATAAAAAATGCCAACAAAGGTGATCTTCAAGCCTCCGTAAACAAACCTTCGCTCTGATTCCATGTTGGAAAATTGGGAGGCTTATGGTTTAGTGTGATTTTCCTTTCTTTGATAGCCAGGTGGACCATATCCAAATCTCAGGTGTCATGCAAATTGTTTGCATGTCACACTTTTATGAGAATTAAATAAATTTGGTTAGTATACATGCATAATATATAAATAACGTGGACACAAATACCTGAAATGCATAGGTGTGTGTATATGTACGTGTGTTTGCCTGTCCAATAAGCCTTGAACTATCATGGGGGCTCACTTGTCCACGTGGTGTAGCCTAGTGGACCATATCCAAACTTCGGGTGTCACATTGTGAGCTAGAGTGACGTGGCTGACATAAATAATATAGATTTTCCTTTAAGCGATACTTTTGGTCTGAGTTTCGAATTGACGAAATATTTGCATCATCGGAAAATCTCTCGCTGAGCTAGATCTCATGGTTATATTAATATATATTTCTAAAACTTTAAAAAAAATGGCATTAAATTGTAACCCATTGTATTGTTGATCATCGAGAGAATAAAGTTAAAACATCAATAACACTTCCCACAACCCGTAATAATACAAGAGGTTGGTTAGTAGTGTTACAACGTGGTATTAGAGCCCATGTTCAACTCAGGTACTAAATGGGCCTTCAAAAATAAGATTTCGAATAAAAAATTTAAGTATATTTTAGCAATTACAATTGTGATTAATATAAATGAATATTTTGTTAGCATGTTTACATATTGTTACGTCAGATTTGACTAACAGTTACATGTGTGTAAAAATATAGATAAGGAAGCACACTTCAAAACCAAAATATAAAAGATGAGCAGTAGGATGGTGTAATATAGCACAGACATAGCTTAGTATGATCAAGAGGAGGAGTCTGTTGGGAAGGAAGTGGAGGAAGATTCTCCTAGCTGGATGGACACCCTCAGTATTCTGAAGGTTAAGTTGAGAAGCTTCAAGGTAGATAATGAAAGAATCGCCAAAGCTTGGAAGAAGCAAGCATAATGAACACAATGATCTTGCAAAGCCTAACATACTTACACAGGAAAAAATAATACAAGCCTGATGTTGGCCACATGGAAAAATGCAAATCCAGGCAAAGCCCCACTGAAATAGAGAGGCATGGAATTGGAGCTATAGAGAAAAATATAGTAAATCAAAAAGGCACATGCAATCAAGTGAGGATATTGTGAGGAGAAACTCAATGGATCACCCTAGAGAGGAGCGCATACAACCCTAATCAATCATCAAGGATGGAAACTCAAAGGCATTATCAACAAGGAAGGAGTGACAACAGTTGAATACCAAAGTAATTTAAGAAATCTAAGCCCCTCACCTTTGATGGAGAGAACAAGAAAGCTAAATAAGCAGATGCGTGGTTACTAGAGATGAAGAAATATTTCATAGTACACAACTACTATGAAAACATGAAGGCTAGGGTAGAAATGTTCATCTTAAAAGGTAACGCTGACATATGGTCGGAGGAATTGAGCAATGCTAAGAACATATGAGAAATTTATTTGTCGTGGACTGAGTTTGAAAAATATTTTTGGGAGAAATATATGTAGGATAGGTATTATGATGGTAATATCAAGGAATTTCACAAGCTCAAATTGGGACAGCTCACTATAGATGAGTATACAAATAAATTTCTAGAACTACTGAGGTATGTACCTTATATCAAGGATGAAAAAGTAAAAATTCAAGGTACCTCAGTGGGTTGCCTCAATCATTTAGAGACAAGATCGAGTTTGATGAACCTAAAGCATTTGAAGATGTTATCCTAAAGACTAGTAATTGTTACAAACAATCTAAACATAATTATGAGAGCTAGAATGATTGGAAGAATAAATATCAGAGAAAATTCAAGGGGAAAGGATCAAAACCCTTCAGGCAAAATGTTGGGTAGCGGAAGCCCCGTGCAACAAGTATGGGGCACGAAGCCCGCAATTTTGGGTAAGAGCAGGGTAAAGACTTCGCGAGATGTGCAGAGCGCAATTTGTAATAAGTCAAAGTCAAAAGGGTAGTCCGCCCAAAAATAATGTAAAGAAATGTAAGTTGAGTTGGCCCACCTATGGATCGCGGTCCATGGAAAGGTATAAATAGAGTGAGGCTCTATGGGTAGAGTAGCTAAGTTTTGGTATGATTTTGAGATCTGAAATGTAATGGGTGTCTAAGAAGAGCATTCTGAGAGCGTCTGTAAGTCTAAGTTGGGGGTTTGGGTAGAGGATAGAGGCTCTGCAGCTGTGTGCGTAGAGGCCTGGAAGAGTCCGCAGCTGTGTGCGTGGACCCTTGCAGCTGAGTGCACAGGGCAGATCTAGATGTAAGGGGGATAAGTGGAAATAAAGATAAGTTTCTTCTGAATAAGTGTTAATTCTGAACTATCGCAACTCTCTTATTTTATAGTTAATGAAACTGTTTTGATCTGCGCGCGTATGCGTATTGAGTACTTGTGAATCGGGTTTAATCTTAATATGCAAACTGAATAAAAGTAATAAATGTTTGCTTAAAGACCTCTCTAAGTAGATCTAGGTTATAATACTTAATTAAATAAATTAGATCTGTAATCAGTGCGACAAGGGAAAGCTACGATTATCTGGATCTGTGCAGATCTAGCACACCGCGAGGCTGCAGGACGGCGCATGAACCTCTCAGACCACATCTAGACATCCCAAGGGTGCGGAAACCTGGTTCCAGCACCCTCCCCTGCTACCTCGGGTGAGACCTCAGTCCGCGCTTCGCGGGTTGTTGCCGAAAGGGCCGGTAGCTGTGGGATTTGCTTGGCTAAATAATTCTTCCGAACCTGGGTCAGGCCCATATAAGCCAACAAATGGTTCCATTGCCAGGACCAGGATCTACCTAAGGGGTGTCTGATGTGGGAACACTGGAACCCTACAAAGAAAGAGATTGAAAAGTGGTGGGATCTGAAATTCCACGAGTTCGCGGTACAAGAAAATAGAAACCCGTGAATATCAGAAGAAGATTGGCTAGACTAGTATATATTCACAAACATTCACGAGATCTTCTTTGCATCATTCCCAGTAGAGTTGTACGAGTGGATCGCAAGGCTAGCTGACAATGTGGGAAGGTGCAGATTGGACCAGCCTATTGTGTGGACCCCGGAACTGGTGCGCCGGCTAGAAGCCACCGAGGATAAGATCGCGTGTGCAGTAGATCATTGGTTGGATCGGGTAATAGGAGGATTTATCACTGAGTTTGCGATAGATACCACTGTGAGCTATAGCGAGGCGGAAAGGCGATTTCTTCAAGGACCGCGAGGTAGGTATATCAAATCATTGAATACGTGGATTAAGATGTTGTTATGTGAAAAACAGATTATGCGCGTTGATTAATGTTTGGAGTAACGCAGAGTAGAAGAGGTTACCACGGAATGGGAGGAATAGAGAACAGTCCGTTAGCTTCCATTTCCCGGGAAAGCGAGGAAGAACTCGCAAGGTTCTCACCAGGAAGTGTAGTCCGGTTGATCAGAGAGCACTTCCCCCTGATACCACCTCCGTCCACGCCACCACCCGCTTCACCTACATCAAATCCATCCACTCCAACACCAACCCCACCCCCAACTCCAATAGCCTCAAAGATCGGGATGGCAAGTTCAGTTAAGCTGCCGATATTTAAAGGTGTGGGGAATGAGGAACCAGGACGATTCTGGTTTGTGATAAAATCTGTATGGGATGCTCAGGGTATCACAGATGATAACATCAAGAAGGCTACCCTAGTTAGTGCATTTCAGGACCGCGCACTGACTTGGTACATGAAGTATTCAAGTGATCATCCAACTGAAGGCATTACCGCAATCCAGGAGGCACTAAATAAGGAATTCGGGCGCCCAAAGTCAGGGGCCCAGTCGGTTATTGGTTTCAAAGAGATGGTAATGATGCCTGGTGAAACTCCATGGGATTTGGATTAGAGGTTGAAAAGCGCTATCCGCGAGGCCAACATGACACTGACAGATGAGCAGCACTGCGCTTGGTTTGTCGCGTCATTAACACCATATCTGAGATCGGCCCTAGCGCAACAAAAGATCTCAACCCAAGCTGAAGCACTAGAAGCAGCAATGCGGCTACACGAAACTCCGATCCAAGATCTAGGGTTGGGAGTACAACAAATCCAAGCACAAATACAAAACTTATGTCTGGAGATGCAAAGCTTAAAACAGGGACAAGCGCCTAGGACTGAGATACGAGAGGAAGTATGGTGTCTCAAATGCAAGGGACCGGGCCATGACAAAGACCACTGTCCAATCTTTGTGAATCCTGTGATAGGAGGGGGGCCCATAACATTGCGACCAGAGGTACAGGTTGGGCCAAGCATAGCACCCGCACTCTGGTGCGCAATCTGTGAAGTTGGAGGAAAGCATGCCACGGAAAATTGTCACCTATTGCCAAGTCTACGACAACCCCCTCCTCAACGCTTATTTTGTAACTTCTGCCGGACGGTGGGCCATGAGGAAAGAAATTGCTGCAGTTACCAAATGTTGATGGATCGAACACCGGCGTATAGGATGCAAATAGAAGTGCGAGCGCAGGACTCCACTGCACCATTCGTACGAGGAGGGTACCAAGGGCGCGGACGGGGCCGCAGAGGCATGGGACCTAGATGGGGGCGAGGGCAATTAATTTGTTACAATTGTGGAGGGCCGGGGCACTACGCGCGAGATTGCATGAACCCGACCAAAGCCTGTTGTCCTTACTGCTACCAATTTGACCACGAAGTTGTCGATTGCCCCACGTTGATCGCTCAGATGCACGAAAAGGGGGTGCTCCCGGCCAACCCCACTCAGAACGTCCAGATGATGAAGGTTGAACCCCGTGCAGAGGAACCGACCATAAATATGATGCTCCGAAGTGGCACGACCATTGGAGAAGATAAGGGGAACCAGCCAGAGACGGATGCATGGGTCTGTAAGGTCCCCCCAAAACAGCTAGACTTTGATTTAGAACGTGCGAAGGAAACCTTTATGGAAGCCAAGAAGAGCTTAGCAGAGGCTTCTACATCAGGGAGTAAGGATCAATTTGGATCAGAGAAGGATACATCTATGTTAACTACCTTCTTAGAAACATGCATGCACTTACTGAGGGATGCCAAAGCGGTAAGGGGGCTGCAGGAATTGATAACTCGGTGTGTGGGAGTAGATGAACCACGAATGATCCGAAAATTAGGAAAACATGCTTTGCGCACTGGGCGGGAAATGCGACTAACAGTCTAGATCGGGGACTATGAGATGGATCAGGTCATTTTAGATTTGGGGTCCAATGCAAATGTCTTACCAAAGCAGACTTGGGAACACATGGGTAGACCTCCACTGCAATGGTCGCCGATTCAACTAAGGATGGCTAACCAGCAAAAGATTCTGCCTATGGGACATCTGCACGAAGTTACAGTAGAAATTGATGGAGCCAGCACCCAAAACGATTTTGAGGTTATCAAAATTGTGGATGATAGTAACCCATATCCTGCACTCTTAGGGATATATTGGGCGATAGATATGAATGGAGTCATCAATCTAAAAAAACGCAAGATGATCTTCGAAAAGAAATCTCTCCGCGTGGTGATCCCGTTGGACCTAGCAGAAGGGGTGTGATATACCGAGCCTGTGCATGACGCAGAAAGCAACAATGAGCTGGACTGTATATACCAAATTACTGCACAGGATCAAGACAGGGTCAATCCGACAGCGGATGGTCGACTCTCATGGGACCACGATAGTTCTTGCACATCAGACTCAGATGAAGAGGTTGAACGATGGCAGAATCGACTACATGAAGTAACCACGCTCAATTGTAATCGGATGGTGACAGTGGGGGTAGAGGAACCACCGAAGAGATTCGCGAAAACACTCCGTGCAGCTGCTGCTCCCAAACAGAGGGTCACTCCAAAGATGCAAACGACAGGGCGTAGATGTCAAAGGAAGGTGCATGCACAGTCAAAAGCGTGAAACAAAGTACGCATTCCTCGCCAGCCGAGGCTACCAGTATCTGAGGTGCGAGTATCTACCCAGCTTGGAAGTAGTAGCCTGAAGCCCCCTCAACAGACCAGTGCCAAGGTTAGTAGAGGTTCAAGGAAGTTGCGGATACCACGGGTACACTGGGCCTACAATAAACGACAGAAGGAAGCTCAGAAAAGACTGAATGGCCATGGATCCTCCAAATAGGAGTTACGACCAAAGAAGCAAGGTACACTGTGAAGCCGAGGGGCCCCAAAACGTGCCGCGACATTGCTACCATGGTTGTGCCCGCACTCACGAAAGAGCATAAACCCCAGACCGATTACCCAACCGCTTCAGAAGTGCTCACAGCCCGGGCTAGCAGGGACGAGCCGATCTCGCACCAAAGGTGCGAACACCTGACTAGCAGTAGAAACTACAGTCTCAGTACCTTGGGCAGTTGAAAGAAGGTGCGGGACTATAAACCAGCCTGCAAAAACCCGCGCGGAAAAGGGAATCATCACCAAGCTAAGCAGTTCCCAAGTCCGCAGTTGCACCTAAAGGATAGCGCTACCACGGGGAAAAATCAAAAGATAGCCATTAGCCACATGGGCCTTGACAGGCTAGTCAAATCACGTCAGACAGGAGCGGGTGGCGGGACATTAAGGTGAAAGTTCCGGACAAGATACGTAGAGATTTTCCGACTTGAATTTCCAACGGGTGAAAGAGATTTTTTCAAATCTCATAGCGTGTGGCTGGTACTAGATTTTTGGCGCTTTGAACTAAAAAAATAGTAAGTACGCGGCTACCAGATACTCCATGAGCACTATGGCAAGAACCCGAGCACGAGTCGCTGAAGAGATGCAGTTGAATCAGGAGGAGCCCTCTCAAGTTCTTGAAGTTCCTAAATCCCCACGCACCCCACGACCCAGGAAGAATAAGCAAAAGATGGGTCCTGTTCGAGCCTCCCCAAGATTCAACAAACATTCAGCAAGTGACAAAGGAAAAACAGGGATTGATGAAATTGGGACTACTCAGCCAGTCGCTCGAGATACTTGTTGCCCTCCAGGAAGATCCAATCATACATCGAGTAGAAACTGAGGCGCGCGAGGTGCAACAGGCTTATGACACCACCCGGGGCATTGCATAGACGGTCGCTATCACACAACGGCTGGCCAAGATGAAGGAGGTCCAGGCGTTCAAAGCCCAGGTTAGCGCAGTGTGACAACAGGAGTTCGCTCTTAAAGAAAGTATCCAACCCTCGCTCAAGGAAGAGTTTAGCGTATCTACAACCATTGAAGGTAAGCTCACATAGATGCAAGTCATCTGTGTGACAGAGCAAGCAGTTGCAAATGAGACGAATACCTCAGCGGCTCATGTGGAAAGGGTACAGAGATTCGCAGCCGAGTTTGCTGCAGACACAGGCGAGATGCAGAAGTTGTTGACCGACCTACGCGCAAAGATTCCCGGCCCAGCCGAGTGACTCGGGACGAGTCACGATGATTGTGTTGGGGGACTATTGGGTAGCGGAAGCCCCGCGCAACGGGTATGGGGCGCGAAGCCCGCAATTTTGGTAAGAGCAGGGTAAAGACTCTGCGAGATGCGCGGAGCGCAATTTGTAATAAGTCAAAGTCAAAAGGGTAATCCACCCAAAAATAATGTAAAGAAATGTAAGTTGAGTCGACCTGCCTATGAATCGCGATCCATGGAAAGGTATAAATAGAGCGAGGCTCTATGGGTAGAGTAGCTAATTTTTGGTACGATTTGAGATCTGAAATGTAATGGGTGTCTAAGAAGAGCATCCTGAGAGCGTCCATAAGTTTGAGTTGGGGGTTTGGGTAGAGGATAGAGGCTCTGCAACTGTGTGCACAGTGGCCTAGAAGAGTTTGCAGCTATGTGCGCGGACCCATGCAGCTGAGTGTGTAGGGCATATCTGGATGTAAGGGGGATAAGTGGAAATAAAGATAAGTTTCTTCTGAATTTTGTGTTAATTCTGAACTATCGCAACTCTGTTCTTTTATAGTTAATGAAACTATTTTGATCTGCGCACGTATGCGTATTGAGTACTTGTGAATCGAGTTTAATATTAATATGCGAATTGAATAAAAGTAATAAGTGTTTTCTTAAAGACCTCTCTAAGTAGATCTAGGTTATAATACTTAATCAAATAAATTAGATCTCTAATCAGCGCGACAAGAGAAAGCTAAGATTATCTGGATCTGCACGGATCTAGCGCAGCACGAGGTTGCAGGAGAGTGCATGAACCTCTCAGACCACATCTAGACATCCCAAGGGTGCGGAAACCTGGTTCCAACACCCTCCCCTGCTACCTCAGGTGAGACCTCAGTCCGCACTTCGCGGGCTATTGCTGAAAGGGCTGGTAGCTGTGGGATTTGCTTGGCTAAATAATTCTTCCGAACCTGGGTCAGGCCCATATAAGCCAACACATAAGAAAATGGGGAAAAGGGGAAAACCACCACTCATGCCAAAGGTGAATTCCAAATGACATATCCTGCTATCAGATACAAACTCTCCATACTAATAAGAGAAGAAGATGAGGGGTACAAGAAACTTCAATGTTGAAACTGTGGGGGAAACCACCTGAGAAGGGTTTTCCCTTAACCATAGAAGTAGAATGACAAAATGTTATACAATGTAGAAGAGGTGATGATGTTGAACGACGTGGCTCAAAATATGCCATGGATTTACACTACATTGGATAATCAACAAGCAAATCGTCAGGCCTCAGTCATTGAAATGGAAGGTCATATAATTAACTAATCAGCTTCAACTTTAAACAACATAAACTTTGAAACGGAAACTGATACTATTACCTGTTTCGTAGAGATAGCAAAAAAGTGACCTGATTTTGAAAAGGGGCGATGCAGAACACACATATTTTTTTAGAGCATAGTTTTTGGCACTTTAAATAACCGATACGATTACCCATTTCGTAGAGGTAGCAAAAAAGTGACCCGATTTTGACTTCTTATTTTTTGGAGCATATTTTTGACACTTTAAATTTTCTTATGTATCAAATATAAAAATTTGTTTTTAAATGTTAGTGATTTTCATCCTATTTTTGAAATGTGTTGCTGCAACATACCTTTTTTTTAGAGGGCTTATTTTTCACACTTTAAAATTTATTATGTCCAATTTTTTTTGAAATCATGATTACTTAACGAATTTTCAAGTTGTTTTATTTTTCTTTTTTTAAATGTTGATTACTTAAAAAAAAATTATAAATAAATAAATATATATATATAAAGACCAAAAAAAAAAAATCTCATAGACCATAAAAGAATTTGGAAAAGAAAAACAAAATTTGAAAAAACTATAAAATTAAGTAAGTGAAAAAAAAAACAAAAAAAACCTACTAAAATTAAGATGAAAAGCATTTAAAGAAACAAAAATAAACTCAAATTATAAACAAAAAACCAAAAAAAAATGAAATTTTTTAAAATATATATATTAAAAAAAAAAACAAAAAACAAACGTTTAAATTTAAAAATAAATATCTATTTTTATTAAAAAAATCTTTTAAATATTTTTCCTAAATCCTATATTTTTTATTTAATATATATATATATATATGTTTGATTTAAAAAAAAAAAAACAAAGATTTAACTTTTTTTAATAAATAAATATTTTTTATTTAAAAAAAAAAAAAAAAAATATGAGCATATTTTTTTATTTTTTTTCAATAACAAACATTTAATTTTTGTTTTTTTAAATAGGACTTTTTTATTTGAAAAAAATTAAACTTTAATTAATTTATAAGCATTTTTATTTTTATTTTTTTTAAATAAACTTAAAAAAAAATAAACAAATTAAAATTTTAAACTTAAAAAAAAAAAAAAAAAATGATTCTACGTCCGACCACCCGTAGTGGCGTGGCTTTGGGTGGAGAAGGTTACAAACTTTAATTAATTTAAAAAAAAATTAAACAAGTATTTTTTTAATTAAAAAAAAAAAAAAATTGATTCTACGCCCGACCACCCATGGTGGCACGGCTGTGGGGTGAAGGGTTGCATGCAGCCTCCTCCGCTCAGGGCCGCACCACCACGGGTAGCCGGGAGAGTCCATTTTTTTTTTTAAATTGTTTAAAAAAATTAAAAGTTTATTTAATAAAAAATGGTTAATAAAATTTTTATTTTGTTTTAAATAAAAAATATTTGTTTTTAAAATTGTTTTTTTCTTAATAAAAAATTTAAATGTTTTTATTATTTTTTTAATATATATATATATATATATATATATATAGTTTTAAATTTAAATGTTGGTTTTTTGTTGTTGTTGTTGTTTTTTTTTTTTTTAAATACATATATATTTTTTACTTTTTAATTGGTTTTTATTTTTTATTTTTTGTTTTTTAACTTGAATATATTTTTGTTTTTTAAGTTTTTTTTTAAATGTTTTTAATCTTAATTATTATTATTATTATCTTTTTTTTTTTTAAATCTAGTTTGTTTTTAATTTTAATTTTTTAATTTTTTTTTACTTAATTTTATAGTTTCTTTTAATTTTTATTTTTATTTTTCCATCTTTTTTCTTTTCTTTTCTTTTCTTCTTCTTTTTTTTAATCACAGTTTTTTTAAAATATGTTTTTCTTACTATTTATTTGTTTATAATTTTTAAATTCTTTTTTAGTTTTTTAATTATTATATTTTATAGGTTAATTTTATTTTTTTTAACGTCCAGGGTTTTAAACACTGAGTGGACGCCACCCGAAGGGCATCAACACCCCTCGACCTATTTACTGACCTAACCCCAAGAGCTTTCGAGATTCGACCCTGTGACCTCCCATTGGCGAGGCACTTGATTTGACCAATTGAGCTAACTCTTGGGGCTATTTTATTTTTTTTAACAGTTTTATGATTGATTTATTTTTTTGTTAATCTTTTTTTTTAATATATATTTTAATTTATTTTTTGTTATTTTTATTTTTTAATTTTTTAATAATTTTTTTTTTTTCATTGTTTTAATTTTAATTTTTAATGTTTTTCGAAGTCATGATAAAATCTTTTACGCCATTATTTCAAAATGTTGAAAATTTGCCCTAAAAAAAAAAGTTGTTATTTCAGTGTCAACACTTTTCGTTTTGAGGGTGTTTTTTACACAAAATTTACCATTGAAAAAAAAATGTTATTCAAACAGCAACACTTTTCGTTTTGAGGGTGTTTTTTGCAAAGTGTTATTCGAACATCAACTCTTTTTGTTTTGAGGGTGTTTTTTGGACAATTTTTGCACAAAAAATTGGTTTTTACCACCATTTTTAAAGCATGTTGAAAATTTACCCTAGAAAAAAAAGGTGTTATTCTAGCATCAACACTTTTCATTTTTAGCATTGTTTTTTATGTTTATATGGGGGTTTTTTGGCCAGAGTTCCCGTTTTGAGTTTATAGTTCCTGTTTCAAAGTTTACATTGTTTTTAATTGATCTAAGATCTAACCTTCGTTATATTATCCCTTAAGTTGTAAAAGATTGCACCATGCAAAATAAAGAGCATAGCAAGCCATGGATGGTCTAGTTGGCCACATTGGCTAGGAAGAAAGTAACAGAACTAGTGTAATCATGCCACTTAGAACTGGATGGCATGGCTACAATAACAAACATCAACATCATTATAGTGTGTTTGTATGATGTAATAACTGGTATGGACTCGTTGGAAGACCACGGGACCATGGTGGATTGTTACAATAAGTCATTCCAATGCCTTGATGATGAAGGTGAGGGAAGATCATTGCAAGGAAAGAAGAAGCCTAATTTTGTCAAACAAATTTCAGTGTTACGGGAAAAGGGATGTAGTTAGAAAGCGTGTACTTTATCCATGATTCATTTAAAAATGTAACAAAGGAAAACAAAAACGAACTTGAGAATCCTCCCATTTTACAATAATAAAACAATGTGTTCCTGTTTAGTCAATTTAGTGTTATCTAAATTGCTAGTATTTATTGTCAACCCGGGGCTCGTAAGCTGATGAAGTGAAGGTGTACTATATGTACTTAAGTATCCTCTTAGAGTTTTTCTTATCGTTGGGGGTGTTGTTGCGGTTTAATTATGTTCCTAGATGGAATGAGAATTTATAAACAAGTGAGTGATGGTGTGTGTGTAGAGTGAATTCTAAATGAGTGGAAGTGTGTGTTGAGTGATCTCTAACTATTTGCTTGAAAGGAAATGCTTGGAATGAATAAATGAAATTGAAATGACTTGAAATAAACTTGAAAGCAAATGACCACTACCAATGGCACTAGACACCGTTCAAGTTGCTGCTAATAAAAGAAAAAGAAAATCACTTTTAAAACCCAAGAATAAAGATTATCTCTCTCTATCTCGATGCCTCAAAGCACATGTACTGTGTAAAGCACGGAAAGAAAGTAGCTTAAGTGGAATTATAAAAGTGAGAAAAATATGCTTGAAAGACTAATGATAATAATTTGCTATTTCTAATTCTCTACTTCAGCCATATGTACTATGGAAAGCATGATTAGAAAGTAGTGAGGAAATAGTCTAGGAAGCACTTTAAAATCAAAAACTTCTACTTTAAAGACTAGTGGTAATGATTTACTCTTTCTAACTCAATACTTCAAAGCACATGTACTGTGTAAAGTACGGAAAGAAAGTAGCTTAAGAACAGTCCAAAAAGCACCCAAACAAGCTGCAAGTTAGTGATATTTTGATCTTAAAAGATAGTAGTTTATGATGAAGATCATTCATGTATGTTAACAGCTCTTTGAGAAATAAGATTAAAAACTAACTATAAAGACAAAGGCAGCACTTGAATTGTCAACTTCAAATACCATTAGCTGTAAAGCAAACACAACACATATAAAAATAAATCCCGGGCTAAAAGAAACCTGCAAAGAAATAACACTGATCAGCTGAAAATAAAGGAAAACAAGTAAATAAAACTATACATGCTTAAGGAAACAAATGAGAAAATAATGAAATGCTGCACATGAAATACTTTACAAAGGCTGAGATGAGCAGGGGCCCTCTGTTCATTCAGCCACAAGAGAACTCAAAGATCTGGAAACTTCAAAACAATGCTATATTGATTTCTCCATTTGCAAAAAGTTTACAAAACAGAGTGCTGGAATAGCACTAGAAAACAGAGTTCACAAACGCTTCTAAATTCAACACGAGTGCAGCAAAATACAACTAATCAAAAGTTCTTTGAGCGTACGCAGACGCATCAATTTATAGGAGCTTCTAAGTTATCCTACGCGTACAACTAGTTAACAGAAAAACAATAAAACAGTATGCGTATTAATGGTCCTTGGACACATCACGGTTGCGTGGACGAGTTCAGTGGTTCTTGTCGACATGGATAATAAATCCCCTGTTGGATTGCGTCCTCTGCCACCCGTAGATCATAGACAGATCACCATTTAAGGTGCCGTGACCAAACAGCTCTCAAACACCGTTTAAACCACCTTGAGTTGACCGTGGCTAAACCAGCTTTGACCATGGGTGAAAGTGACGTGGATGGCTGGAACAAAGGGACAGGAACCTCGAGCACACTGATACCTGAGTGCCCATGTGGCCCATCTAGCAAACCGACACGTGGATCATAGTATTTAACAAAAAGGCTGCAGGATCTTCAGATAGCTGCGGGATCATCAGATAGCTGCGGGATTCCTGCAAGTAAGTCAAAAACTAAACAAATAGTCATCCATTAGCAAAACTTGCTTGATCATGCTTATTGACACTGAATGTAATGATCTGAGAGGTTTTATGGTGAAAATGAGGCAAAAGTGAAGGAAAGATAAGGAAAAGTGGAGGAAAATGGTAGACAAATAGGTGTAAAATAGAGGTTCTACATACCCCCACTCCGAGGGTATTGCATGTCCTCATGCAATGAAAACACAATTCAGTCCATCTGCTGGGATGCCTCAGCTAGGACATCCAACCTCCTTCTCTTCCTTTGTGTAGAAACATTAACCTTTGGCCTCTTGAACATGCATCTGAATTTCAAATTAATTAAGGCTCTGTTCAGCCTTCTGCATCTCTTCTTGAGTCTGTTATGTTTCTTCTGCCACATGCTCATGTGAAGATATGTATTATCTTGGATTGCCTTGGCAATATCAGCTTGCTGCTTCATTTCTTCATTTCTCTGTTTAATGTGACGGTTCAACACTTCCAGTTCATAGATTTCTTGTCTAAGTAAATCTATTTGCTGCTCATGAGGTATGACATTACTTGGGCCAGCAGTGTTTTGCTCTAATGTCTCATAATAGTTGTACACCTCTTGTTGAATTGGGTCAACAATTGGTGACTTCCTTGGACTATATTCATGTTCAATTTCAGTTTCAAACTCCGGCTGAAATGGACTGTCTTCTCTTGGAGGAGTAGCTGCCTCACGTGATGATGGACTATCCTCAAGGTCTGCTTGTGTAGCACCCTTCTCAGGTGTGCTAAGATCAACGAAGAGTGTCCTCGTGGCTTTCCTTTTATTCTACAATCTACTACTCCTTCTTACAGTGGCAGCACTATGTGTTTCTTTTTGTGCCTTTTCCTTTGGTTTTTGAGCTTTTACTTTCTCAGAGAGGGCAGTTTTCTCATGGAGTTTAGTTATCCTCTGTGCTAAAGGCTGGTTATCTCTTTCTTCACCACTAGAATGCTCTGGGGTCTGGTCAGTTTCTCGGATTATGGATTTCCCCTTATCTTGTTTTTGTTTCTTTTTGTCCTCTCTTTTCTTTTTGGCAGCTTCCTTAGCAAGTTCAGCGAGGGTTTTCGAGATGACCTCTTGAGCACTGTCTTCAGTGGGTTCAATCTCAGGTTCAGGATGATGGACTTCTATTTCTTCTACAGTTTGTCCTTCTAAGACATCAGTCTCAGAGATACTTTCCCTTCTCTTCCTTCTGCTCTTTCTAGGTATAGAAGACTCTCCAGGCTCTGCAAAATGATTCCTTACAAGGAATTTTTCCCATGTGTCTTGTTTTTCTTTTAACTGTTCTTCTATCAATAACTTTACAAGACCATGGTGACAGAGGTAAGCTTCTACATTTCGTGGATTTCGTTGAGCCATGGAACACATTTTCCTAAGGCTTTGAAATAGGAAATAAGGAAGGTTTATATCATGTTCTCCTTGAAACTGCAGCATAATTTTACCATGATAGACATACAACACTCCAAATCTCCCTTCACAGGTGAAAAATTTTTGTACTAATAACAATAGAATTTTCCATTCTTCTTTAACATGGGAAATTGGGATGCCTTTGGTAAAAACACTTGTGTCCATACCTGGGTTTTTAAAAATCCGCTTCCATTGTTGATCCTGGACTGCCCGGTTTTTGAACCAACGTTCACCGGTTTGTGGAAGAGAGGTAGCCCTTGCTATGCTTCCTTCGCTGACTGTAACTGTTAAATCTCCCACCTTTGCCTGGCTGTCCTTATCCGTAAACGATCTTGCAAAGGCTTTGGTTACTTCCTTATGGTAGCCCTTAAACTTTCTGATACATTGTAACCAATTGGCTTTTTGTAGTGCCTCCTCAACCTGTGGATATGCCTCCAAGAATTTCGAACCTTCCGGTTTAGCCCTCAGAAGCTTTCCCATCGACTCTTCAGCTTTGTTTAAACACAAATTTGATGGTGACCTTACACAGTAACTCCGTAACTTCACACAGTAACTTCTCGGTCTCTGTTCAGACTCTGTGGAACAGAGGGTATACGGTGCATAAACAGTCTCAGACACCGGGAATTCACGGCTTGAATTTAGAGTTAAGCGGTGGAATTAGCGTGGACACGGTAAAAACAGTGACTAACAGTCGTAATACGACTGTATTACAGGTTTACGGCTATACGGCAGAGGGAAAACAGAGGATGGTTTATGGAGGTAATCGTAGTGAGTGAAAACGAAACAAGGGAGATAATGGCGAGGAATAGGGTGTTATGAACATAGAGGGTTTTGAAAGGACGAACGGAACGGCTACATTCTCCAATTTCGGATGTGGAGTGACACATGGCTGCGGAACGAGAGCTGAGAGACGTAATGCGGTAGGTTACGTCATTAGGGTATAGGACCTTAATGACCGAAACAGCCATATGTAATTTCAAAAATCGTGGTTATTATGAGCTGGTAGACGTGGAGGATTCGGAGATTTGTAGTCGCATGGGAAAAAGAAAATGGGTAATCATTACGTTTAGTGGCCAACAAAACATAACCCAGAAAGTTCGCATAATGAAACAACCATAGGTTTAGAGTTTTGAACATACCTCGGATCACATTTGATTTGGCTTCTGATGATTTACTAACCTTTTGTTAACTTTATTGCTAGCACATGATCTTTTCTCCTTGTCTTTGATGATTTTGAACTGTAAATATTTTCTTCAGACAAACTGTGTTTCTTGTGCAGGTACAGAAGGCTGCAGGAAAGCTAATCGGCTGCAGGATTGTCAAATGGCTGCAGAAACTGTAATGAAGTCTTCTAGCTGCATAAAATACTTTAGTTGCCTAAAAAAAACTTTATTAATGAAGTGAAATGGAATGAATGAATGAATGAGTGAAAAGCAGTGAGGTGAAGTGAAGATGGTAAGATGAAAGAAAATGGTGAGATGAAATAAATGAAAATGGAAATGAAAGAAAGAGAGAGATTTTTTTGGAAAACATGAGGTGTCAGGTGACCCTGATTTTCACCTTATGTTTTCTGCATGAGACTGCCAATCAGAGATTGGTTTTCAGGTTCATACATTTATTCATTTTTTTTTTTTTTTCTCTTTTTTTTTCTTTTTTTTTTTTTTTTTTTTTTTTTATTGAAATTGAAATTGAAAGAAACAGAGATTAGGCTGATGGAGGAGAAGAATTCTTCTCCACCAGCCTCATTTCAGAATCGCCTTGGAATAACTTAATAAACTCCTCTCTTGAGAGTGGCTTGTGATAGACTTTTAACCGGTGGCCATTCACAATAAAGGGAGTTTGAAGTTCATCAATAGTCTTCACTCTAACTGCTCCATTGTTAAAGACTTCATCAATCTCATATGGCCCAAGCCAATGAGTTTGAAATTTTCCTTTGAAGTCTTTAAATTTTGAATCAAACAAGAGTGCCCAATCACCCTTTTGAAACTTCTTTTCTTTGATATGTCGATCATGCCATTTGCTTCTTTGGTGCTGAACTAGATCGGTTCTTAGAATTGCATCTTGTCTCATTTCATCTAGTTCATTTAACTGGTCCATTCTGTGCTTCTGGGCTTCTGTTAAGCTCATCCCCAATTGAACTGCTGTCTTGAAGGTCTTGATTTGGAACTCAATGGGGAACAGGACTTCCTTCCCATAAACAAGTTCATAGGGAGAATGTCCTGTAGTGTTCCTCCATGTAGTTCTATAGGCCCATAAGGCTTCAGGAAGCCTTTCTGCCCAATCTCTTCTATGAAGATGAACAGTCTTTGTGATGATGCTTTCAAGAACTTTATTTGTAGATTCTACTTGACCATTCGCTTGCGGATGGTATGGAGTAGATGTTCTATGCTTAATCTTATATTCCTCCATCAGCTTTTCCACCATCCTTGATGTAAACTGGCTTCCCTGATCTGTTACAATTTCTCTTGGGACACCAAAACGAGTGAAAATATCCTTGAAAAGAAATTGAACAACTGAATTTTCAGTAGCAGAAGTTAATGCTATAGCTTCTACCCACTTGGTAACATAATCAGTACAAACCAGTATATATCTATTTTGCTTGGATGGCGGATTAATTGGTCCAACAAAATCTAGAGCCCATTTCTCGAAAGGTTCGATGCATACCTGTGGCTGTAGTGGCATTTCATTTGAAAGAGTTGGTCTCCCAGTTCTCTGACAACTGTCACACCTTTTAACATATTGCTTTGCATCCTTAAAGAGAGAAGGCCAATAATATCCTGATGAAAGGATTTTATAGGCAGTCCTCTTATCAGAAAAATGTCCGCCACAAGGTTCGTCATGACATGCTTTAAGGATGTCAGGCATCTCATCCTCTCGTACACATCTTCTGATCATCAAATCTGGCCCTGTTCTGAACAATTCATTAGAAATCCAAGAATAAAGTGAACTATCCTGAATGATTTTCCTTTTCTCATTAGGAAATAAATGTAAAGGTAATTTTCCAGTAACTAAATAATTAGCAATATCAGCATACCAAGGAGTCTTGGTAGTTACTGCAAACAAATACTCATCTGGAAATTTGTCCTCTACCGGAGAGTCCTCATTAGTGTTTTGGATTCTGGACAAGAAGTCAGCTACTGTGTTCTGCTTACCTGGTCGATCTAACACAGTTATGTTGAATTCTTGTAAAAGCAAAAGCCATCTTGTAACTCTACCATTAGTGACTGGTTTGTTCATGAGGTATCTAATGGCAGAGTGATCAGTGTGGACAAAGGTTTCATAGCCGGTTATATAGTGTCTAAACTTGTTTATAGCATGAACAACGGCTAGAAACTCCTTTTCAGTAACAGTATAATTTAACTCAGTAGGAGTCAAATTCTTACTCGTGTAATAAATGGCATAAGGGATCAAATCCTTTTGTCCCAAAACAGCTCCTAAAGCTGTATCTGAAGCATCAGTAGAAATGTGGAAAGGGAGTTTCCAATTTGGACCCCTTAAAATGGGTGCTTCAGATATTCTAGACTTTAAAGCTTCAAAGGCAGATTGACATTCAGGATCCCACTTAAATTCACAATCTTTGGTAAGTAATTTGAAAAGAGGGGATGCTATCTTTGTGAAGTTTTCAATAAATCTTCTGTAATAACCAGTAAACCCAAGAAAACTTCTAACATCTCTTTGGCAATTTGGAACAGGTAACTTAGAGATGACTTCTACTTTAGATCTATCAACTTTGATTCCATCTCCTGAAATATGATGTCCTAAAACAATCCCTTCAGTAAACATCATAAAACACTTTTCATGACTTAAAGAAAGATTTGTTTCCTTACATCTTACCAGTACTTTTTCCAAATTTGCCAAAGCTTCTTCAAATGTATTACCATAGACTGTGAAATCGTCCATGTAAACCTCTACACAATCATGAATCAGATCTGAGAAAATTCCTAATACAGCCCTTTGAAATGTGGCTGGTGCATTGCATAAACCAAAAGGGAGTACTCGATAGGCAAAAGTCCCCCAAGGACAAGTAAAGGTGGTTTTGTCTTGATCTTCAGGTGCTACCTGAATCTGATTGTAACCACTAAAACCATCCAAGAATGAGAAATACTTTTTACCTGCTAAAGTGTCTAATACCTGATCAATAAAAGGTAGAGGAAAATGATCCTTTAAGGTTGCCTTGTTCAATTCTCGATAGTCAATGCAAACTCTCCATTTACCATTCTTTTTGGGCACTATAACCAAGGGAGAAACCCATTGGCTATCTGAAATGGGGTAAATGAAGTTTACCTTGAGCAATTTCTGAAGTTCTTCTTTCACAATTTCCCTAAGATTTGGATTCATCCGTCTTTGTGGCTGCCTAATAGGTCTGCTGTTTTCTTCAATGTAAATATGATGAATACAAGTCTTAGGGTCGATTCCTTTCATGTCGGTATATTCCCATGCAAAGGCAGTGGAATGTTTTTGCAACAGTTTAGTTAATTCTTCTTGTTGTAGTCTTTCCAAGTTTTTGTTAATGTTTAATGTTTTTCCTGGAAAGATTTCAACTGTAGAACTACCAAACTCTTCCATTGAGAAGAGAGACATTTGTCTAGAGGAGAGATATTCAATATCTGCATCTAACTGGAATTGTGAAGAGTCATATTCTAAAGGTGCCTCAAAATTTTCTAATGTATTTAGAATTTGACTGTCCTCACTGATTTCAGAGATGGTTAGAACAGGTTGAAGAGTTTCCTCATCATTAATCCACTCATCTTCTCCTATTTCTGTTATTGCCTTTGCGGGAGGATACAAGTTGAATTTCTTGGTAGAATTACCATCTGATATATACATGTCTCCCGACCTACAACTTATGAAAGCATCAGCTGTGGCCAGCCAAGGTCTTCCTAAAATAAGAGGATGTCCTCCTAGATTGTTCTTGGGAGTTAAAATCATAAAATCAACTGGATACTCCCAAGAGTCTAGTGAGACTGGAATGTCTTCCAATACACCATCAGGTTTAATGATTGATCTGTCTGCAAGTTGCAGCAAAGTAGGTGTAAAGAGAAGATTAGGAAGTTTTAACTGATCCATGGTCTGTCTACTCATAATGTTGATAGCGGCTCCTAAGTCAATCAAAGTATTTGGGATTTCAACCCCATTAATATGAGTTTTAACAATAGGGCTACCGGGATCTACATATTTTTGCATGGTAATTTTACCCATCATAATGTCTGCAATTTTTCCAACTAGATGTATCCTTTTTGTGTCTCTGGTTCTTTTTATTGTTTTTTTCAAACTCATCTCCTTTATTGTCTTTGCTAAAATGGGAATCTCCTTAATGGCTGTTAACAAGGGATCTTGATACAGACATTTTTTAATTCATCTAGAAAGCTATAGTCAGGCAACCAAATCTGCTTCTCCACTCCTTTATCAATTTGCAATCTTTCAGGAAAAGGAGGAATAGCTGAAGATGTAGGTTGCTCTACTAAGGGAGTTGATTCTTTTTCTTTTTCTTTAATGCTTGGGTTTTGAAGGGATACTTCAGAACCTTTATTGGCTTTGAGAGATTCTTCCTCAGAAATGCTTGGTTGTTGAGTACTTGTAGAAGGTTGGTCTAAGATTCTACCTGATCTGAGTTGGACCTCATTGAGAGGGACAACCATATAGGTAGGGAATGGTTGACCTTCCATAAGTGGTTGACCTTCCATCACATAAGCATTTTGAGGATTCCTATTATTGGGGTTTGGTTGAGGTTGAGAGGGAAGTTGATTTGGCCTCTGCTGAGATTGTAACAAGAGTTGAGAATTTTGATTTTGTGGAGGAGGTTGTTGTTGAGGGAATGGTAATGACAATTTTTGACCTTGATTTGGAAGTTGGGGAGCTTGCTGATTCTGAAAGGATTGAGGATATTGATAGAATTGGGCAAATCTCCCATAAGGATTTTGCATTTGCATGCTTTGCAACCATGCTTGGAAAGGATTTTGTGGTTGTGACCAAGGTTGTTGCCAAGGATTCCAATTTGGTGGGGGCTGGAAATTCATAGAGTTGTTAAACCCTTGATTTTGCTGCCCCTGCCAAGGTTTCCTTGCAACAAAACAAAGAGATTCAAGCGTACTTGGATCTTCTTGAAAGACTGCTTTGAGGCCAGGGATTGAAGGACATTCCTTGGTCTCATGAGTTTCTGAGCAAATTACACAGATTTCCACAACTTGTGCTTCCAAGGGACATTCTCTTAAAGCATGCTTCTTTCTACACTTCGGGCAAAAAATGGTCATAGCCTCGGCTTCTGCCTTTTGTTTATTCTGAATCTTAAGGGTATCAATTTGTTCACTAAGACTCCCTAAGATGTCAGTTTTAAATTCATCTAGCATATTACCGATTTCAGCCCTACTCACTGATCCTGTTGCAGATTTATTTGCCCTAAGGAGAGAAGGATCTCTAGGCCCTTTTTGAGTTTTTGATTTGCCTCTTGAGAGATGGGTACATAGTTCTGCTATATCACTGAGAGGAAGTTGAGAAATATCCCCTTTCCCCATCATGTTTAAGATATCTATCCACTCATCCCTAATGGCTTTTAATAAGAGGGCTTTTAAGGTCTCTTCATCCAAGGTGCTCATTTTTGCTCTTTTTAAATTATATTGAAATCTCTCAAGTAAATCTTCTAAGCTCTCATCTTCTTTTTGCATCATTTTAAAAACCTCATCCTTATGATTAGTAGGCATACAATAGTCCAAATACCTATCCAAAAAGGTTTGTTTCATTTCATCCCAGGTCCTAATGGACTGAGTAAGTAACCCCATGAACCATTTCAAAGCTTGATCCTTTAACGTTGATGGGAACAGTTTGAGTTTCTGAGTATCATCCAGATAGTCATAAGTTCGACACACAACTTCAAATTCAAACAAGAATGTTTCAGGGTCCTCAGTTCTTAATCCATGAAAATTTGGGAGAACAGATGGTGATATGTTTTTCATGGTGGCTCGGGAGTCCTCATCAACATTGGGAAACCCAAATGTGTTATCCCCATCTCTATTTCCTCCAATGGGACCTCTACCTCCTCCATTGTTATTGTTATTTCCTCCTCCTCCTCTACCTCTACCTCCTCCTTCTTCTTTTGCCATGATGATTCTCCTAGGGATTTCAAAATCTTCTGGTTCTTCTACAAAGGGTGAATGAGAAGAGATTTCTCCTTCCTCTTCAGGTGAGTCTATTTCCTCAATTACAATTGGTTGTCTGGTAGGAGAAAGAGAAGAGTCTCTTCCTAGTTCAAACTCAATAGAAGGTATAGGAGAGTCAACTCTTGGTTCTTGAATTTCAGGACTAGGAGTTTCGGTTGGAGATAAGGGAGGTATCTCTTGTCTATCTCTTGAAGCAGATGGACTTGTAAAAATTGAACTTCGAGCTCTAGCTAAAAACCTTCCCCTAGAATCTCTAGCTCTATGCATGTCATTTTTATTTTATCCTCAAGTCAAGTTAAATAGTTCTTTTTCTGATCTTCCAGTTCACTCTAGGTGCAAGAAGAGAGCATACTCAAGAAACTATTAGATTAATAACTTTCTCCTTTCTGATCCTCCAGATCACTTCAAAGTGCAAGAGGAGAGCATACTTAGATAGGTTATTAACTTCTTTTCTTGAAGTTGTTGTTTTTTTTTTATATTTTTTTTTCTTCTAAGAATATGGCTACTTAATTTCACTTCTCCGGCAACGGCGCCAAAATGTTTAGTCAATTTAGTGTTATCTAAATTGCTAGTATTTATTGTCAACCCGGGGCTCGTAAGCTGATGAAGTGAAGGTGTACTATATGTACTTAAGTATCCTCTTAGAGTTTTTCTTATCGTTGGGGGTGTTGTTGCGGTTTAATTATGTTCCTAGATGGAATGAGAATTTATAAACAAGTGAGTGATGGTGTGTGTGTAGAGTGAATTCTAAATGAGTGGAAGTGTGTGTTGAGTGATCTCTAACTATTTGCTTGAAAGGAAATGCTTGGAATGAATAAATGAAATTGAAATGACTTGAAATAAACTTGAAAGCAAATGACCACTACCAATGGCACTAGACACCGTTCAAGTTGCTGCTAATAAAAGAAAAAGAAAATCACTTTTAAAACCCAAGAATAAAGATTATCTCTCTCTATCTCGATGCCTCAAAGCACATGTACTGTGTAAAGCACGGAAAGAAAGTAGCTTAAGTGGAATTATAAAAGTGAGAAAAATATGCTTGAAAGACTAATGATAATAATTTGCTATTTCTAATTCTCTACTTCAGCCATATGTACTATGGAAAGCATGATTAGAAAGTAGTGAGGAAATAGTCTAGGAAGCACTTTAAAATCAAAAACTTCTACTTTAAAGACTAGTGGTAATGATTTACTCTTTCTAACTCAATACTTCAAAGCACATGTACTGTGTAAAGTACGGAAAGAAAGTAGCTTAAGAACAGTCCAAAAAGCACCCAAACAAGCTGCAAGTTAGTTATATTTTGATCTTAAAAGATAGTAGTTTATGATGAAGATCATTCATGTATGTTAACAGCTCTTTGAGAAATAAGATTAAAAACTAACTATAAAGACAAAGGCAGCACTTGAATTGTAAACTTCAAATACCATTAGCTGTAAAGCAAACACAACACATATAAAAATAAATCCCGGGCTAAAAGAAACCTGCAAAGAAAAGTGAGAAAAATATGCTTGAAAGACTAATGATAATAATTTGCTATTTCTAATTCTCTACTTCAGCCATATGTACTATGGAAAGCATGATTAGAAAGTAGTGAGGAAATAGTCTAGGAAGCACTTTAAAATCAAAAACTTCTACTTTGAAGACTAGTGGTAATGATTTACTCTTTCTAACTCAATACTTCAAAGCACATGTACTGTGTAAAGTACGGAAAGAAAGTAGCTTAAGAACAGTCCAAAAAGCACCCAAACAAGCTGCAAGTTAGTGATATTTTGATCTTAAAAGATAGTAGTTTATGATGAAGATCATTCATGTATGTTAACAGCTCTTTGAGAAATAAGATTAAAAACTAACTATAAAGACAAAGGCAACACTTGAATTGTCAACTTCAAATACCATTAGCTGTAAAGCAAACACAATACATATAAAAATAAATCCCGGGCTAAAAGAAACCTGCAAAGAAATAACACTGATCAGCTGAAAATAAAGGAAAACAAGTAAATAAAACTATACATGCTTAAGGAAACAAATGAGAAAATAATGGAATGCTGCACATGAAATACTTTACAAAGGCTGAGATGAGCAGGGGCCCTCTGTTCATTCAGCCACAAGAGAACTCAAAGATCTGGAAACTTCAAAACAGTGCTATATTGATTTCTCCATTTGCAAAAGGTTTACAAAACAGAGTGCTGGAATAGCACTAGAAAACAGAGTTCACAAACGCTTCTAAATTCAACACGAGTGCAGCAAAAATACAACTAATCAAAAGTTCTTTGAGCGTACGCAGACGCATCAATTTATAGGAGCTTCTAAGTTATCCTACGCGTACAACTAGTTAACAGAAAAACAATAAAACAGTATGCGTATTAATGGTCCTTGGACACATCACGGTTGCGTGGACGAGTTCAGTGGTTCTTGTCGACATGGATAATAAATCCCCTGTTGGATTGCGTCCTCTGCCACCCGTAGATCATAGACAGATCACCATTTAAGGTGCCGTGACCAAACAGCTCTCAAACACCGTTTAAACCACCTTGAGTTGACCGTGGCTAAACCAGCTTTGACCATGGGTGAAAGTGACGTGGATGGCTGGAACAAAGGGACAGGAACCTCGAGCACACTGATACCTGAGTGCCCATGTGGCCCATCTAGCAAACCGACACGTGGATCATAGTATTTAACAAAAAGGCTGCAGGATCTTCAGATAGCTGCGGGATCATCAGATAGCTGCGGGATTCCTGCAAGTAAGTCAAAAACTAAACAAATAGTCATCCATTAGCAAAACTTGCTTGATCATGCTTATTGACACTGAATGTAATGATCTGAGAGGTTTTATGGTGAAAATGAGGCAAAAGTGAAGGAAAGATAAGGAAAAGTGGAGGAAAATGGTAGACAAATAGGTGTAAAATAGAGGTTCTACAGTTCCCATATGAAATATCAAGTTACCACCTAAGAGAGACATTGATTTTTCTATCAAGTTAATTCTTGGTTCGGCGCTAGACTTTAAGCCGTCATATCGCATGAGTACCCACAAATTGACGGAATTGAAGTTGCAACTAAATGAGTTGTTGGATATGGGGTATATCAAACTCAATTTGTCACCTTAGGGAGAATCGGTTATGTTTGTGAAGAAGAAGGATAAAACGCTGTGGTTATGCATCAACTACTAACATTTGAACAAAGCAACAATAAATAATAAGTATCCACTACCAAGAATTGATGACTTATTTGATCAGCTAAGAGGAGCTACTATGTTTTTAAAAATTTATTTAAGATTTGGCTATCATGAAGTTAAGATTAAAGATGAAGACTCTCATAAGACAACATTAAGAACAAGGTACAAGCACTATGATTTCGTGGTGGTGCCATTCAGAGTTACAAATGTACCAGCCATGTGTATTTTCTTAGTAAAAAATGTGCTCAACCAATATGTGGATAAGTTTGTTTTAGTATTTTTGGATGATATTTTGGTCTACTAAAAAACTAGAGAGGAGCATGAGGAGCACTTGAAGGCAGTATTACAGTTACTTAGGGAACAAAATTTATATGCTAAGCTCTATAAGTTATTTAAGACTCAGGTTTAATATGTGGGGCATGTTATCTCAAAATAAGATTTGGATGTGGTCCCCAAGAAGATCAAGGTCGTCATGGAATGGCGCCCTCCCAGAAATGTTACAGAAGTCATGTCTTTTATGGGGTTGGTAGGATATTATTGGATATTCATTCAGAATTTTTCAAAAATTGTGCATCCAATCACATCCCTACAAAGGAAAGGGGCAAGGTTTCAATGGACATCAAAGTGTGTAGCCAACTTTGATCAACTCAAGAATTTGATCACGCATGTACCCATCTTAAGGATTATTGATCCAGAGAAATACCTCATAGTTTGCATCGATTCTTGTAAAGAAGGATTGGGAAGAGTACTAATGCAAGAAGGACATGTAATTTACTATGAATCGAGAAAGTTGAATGAGCACGAAGAAATTATTTCACCCACGACTTAGAACTCATGATAATCATTCATGCATTAAAAATATGGAGAGAATACTTGATTGGGTGGAAGTTTGTGTTGATGCCAAACCATGTAGGGATGGAATATTTGTTCGACTAGACTAAATTGAATGCAAGATAGGCTAGATGGATAGCCATTGTCACTGAATTTTAATTTGAAATAAAGTAATCAAGGATAAGGAGAACAAGGTGGTTGATGCACTTAACATAATTCTGCAAGTAAACCACTTGGAAGCTATAAGTTCTTATGATTCTATGATTAGGGAAAAGATCAAGGAAGCATTGGTATAGGATGAACACTTCCAGTATGTGAATGATTGTTTGCAAAAAGAGACATAAGGACCTTTGAGTAAGAGCTACACACTCGCTGATGATGGGATGCTAAATTTCAAAGACCAATGGTATATACCTTGCGTGGACGACTTGAAGACTCTCATTTTGGACGAGTTTCATAAAATACCTTATTCAGGTAATCCTAGATATCAAAAAATCATTACGGTTATCAAGAACATGTATTATTGGTGAGGTATGAAAAAGGGAGTCACAAAGTACATTTCCAAGTGTTTGGAGTTTTAGCAAGTTAACTTGGAATGTAGGCATACGGTTGGACTATTAAAATCAATCCCAACTCCTGAGTGAAAGTGGGAAGTTATATCCATGGAATTCATCACAGGACTTCCAAAGATGCCAAGACAACATGATTCCATCATGGTGGTGCTAGACAAGCTAAGAAAAGCAACTCACTTCATACCTGTTAAGTCCACCCACAAATCTATTGATATTGTGTAGATCTTCATGAAGGAAATATTTGGTAAACATGGCATACCTGAGAATATAATGATAATCGGGATGCCAAATTCACATCCAACTTTTGGAAAGCATTATTCATTGGATTTGGAACTCAATTGGCATTCAATACAACATACTTTCCTCATATGGACGGGAGAACCAAGAGAGTGAATAGGGTATTGAAGGACATGCTGAGAATTTATGTTATGCACCATCCTAAGAGGTTGGAAGAATTTCTTCCCTTGGTTGAATTTGCCTATAACAACAACTATCATAAATCAATAAATATGAGCCCCTTCGAGGCTATGTATGGAAGAAGGTGTAATACACCTATTATTTTGGATGACCTAGTAAATAGGGTAACTCTCAAACCTGACATGTTAAAGGAAATCGAACAAGAGGTTATTAGTATTAGGCAGAAGTTGGAGGTATCCTAGGACAAAAAGAAGAGCTATGAATATTTGAAAAGGACACATAGAGAGTTCTAAGTGGTGTATCATGTGTACCTATGCATTAAACCAAGGAGAAGCTCACTGAAAGTGGGGTCCTCTGCTAAGTTGGCACCGAGGTTTTGTGGACCTTTTCATATTTTGAGGAGAGTGGGACCAGTGGCTTATAGACTAGCCTTTCCTCCCACCTTTAAGGCACATGATGTATTCCACATATCCTTATTGAAAAATAATGTGTGTGATTCTAATCATGTGATTGATTGGTATGTGATACAAGTGAAGCCCAAGGGAGAGTTTCAACCCGAACCTTTGTGTATCCTAGACCAGAGGCAAACTATATGTTGTAACCGAGTAATAGAGCAATTCAAGGTGCAATGGAAGCACTTTGGACCTATTGAGGCAACTTGGGAGTATGTAGATCAGATGAAATTGTTGTAACCTTTTTTGTTTAATATCCAATGGATGTAAAATTGTTGTTTCTATAAAGCTCAAATATTATTTTGTTGTGTTTTTTAGTTTTGTAAGAACATTGAGGACAATGTTCCTTTAAGGGGTTGGGGTTTTTAACACCCATACATTAATTATGGTGGTTATAAACATTTTTGTATAATTGAGCATCCCAATGTATTATCTTATTGTTGGAAGAAACTTTGTTTTATTATAATAAAAATTATTACTAATGAAATTCATTCATATTCTAATTATAGTGCCAAATTGTATGAATGCTCTATTTGATGTTAATCATGCATTAACACTCTAACTAATACCAAATTAGAATAAGCATATATTAATGCTTGGAATGAACTAATTATGGGTTAATGTTTTCATTAATAATTAATTAGTAATTATAATATTAATAATTAATTAATTCTTGAAATAAATTAATCATGAATTACTAATTAATAAATAATTGATTAGTCATTATAATATTAGCAATTAATTATTATTTAGTATAAGGGGAAGGAACGATGGGCCAGAGTTCTGTGGGGATGGGGTATGATGTGAATTTCCATACCCATCTCATCTATATTTAATTTTAAATTCCCAAAGACTAGAAAGATCGCTCCAATCTGGTATGGGCATTAATGCAAAAGCAATGTCATTCCAGATATGTTCCCTTCTCATAAATCGAAAGGGTAACATGTTATATAAGGCAATGTGGAGGGAAGGAGTGCCCTCTCGGCCACACTTTGGTGGGCAACTCAAATTTCCATAAATATACAAGTAAATGAAAACAGATTCAATTTGGTCTTGCAGGGAAGTCCAAAGGAGAAACTAATGTTGGTAACTACTCATGGAGATACACTGAATTGTTCCCACTTAACTTCTAGTTTTTCTCAGTATCGCCAACACTAAGCATGGAGTGAAATTAATTTTTCATATTGGGTGCTTGCTAGGACTGATAAACCATTGGTGCTTGCTGCAACTGATAATTCATTGGTGATTGTCTCTGGATCATAAACCACTTACATAGTGAGTCATTGGTGCTTGTTGGGATAGATAAACTATGGGTGCTTACTACGGCTGAAAAATCATGTTTTCTTTCCCGTGACTGATAAACCACTTGCAAGTGATTTCACTTCCTCGGCTCAATTAGTGTATTTCATAGAATTTTTTTCTTCAACCCTCAAACTTTAGACCTAGCACAAGAGTAGCGAGTTATTGAACAGAACAACATACAACCAATAGTTTAGAGGATACCATGAATCCCTTCTCCAATCACCGATGATATTTATTTAAATAGATAAGTAACATGGCATGGGCATTACTTCTGAATAATAAACTCTCATGTAATTAATTGCTATGTGAAATATGTTGAGTGTTACAATATCCAAAATTATAGGCACATTGATATGTCTTGACAAAACCAAATTTTATTAATCAAAATCTTGTATATTATTATAGACTTTTGTTGAATGGGAGCCAAGTTGTATGGAACATTTGATTGCAAGTGGATTGTGTGTATAATTATATGAGCAGAAATATATGCATATACAAGTTTGGAATGTATATATATATTGAAATGGTACTTTCATTATTACTATGTTATCAACATTGCCCACCCACTTAACAATATCCAGTTAACAAACATGAACGTCCTGATTGGATTTATAAAATTTTGAATTTCATGTAAATAAATCGTCCCCCCCGGGCCTCTTATATAATAAATTGATACTGCCAGTGTGGGTGTAAAAACCCCTGAAATAATTGTATCTCACCACACGATGTCGCAACACTCTAATTCAATTGATTGTGTGCCACTTCTTATGTCAGCTTATATTAGTAATAGATTAAGATTTAAAATTGCTGACATTTTTTTTATAACTAGATATAAATTTTGAATATCCTAATTTTTATAACTTGAATATATAAGGTTTTTTTTTTTTTTTTAAAACAGAAACGGTTGAATTTTATTTATAAAAAAGAGGTTGGGCATGCCAAACACCTCGAATACAGACAAATGCAAGACTTATGGCTCAATAGAGTCCTCTTAATCTGATTTTTGTATCTAAGATTAACTGCTGAATTTGACGCACTTGGCAGTCTGAGTGATGCTTGCTTTGTTATTGTCGATTTAGTGTCCTGTCTTTATTTCCTCTTTTCCTTGCTACTTTGGTACTTTCCTGGATTAGTTAAAACCCACAAAAACTATGTTCCATGGCCAAATTACAAACCCGCAAATATTAAAATGAATTTATTTAAACCCTGAATTTTCCACCATACCCATCCCCACTTCAGGGTTAACCCTCGACGTGTTCAAAACACGATAGCCATCAGATCTTCCCCCACCCAGATCCAACGCATATCACGTCCAACGCTTTCCAATCCTTATCTCCTCAGGAGCGTGCGATATGGGTGGTTTTGTATTGCCACGCGTCGGCCCTTAAGTGGCATCGCGTCTGTTTCATAAAAAACTGCCAAGTAGCCGAGAGCGGTGTGATGAAACCCGCTTACCGCTCCTAGCGAAATAACTCCCCTCCATTTGCAATGCATGGTGACTGTCAGATCGACCCCGCCCAGATCCGACGCTTATCGCGTCCCTTGTTGTCTGAGCTTTAACCTGAACCATCTCTGTACCCGGCCCCACGACTGGGATAAGAACCCACCATGAAAAGCGTGCAATGACCATCAGATATTCCCCCGCTCTGATCCAACGTTGATCACATCCAATTTTTGTCTGGCCTTTATTTCCACAGGAGCATGCGAAATGGGCGTTTTTGTCCTGCAACGCATCAGGCCGAGAGGTACATCATGTTCGATTCATGGAATACTACCCTGCAGCCGAAAGCGGTGTGAAAAAACTACTTAGCACTCCCCGTATCTTTAACCTCCTACCTTTTCCATCTCGTGAGGGCCGTTAGATCATCCCTCGCCCTAAGCCTACGCATCTCGTCCATCGAGGCCTTCTTCTGTATGAAATCAAATCTGTGCCCTGTTATTTCTCTTTCTCGATAGTGAAAGTCTGTCTGTGCCAGCCTTTGTACTACGAGAATCTGTCCTTGAACGACTCTACTTGCTTGTTAAGGAATTGGGTGCCTTTCAGCTTCATCCTCATTGTTCACCAGAATACCTTGAGCTAGAAGGAATCCTTTGTTAGCCATTATATCAGCTTCCTTGTTCTGAGCTCGAAGGACATGGTAGAATGAGCAAGAAGCAAAGTTTTGAGTCATCTTTATTATTCTTTCTAGGGTCTTATTTAGAGTAGAGTTATTGAGTTGGTCGCCCTTATTAAGGGTTTTGATCAATATTTCTGAGTCCTCGAAGATTTGAAGGTTTTCCCCTATGTTCCTTTGAGACAGCTGACACGCTTTGAGTAGACCTAGGATCTCGGCCTGGTTGTTGGTGCTTTATCCTAGACCCCAACTGTAGCTATCCTATTTGTGTCCATCTGTGGAGTAAATTATTCCTCCTGCCCCTAAAATCCTAGGGTTTCCTTTGGAGGCCCCATCGAGGAAGATCGTGACTTTTCCCTATTTTTTCCACCATTTTTAAAGTCCACCTCAGAGATCCAGAGACACCACTCTGGATTATGACTAGGTAAGTAGATATTCTTCTTGATGCTTTCCCATCTCAGGGAATCACCTAGTCAGTTGAGCTCTTCAGCGAGTAGGGAGTTGTTTGACTTATGAGGTCTATTTTCAAAAGTTTCCAGTAGCAAGGCTTTGGCCTTGGCAGTTACTGTGTTGGTGGATTGATGTCTGTTATTGAAGATGGCTTCATTCATAGCCAACCAAATTCCCCAGCGGATATATTTTGGGATTTCATTCCAGATTTTAGTCCAAGTTGAGTTGTTTTTCAAAGAGTGTGGATATCGATCTTTCCAGGATGTGAAAAGACTAACCATTGAATACTGATGAGGAATTTGGGCATTGATCCCCATGATTTCTTGCAACCAGACCTCTTGAGAAAAGGGGCAGTCAATGAACAGGTGATCGATCATTTCCTGATCCTTGCAGCATAAAGGGTATCTGTGAGGACATACTATACCTCTTTTCTCTAAGTTTTCCCCTGTGAAGGTCCTTCTATGCATGAGAGTCCAGCAGAAGAAGTTGATTTTTGGGAGTCCAAATGGGTCCCAAATATGCTCCCAAAGCTTTGCAGTATGGATTTGATGTTGTTGTTCTTGGAGAGCTGCAAAACCCAACCGAGCTAAGTAAGATCCAGTCTTCCCCCAACCCCACTTGTCCTTCAAATGCAGGTGCACAGGAGCCAGACCAATGAGTTTTTTTAATAATTGGTGGAGCTAAGGGAGCATCCAATTAGGGGGGAGATGTACATCCCAGTTATTCCAGTTCCCTGTTGAATCCCATGTGCAAATGTCAGCAAGTTTGTGGATACCTTTTTGGATGAGCTAGTTACGCAAGTCTGTTATTCTAGTGCAAGGCTTAGGGGTTGGAGACCCATAATCTTGTCCTCCCACAGTCTAATTCTTTTCCCATTTCATGGAATTCTGTAGAGTTGTTCTTTGAAGAAATTCTAGCCTTGGTTGCATAGCTTCCACAGCATGGTTCCTTTGTGTGAAGCTCCTTCTTCCATATTCTTTATTGAGAGTCTGTGTAGATATTTTTTAATTAGAACTTGACTTACAAGATGTCTTTGGTTTGAGAAGATGTTCCAAAGTATCTTTCCTCCCATTTCCAGATTTTCCAACACAGGATCTCTTACCTGAAGTCCACCTTCAGGTATTGGCCTTTTCACTATGTCCCAGCTTACTATATGGAATTTTTTTTGGTTCCCCTTTCCTCCTTGCCATAGAAAATTCTGAATCAGCTTTTCTAACTGATCGGTGATCATTTTTTGGTGCTAAAAGGAAATGAGTACAAATTTTCTTGTGGAAGAAGGTTGTATTCTTATCTCTAGAAACAAGCTAGAGATTGTGTGACTTGAGCCTCAAATATTCTTCCTCTTCTCTAAATGCCTCGAGGGTGCTGATTTGGTGTTCTTGCTCCCTATGAATTTCTACTCTAGTTATGTCTTGAGTCTCCAGGTCCATTTGGAGATCCAGCAGCTGCTTTGTACTCTGTTTTCTTTGGGTAGTGGGAGAGACTGTGGGCTTTTTTATCCATTGCTTCAAGGTTTTGGTGGCTTTTATCTTTTGCTCCCAAACATAGTTAGGTGATCCTTGAACATGAATGAACCATGCCTTATTCATTGTATCCAAAAACCCTTCCCTGTTTGCCCATAGTGGGCTGAACCGGTGGGGATTGGTCCCAGGTTTTCTTCTTCTTCCATCAAAAGTAGGATTGGTTTATCGTCTGAGTTCACTTTGGTAGAATTTTTGTGGAAATGATAATCATCTCAGAGAGGAAGGAACTCTGAAGAAGGAACCTGTTCAGCCTGGCTGAGATATTCTCCTCCCCTATTATGTTATTTGTCCTGGTGTATAGCCCTTTTTTTGGCTTGAACTCCATTAAATCCCAATGTTGAATCAGGTTTTCCACTAAGGGGAGGAAGCGATCTCTGCTAATGGTTCCTCCTCTTTTTTCTTTTGGGTCTAGGATTATATTGTAGTCTCTAGCAATGATTATATTATTGAGGGAGTAAGCTTCCAAAAAATCAGTCAGGGTTTGCCAGCATTGTTCCTTTTCTACATAGAGTATAGGAACATAGAGATTAAAGAGAGCCATGTTTATCTTACTTGGTAGGTGTCGGAGTTCGGTGTAAATCCAATGTTGTGTCTGAAAGGAGCTCTTGAGCTGGAATTTTTCAGCCTCCCAGAGGGTGGCTAACCTGCTGCATGTACCTCTAGCACTTATCGCTTTTCCAACTTTCATTTTCCATTTTGCTTTGCTGAGTTCCAGAAGGGCTTCTCCTTCTATTTTAGTCTCTTGGAGCATGAGGATCTCGGGAAGTTCTAACTTTAATAGGCTCTTGACTACTTCAGCTTTTGATGGGTTCCCCAGTCCTCTACAATTCCAAGAGACTAATCACATTATTTATTGGTAGGGGTTGGGGAAGTACCTCTGTTGGGCATGGAATCCCCCCACAGCATGTTTTGGGGCTTAAAGCCCAAGTTTTGGTAAAATAATGTTGTAAGACTCCACGAATTGCGTGCGCGGAGCGCGAAATGTATGTTGAGTCATAGGGTTGTCCGCCCTAAGTTTTGTAATGTAATGTCAGCCTATCCATGGTCCACAAACCATGGGATTGTATAAATAAGAGCAAGGCTCTAAGTTGTAAAGATAATTAATTGGAGATAAAACGAATGGAGTCTAGAAGATATTGAGCATAGAGAAAAGGTCTAAGTGTCTTGGGTTGTAGTAGTAGGAAGAGGCTCTGCAGCTGAGTGTGCAGAGGCCTAGTAGAGTCCACAGTTGAGTGTGCAGACTCCTGCAGCTGAGTGCGTAGGGCAAAGTTGAGTTTGTAATCAAGGAAGAAGAATAATAAAGAGAAGTTTGATTCTAAATCTTGTGTATCTATTCTTGTGCTACTTCCTGTTTAAATATATTGTTTTCTTTATCGCGCGCACTTATATGAATACTGAACACTATTAAATATAACTAGACACATACTAATAAGCTAAGTGATCGACAGTTATTGGGTTAGTAGTAAGGAATTGGGTAATAACATGGATTGCGCCTTGAGCAGGGTTGCGCGAAGGCAACATTGCACGCTGTGAGCTACTGATAGATGCGCGTAGCGACATGCGTAGGGCAAATCTACCGACCACTGAAAATCATCAAACATCTCTAGGGTGCGGAAACCTGGTTCTAGCACCCTCCCATACTACTTCGGGTGAGACCTCAGTCTGCGCTCCACGAACTGTTGCCAAAAGGGCCAGTAGTACCGGGATTTGTTTGGCTAAATCACCTCTAAACCTGGGTCAGGCCCCTATAAGCCAACAAATGGTTCCATTGCCAGGACCGAGATCTGCATAAGGGATGTCTGATGTTGTGTCACTGGAATCCAACAAAGAAAGAAATTGAAGGGTGGTTGGACAAGAAGATTCACGAGTTCGCAGCATAGGAAAACAGGAATCCATGAGTATCTAAGGAACAGTGGTTGGAGCGCTACTTATATACGGAAATCCACGAAATTTTCTTTGCATCCTTTCCTTCTAAGTTGTATTAGTGGATCGCGAAGCTAGCAGACAGTCAGGGATGGTGTAGGATTGACAAACCAATCGTGTGGACTCAGAAATTAGTGCGTAGACTAGAAGCGTAAGGAGATAAGATCACGTGAGCTATGGACCATTGGCTCGATCAAATTGTAGGAGGATTTATCACTGAGTTCGCGGTAAATACGACCGTCAGCTACAGTGAGGCGGAACGACGCTTCCTCAAAGGACCGCGAGGTAAGTATATTAAATATTTGAACACTTGGATTAAGATGCTATTGTGTGAAAAGTGGGTTATGCAAATAAATTAATGTTTGGGACTACACGAAGTGGGAAGATCTACAGAAGTGGAAGTAGTGAAGAATTAGAACTAATCCCTTAATTTCACCCTCGCGGGAAAGTGAGGAAGAGCTCATGAGAGTTTCTCTGAGAAGCGTGGTCAGTTTGATAAGGTAGCGAATTCCGCGCTTACCACCTCCACCTACACCGCCACCCGTCTCACCCTCCTCACCTCCATCTCCACCCACCCCATCTCCACCACCACCACAGTTCAGTATGACCAGTGCAAATAAACTACTGGTATTCAAAGGAGTAGGGAATGAAGATCCGAACCAATTCTAATTCATGGTAAGGGCGGTATGGGAAGCACAAGGAGTCGTGGATGACAATATCATGAAGGCTACGTTGGTAAGTGCGTTGCAAGATCACGCATTAACATGGTACATTAAACATTCTAATGACCATCCAAACGCAAGAATCACAGAAATCCAGACCACGCTGAACAGGGAATTTAGCAGGCTAAAGTCGGAGACACAATCAATTATCGGGTTTAAAGAGATCGCGATGCTCTCGGGCAAGACCCCCTAGGATCTAGACCAAAGACTAAAGAGTATGATTCATGAAGCCAACATGACTTTGACGGATGGATAGCAACACACATGGTTTGTAGCATCACTAACACCGCATTTAAGGACGGTGCTATCACAACAAAAACTTTCCACAAATGCCAAAGCTTTGGAGATGGCAATGAGATTGCATGAGACCCCTATACAAGACCTTGGTCTGGGAGTCCAACAAATCCACATGCAACTGCAAAATCTGTGTCTGGAGGTGCAAAGTCTTAAATATGACAAGACACCTCGGCCAAAAGGCGCACGAGGAGGTATGGTGCATAAAATGCAAAGGCCAGGGGCATGACAAGGACCACTGTCCAGTATTCACGAATTACTTGGTGGGAGGAGGGTTGATGCCATTAAGACCTGAGGCACAAGTAGGGCCAAGCACGACATCTGCACTATGGTGCACGATCTATCATATGGGAGGAAAACACACTATGGATAATTTTCATCTATTGTAGAAGTATACGTAGACGTCCCCGCAATTGTTTTGTAATTTCTGTAGGTCGATAGGCCATGATGAATGCAGCTGTAGAAGCTATGAACTAATGATGGATCATACTCCTGCCTATAGGGTGCAGACTGAAATGCGAGCCCTCGACCCAAATGCAGGAATGGTGTGTGCTGGATTTCATGGGTGCGGACGAGGTTTAGGTGGAATGGGACCAGGAAGGGGTCACAAACAACTAATTTGTTACAATTGCGAAGGGCCAGGACACTATGCCCGCAATTGTACAAACGCAACAAGAACATCATGTTTGTACTATACTTAGTTTGATCATGAGGCAGAAGACTGCCCTACATTGATAGCGAGGCTGCATAAAAAAGGGGTACTCCAGCCTCCTCCGACTCAGAATTTGCAAATGATGAAGTCTGAGCCGCACGAAGAAGACTTGAATGTAAACATAGTGCTTAGGAGTGGTATGACCACTAGCGATGATAAAGGTAAGCAGTCAGAAGAAAGTGCATGGGTTCGCAAGGCTCCTACAAAGGAACCTGAATTTGATTTAGAACGCGCAAAGGAGACATTCATGGAAGTTAATAAGAGCTTCACGGAGACCTCCACTTCAGGTAGTAAGGATCAACTAGAACCAGGGATGGATCCTTCAGTGCTCACTATCTTTTTGGAGACATGCATGAAACTGCTACACGACAGTAAGGCAGTAAAAGGACTACAGGAACTCATCACTAGGTGTGCGGGGTCAGGAGAACTGCGCATGGTCCAGAAACTTGGAAATAATGCATTGTGCATAGGAACAGAAATGAGGTTGACTGCGCAAATCGGTGAGTATGAAATGGATCAGGTAATCTTGGATCTCGGATCGGACGCGAATGTATTGCCGAAACAAACATGGGAATGCATGGGCAAACCCGTGTTACAATGGTCTCCTATTCAGCTACGAATGGCGAACCAACAGAAGATCTTGCCCATGGGAAGATTGCAAGGGGTAACGATGGATATTGAAGGTGCAAGCGCACAAGCGGAATTTGAAGTAATAGAGATTGTCGATGACAGCAATCCCTATCCCGCGCTACTAGGAATAGACTGGCCACCGATATGAACAGAGTCATAAATCTGAAGAAGCACAAAATTATTTTTGAGAAAAAGTCACTACGCGTAATAGTCCCATTAGATCCAGTCGAAGGAGCGCGATACACTGAACCGGTGCGCGACGATGATAGTGATGAGGGTCTCGATTGCATATACAAGATAACAGCGTGAAAATAGGTTTGGATGAACCTGACTGCAAATTGTAGAATTTCGTGGGAGCGCAAAAGCTCCTACACTTCGGATTCAGACGAAGAAATAGAGCGCTGGTAGAATCGGTTGCACAAAGTAACAACACTTAATTGCAACATGATGGTTAGATCACTGCACTGCGTGACAACAGAGGTAAGGGATCTACCTATGTATGACGGGTTGACAGCGGTGGATGAATTCCTGAACAAATTTGAAAGCGCAGTACCAAAACAGCAGTGGTTCGATGCTCTGAAATGGGCACTGCGTGCAACGCCCGTAAGGTGGTGGGGTACGCATCAGGGAAGTTTTGAGGACTGACACGAATGCAAGAGGATTATGTGCCTACGATTTGGAAAACCTCAGCTAAGGATGAGAGCCGGTTACCAGGGGAAAAACAACTTGTGCACACACCTTTCCCGATGGGTACAGACATAAGACATGCAGGCCGCACAAGCGCACACCACTCCCAGAATAGAGAATCAAAACAAAACATAGCAGCAGGAAAGGTGAAGCATGCCAAGGATTATCCACGGAGAAGCATTCGACAGGGTGTGTGAAGTGCTGAATAGGGTTCACTAGGTGAGATGCACTGACTGGGACCTGCGCATACCAGCAGTTCGATGGGCCTATAAGACCATGTGCAAAACCCTGACGGCAAAAACCAATTCCAATGTTGTGGAATGAAGTAGGGACGGTAATCTTTGAGGGGCATGCAAAGATGAATCCACACATAATAACACCGATAGGTGCAGCAGTGCGCGAAGCCCAGGACGAAGAAATCACACAGCTACGCGAGGTAGAACACATAAGGCTTCAGGAAGCCATTCGGCAAGGGAACCTTAGACTTCGCGAACTTGAAAAGGATCGGGTATGACTAAGGAAGAAAAGCATTTTGATGGACGCAGAGGTCAAGAGGCTGGAAAACGAGATCAAGCAAGCATGTCTCGTCGATAAACCAAGGATGGAAAGGAAAGGTGTGGATGATCATACTAATGAATTAGAAGACTATCGTCAAGAATTAATTAGTCTGTTTCCATGGATAAGACCGCATATCACCAAACGCAGTAACCGGGGGAACGCACTACATACAATAGAGCGCGCGGCACCGACTGTCATGAGGGTAAATGAGGATTTTCCACGGACTATACTGGAAGGTGAGATGGAGCCTTGCATAGGTAGTGCGACCACCTGACTAGCTGTAGGAAGAACAGTCTCAGCACTCCAAGCAGTTGGAAGAGAGTACATGACTATAAATTATTCTGCGTAGCAGCTGCGCGCTCTGATAGGTGTGTGCAGGAACAGCCAGTCACAAGGTCTGTGCCCACGCAGGTGGGGGTGTTCTGCCACGTGGGTAGGCTTGGAAGTGATCGTTGGCGTCACTTTTCATGATGGGATGTCTGATTTAAGGCCAAATGGAGTGGGTGGCGGGCATTTAAGACAGGATTTATGGGCAAGATTTCGGAAAATATGCCGCCAAGAAAGCATTGATGGCCTGGAATTGGGGGGAACGATCGAATTCGAATTCAAAAGGTGCTATAAAACTCCAAGGGCTAGCCAGCAGACAACACTTGGGCAATTGAGATTTGAGTGGTTGAACAAAGCGTAGAGTGTTTAGAGCTAAGCGATAATAGAGCCTTTCAGTTCGCGAAAAACCACATACAGTGCAGAAAGGATGATGGCCACCAAGGATGGGTTGGGCATTGAAGAAGGAACCACCAGCGAGGCCACGCAGATCCACAATGTTCCCACAGGCACTAGGGCTATGCCAGAAATCCCTAAATCACCCTGGATGCCGAGACCAAAGAAAGATAAGCAGGCAATGGGACTAGTACGCATGTCCCCAAGGAATCCGCAGCAAAAGTTATCAATGGAAGAAAAAGGCAAGGCAAACACCATTGAAACAGATGAAGAGGAAGAGGACTTGCAGGCTCTAATTGCCGCAGTAGAGGAAGAAGAAGACGCGGAGGAAGACATCCAACCAATGTGCTCTGCAGCAAAATTGCATGAGTATGTCCCTCCATGAAAAGGGAAATCCAAAGTACCAAAGGATCTGGATGCAACGAAGAGTGCACTCCAGACCTCGCTCCTCCCCGATGGAATTACCTTTGAGGGTTCGCTCCTAGGCCGCATGCCCACCCTGAAATTTGAAGACTGGGACCTCGCGGAAAGCAAGAAGTTCCCGCACTTAGAGACGGCGAGCCCAATGAAAGAGAATACGGAGGGGCCGATGATAAAATTGGAGCCGCGAAAATGGTTGCGCGGTGTGGAAAAGGCTGGGTTGCTTCATCTGTTATGGGTACCACATTTTCATCGCGCGCCCATCACCATTTTCGTCATCAGGCAGTTGCTTTTCCTGATGCATGATGGGTACTTATGGCTGGAGGAGCCTATTCCCATCACGGAAAATCTCATCGACCGAATTTCTCGGCTTCCCTGTAAGGGAAAGGACCCCCCAACGATAGCAAGAAAAAGCAGCGACTTGGCTCTCGCAAAAGCCATGAAGAAAAAATATAAGCTCGAGAAGAAAAAGAGGGGTTACACTATCACTAGTATTAAGGATAAAGCGGTGCACGTATCCACCCAAATCTTGGCCGGTAAAGTAATGATAAAATGTCGCAGCGATGAAGTACCAATGCTGGTAGTTGTGCTAGCCGAACAGTGTGCGAAAGGGGTCCAGTTCAACTGGGCCGAGTTCTTCTACGAAGAATTTTTTCTCAACTTCCAGGAGGCCCAGGAATAGGGTAAGACCTTCCACTATGCGTGGTTGCTCTTATCCATCTTGCTGGTAGCGGGGGAACTGCTGGAGGATAGCCAGTTCCCGAGCATCGACCGAGACTTACCAGCGGTCGCGAAGTACGCTTCGCTCTAGGCCACCAAGGATGCGAAACGGTTTTGCGATAACAAAATTTTCTGGGTTCTCATGGAGGCGAGCATCTAAATGTGGATTAATAGGAGGCCGCGCCTGTCCCCCACGGTGCACAACAGTCTGCAGAGTTTTTTATACTTCAAGGCAGACATGCACAACATCTACATTCGGGCGTGAAAATATTCAGCGTAGCAGTGGACAAAGCTCCCATTCATAGCCACTAATGACACAATCTTTACATTTTAGAGACATGGCCTCCCGAGTGGTGCGCCCCTAATTTGGCGGAGTTGGATAAGGCAGCAGCGCAGAAAAGGAAGGATGATGCCAAGCAGCGCGTCACCCAACTAGCTAAGAGAAGGAGGAATGAAAAAGAGGCAACTGAGGTCAAGGCAGTCCGCGAAGCAACACAGACAGCTACGGAGCAGGAGAAGGATGCCGAAGCAGCAGCAGCAGCGCAGACAGCAGAGGCCGCCATAGTTCAGGTAGAGGAAGGCCAAGTAGTGTCTATAGGGTAGGAGGCAGAGGACATAGAACTTACAGAAGAGACCGCGGACCCAGGGACCGCCTCTACATAGCTCAAGCAGTCACGCATTGTATAAAGATCGGGCCCAAGAAAGAAGGTCAAGGCCTCAAATCTGGCTATCGACCCGATCACCTTAATTGAAGGTGATCTTCATGACATCGACAAGACGGTTCGTGATGTCATTAGTGAAGCGCTCCAAGACTTTATGACGGAGCAGCAAACTGTGTTGGGGGCCCTAAGGGCATAGCTGCAGGAGTTACAGGTGAGCCCCCGCAAGAGGGTACCTTGTCTACCCACATGGCAATAGGCACATTGGCAGCAGAACATATGCTATGCGTGAAAATGGGCAATACGATAACATTGCCAGATGGAGCGCTAGTCTCGGAAAACAAAATGGAGCGGGTGACGCTTAATAAAGTGAAAGGAATTGGCCTTAACTTGGTTTCCCTTCCCAGTGAAACACTTTATCAACTGCAGGATGGGATAACAGCAGAAATTCGTGCTAGAGAGAGTCGCGCAATCCAGGTTCTGAGCGAGTAGAAGATTAATATAGAATAGCTTAGCTTGTAGCGCGACGAGTTGGTATTGCAGAACAAACAGTTGGTACAGATAGTCGATGACGCTTGTTGGCGCATCCCAAAGTTGTCCATTGCAGAGGGCCTACCAACAGAAGTGTATATCCACTGTTTGGGAAGTGGAGTCCGTGACGCGCATGATGAAATAACAAGATTACAGCTGGAACTGAATCTCCATATTGCCGAGCTGAGGCTGAAGGCACAACCTTCCACTCCCCTAGAGGTCAGAGAATAGTGCACCAGAGCTATTGTAGTAGGGATGGAAGAGATTGGAGGTGCAATCTACGACTGTACCAACATGTTGGAGCAGGCGCTGGAGGTCCTCACTACATTGTAGGAGAACCCCAACATTCAACGGCTGGAGACTGAGGCACGTGAACTCCAACAACAATATGACAACATTAGAGGGACTACGTAGATAGTAGTCCTTACTCAGCGGCTTGCAAGGATGTAGCAAGCTAAGGCCTTAAAAGAGCAGGTGGATGCAACACACCACAAAGAAGCAGTTCTAAAAGTGCGCGTCTAGCCGTGGATTGATGAAGCCTTCACAATCACGACGGATATTGAAGGAAAGCTTGTGCAGATTCAAGGAATGCATGTACAGATGCAGCACAACACGCTGGAAACAGAGGGTTCAGAAGCAAGAATGCAACAGGTTCAGCAGGCAGCAGCGTAGTGCGCTGCAGACATTCAGGCCATTCGGGACCAGTTGGAGGGACTCCATGCCAAGATCACCACGCCGATAGAGTGACTCGAGGGTGAGTCACGATGTTTGTGTTGGGGGCCTGTTGGGCATGGAATCCCCCCACAACATGTTTTGGGGCTCAAAGCCCAAGTTTTGGTCAAATAATGTTGTAAGACTCTGTGAATTGTGGGCGCGGAGTGCGAAATGTATGTTGAGTCATAGGGTTGTTTGCCCTAAGTTTTGTAATGTAATGTCGGCCTACCCATGGTCCACAGACCATGGGATTGTATAAATAAGAGCGAGGCTCTAATTTATAAAGATAATTAATTGGAGATAAAATGAATGGAGTCTAGAAGATAGCGAGCATAGAGAAAAGGTCTAAGTGTCTTGGGTCGTAGTAGTAGGAAGAAGCTCTGCAGTTGAGTGCGCAGAGGCCTAGTAGAGTCCACAGTTGAGTGTGCAGACTCCTGCAGCTGAGTGTGTAGGGCAAAGTTGAGTTTGTAATCAAGGAAGAAGAATAATAAAGAGAAGTTTGATTCCAAATATTATGTATCTGTTCTTCTGCTACTTCCTGTTTAAATATATTTTTTTCTTTATTGCGCACACTTATATGAATACTGAACACTGTTAAATATAACTAGACACATACTGATAAGCTAAGTGATCGACAATTATTGGGTTAGTAGTAATGAATTGGGTAATAACACAGATCGCGCCTCGAGAAGGGATGTGCAAAGGTAGCATTGCAGGCTGCGAGGTACCAATAGATGCACGTAGCGACGTGCGCAAGGCAAATCTGCGGACCACTGAAAATCATCAGACATCTCTAGGGTACGGAAACTTGGTTCTAGCACCCTCCCATACTACTTCGGGTGAGACCTTAGTCCGCGCATCGCGGACTGTTGCCAAAAGGGCCAGTAGTACCAGGATTTGTTTGGCTAAATCACCTTTGAACCTGGGTCAGGCCCCAATAAGCCAACAACCTCCCTTGGGAGGACTGACTCTAGTATTTATGCCAATAGACATCTCTATAGTGGCCTGACTACCTTGCATTTTTTTCTCTCTACTTCTTCTTCTTTGGCCTCTCTGTGAGATTTCTTCCCCACTTTTTTCAAGGGCCTCTCAGATGTTTCATCTTCCGAGGATCTCAATATCTCAGGGAATTTCTTTCTTGTCTTATCTGCATAGGTAGGGGAGCTAGAGGAACCTTTTGGGGTTTGGACTAGTTCCTCTTGCCTATTGTTTTCTTCCATGTTGTTTGCATGTTGTTCAATCTCTTTATCTGCTGGATCTTGGAGTTCTTCTGGTGTGCTGAGTATATCAAAGGGGTTGGTTGATTTGTTTGTTATTGGAGGCACTGAAGTTCCTTTTGCTTTGGGTTCTGGAGGAGCAACCCTCCCAGTGGAGATGATTTTCCCTTTGTTCCTATTGCTCTGCTTAGTTGGTCCTGATTTCTGAACCTGAGTCCATTGTTCTCCCTTCTCTTTTTCAACTACATCCTCTGGTTTCTTTTTACAATGCTTGGCAAAGTTCCCATAGCCATGGAAATGTCTACATTTAAATGGAAGTTTCTTGTAATCTAACACTTGTATGTGTGACTAATCAGCCATCGTGAGTTTAATGGCTGCAAGGAGACCTTCCTCCAAGTCTACTGCTACACAAATTCTAGCACAAGAATGCTGGTCTCTTCTTTTTGCTCAGTCGATGTATTTGCCTAGCTTGTTGCCTATGGTTTCCAAGGATTTAGGGTTCCGACAGTGAAGAGGAAGGTGGGGAATATCACCTAGACTGGAATGGCTGAGGGCACATCCTGGTTCAGGTCGAAGTTTAGAGTCCATTGATTCATATATAGTCCTGAGGCCCCATGAAATATGGATCATTTCTGAATATTAGGTTTCTGTCTTCTGCTGCTTCGAATACAAAAACAAAGAAGCCTTTGCTGACGAAATGGATTTTTATTCCTTCTTTGACCAGTGAACGCCAGTTCCTTTGAACCCAGGCTTCTACCGCTTTTGGCGAGGGCCATAAGCCTGTGAACTGACCGATAAGTCCTCTTTCTGCTAGGTTTAAAGCCGCTTTGCAGGGCTCTTCAGTGGGCAAAGAAACTGTGGGGATAGTTGCCATTTTTTTTACGAACTTCTGTTGGTTTTCAGATGCTGGCCTTTTATTGCAAGCTGCAACCAGATCCTGGAATGCGGCTATCTCTGGTGGCAAGGGAGTTTCCTTTTCTCGGCCCCCTCCTGGGGCCATGGCTCTGAAGCTTCGATCAGTCTCGAGGTTGGCTGTGTCTTTGCGTGCTCCCCTGGCTTCCTTCGGGGGCAGCACCAGGCTCCCGCTAATTGGTTCCTCTCGTGAAGGTTGATCCAGGCTCCCGCTCCGCACCGCTCGATTCTGTATATATAAGATTTTAGATATTCAAGTTACATCATTATTAGCTTTTGTCTTTTGATTTTTTTACTAATAAAAGGGATTTTATTTTATTTTATTAATACAAAACATATTAACTAAAGTTACAATATAGTTTGAAGGATTTCAATAAGTATAAGCATTGAAGGTGGTACATACAGTGAGAGACACTAGGGACCCACTACTACTTTAAGTGTATATGTACTTAGGTTGTTCTCTTTTTGTTTTTTGTCAACACGCTAGTCACATGGGTGCCTCCCAATGTATGTGTTTATGACTAAATTTGGAGTAGTGTTGTGGATATGTGCTTGTGAACAATTTTTATAATCTTTTATAGTCATATTTTTTTTATAATTTTTTATTATAAATGTATGATTTTTTTTTTATTTTTATAAATTATTTCATGTAAGTATTTTTAAAATATATAATAAAGTTATTAGCTTGTTATATGATAATTTTTTATTCTATAAAATTTGATAAAATCATTTTAAAATATAATAAAGTTGTTATACTTACTATATGATTTTTTTTTAATATGGAAATTTGTTTTTTAAATATATATTTTTTATAATCTTTCATTATAAATGTATGGTTTTTTTTATAAATTAATTGAGGTAAATATTTTTAAAATATATAATAAATTTGTTAGCTTGGTATATGATTTTTTTTTTTTATAAAATAATTTTAAAATATAATAGAGTTTTTATACTTAGTATATGACATTTTTTTTTATGAAAAAATGTTTTTAAAAAATAAAAATAAATAGTTAATATTTGACTTTTGCAACAAGATCATGTGAATAACCACATAAGTTAAATAAGGTAAGAAGGATATATTGTGAATAATTTAAAATAATGGAAATTAAAAAATAAATTTGAATCAAAGTAATAGTTTGTTTTAAGTAATTTTTAATGTTATAAAATACTTATATAAATATATCTGTGACTAAAATATTTTATCAAACGCATATTACTTTATTGTTTATAATTTTTTAATGTTTGAGTCATCTATGAATTGCTACTCATATTGAGGAGAATGTTTTTTGGGCAAGTTGTGTCGAGCATTGTCATGGTGGAAACGTATGTAAGATTACTATTATTTGCACCAAATTCATTGTTTTTTTTTTCCATTTTAATATGATACAGTGTTGAATCATTCAACCAACCATTCCATCCCTAACGAAGCTCTGGTGTTGTGCATTTGATCCATTTTCATGTTGACATGGATAAAAATTTGCATCATTTACACAATAAACAAGAGTCATGTGGTGGCAATGTGCAAAAATGCAAGAGCCGTGACATTGCCACCACATGGTTCTTTTTTTAATATATGATATTGCTAGCATGATTATATGTATTGAAACGGGGGGACCATTGATGCTTAGGGCGAATCGGGAGACAAGAGCTTGAGAACGAGGCGCAGAGCTAGGGTTTCACATTGTTGTAAGGGTTGTTCTCCATGGAGGGACGCAAAGGGGGGAGCTCCACTCCCTCCTACAGGCAGGCCGTGGCTAGCCGAGGTAAGAAACCATTAGAATCTATCAGAGGTCCTTCAGGGGAAGGAAAAAGAAGCATGGAAGAGGAACAAGATTTTATCAAATCAAGGGAGGACAATAGAACCAAAGAAAGTGAAGAAGAAGACAAGAAACAGGGAGCAGAAAACAAGGCGCATAAGGGGCCATGTAAACCCAAGGCTGACGTCACTCCCAGAGTAGTTTTAAATGATCCTGCTCTACAGGCGCACAGGGATCACATGCGGACCTATGCTATCATTTGTAAATTCATGGGATTATGGCCCACTGAAAAGGCTCTACAAACGTGGATCAAATACCACTGGAAACCAAAAGGAAGCATAGACCTACATCTGGGGTCAAAGGGCTTCTTTACTGTGGTCTTTACAAATATTGAGGACAAAGACAAAGTGTTTGAAGGAGGGCCCTACTTCTATGCAGCAGCAGGCCTCTACATGCAGCCATGGATGATGAATTTTGTCCCGGAGTGAGAGACTTTTACCTCGGTCCCGGTATGGGTAAGACTCTATTCCCTACCTCTTGATTACTGGCAAACGAAATCATTATTAGCCATAGGAAATAAACTAGGGCGTTTTTTCAAAGCTTCTGAGGCCACCAGAAGGGGTAAATACACTTCCTTTGCAAGAATATGTGTGGAGATGGATCTCTCTAGAGCTCTACCGGATGAGGTCATCTTGGAAGTCTTTGATGAAGAATGGGTGCAAACTGTAGATTATGAGCCTATACCTTTCAGATGTCACAAGTGCCATGAACATGGACATCATTTTAGAGACTGTCCTCTCAGTAAAATAGAGAATAAGAATAAAGTTGCCACAATGAAAGATAATGAAAGCTTCCACAAAGTGGGAAATAAAGGAAAAGGGGGCAAAAGGGGAACAAAGCAACATCAAACAAAAGGGCAACAGGCCAGTCAGAATAGGTTCCACGTACTTGAAGAAGAGGAGGAGATAACAAAAGAAGATCAGGTCATGGAAGGTAGCCCTAGGGAGGAAGAGAGAGAGAAAAATAGTGAACAAACACAGGATATTACTAAACAGAAAGAAACCATGCTGAGCGATGGAGAACTGGAGATGGACCAAGAAATGACCCGAGTGAGATGGAAATGGAGGATCATGAACTACAGGAGATTCTTGATAGAGAACACCTAGATCTAGAAGGGTTCTTGAAACAGGGGACCATGGGAGGGGTAGACTCATTACCACAAGAAGAGTTCAACAGAGTACAACAGCTGTTCCTATGGAAAACTCAGGCAAAAGGGCTGGAGAGTCAAAGAAACAAAGAAAGGCAGGGCAACGAAGGTGTGAAAACTATGAAAACCACACCAGGATTAGCTCCTAAAAACCCAGGGAAGAAAAGAGGCAGAAAAATGCAGAATGAGTTATTGATGGAATGTGGAAAGCTAATGATAGATTCGGGTAAGATGAAAGACCTAACTAGTTACTCCTTTACAAATCTATAATAATGAAGTTTACATCTTGGAATATCAGAGGTCTAGGGAGTAAGAGAAAACAAAGAATACTTAGTCACAAAATGAAACAAGAAGCTCTGGATATGATCTTTATCCAGGAAACTAAATGTTCCGTTCAAAGAATCAAAGAAGTTCACAGCAGCTGGCTCAAAAGGTATGAATTTCTAGAAGTTAAAGCAGACAATACAGCAGGGGGTATACTCACTCTTTGGAACCCCCAAAAGATTGGAATAATAGATGCTGAGGCATCTAGGAATTATTTATCAGTGGTTATCCAGCCGGTGGGAGATAAGGATACTTATCTGGTCACAAATGTTTATGGCCCTCAAAGAATAGATGATAAACTCAGGTTTCTAGATTCTCTTGAGGATTTGAGAGATAGATATGCAGGAGTTCCATGGATCATGGGAGGAGACTTCAACATGATCAAATCACTTTCAGAGAAAAAAGGGGGAACCAGAACCTTAAGCAAAGACTCTACAACATTTCAAACTTTTATAGATAATATGAATCTAGTTGACACTGACATGAGTAATGGCCTATTTAATTGGAACAATAAAAGAGGAGGAGAGTCTCAAGTCACCTCCAAGTTAGACAGATTCATAATCTCAGAGGGCCTTATGCTCACCGACAAGGACATGGTAGCGAGAATTCTCCCCTTTGGAGGCTCAGACCATTGGCTGGTACAACTAGAGATGCAGGGCATCGGTACCCCCAAGAACAGACCTTTTAGATTTGAGAATATCTGGCTCACCCACCCAGATTTCAACAGTAATATTGAAAAATGGTGGACAGAGGATCTGCATCTGCAGGGTACAAGCATGTTTCTGCTACACAAAATATTAAAGCACATCAAGCTCAAGCTTAAAGACTGGAACAAAAATGAATTTGGCAACATTATTGAAGCGAAAAAATCTGTTGAAGTCAAAATGCAGGAACTGAATCAAGCCCTTATCATAGATGGTTTTGATAAGGGAAAAAATGATCAAGTCACCAAACATCAACTAGACTAGGAGAATCTATGTAAACAAAAGGAAATATTTTGGAGACAAAAATGTAGAGTTCTCAAAGAAGGGGAGCGAAATACTAGATTTTTCCATAGATCCACTATGGTGAACAGATCTCATAATAGGATCTCTTCGATCAAGAATGAGGAAGGTCATCTTCTTAATACCCATGAAGATATAGAAACGGTGCTAGTTCAGCACTTTCGAGATATAACAAAGGAAAATATCTCAGACAGAGATCTCTTCGTCAGGGACTTAACAAGGCATATACCTAGGATTGTTTCAAGAGAGGATAATTTCAATCTTAATAGGCTAGTGACCGAAGAGGAGGTTGGTGAAGTCATCAAAGAAATGCAGAATGGTAAAGCGCCAGGCCCTGATGGTTTCAATGTGGATTTCTTTAAAGCTTGCTAGAACATTGTTAAACAAGATATTCTGAAGGTGGTGGAGGATTCCAAGATGAATAAAACCATTTTGAAGGTGCTCAATACTTCCTTCATATCCTTGATCCCCAAACAGGATAATGCTCTAACCTCGGACAAATTTAGACCCATAGCTCTGTGCAATGTGGTGTACAAAATAATATCCAAGGTTGTGGCCAATAGGCTCAAACCTCTTCTTCCCACTTTAGTTTCGGTGGAGCAATCTGGTTATGTGGAGGGTAGACAAATTCTCAATAACATCATTCAAGCGCATGAGGTGGTACACTCTTTGGTAAGCAATAGGAAGGCGGGCATGATTATGCAATTGGATCTAGCCAAAGCTTACGATAAGCTGAATTGGACCTATATCAAGAAGGTACTTATAGCCTTTGGGTTTGATCATAACTGGGTCAGATGGGTCATGGCCTTGGTTACTTCTTCCAGCTTCTCAATTCTGGTTAATGGTTCTCCTTCCAAGACCTTTACTCCCTCCAGAGGCCTCAGGCAGGGAGATCTGCTCTCTCCCTTTCTCTTTATCCTCATGATGGAAGGACTTGGTCGGTCAATCAAGCATGTGAAAGAAATTGGAAATATCAAGGGTCTTCAGCTTTCTGAGGCTAGTCAGGCTTTAACTCATCAACAATTTGTTGATGATACCATGCTACAAGGAATCCCCACAGTCAAAGAGGCACTAGCTTATAAATGTATCCTGTGTGACTTTTCCATGGCTACAAGTATGGAAGTTAATCTCTCCAAATCTAAGATTTTTTTCTTTAATACAAATATAGCTATTCAGAGAAACATCTCGAGAATTCTGGGCTTTCAAAGGGAAGTCCTTCCTTCCAAGTACTTGGGAGTTCCTATAACTGATAAACCGTTGCACAAGAGCATTTGGGAGCCGGTGATCAATAAGATGCAGGATAAAATCAAGAAATGGACTATTAGGTCATTAAACCTGGCTGGTCGGTTAGTGCTTACAAAAGTTGTTCTACAATCTATCCCCATCTTCATGCTATTTGCCCTTCCAGCTCCTAAAGGAGTATTGAAACAATTTAGAAACATTCAAAGAGACTTTCTTTGGGGCAAGGGGGAGCAGAGAAAGAAATGGGCCTTGGTAGCCTGGGATAAGGTCTGCAAACCTAAAAACCAGGGGGGTCTTGGATTGGATGATTCGGAAGTGCTAAGCAGAGTTCTAGGGGAAAAATTATGGTGGCGTTGGGTAAAAGATCCAAAGGCTCAATGGGCTAGTATCTGGAAAGAAAAATATGCTAGTACCTGGCAAGATAATGATCACATACGGATGACTGGCATCATTAAAGGCTCACATGCTTGGAATAAGGCCTGGGAGAATAGAGGCTTAGTACAAAAAAATAGCTTTTGGGAAATCAGAGAGGGAGATCTTGCTTTGTTTTGGGAGGATAAATGGCAACAGGAACCTACACTGCTAAGAGAGGACTTTCTAGATCTCAAGAAAGAAACTGATGCCAAAGGTTTAATTAGGGTAAAAGATTTTTGGGTACAAAACAACAGTGAAGGAAAATGGAGAATCTGGAAGAAGTTAGATTATAGGGATGATAGCCCCTTAAAAGAAAAAGTGGAGGCACTTATGAAAGTGCTGGACCAAAGAAAAATTCTAGTGACAGGTGGGCATGATCAACTTAGATGGGGTAACAATAATGAAGGTACCTTCAATCTTAAGGAGGCTAAACGCATACTCCTTGAGCTGGACTCCAATGTACCGGACAAGGCTTGGAAGAACTTATGGAGGCATCAAGGTTGGATGAAGATTAAACTCTTCATGTGGCTAGTTCAACATAAGAAAATTCTGACTTGGGACAATATTCGAAAGAGGGGTGTTATGGGTCCTTCCAAATGCCAGCTCTGTGAGGCCCAGGAGGAAACCATAGAGCACCTTCTCAATAATTGCAACTTCACTTCCAGTTTGTGGGACACATTTGCCACTATTTTCCAACAGACAGATAGGGACAAAGGAAGCATTATCAACACCCTGAACAACTGGAGACGAAACTTCTCTGATTATGAATTTCTCTGCTCAGCCTGGGATTTAATGCCAAGTTTCATAATATGGAATGTCTGGAAAGAAAGGAACAACATAGTTTTCAAAAATGAAAAAAGATCCTCCCAACAAATCTTTGAGCAGATCTTAAGACAGCTTAAAGAGACGGTAGGTACTATTGTGAGAATTTCCCCAAAGAATCCACCTTCAAAAGCTGAAATGCAGATACTTCTTCAGTTGGGTATGTGGGAGCTCATTCCACAGGGCTTGGATAGGAAGGTCAAGAAAATGAACACTAAGCAGGATTACTGGCATCCCCCACCTCAGGGTTTTTTGAAATACAACATTGATGGGGCCTCAAAAGGCAACCGGGTGTAGCCGGCTTTGGAGGTGTGTTAAGAGATGATAATGGTTGCATCCTTTTTATTTTTCACTGCCATTTGGGAAGAGCCAATAATAATTTGGCATAATTAATGGCTCTCGAACATTGTTTAGAATTCCTAAAGCAGAATAATCTGCAGAATATCATAGTTGAAGCCGACTTTGAGTTAATCATTAATTCGGTTAAGAGAATCAATTATGGTACGGAGCCAGAAAAATTCTCAAAGCACTGGAGGTTGCTGCAGGTCTTTCAACGGATTCAGCTTCACCTTCGGGGCTTAAGTACAGTGATTTTCACACATGTGCTAAGAACGACAAATAAATTGGCGGACATCCTGGCAAATCAAGGGGTACTCTGCACCATGAGCAGGGTCGAGCTGAGCTGGCAAGAGCTGCCTCAGAATGGGTTAAGGATGCGATGTCAAGATCAGGCGGACGAAGACAGAAAGGTGTTTCGCAATAGAGACATAAAGCCGGTGTCTATTTGATCTGGGTTTTTCTTATGAAGTGTCATTTTTGTAGGGAGGTCTGTTTTGGGAAGCAGGTCACAGTTGGCCTCCTCAACCCTAGTAAGAACAATCTCAAAAGTCTCTGGAGGATGTGGTTAGGTAGAAGCTATTACTCAGATAGAAGGTGGGATGGAGGACTTTCATCTTCCTTTGGTGCTTCCGCGAGAGGAATTTGGCTAGTGCAGAGGGTCGAAATTCTGGGTATCTCGGCAATCCCAATAACTCAGTTTTTCTTTCTGCGGTGGTAACACCGCTCGTGGAGCGGTTTCGGGTTCATTGCAAGCCCTTCAAGCGGTTTGTGGTTTTTCAGAGTTGGGAGTGATTCCACTCACTTATCAACACGTGGCCTAGGTACGGATATAAATACTGCCCTCATCGCGAGTTAAATCTAGGTGCTTTAGGTCCGTGCGATATGTTTCACAGCCGTTGGATCAAACAAGATGATTCTACGGTCAGGATCAATAGTGCCTGTTGGTGGGTCCAAGGAGCTCTTTATGCGGTTATTCTCCGTTTTTTTTGGGTCATGCGATATCTTCCTCCGTCGTCGAATCTGGGAAGGTGACATGACGATCAAAGATAAGTTGGCTGGTGCGAAGGGCCGGAATTCTGGATATCTCGGAAATCTCAATAACCCGGTTTTTCTTTCTGCGGTGGTAATACCGCTCGGGGAGTGGTTTCGGGTTCATCGCAAGCCCTTCAAGCGGTTTGTGGTTTTGCAGAGTTGGGAGCAATTCCACTCACATATCAACACGTGGCCTAGGTACGAAAATAAATACCACCCTCATCGCGAGTTAAATCTAGGTGCTTTTGGCCCATGCGATATGTATCACAGCCGTTGGATCAAACAAGATGATTCTATGGTCAGGATCAATCGTGCATGTTGGTGGGTCCAGGGTGCTCTTTGCACAGTCATTCTCTGTGTTTTTGGGTCGTGCGATATCTTCCTCCGCCGTCGGATCTGGAAAGGTAACGCGACGATCAAGGATAAGTTGGCAGGGCAGGGTGAGTGTTATCCTCCGCGCTTGTTATGCATCATGATGGGCATTGGTGGATTTCAAGCTAAATTTATGCTCGAGAGTTATCCCGAAATCCTTTTAGATTGGCTTCTTCCCCTTACTCGGATCCAAGGTTAACTTTTATCGTGGTCCATCGGATCCTTGGAGGGTGATCGATTGGTCTCGACTTTGGCCTGCTTTTCGAGGGTTTTGTTGTACTGTTTGTGGTTCAGTGGCTGTTAGTGATTTGATTTCTCTTTAGCTCACAGTTCCTTGAGGACTATTGTACTTTATGTAATTCGTTTTTTGATTTATTGAAATAGAAGGTTCAACTCTTGCTTCAACAAAAAAGATTATATGTATTAAAACACTGACGTAATTTCAATGTAGTCGTTAACTTGGTTCACACATTCGTCATCAGCATGTGTGAGTTGCAACTCTTTGCAATAGGGTTGGACCCCCCAATCCCCGATGGGGCGATGGGTGGGTACGCATTTCATTAACATGTGTTTATACATATATTTGTCATTGACACAATTGAATGGTAAGTTCATTGCAATAGGGTTGAAACCCCCCCACACCCCCCCCCCGCGACCTCGATGGGGCGATGGGTGGGTTTTTCTCGCATTAAAAATACATTCATAAACATATCTATCATCATAAACATTGAGTGGTGGATTCATTTCAATAGGGTTGGACCCCTTGACCCACGATAGGGAGATGGGTGGGTCTGGCCCACATTAACATATGTCCATACTCGCATCTGTCATCGGAAAATTAACGTGGTAAGTCATTGCAACTGGGTGTGGGACCCCTGACCACAGATGGGGTGGAGAGGTGGGTCCCTTAGATATATATATATATATATATATATATATATATATATATATATATATCTATATCTATATCTATATATATATATATAAAAATTTATATGCAACCTTGGGACCCCCAACCCACGATGGGGAGGAGAGGTGGGTCTTGTATTCATACTATGTAATTACATGGGGTTATCGACATAGTTAGTGGTAAACTATTTGATATGTGTGTGTGTGTAGATACACACACACATGCACATATATATATATATATATATATCAAACAATTTACCACTAACTATGTCAATAACCTCGTGTAATTACATAGTATGAATACAAGACCCACCTCTCCACCCCATCAGGGGTTGGGGGTCCCAATATTGTGCATAAAAGTTACACACATACACACACACACACATATATATAGCCCCAAGGGTTAGCTCAATTGGTCAAGTCCCCGTTGTTAAGAACCTCTATTATTAGGAGGTCACAGGTTCAATTATATCGCCACTCTTGAGGTCAATCTCTGAGTTTGAGCCGCCATCAAACTAATGCCCAAGCATTTTACGACTAATTATGTTGATGATCTAGTGTAACAATGTGTTGTATGTTGGTATAATGTAGATTTTGATTCTCTGTATATACAGTATATTTATTAAATAGTTGGCATGTATAACATTTGTGATATATATATATATATATATATATATATATATATATATATGCAATTCTTTCATGATTATTTAAATGCCAAGGTTGTGACTCATGCAAAGTGTTGTATACCACATTTTTATGGGAATTAAATAAATGAAGTTAGTGTACATGCTTAATATATAAGTAACATGGCAAAAATACTTCAAACGTGTAGGCATGTGTGTGTGTGTGTGTGTAACAAGCCCCAAGCTATCGTGGTGGACCCACTGGTCCACGTGTCATAGCTAGGTGGACCAAATCCAAACCAAAGGTGTCACGTGGTGTGTTAGAGTGACGCGGCCAACATTAATAATATAGATTTTATTTTAAGAAATACCTTTAATTTGGGTCTCAAATCAATGAAATATTTACGTCATCAAAAAAATCTCAACTGATTTGGATTCAATGGTTACATTAACATATATTTCCACAAGTTTTAGAAAAATGATATATATTTTTTTTTCCAAAGAAAAAAAGCGAACTTTTTATTAAAATAAAAAGTTACAAGCATATGCAAAAAGCATTCAGTTTAGCTGTGTGGGGGAAGATCACACAGCCTGCAAAATACAACACTGCCTAGAGGCAAGAAAAAAAGAGCTGCTCCAATTTTCTGGATTGCAGCCCAAAAAGAAAGCCCTGCTGACCTAAGTCTTCCTGCCCTTCTTCTTCTCCACTTTTCGCCAACCATCCATGTTGGGAGTGGGGTCAAGAACGGCTAGCTGGTTTTCTATCGTACACATTGGTTGCTCCTTATCTGAATCCGATCCTTCAGGGCTGTGACTTCGTTTATTACCACCTATTTCCATCTGGGTCTCTTGTTCCTTTTCCTCATTTATCTCCTTATCCTTATTGTCCTGATTTTTATCCTTTGCTGTATTTTGTTCTTCTTTCTTTGCTGTAGTTGCCTTCTTATATATTGCATCTATGTTCTGCCATCCTTTCGGCTTCCTTTGCTGTTGCTTGTTCTTATTGTGGTTTGGACATGCATTGTACAGATGACCTGTTTGTTGGCATCCCCTGCATCTGAAGGCAGTATTCTCATAGTCCAGGGATTGTTTCCACTGTGTATTATTGAAATTCAGAATGATGCTCTCAAGTAGTCCTCGGCTGAGATCTACCTCAATGCATATTCTGGCAAAAGTAAATATTCCTTTTATGTATCGGTCTCCATCTATCTTTAACATTCTCCCCAAGGTGTTTCCAATTGCTATTAAAACCTTTGAATGCCAAAAATGTAAAGGGAGATTATGCAGCCTAACCCATACTGGCATCCTTGATACCACCATGGTGTTGGCATCAAAATCAGGAAACCGAGGGACAATAAAAAGTCCAGCACTGCCCCAGAACCATGGCCCTTGGTTGAGAACCATTTCCTTTTCTTCTTCTGTCTCAAAGCATACTATAAAGAACCCTTTTGGGTATAGGTAGATTTGGCAATTTTTTGTCCAAACCGAATAGATCCATTGATACAATGCATCAGTTATAGGCCAAAAACCATTAAATCTACAAATAACTGCTTTTTTCTGTAAATATGAATGTATTTCTTTTACCTCTAGTATTTCGATGGAGATAGATGGGCTCTCCGGTAGTTGATCTACAATGTACTGCCCCTTAGGTTTAGTGACAGTTGTGGGATTTTTTCCTTTGCCCTTCACTGCTTCCTTAAAAGACCCTTTGTTTTGCGAGCTAGTTCCAGCGTTTTCAGCTCCGCCTCTTAGTCTCATATTGAGAATGATTGTGGAGCCTGGCTTGATGTTGTATTCTTGCATGGTTCTGCATTCCTTCAGCGATATGCCCTCATTTAACAGGTGTTGTTCCTCACCCGGGTAGCCAGTCTGATCGGCGATCTTGTTCTTCAGATCTGAAACCCTGTCGTTGTCATATGTCTAGATCACGCTTGTGGTTCCTTTTGGCGTTTTTACAAAAATTTGGAACCCTGACCTGGCAGTCTTGGATGGCTCGATTCTAGCCAGATCTGACTCATCTGGCTCCGTATTCGAGAGAGGTTCCAGACATCTTAGATTTTGTTGTTTCCTTCGATTGTTTCCCAGATTGGGTAGATCTAGACCAGATCTGGGATTTTTGAATCTGTTTACAGCGGAGAGAAGTAGATCCGCTTCAACCTGCAGCAACTTCTGAAAATCCATCAGGTTGATGGCGCGTTTTTGGAATCGGAAATCAATTTTCAGGGCAGCGGCATCGATCCCGTATACTGCACTGACTGCTGCTCCAAGATCTCGATCTCCCCGAAAAAAGGTTTCTAGATCTGACCAGAATAGAGGTCGATATGTCAAACGGATGGATGTAGTGATGTGCCTTAGGCTGGATCTATGCACCAAGCCTCGGATCAAGGGAAATGGTGCATGTTCAAGTCTCGATGACGATCGCTTGAACCACTGGTTTTCATGATCTGCGTCATAGAAATGCATATCTGTATTCTGTCATGCAAAAAACTTAATAATTTCTCCATACCTTTGGCAGATACTGCGTTTGTCCATTCCACAACCTCCATTATTGCTCGAGCCATCACGTTCGCTGAGCTCGGCTGCGGATTTCCTCTCGTAAACCCTCGCCATTCTTGCAGAGCTCCTAAGCAGATCTCCGATGGCCACTAGAGTCAGAAAAATGATATATTTGTAACCTGGTATATTTCTTTTGTAAAGTGAAATTCTATTACCTCAAAAACATGGGATTACAACTAAAAATTACATATTCCATTCTGGTCTCTCAGTGGGGATACCAGACTATAGCCAAAACTATATTCTATGTATATTCATAAGTGATATACAAAATATAGCATAATAAAAATGAAATGGGCCTATACTATATTGCTAGCCTATCCAACTACAAAAAAACAATTGTAGAAAAAATATCAAAAACATGTTCCGTCATCCAGTCATGAGAGGGGATCAAAGACTGATCCCGCTACTTGGATTGGACTTTCCTGGTCAGTTAGAGATCGGAGTGTAGCTATAGGTATGCTAAGGTGTTGATCGATTCTATCTAATTGATGATTCATCAGGTCAAGACAACAATCATAGTACTTCATATGGCCATGCATATGGTCCAGGGTCTGCTACATTTCTCTACTTGCTTCATGGCTATCCATTAATGCTCTTCCCAAAATGAATTCCAGTTGCCAATAGAGGTCAATGGTTCACATGTATTGGATTATTCTGCTCCATTTTTTACCATTGTTTAGGATTTAAGCTTCCCATTATGCCCTCATTTCTACGTCAAAGAGGGAATCTCTTTGAGTGGATGCATCAATTTCAAATTGAGTCATTTTTTCTTGTAGCTATAGAGGCAGTTTCTCATGATATCTTGTTGCAGATCCTCATGCTATGTCCTAGAGGCAACAATTTCCTTTGCCATCTCGGTCTTCATAATACACAACACCCCTTCTTGGTATTCCCCTCTCCTATGGCATGATAGTAACAAATCAATATCCCTAACTAGATGAAAATGAGTCTTTAGAACCGTTTGAGTGTAGTTGACTAACCGGGTATATTGTTGATCATCGAGAGAATAAATTTAAAATGTTGGTAACACATCCCACAACCTGTAATGATATAAGGGCTTGGTTGGTATTGTTACAAGGTTGATTAATCAAACTCTACAGAAGAACATGAATCAGAAGAAGAAGAACCACAGGCTCCAGCATTAAGGAGATCAGTTGAAGAAAGAAGGGAGTTTGAAAGGTATACTCCACCTAAGTTCCAGTTAAATTTTTCTTTATTTATTATTGAATATGATCCTATAAATATTACGGAGGTAGTGATTTCAAAGGATGGAAAACTATGGAAAAAGGCCATGGTTGAAGAAATGGCAACCTTAGACAAGAATGAGGCTTGGGATCTTGTGGAATTGTGGGCTAGAAGAAAACCCATTGCAAACAAATGGGTTTTTAAGAAGAATTTGAATGCAGAAGGTAGAGTGGAGAAGTAAAAGGCTTGGTTAGTAGAAAAAGGCTATTATGAGGTAGAGGGAATTGACTTTGGTGATATTTTCTCTCATGTTGTCGAGTTAACATCTATTACATTTATTTTATCTTTTGTTGTTGACTTTTATTTTGAATTAGAATAGATGGACATAAAGATGACATTCCTACATGGGGATCAGGAAGAAGAAATATACATGAAGCATCTAGGAAGAATTATTGTAAAAGGAAAGAAAGAGTTGGTATGTAGGTTGAAAAATTCCATGTGTGGGTTAAAGCAATCACCAAGGATGTGGTATCAAAAATTTGATACTTATATATTAAGACTTGGCTTCACAAGGATAAAAATGGATCATTGTGTGTATTTCAAATTAGTTGGTGATCATGTTATTTATTTGGTATCGTATGTGGATGATATGTTGTTGATTGGAAATGATAGGGAAATTATCTAGGAAGTGAAAAAAAATTGTTCTCTAAATTTTACATGAAGGATATTGGTGCTGCAAATTTTATTTTGGACATGGAAATTAGAAGAGATAGGGAAAACATGAAACTTTGGTTAAGTCAAAAGAATTATGTCGAGACAATATTGCATAGTTTTGATATGCAGGACTATAAATTAGTAAAGGTGCTTATTCTTGTAGGTGTAAATTTATCTACAAATCAGTATCCCAAGACACAAGAATAGGAAGAGGGCATGTCCCACCTTCCACATGCCAATGTGTTTTGAAGCTTGATGTATGAAATGGTATATACTATATTGGACATTGGACATGTAGTGGGAGTATTGAGAAGGTATATGTAAAACCAAGAAAGGAGCATTGGGAAATAATAAAGAGAATTTTCATGTATTTCCATGGCATTGTTGGATATGGACTGTGCTACCAAGGAATACCATGATTGGATAGAGTGTTGGACATACATGGCTTTGTTGATGTATACTAGGTTGGAGATCTAGATCAAAAAATATCTACAAGTGGGTATGTGTTTAACCTATTTGGAGGAGAAATCAATTGGATGAATAAGAGATAGTCTCTAATGTCTTTTTTTTTTTTTTTTTTCTCGTTAATACTATGCTATGCTATTATTTACATTAAAAGAGAAACAGTTACAGCCATGAAGTCATATGCCAGAGGCCGGGGATGGCACTCTGGACTTACAGTGCTCAAAAATCCACCCATACAGGGTCCACACCACTAGATTGATTACCCACGCAGGGGCCTTGACATGAAAACAAATCACCCGCGCAGGGGCAGCATCCTTGAGACCAGACACCCACGCAGGGGCGCTACCACAGAGATAGAATGCCCACGCAGGGGCTTTAAACCTTAGAGGAGCAGTGAGGGCAGAAGTAGTCATTCCATTCAGGGGCGTGGAAGAGAAAAAGAGAATCTTCATCAAACTCCCTCGCAGGGGCATGGAGACACACTGAACAGTAGAATTCATATACAAAACAGAGACATTCAAAACATACCAGCTGCCATAGCGGCTTACAAGACGTTTCATAGCAAAACCAGAGCATCGTATGAAAGGAAGAGACTGAGCGAGCGGACGACTAATCGTCCGGCTCCTCTTCATATATCCAGCACGTACCTTCCGGAGGGGGACCCCAATCGACCTTGGCTTTCTCTGACGAAGGAGCTTCCTGAGTCCCAGGAGGGTCGATGTCTGGCTTTGGGCGGTCTTCTGGCATTCCCTCAGCAGCCTTGGAGCTCTCGGCCTGATGAAACTGTGGGCGGGGCTACTCCCCAACCTCCTCCACTGGTTCTTCTAGAAAAAGGACAGAGACATGGGCATTAATGTGCGAATTGGCCTGGGAGCTGTTAAAGGAGAAAACCGCGGTTCCAAACGCAGGAAGAGGATTAGAGCCCGTATCAGGATTGCCAGAATCCATGAACTGGCGCGATTGCAAGGGATTAGCTTCTGCAACTCGGTGACATAAACAGCGGCAACAGCGGGAAGAGGCATTATCGACGGAGGGGCGTGAAGTTCCGCCTCTGCCAGAGCCTCGACGGCTGATAAGGCGCTGTCGGGGCTTGACCATGATGGCGTTGAGAACCGGAGAGCAAAACAGAGCAGGGAGAACAGCAACACACCCGTCGCCCACACTTGCAGACGAGCTCCCGACTTCAAATGCAATGGGGGCGCCTTGAGCCGAGCCTCTAGGAGCTGACAACCACATTCCCAATTCCACAAACTGTGAGCGATCCAATGCATAACATTCCTTACCTTCAACATACTTATGCTCCTCTGCGACGTCTCGACCCTCATATGCCATAACTGCACACAGCAACCAAAGCTATAATCCGGACCAGGCAATAAATTGCCGTCTCTTCTCTCAACAGCACCCACGCTTGCAATCCCTGACGGCAGATTGTAGTGAATGCCCCTCTTAATCTTGGTACCGCCCATGGTGCCTAGGTGGCGTTCCCAACTCCTCGCTCGTGGCACCCGCATCCGGGGGAGATAGTCTCTAATGTCATTCTCAACTACGTAAGTTTAATACATGGTACCCACTCATGCAAGAAAGGAAGAAATATGGTTATAGAGGTTATGTTCAAGTGTTAGGTTCGTAAATAAATTTGTAAGGATAGCTCGTGATAGTCAGAGTGTAATATTCTTGTAAAAAAACGAGCTTATCATTCAAAGAAAAATCATATTGATGTTCAATATCATCTTGTAAGAGACGTGATTGAACAAAAGGTGTTGTTGGTGAAGTTAAACACTTTGAAGAATGTTGCAGATTCATTAACCAAATATGTGAGCACATAAAATCTCTCTTGGCGTAGAGAAACAATGGCCATTATTGCCGTGGATTATTGATCATGACTCTTGTGATCGCCTGTGTATAAAGAAAACAAGTGGGATAATTTTTGGTATGTGATGTATTATTTGCCCAACTATCATCATGTGTTATATGTTGTATCATGCGTAGCTGAGGGGTCATTAGTGGGTTCATGGGTAACACCCCCAATTTTTTTTGAGTAATTTCTTGCATTTTTTTTTAGCAGTTTTCGGTACATGGTGGCCTTTCTCATGTTGTTGTAGTTTTATTTAAGGAACTATAGTTGTATTATAATCCAAGGTAAATGGATTGGTGGTTCATGGATGTTGAAAGATATATATTTTATTGTAATGTTATACATAAGAATATATTGAAAATTCTTGTTGATTTTCCCAATTTGGGTTTCCTAGATAAAATGTTTGTGTTAATGTGTGTGTGTTTTCCAATGCATACACCCTTTCTTTCACCGTGGACACGTTTGTTAAAAAATTTATGCGCAATCTTGGGACCCCAAACCCCTATGGGGCGGAGAGGTAGGTCTTGTATTCATACTATGTAATTACACGAGGCTATCGAAATAGTTAGTGGTAAACTGTTTCATGTGTGTGTGTGTGTGAATACATACACACACAGATATATATAGCCCCATGGTTTAGCTCAATTGGTCAAGTCCCTGTAGTTAAGCACCTCTATTATTAGGAAGTTACGGGTTCAATTATCTCACCACTCTCGAAGTCAATCTCCGTGTTTGAGCCGCCATCAAACTAATTCCCAAGATTTTTACCACTAATTATGTCGACGATCTAGTGTAACGATGTGTTGTATGTTGGCATAATGTAGATTTTGATTCTTTGTATATACAATATATTTATTAAATAGTTGGCATGTATACCATTTGTGATATATATATATATATATATATATATATATATATGCAATTCTTTCATGATTATTTAAATGCCAAGGTTGTGACTCATGCAAAGTGTTTGCATACCATATTTTTACGAGAATTAAATAAATGAAGTTAGTGTACATGCTTAATATATAAGTAACATGGAAAAAATACTTGAAATGTGTAGGCGTATGTGTGTGTGTGTGTGTGTGTGTTCAACAAGCCCCGAACTATCGTGGTGGACCCACTAGTCCACGTGTCATAGCTAGGTGGAAAAAATCCAAACCATAGGTGTCACATGGCGTGTTAGAGTGACATGGCCAACATTAATAATATAGATTTTATTTTCAGCAATACCTTTAATTTTGGTCTCAAATCAACGAAATATTTACGTCATCGGAAAAATCCTCATCGAGCTGGATTCGATGGTTACATTAACATCTATTTGCACAAGTTTTAGAAAAATGGTATTTTTGTAACCTGGTATATTTTTTTTTGTAAAGTGAAATTATATTACCTCTAAAACATGGGATTACAACTTAAAATTACACATTCCATTCTGGTCTCTCAGCGGGGAGACCAGACTATAGCCAAAACTATATTCTACTTAAATTCATAAGTGATATACAAAATATAGCATAATAAAACTGAAACTGGCCTATACTATATGGCTAGCCTATCCAACTACAAACAAAAACAATTGCAGAAAAAAGATCAAAAACATGTTCCTTCATCCAATCATGAGAGGGGATCATATTTTGATCCCACTACTGATATTGGACTTTCCTGATCAGTTAGGGATCGAGGTGTAGATATAGGTATCCGAAGGTGTTGATCGATTCTATCTAATTGATGATCCATTAGGTCGAGACGACAAGCATAGTACTTGAGATGGCCATGCATATGGTCCAAGGTCTGCAACATTTCTCTGCTTGCTTCATGGCTATCCATTAATTCTCTTCCCAAAATAAATTCTAGTTGCCAATAGAGATCAACGGTTCACATGTATTGGATTATTCTGCTCCAATTTTGACCTGTGTCTAGGATTTAAGCTTCTCGTTATGCCCTCATTGTTACGTCAAAGAGGGCATCTCTTTGAGTGGATGCATCCCTTTCAAATTGAGTCATTTTTTCTCATACCTATAGATGCAGTTGCTTGCGATGTCTTATTGCAGATCCTCATGCTATGTCCTCGAGGCAACAATTTCCTTTGCCATCACGATCTTCATAATACACAACACCCCTTCTTGGTATTCCCATCTCCTATTGAATGATGGTAACAAATCATTATCTCTAACTAGATGAAAATGAGTCTTTATAATCGTTTGAATGTTGTTGACTAACGGGTATATTGTTGATCATCGAGAGAATAAAGTTTAAATGTTAGTAACGCCTCCCACAACCTGTAATGATACAAGGGCTTGGTTGGTATTGTTACAAGGTTTATGAATCAGACTCTACAAAAGAACATGAATCATCGGAAGAAGAATCATAGGCTCCACACTAAGGAGATCAATTGAAGAAAGAAGGGAGCTAGAAATTTATACTCCACCTAACTTCCATTTAAATTTTTCTTTATTTATTATTGATTATGATCCTAGAACTATTAGGGAGGTAGTGATTTCAAAGGATGGAAAACTATGGGAAAAGGCCATGGTTGAAGAATGGAAACCTTAGACAAGAATGAGGTTTGGGATATTGTGGAATTGTGGGCTAGAAGAAAACCCATTGGAAACAAATGGGTTTTTAGGAAGAATTTGAATGCAGAAGGTAGAGTGGAGAAGTAAAAGGCTTGGTTAGTAGAAAAATGCTATTATGAGGTAGAGGGAATTGACTTTGCTGATATTTTCTCTCATTTTGTCTAGTTAACTTCTATTAGATTTCTTATATCTTTTGTTGTTGACTTTTATTTTGAATTAGAATAGATGGACATAAAGACGACATTCCTACATGGGGATCAGGAAGAAGAAATACACATGAAGCATCCAGGAGCAATTATTGTAAAAGGAAAGAAAGATTTGGTATGTAGGTTGAAAAATTCCATGTATGGGTTAAAGCAATCACCAAGGATGTGGTATCAAAAATTTGATACCTATATGTTAAGACTTGGCTTCACAAGGAGAAAAATAGATCATTTTGTGTATCTCAAATTAGTTGGTGATCATGTTATTTATTTGGTATCGTATGTGGATGATATGTTGTTGATTGGAAATGATAGGGAAATCATCCAAGACGTGAAAAAAAATTGTTCTCTAAATTTGACATGGAGGATCTTGGTGCTGAAAATTTTATTTTGGACATGGAAATTAGAAGAAATCGGGAAAACATGAAACGTTGGTTAAGTCAAAAGAATTATGTCGAGACAATATTGCATAGGTTTGTTATGCAGGAATGTAAATTAGTAAGACTTTGGATATGGACTATGCTACCAAGGAAGACCATGATTGGATAGAGTGTTGGACATACATGGCTTTGTTGATGTATACTAGGTTGGAGATCTAGATTACAAAATATCTACAAGTGGGTACGTGTTTAACCTATTTGGAGGAGAAATCAATTGGATGAATAAGAGATAGCCTCTAATGGAATTCTCAACTATGGAAGTTTAATACATGGTAGCCACTCATGCAAGAAAGGAAGAAATATGGTTATAGAAGTTGTGTTCAAGTATTAGGTTCATAAATAAATTTGTAAGGATAGCTTGTGATAGTCATAGTGTAATATTCTTGGAAAAAACCTAGCTTATCATTCAAAGAAAAAGCATGTTGATGTTCAATATCATCTTGTAAGAGATGTGATTGAAGAAAAGGTGTTGTTGGTGAAGGTAAACACTTTGAATAATGTTGCAGATTCATTAACAAAATTTGTGAGCACATAAAATCTCTCTTGGTGTAGAGAAACAATGGTCATTATTGCCTTGGATTGTTGATCATGACTCTTGTGATCCCATGTGTATAAAGAAAACAAGTGGAGAACTTTGGGTATGTGTTTTATTATTTGCACAACTATCCTCATTTTCTATATGTTGTATCATGCGTAGCTGAGGGGTCATAGGTGGGTTCATGGGTAACACCCCAATTTTTTTTTTAGTAATTTCTTGCATTTGTTTTTAGCAGTTTTTGGTAAATGGTGGATTTTCCCATGTTGTTTTAGTTTTATTTAAGGAACTATAGTTGTATTATAATCTACGATAAATGGATTGGTGGTTCATGGATGCTGAAAGATATATATTTTATTGTAATGTTATACATAAGAATATATTGAAAATTCTTGTTGATTTTCCCAATCTGGGTTTCTTGGATAAAATGTGTGTGTTAAAGTGTGTGTGTGTTTTCCAGTGCATATTTTGTTTTATTAAGAATTTGTTTGCGGAAATTAATTGTAAAAGGTTAAAACCTACAATATTAACTAACTCCTAAGTGTCTAAATAGATTATCCCCTCCCACCCCCACTATGAAAACAAATTGGGATAATATTGAAGGGTTTATAAATGTGCCACAATAGGTGAAGGAAGGAAACATTAGAGCATTTTCACCCTTCATTCCAACTTCTTGAACACTTACCATAGATAATAATATGGAAAACCTTTCTTCTATAAGAATCTTTGTGAAAATGTCGACAACTTGATCATTATAGGGCAATAGAGCACTTCAAGAACATGATCCTGAAGAATCTTTTTTATGAAGTGTACATGTAGCTCAATGTGTTTATTGAGATAATCTTGAATTATATCCTTGTGTTGTCACTGCTACAACACCCTCCAAGATTTCATTACATCTAAATTTCGAAGCCTACTTCATTTCCATATCAAGTGTCGCCTTAGACGTTAAGTGTTGTTTCATGTTGCTTTATATCTCATAAGTGTTCTTGAATTATCTCAAGTGTCTTTGCATTGATTAGAACATTTCTAGGTGCATTTCATGGTCACAACATCTTTGTGTTGTAAAACGACACTTTCAGGTGGCAGTCGCACACACTTCACTCGTTATACTTGGGGAACATGTATAAAGTCGTTTTTTGATGTATATTCATTGTTTATAAAGCTTTTCTAAGTTCTCTCGGTGTGTTGGTATGTGTCGCATGTGGTTTTATGTCTAGAACTCATCCTACTCTCCCCTTGCCTTATCACCCAGACTTAGACAAATTTTGGTTACAAAACGATCCCATGAAGGCCAAGGGTGCACTCTGAAGCCTTGGTGGGGGACCCTTAATTGTTTAGAAGTGCAACCTACGCCCTCCTAGAGATTTGGGCACATTTTAAAATCACGAATCCCCTTACTTCTTCTGAACTGCACCCTTCAAAAACCAAGCCTTCCTTTGAACGCATTCCTTCGACCTGAAGGAATGCGCCCTCCTTGGGAGCACTCCTTCAACCTGAAGGAATGTGCCATCCTTGGTAGCATTCCTTCAACCAGAATGAATGTGCCCTCCTCGGGAGCACTCCTTCGACCCGAAGGAATGTGCCTTCCTGGAGCGCATGAAAACACCCTAAAGGCCTTAGGCTCCACCCTTCAGCCTACCACAATGCGTCATACACCCTCTTGACCCTTTGAGTGCATGAGTGCACTTTGAAGGCACGAATAATAATCCTTCAGCCTTTGAACTTGCACCATGTGCCCTCTTTGGTCCCTCAAGCACATGAGTGCACATCGAAGGCACGAAGCTTCATCCTTTAGCCTTCAGACTTGTGACATACTCCCTCATTAGTTCCTTTGAGCACACTCCTTTGACTCAAATAGATGCATCCTCTTTGAGAGCACTCCTTCGACCAGAAGAGATGTGCCCTCTTTGAGAGCACTCCTTCGACACAAAGAGATGTGCCCTCTTTCTCCCTTGAGCGCACATTGAACTTGGGAAGCTTGAAGCCTTCCCCTTCATCCTTCAGACTTGCGCCATGCACCCTACCTTGATTGTCTCCTTCTCTTGATCACATGAGTGCATACCGAAGCCATGAAACCTTTCCCCTTCATCCCTATAGCCTTGCTAAGTGCGCCTAGAAGCCCCTTTGGCCCTGAGTGCACCGAAAAGGCATAAATAGAAAATATGCATAAAACATGGTAGATTAGGATATTTTGAGGTTGATAGTTGCTCATCATGGGTGATTGCAAAAGCAGGTACTCCAGGGACCTCATGGAAATCACACATGAGGAATATCGGGAAAAGAGGATAAACAAAGGAAGCATGAAAAGAACTAAGAACACACTTGAAACTTGATGATAGAAGAACCCCAAAGACTCCAAGATTGATGACCATTTGGAGGGTGAAAGTGCCACAATCAAAATATAAACAAAGAGAAAAGACAGAGTGGCAGTTGTGTCACTACTAGAGAAAGTCCATGCCATCAGTCACTATCAGTCCCAGTCATGAAAGATAGTGACATGTCAAGTCTCATCATATGATGATGTGAAGTTCAATGTAATCATTGTAAAAGACAAATAAGTGGAAGCCCAAGAGTCATATGTGGAACATGAAGAATCACATAGTCATATATGGACAAAGATTGTATAGAAGTCCAAAAGTCATTTAGAAGTTCAAGAATTGTTTAGAAGTCCAAAGGACACACTAGGATTCCAAGAGTCATGGAGGTAATCCAAGAGTCATGAGGATATGAAATTTCATTCCTCTTGTTATAAAAGAAACCTCATAATTCAAGCAATGGCTTTTGGAGGCTTAAGCTTTAGCTATCTAGTCTTGGCTTCTCTACTTGGCATAGGAGAGAAAACTATTCTTTGGAGAAGCAAGAAGTGACTTAATGTTCCACTATTGGAACTAGTGTTTGCCATTGTAATTGATGTACTTGGATATTTTACCTTATAATTGAAGATCTATGAGCAAACACATTTTCATGCATGTATCGCAAATTTTTTACGAATATTCTTGGGATGTTTACAATATATGTTGTGTTCATATGTATTGGAGAAATTGAACTATTTTGGTGGCTTCGGTACTTATCTTGTTTAATGTGTGTTGTATTTTACTTAATATCGTTGTGTGAACTATTTCGCTAACAAATATTTTCATGTTCTTGTGCGCCTCTTATAGGATAGTACTATTACTTTCCTCTTAGAGACTCACTTTTTGTCTCCCCTCGTGAAGGTTTCCTTTTACATCTTGCAATTGATGCTTCACAATGTCATCTTACTAGCTTATTCAAGGTTTATGTATATAATATCTTATGTTATCCTTTGAAACCAAGACGAACCTTTGTGTTATGGTGGTCGGGCCAATAATTTAGATGGGGCTCCTACTCCAAGCGATGTGAGGCTTAATTGAGACTTTATATAGGGGAGACCCCTTGTATGATGGCAGTATCCAGCACCATCAACACCTTGGTAAGCTAAATGAGACTTTTATTATTGCATTAGAGTTTGGTTAGTTGTTGCTAATATAATCTAAGCTCTAAGAGGATTTGTCGAAGCCATAGGACTTCTCGGCTTACACTAGCTATTGCTATGGGAAAGAGTCAGGGCATATTGTTTCTTACAAGCCTAAGTAACAACTCTATATCAATCGTTAGGGTCATCGACCCAATTGAAATAAGTGAAACCAACAAACAAATGAGTCTCCATTTAATAGTAATGTAGCCCAAATTGAATTGTACCTTGGATATACAAAAGTGTCATATTTGCTACTTTTCAATGGATCTGATGGGGTGTTTAAATATATGGGGGAAATATACCAATAAAAAAGGATATATCAGGATGGATGTGAGTCAAATACAAAATGATACCAACTACATGATGGTACAAAGTGTCATCTACTATGGGTGTGGTCAAGTGATAACAAGTTTGACTTCAAATTGGAAGGGGGGGTGGGGCTAGTTTACAATCTTCCATGTGAAAGTGACAAAGAATGTTTAATGCAAACTTAGATTGGGAAATGAAAATGAATTATTTTGTTTGAAAGACTTGGAGGATAAGAAAATAATTCAAAAATATTAATTTTGTCATTTCAAAATTCTTCTTAAGGTTGATCACACAAAGTTAAAATTTTGGGGTAATTACAAGTGAGAATAAGTTCATCATCATAAAGCACATGTATGATGAGATGCCTACATACTTTCTTAGTATATACCTTGGGGTTAGAGACATTTAAAAATCCATTGTTAGAAGAGATCTATCTGTTAGAGTCGGTCTAGTAGCCCTCCATCAGCGATCAAAGCTCTTTGCATTTGCATAAGTAGGTGTCTCATCAATGTCATCTCATTGCATTCCATTAGGCATGCCATAACCCTGATGGAGGAGCTGGTGTCTTTATTCCCTTCTTGGCACTGCTGGATCAAGTTGTTTCAGTCAATAAACTCTTTCAAGGTTTCTTGTCTTGTCTTGAGGTCAAAAGTCCTAGGTCTAGGGTTTAGGTCCAATTTGTCTTTGAGGTCATGTATTTAATAGTCAATAAATGCCCAGCAGGCTAGAGGGATGACTATCAAAGTATTTCTTCAAAAGATTTCATCTTGTACAGCTAATTCTTACCTTGGATTTAAAAACCCTGTTTTTAAAGACAAGGTCATTTTCTCATTTTTGTAAGAAGTTGTAAAAATTCAAAATTCTTCGAAAGTCAGCATGCAGCCCTGGTCCCCTTTGCCAAGATTCCTCAGAAGCTATCCCTACAAAAATTTTCAAGAAAAAGCATCAGTTCAACCAATTTCAGGACAAAAGGAAACCATAAAGTCAGCAACATTTAAATTTTGAAAAAGTGTCAAGTTATAAACATTAGAAAGAGGGTTTGAGGGGAAATTAATTTAAATCAAGCCTATAAAGCCCCTCCCTCCCTCAATTTGATCATCATTTGCCTCAAATCAATAGTGAAAAGCGATTTGGAGAGAAATTGGGCGAAATTGCAGATAGAGCCCGCGCGCGACCCGTCAAGACCTGCACGCGACGTGTTGGGCAGGCGCGACGCGTCAAGGGGGTCATAGCAGTTGGAAAAAAGCACTGGCGCGACGTGTTGGGCGCGCGCGACGTGTTGGGAATTCATCCACAAAAAATTGCCTGTAAACTGCAAAACGACTCCAAATTTCTTCAAGGTTGCAGGTAGGCCTCCAATCATCAAAGTGTATTGTTTGCTAAAGCTTGAAAGAGCATGAGAATGTATTTAAAAGCCATTATTTTCAAATGAGGAGTCCATGTGTATTTGCTTAAGAATGTCAAGGTGCTAGTAAAGCTAGGGTTTGTTTTGCTATTTTCAAGGTCATCCTTTTCACCCCCACTTTTTCCCCACATCCCTTTACCAACTCCCATATCATTTCTACCTAATCCCCCTACCAAAAATACCAAAAGCCCTAAAACCCTACCCCTATTCCTAAAAATCAATAATATAACCCTAAACCCTATCTCCCATAAAACCCTTGCAAATTATAATTGTGTGATGGTGTATATGTCATGAATCCTTCCCTTAATTCCCTATTTCATATATTTTCCCTAATTTCCCTTAAAAGTCTCCCCTCCCTAACATCTCCCTTGTGTTATTTGTCCCCTTGAAACAGCATTTCAACAATTAAAACAACAGATTTTTGAGCAGAAGCAACAGTACATTTCAACCACTTTGCTCTTGAAACCATGTCAGAAACCGAAACCGACTATGAGCAAAGTGATGAATGTGAGTCAACACCAGAGGTTGAGGTACAAAGGAGGCCTCACAGGGGTGGTAAGAGTGGTCACCATGTGAGAGAGGAGCCCACCTCTTTGACCTATTTGCAGGCTTGTCCACTTGCAGTCACATGTTTCCGCCACCTCTCATGTTATGAATTTTGCGAGAGGATTTCTCAAATTCAGCACCATAGGGAATTGGTCTACTTGTTTGTTTTGCATCTGCATGATGGGCATGTAAATCTTGCAGGGGTGGATTTTATATTGTCATCTGAAATTATTGCTCAAGCAACAGGGATACCCAATGTGGGAGAAGAGTGGAACAAGCGCAAATTATTGGACATATTTCAGTATGAGCCCTCCATTAAACCTGCCTACATGAGGTACATGACTAGTGTATTTCCTTCAGATTTTTGAGGGATGAGTATGCTCCCTTGATGAGGCTCATCATGCGCTATTTCACCTGTGAGGGCATATTTTCATGTTTGTATTCGTACCATATTCGCTTGTTGAAGCATTTCACACGGGTACGGATGATGAACATACCAATTTTCATGTACCGGAATATTGAGAAGATGGTGCCCTTGATGCAGAGAAAGAGCCCAGCGCAACAACACAGGAGCATCTATCATTATGGTTTGATCCAGCTTGTGGTCATACATCAGTTGGCTCAGCAGGGTATCCCATGGGAGGATTTTATCTCTCGAGATTTTTTCACAGCACCAGCATCATCACCCCCTGAGGTTGTTCATGAGGAGGGAGGGCCTTCACAGCAGCATGATATTCCTAAGACCAGACATGTCAGCTCCCCTCCATGGGTCACATATCAGAAAGGCCACAGGGCCTTATTTGCATCAGCTAGGCGAGTATTTTCTCCACACCAGGTGGAAGGGGTCTCGCCTTCTTCATCAGCACCGCGAGTGTTATCTCCACACCAGGTGGAAGGGGCCTCGCTTCCGACAGCAGCACAGGTACAGGAGAGAGGCAAGAAGCCCAATATTGATGAGGGGCCATCAGGTGATCCAGGCATAGATGTTGTTGACCTTGATATCAGTTCTCCTAGCCTAGAGCCAAAGGAGATCATCCAGCACCTAAGGGCTGAAAATGACTCGTTGCAACAAAGATTGGAAATGGAAAATTGGACAATCACCTACTTAGAGCAACGCAACAAGCAACTTGAAGATGAGCACACTCTTGATGAGTTGCGGAGGATCCATGAAGACCGCAACTTGGCTCGTAAGAGACCCGGTGATTTGGTACCCGTTGAGCGAGAGGCTATGCTTCTCCAGGTCAACGCTCATTTGGAGAGGTTACTGGCCAAGGCCAACAAAGATAAGGACCTGCTCTGGAACATGAAGAACCACTATTGGGCCCGAATGCACGTATGCAAAGCAAGAATGAAGGTGCTCCAAAGACGGTTGGCCAAAGCACTAAAACAAAGGAAAAGGCCTGATCCCCTCCACATCTTGGCTGAGGCTTCCTTGAAGGAGCATGATGCTAAATGACTTAACTCCAGCACAAATTTCAAAAAAAATTGAGCATTTTTGGGTCACTTGTGAATTTTTGGGCAAAAAACAGGTTTTCTCCACCAACACGTCGCGCGCCGCGCGCGACCCTTTCGATGGGCAACTCCATTTCACGAAAACTCAGCATTTTTGGATTTTTCATGCAAAGATACACCTTCTCAGAAATTACCAAGAGATTTCATCAAATTTTGAGCCTCCAGAAGGTCAAAAAACAAGCAAAAAATGACTTTCTGCCACCCTTTTGACACACCAAGAAGAATTCTTGGGAGATTGCAATTTTGGAGGAACAAATGGCCACCAAATTCAGAAATTCCACTTGGGTTGGAAAGTAGACATCCAGAACTTTCCAACAAGCCCACGTTTGCCTCATTTGGACACCTGGAAGTGCCTCAAAAGCAGCTCCAAAGGCGCGTGATGTGTTCAGGATCAGGGCGCGACGTGTTGGGCAGTTTTCACATAAATTCACCTACAGCCAGAAAAACGCAGTTTTGACTGGATTTGACTTTTTGGAGTAGATTTTGATCCTCCTTGTTGTAAATGATGTAATTTTATGATATTTTGACACTTATTTATCTCTTCTAGAAGATTCATTCATGAGATAGGCAAAAATTTAATGAATGAATTGGTTTCCTAGCTTATAGAGGCAAGTTGTTTTGACTGCCTAGTTTTTAGTGCTCAGTTTAGAATTGGTTGAAACATCTCCTAGGATAGTGGGCTCGACCCCTAGAGGCAAGGAAAGATGTCAGATTGCCTATATTATGTACTTTCTTGGTCATTTTCATGGTTGGACTCTTGAGGGAGAAAGCTTCTATTGTATTACTCATTGTATCTCTGCAATTTTGGCAAAGGAAGAAAGACAAGGGTTTTGCAGTCCTTTTTGGGATTCTTGTGGTTACATGTATTGATGGTGTGTTTCTCTTTGTACTTGTAAGTTTGTTATGTGAAATCATCTTCTTACTTTTCCTTCTGCAAATTAGGCAAATGAAGTGTTAAAGTAGAATTCATGATTGCCATGCTCTGCTTTTAAGTTTGCTTAATATCAATGTTTTCATCTGTTTAAGGAGAACTCAAGGTGTTTACTTGCTCTCCTTAGCTCCTCACCAGTCATTCTTACCCATCTGACTCTTTCAAAGGCATCAATACAGTCTCCTACCTTTCCCCAAAGAATCCCCTGCAAAAACTGTCCAATCCCCGCACCCAAAATTGCCTTTCCCCGATTTTCCACCAAAACCCTAAAAATCCCAAATCAAACCTTTTTATATCAGTTTACTAGCCTAAAATCAGTGTTTCCTTATTGGTTATCTCGCCCGTTGAATATCTTTACCGAGATAGACCGGAGAGAGCCCTCTCCTGCCCCGTAGGGCTAGCTACGAGGCTAAGTGGTTTGATATTGCCTTGGAGTTTACATTTTTCAGCCTGAGGTGAAATTTCAAGCGCTAACATATTGGTGACCATACTGGGGAAGAACAAATTGTTTGCTGACTGATGTGTTTATTTCATAAGTCTTAGACGGACTCTGAAGATACGCCAGGTAGCCTTCGAAAACGCTCTTGCTTTGCATCAGCGCAAGTAGATAAACGTTGCTTCAGTCGACCTCCGTGAGCTAGTGAATGTAACACTTCATCTGCATTTTGCCCCAGTATATTTGCAAACTCTGAACTTTTTGATGATTAGTTAAGAGTTTTCACAGGCTGATTGGCTATTTGTTCCTTGATATCCAAACTGGCTTCACATTCTGGTCATATATTCATATCTCATTCATGTCCATCCGTTTTTGAGTATCTTGAAGACATTGATTTTGACGAGAGTTTTGAGTTGTCCTTGTTCAAAACTAAATCTGAAAGTGCACTTGATTCTCTAGTTCCCAACCTTGATTTTGCAGCTGCCCTTGAAGTTGAGAGACACAATAAATTGGTTGACAATTTCATCCTAAGATCTCTTCAGTCAGATATTCACGCTACTAATCTTGCTGAGTTCGTTGAAACTATATCTGTTCATATTGGATCCACTATCACGGCGCATGAGCAGTCCAATCCTCCTTTTATTTCTGTTTCTCCTATAATCACTTATCCGAAATCTACAGTTGGTTCACCCTCTACATCCCATACCACTTCTCCTCCTCATACTCCTCATACTACAGCTACACTTACTCCACCTGCTACTCCTAGACCCAATCTACCTAAAGCAATGGCTGCCCGATTTGCTCCTCTTGCTCTTCCCCAAAATCTGCATGATATGCAGGTCGATTATCAGAGTAAAATTCCCATGTTTGATGGCACTCCACAGAGTATTTCTGCTCAGCAACATATAGACAAAATGATGACTTTCTTTGATCTATATGAGATAGATGAAGAGGATGTAACTATGCGTTTGTTTGTACAAACATTTGATGGCGAAGTAAGAAAGTGGTTCAGAGGTTTGACAGCCCGGAGCATTGCTACCTTAGAGGCACTTCAGAGGCAGTTTCTAGATCGATGGGAAATCAGAAAGGATCCGCTTCAGATTAATGCCGAATACAACAACCTCAAGCGTAAACATGGTGAGTCCGTTCAAGACTACATAATCAGATTTAATACAGTGTACAATGCTATTCCCGATGATTTGAGACCGTCAAGAAAATCAGCACTTCTCAAATTCCCGGATGGCTTTGATCCGGAGATGGCTTATTCATTGCGAGATAGAGATCCGCCTACCTTGGAGGATATGCAGAAAATTGTTGTTAGTGTTGAAGCGAATTTGAATGATAAAAGAGCAAGGATGAAGGCGGAAAAGCGAGTCACAATCAAAGAAGAAGCTTCTACATCAGATCAGCTCCTCCGTAAGGTTGAAAAGATTGAAAGGGCACTTGAACATACTCATCTCAGCAAGCCGGAAACGCAGATCCGTAATCCTAATTTCCGAGGTCCACAGCAGCCGCAATATAGAATCAAACAGCGTGAAACAAGAGCACAAGAGGCAGCAGTTCAGCAGCAAATTAAACCTCCTTTTCAGCAGAATTTTGTTAGCCAAGAATCCGAGGATGAAGGTGATACGGTGGGAGAGGAAAATCACTTTTTCACTCCTGATGATCTGCCTACCTATATTACAGAAGAAGAAGAATTTGTGAGAAATTCAGTCATACATCAGGATGAGCATTATATCTTATCAAATGAGGCAGTACTTGAGGAAGAATCGGAGGAATACCAAAGAGGATATCTCAATGATTTATCCGCTCAGCAGAGGCAATTAAGAAACCGAGCTGTTCCCATAAATCCCATTCAGAAAAGGAAAGATACTTCAGCAAAGAATGATTCATCTTCCCCACAGACAAAAGGAAAAGACATAATTGATTCTTCAGCAAGTCAATCATCATCAGCAAGCAAGTTAGATCAACCAGCAAGTACACCGAGAGATAAAGTTGAAAAAAGAGAAGTTCCGGCTAAAGAAGGTGAGAAGGTTTCAGCTTTCAGTTTGGAGAATGAAATTTCAAAGTTGAAAGTGTCCATTCCTTTGACGGAAATCATGAAGAACAGCACTTACCGAGGCCAAATCTCCAAGATGTTGAATTTTGATCCAATGCTAGACACGGTGAATGTAGAAGATGATCAGCCGGAATTGATTTTTGGGCCTGCTTTAAATGGTGAGTCTCTCGAAAGTGATGTTCCTCCATTCTATATCATTTTACGATTGCATGAGTATGTTTTACATAATGCCATGTTTGACTCGGGAGCTTCGCATAATTTGATGCCAAAAGCAATTATGGAAAAGATGGGACTAGACATCACAAGGAAATATCATGATTTGTATTCATTTGATTCCAACTGGGTAAAATGTATTGGTTTGATCAAGGACTTGGTGGTGAGCCTAGATCAAATCCCAGCAAAGAATGTTTTGATGGATGTGGTGGTGGCGGATATTCCTCCGCGGTTCGGCATGTTGCTTTCGAGATCTTGGGGAGCCAAGCTCAAAGGTACACTTCAGCTTGATTTTTCTTATGCTACAATCCCGGTCTTTGGTCAGATGAGGAAGTTATATAGGGAGCAAAAGATGAAATACATGATCACTAGTAAGGAAAGGCCAGTGAATAATCCTGTAACTTATGTACATACAGATTTGGAATCGTTTGTTTTGTTTGCTGATAATTTTAATGAGATAGATAGTCAGTTGGTTCAAGCAGAAGATATACCAGACATTACAGAAAATTTTAGAGAAATTTTGAGAAAAGAAAGTGAATAAAGGTCCATTGTCATGAAGCCAACAGCTGAAATGAACGGGCAGCAAACAGAAAATGCAGAGACATCACAATTTCAGCATTTAGAAGATGATGAGGATGGTCTTTGGACCATGGATTTTGATGGCGCTGTGAGCAGCGATGGTGCTGGTATAGGTGTGTGGATTAGAAGTCCATTTTATGTCCGAAACAAAGTCCCAAGCAAGGCACGAGTATGCTCTTACAAATTGGCATTTGATTGTTCAAACAATGAGGCGGAATATGAGGCTCTCATTGCTGGCCTGAAAATCCTTCGGAAATTGAAGGCAAAGAAGATAGCGGTATATGGCGACTCCGAGCTAGTTATAAAGCAAGTGAAAGGTGAGTTTCAGGCCAAGCATCCTCGTATGCGAGCATATCGAAATGCTGTCCTAGATATCTTGAAGCTGTTTTCTGAACATACTTTGACATGTGTGCCCCGTATCCAAAATGGTGTTGCAGATGCATTGGCTAAGGCAACAAGTAATCTAAAAATCCCCATGAATTCCAGCAATAAGTTTGAGATTTATGTGAAGCACCATCCTACAGTCCCAGACAATCAAAGATGTTGGCAAGTTTTCCAAGATGATGAAGAAATCAAGGATTTTCTGCAAGTTGAAGGTGAGTTCAAAGACATTTCCATAGACACAGAACCTGAGGAAGTAAATCAAATGGATGTATTGCAGCTTAAAGACAATTTCATTCCTAAAGGATTAATTCCTTTGGAAGAGTTGTTCGATCAAGATGATGTGGCTCGCAAACCAACCTTGAGGCCAACGGAAGAAGGTGTCGAAGAAGTGAATCTCGGAACAACTGAAAATCCAAAGATGGTGAAACTATCGAAAGCATTGTCGCCAAAGGTAAAGGAAGAATATATCAGATTGTTGTCTTCGTTTTCTAATGTTTTTGCATGGGATTATTCGGATTTGAAGACTTATGACACAAGTATTATTCAGCATACCATTCCCATAAAGCCAAATCAAAAGCCTTTCCGACAAAAGTTGAGAAGAATTAATCCTAAGTTGCTACCATTGATTGAGAAGGAAGTTAACAGGTTGTACAAATCTGGAATTATAGTGCCAATCAGATTTTCCGATTGGATTTCCAACTTGGTGCCCGTGAGAAAGAAGACCGGTGAGATCCGCTTGTGTATAGACTTTAGAAATCTGAATAAGGTGTTGCTAAAGGACAATTATCCGCTGCCCAAGATGGACCATATACTGCAGCGGGTAGTTGGGGCATCAAGGATGTCGCTACTTGATGGTTATTCAGGGTACAATCAGATTTTGGTGCATGAGGATGACCGCGACAAGACTGCATTCACTACTCCATGGGGAACATTTCATTATGCCAAGATGCCATTTGGATTGAAAAATGCAGGTGCCACCTTTCAGCGGGCGATGGACATGGCCTTTGCTAATGAGAAGGATGTCTTTTTGGTCGTTTATCTTGATGATTTAACTGTGTTTTCTAAATCTGATGAAGAACATTTGTATCATTTAACAATGGTGTTTCAAAAGTGCAGAAAATATGGTATCTCATTGAATCCAAAGAAGAGTCTTTTTGCCATGAGTGAAGGCAAGTTGTTGGGCCACATAATTTCCAAAGATAGCATTCGTATAGATCCTGCATGTGTGGAAGCCATTCAGCAATTAGAGCAACCCCGAAACAAGAAAGAGATTCAGTCCTTTAATGGCAAGTTGAATTTTCTGCGTCGCTTTATTCCGAATCTTGTCGAACACCTTAGAGAAATAACTAACATGCTTAAAAAGGACAGCCAGCTCAAATGGACCGAAGAGGCGGTAAAGTCTTTCAATTTGGTAAAGTTAATTTTATCTTCAGCCCCAACTCTAATCAGCCCGGATTATACAAAGATTTTATTTTATTTTCATTTGCTTCTGAGCATACATTGGCAGTTGTGCTGATGCAAAAGAGAGATGGAGTTGAGAAGCCCATTGCTTTTTTCAGTCGTATTATAAGGGACAGAGCGCTGAAGTATAATATCATTGAAAAACAAGCATTGGCGTTGGTAAAAGCCTTGAAAGATTTCCGTGTGTACATACTGAATTCCCACATTTTGGCATATGTTCCTAACGCAGTTGTTAAAGATGTTTTGGTACAAGCGGAACCGGAAGGAAAACGGGGTAAGTGGATTGCTGTACTATTCGAGTATGATGTGGAAATCAACCCTACCAAGCTGATCAAGGGCCAAGGTCTCGCTAAATTGATGGCTGAAACAAATCTCCATGTCCTAGACATTAATTTGATTGCTGCCTTGTCCGACGAAGATGAAGAAAATTCAGCGCTACAGGTATCTGATATCTTTATTTCCTCTCCTTGGTATGTTGATATTGTATATGTGCTTCAAAATTTGTCTTCACCTCCCGGGATGCCTCGAAACAAAGCTAGGACATTGAAGTTAAAGGCTGCCAAATTTTGCATCATCAAATCTGCACTATATTGGAAAGACCCCGGTGGCATATTGCTGAATTGTTTGGTCGAGGAGGAAGCTAAGAGAGCTGTAGAGGATTTTCACAAAGGTGACTGCGGGGGTCACTTGTTTTGGAAGACCACGGCAAACAAGATCCTAAGGGCAGGTTTCTATTGGCCTTCGTTGTTTTCAGATGTATATAAAGCAGTCAAGAGTTGTCATGAATGTCAAATTTTTCAAGGAAAGCAGAAATTACAGCCCTTGCCTCTCAAGCCCATTGAAGTCAGCGCACCATTTCAGCAATGGGGCTTAGATTTCATCGGTGAAATTCATCCAGCATCTTTCGGGCAGCATCGATGGATATTGACAGCCACCGATTACTTCACGAAATGGATTGAAGCCATTCCCACTCGGCAGGCCACGGACTTGGTAATTATTTCTTTCCTTGAAAATAACATATTGTCACGTTTCGTCTATCCACATAAGTTGATTACAGATAATGCAGCAGCGTTTAAATCAAAGAAGATGGTTGACTTTTGCTACAAATATAACATCAGCTTGGGGCATTCAACCGCTTATCGTCCACAAGGAAATGGGCTGGCTGAATCTTCGAATAAATATTTGGTAAACATCATAAAGAAACTGCTGGAAAACAATAAGAAGAGCTGGCACAAACAGTTAGTAAATGCATTATGGGCTGATCGTGTAAGTCAGAAAAATTCTATTGGTATGTCACCCTTTGAACTAGTTTACGGGACAGATGCGGTGTTTCCTACTTCACTTAGTATTCCGGTAGCAAAGTTGCTTCAGGAAGTTGGTGGTGAGGAGGATCCAATGCAAAGGCGGATTACTCAAATGATTCATTTACAGCAGACACGGGAGGAGGTTCTTCAAAATACTCTTAAGTTGCAAAAGCGCATAAAGAAAATCTATGACAGAAAAGCAAAGCCGGATGAATTCCAGATAGATGATGGTGTTTTGAGGTGGGATGCCCGAAATGAAGACAAAGGGAAACATGGAAAGTTTGATAACTTATGGAAAGGTCCTTACAAAATTGCAGCATACCGTGGTCCAAATGCCTTTCTTCTCAAGGAAATGAATGGTGATGATTGTCTCGGAGGGTCGGTCAATGGCCGGCTGCTTAAAAGGTACCATGTTTGAGCATTTTCTGCTCTAGCCATTATCATTGTAATTAACATTTTACTTTATATGTCACTGCAAGTGTGCACTGATCTTTCATCTTTAGTCTGGGGCCCGCGGTGAAGGCTATAATTCTGAAGATGGAGATTAGTTGGTGTGAGTTTTTTATGTTGTTTTTATCAGTCCATTTTCTGTCCAAAAGTTGAGTTAGTTTGGGTCAAAGTTAGTCCAATTTTCAGTCAGTTGTCAAAGTCAATAAAGTTGTCCCGGTTTGGGTCACATATGTAAATAATGACTCCATTGCCCAATGATTGAAAAGCACTGGTCTGCTCTCCCAGAGGTCTAAGGTTCTTGGTACCTCCAAGGAGCTACCATCCCCATTGGAGCCAATGTTAGAGTCGATCTAGTAGCCCTCCATCAGCGATCAAAGCTCTTTGCATTTGTATAAGTAGGTGTCTCATCAGTGTCATCTCATTACATTCCATTAGGCATGCCATAACCCTGATGGAGGAGCTAGTGTCTTTATTCCCTTCTTGGCACTGCTGGATCAAGTTGTTTCAGTCAATAAACTCTTTCAAGGTTTCTTGTCTTGTCTTGAGGTCAAAAGTCCTAGGTCTAGGGTTTAGGTCCAATTTGTCTTTGAGGTCATGTCTTTAAAAGTCAATAAATGCCCAGCAGGCTAGAGGGATGACTATCAAAGTATTTCTTCAAAAGATTTCATCTTGTACAGCTAATTCTTACCTTGGATTTAAAAACCCTATTTTTAAAGACAAGGTCATTTTCTCATTTTTGTAAAAAGTTGTAAAAATTCAAAATTCTTCGAAAGTCAGCATGCAGCCCTGGTCCCCTTTGCCAAGATTCCTCAGAAGCTATCCCTGCAAAATTTTTCAAGAAAAAGCATCAGTTCAACCAATTTCAGGACAAAAGGAAACCATAAAGTCAGCAGCATTTAAATTTTGAAAAAGTGTCAAGTTATAAACATTAGAAACAGGGTTTGAGGGGAAATTAATTTAAATCAAGCCTATAAAGCCCCTCCCTCCCTCCATTTGATCATCATTTGCCTCAAAGCAATAGTGAAAAGCGATTTGGAGAGAAATTGGGCGAAATTGCAGACAGAGCCCGCGCGCGACCCGTCAAGACCTGCGCGCGACGTGTCAAGGGGGTCATAGCAGTTGGAAAAAAGCACTGGCATGATGTGTTGGGCGCGCACGACCCGTCTAGACCTGCGCACGACGTGTTGGGAATTCATCCACAAAAAATTGCCTGTAAATTGCAAAACGACTCCAAATTTCTTCAAGGTTGCAGGTAGGCCTCCAATCATCAAAATGTATTGTTTGCTAAAGCTTGAAAGAGCATGAGAATGTATTTAAAAGCCATTATTTTCAAATGAGGAGTCCATGTGTATTTGCTTAAGAATGTCAAAGTGCTAGTAAAGCTAGGGTTTGTTTTGCTGTTTTCAAGGTCATCCTTTTCACCCCCACTTTTTCCCCACATCCCTTTACCACCTCCCATATCATTTCTACCTAATCCCCCTACCAAAAATACCAAAAGCCCTAAAACCCTACCCCTATTCCTAGAAATCAATAATATAACCCTAAACCCTATCTCCCATAAAACCCTTGCAAATCATAATTGTGTGATGGTGTATATGTCATGATTCCTTCCCTTAATTCCCTATTTCATATATTTTCCCTAATTTCCCTTAAAAGTCTCCCCTCCCTAACATCTCCCTTGTGTTATTTGTCCCCTTGAAACAACATTTCAACAATTAAAACAACAGATTTTTTAGCAGAAGCAGCAGTACATTTCAGCCACTTTGCTCTTGAAACCATGTCAGAAACCGAAACCGACTATGAGCAAAGTGATGACCGTGAGTCAACACCAGAGGTTGAGGTACAAAGGAGGCCTCACAGGGGTGGTAAGAGTGGTCACCATGTGAGAGAGGAGCCCACCTCTTTGACCTATTTGCAGGCTTGTCCACTTGCAGTCACATGTTTCCGCCACCTCTCATGTTATGAATTTTGCGAGAGGATTTCTCAAATTCAGCACCATAGGGAATTGGTCTGCTTGTTTGTTTTGCATCTGCATGATGGGCATGTAAATCTTGCAGGGGTGGATTTTATATTGTCATCTGAAATTATTGCTCAAGCAACAGGGATACCCAGTGTGGGAGAAGAGTGGAACAAGCGCAAACTATTGGACAGATTTCAGTATGAGCCCTACATTAAACCTGCCTACATGAGGTACATGACTGGTGTATTTCCTTTCAGATTTTTGAGGGATGAGTATGCTCCCTTGATGAGGCTCATCATGCGCTATTTCACCTGTGAGGGTAGATTTTCATGTTTGTATTCGTACCATATTCGCTTGTTGATGCATTTCACACGGGTACGGATGATGAACATACCATTTTTCATGTGCCGGAATATTGAGAAGATGGTGTCCTTGATGCAGAGAAAGAGCCCAGCACAGCAACACAGGAGCATCTATCATTATGGTTTGATCTAGCTTGTGGTCATACATCAGTTGGCTCAGCAGGGTATCCCATGGGAGGATTTTATCTCTCGAGATTTTTTCACAGCACCAGCATCATCACCCCCTGAGGTTGTTCATGAGGAGGGAGGTCCTTCACAGCAGCATGATATTCCTGAGACTAGACATGTCAGCTCCCCTCCATGGGTCACATATAAGAAAGGCCACAGGGCCTTATTTGCATCAGCTAGGCGAGTATTTTCTCCACACCAGGTGGAAGGGACCTCGCTTCCGACAGCAGCACAGGTACAGGAGAGAGGCAAGAAGCCCAATATTGATGAGGGGCCATCAGGTGATCCAGGCATAGATGTTGTTGACCTTGATATCAGTTCTCCTAGCCTAGAGCCAAAGGAGATCATCCAGCACCTAAGGGCTGAAAATGACTCGTTGCAGCAAATATTGGAAATGGAAAATTGGAAAATCACCTACTTAGAGCAGCGCAACAAGCAACTTGAAGATGAGCACACTCTTGATGAGTTGCGGAGGATCCATGAAGACCGCAACTTGGCTCGTAAGAGACCCGGTGATTTGGTACCCATTGAGCGAGAGGCTATGCTTCTCTAGGTCAATGCTCATTTGGAGAGGTTGCTGGCCAAGGCCAACAAAGATGAGGACCTGCTCTGGAACATGAAGAACCACTATTGGGCCCGAATGCACGTATGCAAAGCAAAAATGAAGGTGCTCCAAAGACGGTTGGCCAAAGCACTAAAACGAAGGAAAAGGCCCGATCCCCTCCACATCTTGGCTAAGGCTTCCTTGAAGGAGCATGATACTAAATGACTTAACTCCAGCACAAATTTCAAAAAAAATTGAGCATTTTTGTGTCACTTGTGAATTTTTTGGCAAAAAACAGGTTTTCTCCACCAAAACGTCGCGCGCCGCGCGCGACCCTTTGGATGGGCAACTCCATTTCGGGAAAACTCAGCATTTTTGGATTTTTCATGAAAAGATACACCTGCTCAGAAATTACCAAGAGATTTCATCAAATTTTGAGCCTCTAGAAGGTCAAAAAACAAGCAAAAAATGACTTTCTCCCACCTTTTTGACACACAGGAAGCAGTCTTGGGCGATTGCAATTTTGGAGGGGAAAATGGCCACTAAATTCAGAAATTCTACTTGGGTTGGAAAGTAGACATCCAGACCTTTCCAACAAGCCCACTTTTGCCTCATTTGGACACCTGGAAATGCCTCAAAAGCAGCTCCAAAGGCGCGCGACGTGTTCAGGATCAGGGCGCGACGTGTTGGGCAGTTTTCACAGAAATTCACCTACAGCTCAGCAAAACGCAGTTTTGATTGGATTTGACTTTTTGGAGTAGATTTTGATCCTCCTTGTTGTAAATGATGTAATTTTATGATATTTTGACACTTATTTATCTCTTCTAGAAGATTCATTCATGAGATAGGCAAAAATTTAATGAATGAATTGGTTTCCTAGCTTATAGAGGCAAGTTGTTTTGACTGCCTAATTTTTAGTGCTCAGTTTAGAATTGGTTGAAACAGCTCCTAGGATAGTGAGCTCGACCCCTAGAGGCAAGGAAAGATGTTAGATTGCCTATATTATGTACTTTCTTGGTCATTTTCATGGTTGGACTCTTGAGGGAGAAAGCTTCTATTGTATTACTCATTGTATCTCTGCAATTTTGGCAAAGGAAGAAAGACCAGGGTTTTGCAGTCCTTTTTGGGATTCCCGTGGTTACATGTATTGATGGTGTGTTTCTCTTTGTACTTGTAAGTTTTTTATGTGAAATCATCTTCTTACTTTTCCTTCTGCAAATTAGGCAAATGAAGTGTTAAAGTCGAATTCATGATTGCCATGCTCTGCTTTTAAGTTTGCTTAATATCAATGTTTTCATCTGTTTAAGGAGAACTCAAGGTGTTTACTTGCTCTCCTTAGCTCCTCACCAGTCATTCTTGCCCATCTAACTCTTTCAAAGGCATCAATACAGTCTCCTACCTTGCCCCAAAGAACCCCCTGCAAAAACTGTGTCCAATCCTCGCACCCAAAATTGCCTTTCCCCGATTTTCCACCAAAACCCTAAAAATCCCAAATGAAACCTTTTTATATCAGTTTACTAGCCTAAAATCATTGTTTCCTTATTGGTTATCTCGCCCGTTGAAGATCTTTACCGAGATAGACCGGAGAGAGCCCTCTCCTGCCCCGTAGGGCTAGCTACGAGGCTAAGTGGTTTGATGTTGACTTGGAGTTTACCTTTTTCAGCCTGAGGTGAAATTTCAAGCGCTAACACGATACATTTTATCATACCACATTCAAGGATCTTGTTGAGGGCCATAGATAGATTTCTTAAAGAAACAAACAAGGTTGGATTCATTTTGAATATAGTCGGGAGGTTGTTCCATGTAAATTTCTTCTCACAAATCTTCATTCAAGAAGGTAGATTTAATACCTATTTGATAGGAATCCCATTTATATGAAGATATGATGGCTATAATACGGTATATGGAATTCATTTATTTACAAGGATAGGGTTTTAGAATATCCAATTCTTTCCATCTAAGAAAATCCTTTAGTTGCTATTAGCCTCACTCTCTTAAAAATCAATAATAAATCCAATTATTAAATTAAATAAATAAAATCACGAGAATTCCTCAAACTAAGGAGTTTAGTTTGGATGAGAGATTATCTCCAACTAGCTCTCCTAAATCAGTGTGTAAGTTGAGGAATTGTCTCAACCAAGTGAGTCTAAGATAGACGCACTATCTTAAGACCACTTACTCATGTATTTAAATGTATTATTAAATTTTTTGAATAATGTGAATTACATGAGCATGAGAGACCACATGATGGCTCTCTGCCTTTTTCGCCAGTTTAATTTTTGTGTGTTAATTTGTTGTGCATATGGTTATATGGCTTTGTGATTCTTCTTCATGTGGTATCGAAGCTTTTCGAGGGAACCTGTGTAAGGAGTGTTCAATAGAGCCTGTGCACGGATTGAGCCTGGGAAGTCTGTCAAATGTGGAAGCCAGTTTAAGTCAGTCATAAAATGTGAAGTTTGCGTAAAGGAATTGAAGTCCTCTTGGTGTGCGCCAAATTTCCTGAATTCTTTCATAATTTCTTGTGTTTTGATCCATGTCACCATGGGTTGCAGAAACTGTGTAATCGCAAGCTCGCATTGCATCAATACCATCATGATTTCTTGTAAGGTTTTGTGCTCATAGCAGAAGTCTGATCCATCAAACCATGGTACTCTCATTCAAACCATTTTGAGCTTTTGTTTTTCCTCTATTTACAGTATTCCATTGCGAGGAACGGATTTTTCAGTCAGATCTACTGACAAAAAGGCAGAGATCGGTCGTTTCTATATTATATATAGTAAAATCTGTCATCTTGTGCCAGAAAGACCCAGATCCAAGTGGTACCGAAACAATATTCATGAAATTGAGTTTAGGGTTACGGATCAGGCATTGAAGGTGCCAGCTTTGTTTTCGTGAAGTCCTGTAATTTCTTATTTCATGGCTTTATTAAACCACGGGCTTGCATTATGTTGAAGACATAGGTCAAATAGTCCCGATCGACCCAGAATTTGTAAATTAGGTTTTCGTATGAAGTTTCGGAATCCTCATCTTTTATTCTAAAAAGAATTTTTTGTTTTGGTTATCTTCTGGCATCGTAATTGTTTGCTCTGCGTTAGCAGTTTAAAACAGTTCTGGATCGGTCCAAATCTGGGGTTTATCAAGATTCATGTCCTGAGCTTACTCAACCTCTCGTCTCTGTTGTAATGGAGAACGGATCCGACAGCTTCGCATCTGCCACTTTGATTTTTTTGTGTTAAAACGCATAACAATGGACATTGTCAATGCCGCAGATGGATTCAAAGGCCTCGAAAACCAGCGCAGTGAATAGATCGATTTCACAAAGCAAAAGGTTGTCAAATTCCAGTTAAAAAGGCTTGGAAAGGGACGCCGATAAGGACAAAATAGCTAAGTTTTCACGAGGCCCTGAACAAGAAGCGTCAATGAAGGGGAATGAAGAGGGTAACCAGAAATTTCATATACGTTGGCCTTGTTTTTTATTGCAGGCAATGCCATTGATTGTAGGGACAGCAGTAGCCGCAGCTGCATTGACAGGCAGATACGGCATTTAGGCTTGGCAAGCTTTCAAAGCCCGCCCCCCAACTCCTCGTATCCGCAAATTCTACGAAGGAGGGTTTCAACCCACCATGCACTTGACAATTCGGTTAAGATCGGAAACAACCTCGGGAGGTAGCATATCAATAGTAAAATTCAAATCAGTGATTTTTTTTCTTAAGGGCCGCTTATTGTTGAAATCCAAAAGTAGTATTTTACTTTGAGGTAGCTTAAATTCATTTCAAAGTCAAAGTCAAAGTTAAATTGTAATTGAGAAGTCACAATGACAAGTGAGAAAAGTGAGGGTTGATGTGAAAGAGAGGTAAAACAAATATTAAAGTTAACTTTGACGCTAGAGCTTGGCATTATCATTGTTTTAGAGTCAGTTTTTGAAGACAATTTGACGCCAAGGAGTTCTCAGTCTGTGCTTGAGACGCCTCACTGAAGACATTGTCATGATGATGTATATTGAAGGTTAATAAAAACATCTCTTTTTGTGGTGATCGTGTCCTAGATCCGCCCGAAATTGAATAAGGGGATCATAGGTACACTCTGTGTCATGAATGTGCTTGCATGATTTGAGTCGAATTTGTAAAACACTCTCTTTATTATGCTTAAACAAAACAACTACATGCACATAAGAAATTTTACATATACAAGTCATCGATCAAGCTCTTGAAATCAAAGCTCCCACAATCAATTAAGTTCATAAGCACAAAGCGTCACATCATCGACTTGATAAAAGTAATATTCCGCAACAACATTTCACAACCACTAATTCATGCCATCAAGTTAAGGACACTACAAATCAGGCACTTCAAGCCTAACGACATCAACAACACTATTGTTTCACTTGCAAATAAACCTATTTTAAACTGAATTGTCCGGGTGCATTTTCGGTTGTAACCGACACCCTCATTTGATTTGTTACACTGCATACATTAAGTCAAGTCAGTTTTCACTTGAACAGTTATCATTTGGGTGCATTTTCAACAGTGTTCCACACCCGTCATTTTTTTTAGCACATTCAATGCATCACTAAGTGTACTAATCACACACAATTTCAAGACAACAAGTATTTCAAGCAAGTACAATCAAGCAAGCGAGCGTGTTCATAACAACAATCAAGCAAGCGAACGTGTTCATAACAACAATCAAACAAGGGAGCATGAGTATTTCATTCAAGTATGCATAAAACAATGAAGCAAGTTCAAGCACATAATCAAGCAAGCAATCATCTTCAAACGAGTGTGGACTCTAATCTTCAAGTAAGCATCAAAACAAGCATGTGTCTACAGTAAGCACCCTAAGATCAAGTGAGCGTGTCAAGTAACCAAATCAAGTACAACAGTTCAATAAGAAAGCCTGTGTAAATTTCATTAAAGCATTCATAACGTTTCATTCAAGCAAAGCGATCGTCATCAAGTGATCGTACAATTAGCAGTTCAAACAAGTGTTTAAAAGCATCAGCAATCAAAAACCAGTACAAGCCAGCATGTCATTTCAGTGATCGACTCAAGTGAGAAATTTTTTCAAGCACAACTTCTATGACAAGCGAGCCTGAGTTCAAAGTAAGCAACGCAACATGGTGACACACATTCAGCTGTCCCAAATTATTAACAATTTAATGTTATCATCAGTCGATGACATGGTGCACATCAGCAAAACCACTCTTCCTGAAATTCAAGTGCATATTCAACATGCACATGAAACAATTGAGTTCCTTCAACTGGAGTTGCAACTGCAGAGAAATGAGTTGCAAGAGAAGCATGTTGCTTCCAAGTCTTTGACCAATCCATAGACAGCTGATCATTCAACTTCATTCATCCAACCAGCTTCAAGTGTTGAAGTTTTTCCAATTCAACTTTATTCCAAACCTATCATCAAGCCATGGGAAGAAATTCAAAGTAATTGAAATCAATGCGACTTAGGATATGTCAAAGATAACAACAACTTACATATCCCTAATTATTCAAAGCCCATTCAGTTCGTTAGTGCCGGATTACTTGAACAAATCACCTCAACAAGTTCTTAGAAATTGCAGACCGATGTCAATGCACACAAACTGAAGTTGCAGACAAACAAAAATGCACACAAACTCGAGTTGCAGACAAACCGAAATGTTCTCATTGTCAAAGAATTGGTCATCCAAAAAATCAATATTTTGATCTCCATCCTTGTAGCCATTGCGACAAGTCAAATCATACATCAGAGAAACGTTGCAACCAATGACAGTCAGTCAAATTGAAGATAAATTATTCATGGATTGATCCCTGGGAATGATCATCCACAGAGAGAAGATTTTCCAAGTTTTACAATCGGATTCATTCACACATATTGTAGCCAACATTCAAATGAAAATGGTACTCTCATGCAGTTGAACAGGGAAGTACACCAGTGAAATACTCCTCCACCTACAGGGGGAGAGTTCAGATATATTTTGGAGACAATTGTGTCTCCTTTCAGTTGACAAAGGGGGGAAATGTCAATGAAATTGACAAGTGGTTGTCAGACTGAAAGTATTGACAACATCTGCGAAGCAGCCAGTGGGCATCTCCATCAGCCAGTGGGTGATCATCATCAGTGAATACGCCAGTGGGCGTTCATCAAATTGTGTCAGTGGACACCAGATGTTTTTTCAAGCAAAGGACAGTTGGATCCTTTTGTGGCTTGGCACATGATGAAGTTGTCAAGGACATTCAGAGATGAATCAGTCATGTAGCTGACTCATGGTCGCTTCATATTGTAGTTTCTTCAACATCCAGCTTTAGCGGTTTTTCAGGCAAATGTTTTTTGAGGATCAACTTGAGAACTTGGAAGATGGTTCCTTGTTCGTTTTGGATTTATCATTGAGGGGGAATGTTAGCCTCACTCTCTTAAAAATAAATAATAAATCCAATTATTAAATTAAATAAATAAAATCATGAGAATTCTTCAAACAAAGGAGTCTATTTTGGATGAGATATTCTCTCCAACTAGCTCTCCTAAATTAGTATGTAAGTTGAGAAATTGTCTCAACCAAGTGATTCTAAGATAGACGCACTATCTTAAGACCACTTACTCATGTATTTAAATGTATTATTAAATTTTTTGAATAATGTGAATTACATGAGCATGAGAGACCACATGATGGCTCTCTGCCTTTTCCACCAGTTTAATTTTTGTGCGTTAATCTGTTGTGCATATGCTTATATGGCTTTGTGATTCTTCTTCAGTTACTAAATTTAGCCTTATGTATTTCAATAGTTCCTTCTAATGTATGCTTGGTTGTATACACCAAATTAAATCTAACAAGATTTATTTATCTAGGAAGAGGCTCAATATCTCAAGTATCATTCACCATTAAGAAACAATATTATTCAATAATTTGTGTTTCCTAAATTGGCCAGTAGAAGCTTTTGCAAATGTTTCTAGATCACGAGTCTTTGAAACTTTATCTAAAAGAGAGGAGGCTTGTTATAACTATGAATGTGTATGATGTTGGTTTTAAGGATCATCAACAAGATCTCCAATCACTTCTCAAGTTATATGGACACATATAGGAAGTTGTGATGCTAGTGTAGGTTCATGTTATATAAACCCAACTATAGGAAGGTGTGTATGCAAAGATGGATTTGTTTCTTCACTATCATATTTTGAGGAAAACTATAATAAGAGAACTAATGAAAAAAAAAATGCATACATACATATATATATATATATATATATATATGGCACAATTATTGAAGACAACTCATAAACGAAGATGGCACAAACACTAAATTAAGCTCATAGGAAAAGACACCTTGATCAAGCCTAACATATTTCCTAATAATAATTTCTTTGACATGAGGTTGAAGAAGTTTATCACTTTTTACATCTTCAAAATGTGCAACAAAAATGCATATATATATATATGGCACAATTACTGAATACAACTCATAAATGAATATGGCACAAACACTAAATTAGGCTCGTAGTAAAAGACACCTTGATCAAGCCTAACATATTTCCTAATGATAATTTCTTCGACATGAGGTTGAAGAAGTATATCACTTTTTACATTTTCAAAATGTGCAACAAAAATGCACTTCTTATTTTTAGGCTATAATGATTTCCTTTTATTGTTAGGAATGTGAGTCCACACTTCAGTATCAAGCACACAATAGTGGTTTCATCTTGTATAATCTACTTGCTTCTTCAAATGTTATATCTTTTAAAACCTTTACGACAGAGAAATTAACTATGTAATTGGCATAATTGATGGCTTCCAACCCAAAAATGAGGACTTAATCCCTTACATTGTATCATACAATTTTCCATCTTTTAATGTGTGGTTATCTCTCTAAAGAACACCATTTTTTGTGGTGCGTATGGAATAGTATGTTCCATCATAATGCCCTATGCAATACAACAAATTGTAAATGGTTGATAACTTAGTTCCCTCCATCATATGTTCCTAAGATTTGTAGCTGATATGTTCCATCATATCCATATGATTTTTCTATAAGGGCATTGTAGGCCAAAAACATGTTGAATGAAAACTTCATTCTTAAGCTTTAATAAATAAACCCAAGTGGATCTAAAGAACTCATCAATGAAAGTTAAGAAGTACTTGAACCTAGAGAAAGAAGTAGAAGGAAGTGGGCTAAAAAATTCACTTGAACAAGTTGCAAGGGGGCCAAGGCCTGCCAAGAGGCATGTTGTGAAAACTATTTGCATGATGTTTGTCAAGAATATAGTTGAAACAAACATCATCTCTGTAAGAAACAAGAAGAAAACTAGTCACCATATTTTGAATGCATAGGTTCTACAGTGAGAGAGAGTTTATATGTCCAAGTTGTTCATGCCAAATTTTTCTCAAGTCATCTCCACAAGCATAATATTTATGGAAAATATGATGACCCAAATTCATCAAATCTATACAACTTGTTAATATCATCAATAATTCTAGTTGTTAGGCATACTTAGGAACTTTTCACTTCTTGATTACAACTTGGTCAGGTGAAAGTTCTATTGTTTTCCCTTCATTTGAATGAGTGATTTGATATACTAATAGAACATTGAAAGAAATACTTGGAACACATAATGCATCATTAAAATGGCCATCATCTAGTAAATTTTTCTAGACCCTACAACATTAAGAGATTTTTCATCACCTACAAATATGTATTTGGCTTGGCATTCATTGAATGCAAAAAATATGGCTTTATCTTTATCCTATGATAACACGCTCTATATTAAATAAACCACTCATTTGTAGAAGTAGTTGTTTCTTGAAGGAAAAACTAAAAGCATAAATTGCATGTCCATGAGAAGAAGAGTTAGAAAAAGAAGTACTATTGATTTTGCTCTTCTTCATTGCTACATCTAAGGTTTCCATATTCTTGAAACATTTAGGCTCCAAATGAACATCTCACCCACAAAAATTATGATGTCTCTTGGACTTCTTTCGTTCTAATATAGTACCTTTATTACCGATGAAATAGAATTTGGTTGACAAAGTTTTGGGTCCTTGTTTTTTTTGTGTTTTGGTGAGGATGTTGCTTCTTTGGATGCTTGGCTTTATCCTTTTTTGTACTAGTTGCTACTAAGGCTTTGTTAGGTCATTTGTAATTTCCATTACTCCAAGATGAAAGATCTTATCTTACTCTCTAATCAAAGACTCACAAAATGTTTCAAAATAGGGAATTTTGTAGGTTTCCCCTTGACTAATAAGAGATTCTTTGGTGGAGTGAAAACTAGATACAAAGTAGAATAGGCAGTGCCAAGTTTAGTAAGAATAACATATATAAGTTGGTCATCTATCTTGACTATCCTACATTTTGCAAGTGAAATTCCAAGTGTTTTGAATTTAGATAGAAAATCTTTAAGGCAAGAGAAATCAATTGGATTTAAAGCACTCAATTAGCTTTTAAGTTGGTGAGATTAAGTCTCATTGAATGTACAAAACATAATTTATAGTTCTTTCCATACTACATATAAGGTTTCAATTCCTTAAAGGTGAAATTAAATATCATTGGAGATAAATATTCTAATTAAGCCACACACTTTCTCAATTTTATTATCCCATTTTTTTCTTTAATGTATTAAGAGGGGAAATTTATATTCCCGAGGTAACTTGATAAAGTTCTATACTTTTAGTAAATCCTCTATCCAGGATTTCCATGAGAAGTATTTTGAATTAGTAAGTAGGAGATCACTAGGACTAGCTAGTAAGATGACTTCAAAATTATAAATTGAATATCCAAATGAAAGGTTCTAAAAAACAATTAGAAAATTAAAGGAAAATTACACTAAAATGGAGTCACTCTTAATTTCAAAATTAAGCCCTTTAGAATAAATGTATAAAAGGTAATTAAGGTGCCATGTGGTAGGTAGAGGTTGGCCCATGTGGTGGGTGAAAAATGGAGTTGTGGAGTTAAAAAAATCCTCCCATATTTAAATTTTCCTCTAAGCTCACTTTTACAAATAAGTGCATTTTAAAGTGTAAATGATCCATATTTATAAAACAAGTGAGAATCACTTTTACGATAATTTTATTATATAAATTAAAATTGCATACAAAATAAAATTGCATACAAAATATAATTTCAATTAGTAATTCGTGAAATGTTTAGGGAAAAAATTAATGAAATGTAATTTTTATTAAAGTTATTTTCTAACTTAAGGTTCATACATTTTTTTTAATTAATTTAACGAAAATAAACACTCAAATTAAAATATCTCTCCCAATAAAATAGCTTTTAACCAAATGATTTATTACAAAAAGATATAATAAATGCTAGAAAAACGAAAGTGCCCTTTACTTTATTCTCTCTTGAAATGTGTGCTTACCTTAAAACACTTTTTCCTGCAAAAAGTTGTAAACACAACAAGACAAAAAACAACCAAAATTTCAAAAAAAATGAAAAGGGTTTCCAACATAAAACAATGTTTTTGACGGGTTGGAGCAGTTCCCTCAACCAAAAAAATGCAAAAAAATATGTCTTTTAATGCATGCAATGACACAAATTTAGGATATTGATGAAGAACAAGAGTGCTTATTTATAATAAGTCTGATACTATCTTTCAATAACATGGTATATTCACATGGGTCAAACATTTTAATACAACATTTCACATAAATAGATCAAAAATTAGGATACTAATATATTACATGGTTAAACCCATTAAAGAAGAAAAAAATCTACAACCCCAAAAACACAACCATTTGAAACAATATATTAATACATAAGAAACTTTAGATTTCAAGTAATACAAAATTTTAGTATTGCAAAAAAAAAAAAACAATAATTATGTCTATCTTGTTTTCCTTCTCACAACATTATACAACCACTTCAATAGTTAGAATACTTCCACAACACGTTTATCTCAATGTAAAATGTAAATAAACATAAAAATAAAAATGATAGAAAAAAACAATAAAGCTTTGAACAATAATAAATCACATTTGAAACTGATTATTAAATATAATATTAAAGTTGTGCACCAATATCCTCGATGGGTTGAGGAACAGAAAGGAGGATATTCCCAAGGGATGCGTGGGCGCCTATGGTAAGAACATGGCTATAGGATGGCGGGTTAGCCGCATGGCCCTCCCATATTAACTTAGGTATGAGAGACAGTAAATACTGGCGTGGGAAACCTCAAATCACATTAGGTCTTACGGAGGGTGGTGAGCGCAATAATGTTATGAAGGGTGGCGGGGATGTTCGATGGTCATTATGCAGTGGAGAGATTTTTGGAGCATGTGTGTGGAGTGTTGGCAGAAGAGGAGGGTGTTGCAGAGGTGCTCTAGGACGGCTGAAGGGTAGGCATTGTCATAGAAGGTTTTTCCCCTGCTAGTGGGTGTGGGTAGGTTTCAATTGTCGAATTGGGCTTGGAAAAAGAAATTATGCAAGGAACGTGGTGTATGTGTGTCTGACGGGGGTGGTTTGATGTGGGTTTTGTTTTGTTTTGTGTGGTTTCAGTACGGGTTGGTTGTGAATTTTCCCTTGGTGGAGCGGGATTATTGAAGTGTGCCTCCCTAGCTAGTTCACAAAGCCTTAGGCTAAGGGGTGGTTCCATTGGCGATCCTGTCGTGGGTTTTTCTTTCTAGAATTGTGAGGGGTCGCTTCAGGGGGGGTGTATGTTGCTAGTTCGAGGTCGAAAATAGCTTTGTGAGTTGTGGGTTCTTAGTGTCGGAGGGAGAGGAGGTTCAGTAGGAGCTAGTGGTCTTAACCCCTGCATGGATTCTTTGGGAGTTATTGGATGTGTCATCTTTGTCTCGATTAGGTGGTGTTAGGGTTTCAAGCATGTGGTAGCTTCCTCGCTCAGGACAGCCCTCAGTCCAATTGGGCCTAATTCAAGTAGGCTAGGTGTGGCTAAGTCTCGGCCTCAGCTCGAGCTAGTGTCTAGCAGTGGTGGAGGGAGTCTAGAAAGTCTAAGTGTAGAGGGTTCGAGATGCACGGCTTCAGGAGGCAAAGGTGGTGGTCGATCATGATGTTCTAGATGCGCGGGGTCAGCAACTCGAAGTGGTATATGTGGGGGCTTAGCTAGGAGACAGGGTCACCTCACTTCTGCCCTTCTACAACTAAGGGATTTGGTTCGTTGTCGTGGTTTTGGGCATCGTGTGTTGGTGTGTCAGGGTGGCCACGGAAAGCAATAAGGTTGCTGCATGGAGCACTATTGATATGTGGTTTAGTCAATTTTGGATCGTCTAGAGAATTTAGAGTGGGTTAGACAGGAGGAGCACGCCAAATTGATAGAAACTCTAAATAAAATGCATTATTTCCAATGTCATACTCGGGAGCATGTTGTGGTGGTATGGCGTGGTGAGAATTTTCTATCAGAGAAGGTCGAGAAGTTGGAGGCACTAATGGCCCGTTTCGAGGAGCATGTCCAACGCTCCTTTCGACCTCCGCCACCTCCTGGTACAACTGCGGACAACCCAACCTCCATCACCTCTAACAACTAGCATGGATACATGTGTTTCATATGTTTTGTCTGTTTACTGGGGCCTATGGCCTTTGAAATTGTGGACTGTGTCTCTATTCTTCTTCTTTTTCCATTTTGATATGCTTTTGGTGATAGTCAACAAACCTGGTCAGGGTGAGACTACCTGCGTTTTTCCTCTGATGTATTTCCTTTTGAAACTATGAATAGAAATTTTACTTACAAAAAAAATTTGTGCACCAATAAGAAATTCAGGGGTGGCAGGAGAGGGAGGGTTCATCTATCACCCCGGTGAAATAAAAGTCTTATATTACTCATGGGATTTGGGAAAGATGACAAATAATCAAGCAGAAGCCTATGGCCTATTACAAGGCATCCTCCTTGCCAAAGAAAATTAGGTTTCCTCTCTCATTATGTTAGGGGGGTATCTTATTATCATTCAATACGTGGTTAGAGATTCATCTCCAAGAGATAAATTTTCAAATAATCTTTTAAAATTTCTCAAGAAGGAAACAAAAGATATCCCTATTATAAGTTATAGGCACAGACTATGGAATAATGATAAGGAAGTGAATGGATGTGTCAATCTTGGATGCAATTTGAAAATTGGTGAATTGATAGTTAATGGAAAAATAAGGCCATCCTTCATTCCTTTGTAACAGTTCCAATGATAAGTCACAAATCTAACAACAAGTAATGTGTTGAAATCACATCTTAAAGATCGAATGTCGAACTGCAGAAAAATTTGCAGACCTAGTTGAGGCGACCTCTCAACTGTTATACCCCATCGTCCACTACTTTTCAAGGAAGTTGATGGTACCCTCCATGGCCCAACCTAGGGGGGTACACCTCCCTCTCTTCACTCGTCTTACAGAGATGTTACCCACCCGAACAGACATGCTCTTGTGGGATCCTTAGGCATGCATGCCACAAAATATTTGATATGTATTCCTCCTTTGGACTTGACAGATGGAAACCAAAAATTGATTCCGTAAGGAAAATGAAAAATCCACACTAAAAAATTACTTCCTTCAAGCCAACAGCATTACGTGTATGGAATCCATAAAAAGTCATCCTCAATCAAAATTTTAACCAACACACGAAGTGAACTCGAATTTCCTGGATGCCTATCTGTAATGATCAGGGAGTTCTTGGGTCTATGGTCCACTAAAAAAGCACTAACTATATGGATTAAGGTCAACTAGAAGCCCAAAGCACACTATAGACTCTATTAGGATCCAAGGGTTTCTTCACAAAAATCTTCCACAACGTTAAAGAATACAACAGGATCTTTGAGAATGGAACATGATTATTTAACTTAGATAGATTGTGTCTTATGGAAGGAATGCTTTGATTGGGACAAAGAGGATTATTCCTCCACTTAGGTATGGATTAGGATTTTCTCTCTCCCTCTAGATTGCTGTCTATCAAACACACTAGAAGGAATAGGTAGCATCCTAGGAACATTTGTTAAAATTACAGATACAAAATTCCAAGCCAGATTCGCCTCTTATGCCTACATATGTGTTTATATGTACATCTCCAAACCTCTCTCGAGGGCGATCAGACTCACAAGGCACAATGTGGTATGGATACAAATAGTCAATTACAAACATATTCCCTTTTGGTATTGAAAGTGCCATGAACACTTCGATCTATTTCGAGATTGTCCACCAAAATGACTTATCAAAGAATTATTTTTCCTTGATGGATTCTGTGAATGCTGCTTTCAAACCAGATCAATCCAGGAGGTGAGGAGCTCAGAAAAAGAAAATCAGGATCGATGGCTAGCCAGAAATCAAAGGTAACTCTTTTATTTATAATAAAAAAATACAAAAATACAAAAAAAAACAAATTAAAAAAAAAAATTAAAATACTAGCAAAGAAATTACCAGGATAAAAGGAGGAACACATAAGTGACATGACGCAAGATGGTCCACTGGAAAACAACATGCAAGAAGAGGATCATACAAAAGGCGGCATGCAAAAAGATGAAGTATGAAAATCAGAGTTGATTCCTAGAAAGGAACATAATCAAGCCCTAAAGGACACATTTATCTCAACAATTGAGGAATTCAAAATGGACCTTGACATGGACTTCACGGATCATGAATTGGAAGATATGTGGTGAAGTAAAATTACGAGTGTGGACACAAACAATTCCTCTAGCCCAATAATGTGTCTAGCCACAACTGATACATTCTATGGAAGATTTCCTTAGATTAGAACCAATTAAGAGGGCCTACCTCTTAGTACGCTTATCCCATTTGATGATATCCTTGCTTGCTCGCTCCAGCTATCTCTCGTTTCCTTCTTCAAACACCTGAAACAAGTAAACAAGAGAAAACAACAATAGTGATAATAGACAAATTGTAATTCAACCTACTTGACAAGTTAAGAAACATTAAACCATGAACATGTAAGATGAAAAATCATGTAGGAATCAATCGATAGTTGCATATATATTGAATCAAGAAGAGATTACAACTATTGTCTTGACATTGTCGTTCTCCTCCGACAAAACCAGGTTTGTTACAGGGAAAACTAGTGTCGATTCAAACTGCTAGTCCCACTAAGACGGGTAGCTATCTTAGAAATAAACAATGAAAGCTTTTCAAGAGTTCCTTTAAGTGTGATTGATGGAAGAGAGGACAAGAGGACCAACCTGGATTTTGCGCTTTGATCCTAGCTTGATTTCTCCTTCCCTTGATAGAATTTTCCACTCCTCTCCTACTTGTCCCGCTCCAAAGAGTACTCGTAGAGTCGAAGTAACAACAAACTATCAAAGCATCTCTATCTAAAACATCATAAACAATGCGGAATCAGAAACACATTGACCATACAATTGCATTCATAAACAATATGATTCACAAATACAAGATCATATGGAGGAAAACTCAAAGAACTTTATTAATAGTAATGTAAGAGAGGATTACAACCCAGTTGTCTGATCTAGCATCATCCCCCCAGTTGTAGAAGCCCTCTTCACCTCATGAACAAGCAAATCACCCAACAACGCAATGTCTCTTCTCACCAAACCAACAGGACTTCCTTACAAAATACAAAATTCTAGCCTTCAGATCTCTCAGATGAGGGATCCATATATAGATGTCTTGCAAGGGTGTGAGTCAGCTTTGGGTTTTTGATTAGTGTCATTCCACTGATAGTTCTTGGTTCCACTTGGAGATTTCATGATCTCTTACTCATCTCTGGGCGAATTCAGAGAGGCAAGTGTCACAGGAGAAGTTTCTAAAAGATTCTATGATCATCCACCTTGCAAATTGTCTCTGCCATTTGTCTATTCTCACTCATCGCACCCCACAGAATGCCATTTCAGTATGCATCGCACCTGGCCAGTTAGGCAGTCAGTATGCATTGAACCTTATCCATGGAGCAGCCTGTATGGTCCAGTTTTGGCCAGTTCTGAGTAGTTTTTCAGCTGGAACTTCTGGGAAATGATGTAATCAGCTGACCATGATCCTTTAGGGTATGAAGCAACACTTTTAGGGACTTAAGGAGTCCTTATTTTATGGACATATGAGTTTGGCATTGCAGTGCCCAAATATGTATATAACAGATGCCCCCTAAAGCATGAGGTTGTAAATCTTCTGATGTCGGGTGAAATGCTTTATTCATGAGGATCTGAGGTATTCGCACTGGAAGGTGACCTGTATAAGATACAATACAATACATCATCATAATATATTTTCATGATTTAGTTGAGGTAGGCATTCCCATGCTTAGCTTTATAAATTCATTTTCATGTACATAGGACAGACAATCGCTTGTTGTTGCAAACTAGTGATTCTTCGCATGAAGAGTCATCTTCCCTGGCTTAGATGACTATATGTGCAGCTTCTGTGTACAATTGATGTCTTTATTTTCCTGAATATATCGCAGCCCGGATGGATGAAACTAGATCTGGGGTCTTCAAAACTCGTCCAATCTTCGCCCGAGGTACAAGTCGATCCATGTGAAAAGATGTTCTGAAGTCGAACATGGAAAGACATCACCTGATTACTAGCCAATGATGTAAGCTGTTAACAGAAGCGAGAGGAGTCATTGATAATGATGATGACCCTCAAGGTACTATAGTACAATTCACGTGGTGTGAATATATGAGCCGATGTCGAACACCATGCAAAGTCTTTCGGTCAAAGGTTATTGATGTAAACCTGTCGCCGGAAGTGAGAAACTTGCCATTGAGGCATGCAAGCTTCAAAGTACTGAAAGGGTTGTTTCTAAGTCAACTTCTTGGATAATGAGCTGATGTCGACAAGAAGTGACCTGTCATAGGAGGGCCTTGATGTATGCCACATCTCGATGCAAAACAGAGCAAATGATTTTTGTGGAGGTGAAAATGATCTGATGATATAAGGTTTAGGAACGGTGGCCATGAAAAACGAAGCGTGGATGTAATGCAGTGGATGAGGCATTTTCTGGATGGTGAATTCTCTAAATGAATTCTCTTAAACATATTGGCGACACTGATATGGACTGGTAGTGTTAACACCATGGATGGAATGACGGACCAATGGTGACGGTGAACGGAAAAACCCAACCCAACTCAATCATGGTGATGGAGTGAAAGTGTCATGTTCAAGAGCGGCCTGCTACCAATAGAGTTCTTCAAGTTTTCTTCCCATTTTTCCCTAGTCATTGCTGACCAGTACCTCTTTATTTTTGACAAGCTTGAGGAGGATAACATATGCTTGGTCTATAATTTTCCCTTCGGGAAAACCTGTCGCTTTGTGTTTAGCGAGCCTAGCGTCAGTGAGACTCGTTCTTGTCTGGGTGGACAAGTTTGTCGCTATTGTTTTAACGAGTTTAATGACAAAGATAACTCGGTCCTTTTCATGTTTAGAGAGTTTGAAAATGGACGAAAAGGAGACTCCAACAGTCCTTTTTCGTGGCATAATCCCTTAAGTCCGAAAAAGTGTAAAATAATACGAAAGGGATGACTTTTCGATAGTTTTAACGAGCCGACAAAGACAAGCGCTCGATCTTTTTGTTTAATGATCCCTCAAGTCCAAAAATATTAAAATATATGAGAGGGATGGTGTTCCCTTTACTTTAACAAGCTGGAGAGGCCAATAGCTTGAAAATCTTTTTATATTTAACGAGTCTAAAAAGAGTTTAAAAGAGACTCGTTTTTTAGGAACGAGTGGTATTTCTGGGTAGCAACTGGTTCCAGGTAAGTTTGGAACTTCTCAAAACATGGCAGTGTGAAGAGGGTGGCAATCAGAATCACTCGTCATAGATGTTCCTCAAAAGGGTAAACAATCAAGTGGAAGCGTATGGTCGGCCAAATGAAATGGAGGTGATGGAAGGAACACAACCAAAGTTCAAAAAAGGCAAATAGTAAAGCGATCACAAAGGTTATTTACCAAAGGCGAGTTTATTTTTTAATGAGCTTGAACCTTGTGCCAACATTTGCTCAATGTAGGTTGATTTTTTAACGAGATTGAACCTTACGAGAACATTGCTCTTACCAGTCTTTTGATAATGTCTCTTGGTAGAAGGTTGATTTTTTAATGAGATTGAACCTTACGGGAACATTGCTCTTACCAGTCTTTTGATAATGTCTCTTGGTAGATTTATTTTTTAATGAACTTGATCACTACTATAACATGTGCTCATGACCTTTTTATGTAAGCTAGAAACAATCGAGCTACGAGGTCAAAGGGTTAAGAACCTACAAACTAAGAAAATAAAGGGTCGTTTTTCACTTGCATGCAAAGGTTTGCATGCCCCCAGGTCTTTCAGTAAAAGGAGAGTTTCCAGGTTATCAAATGGAAGTCCTTGCAGTTAGGCAGGATCGTTTCTATTGGGAGATAAAAACTCTTCCTTTGCGATGTCCATCGAAATAGACAAAGGTGATTGCTATGAGCCCCAATCACATAACGTACGAAGATGAATGTTGTGAGCTTCCAAATCGTACAAAGGAAATAATCGCGTTAGACTGATCACATAACCTATACAGGAATGTTATTCGGTCCAAGTATTATAACCTTTCAGGAAAATCTCTCTTTTCCTCTGGGTTCGCCTGCCGAAGCAGACTAGGGTGCATGCCCCCTAATCTTCATCATTCTCACCGAACTACCCGCAGTAATTTGGTGGACAGGATGAAGACGGAAGAGGCATTGTTGATGCGAAGAGACCATTTAGGGATGATGGTTGATTTATAGTTGTGTTTGAACCAGGAAATGAAAGCTGGTCGACAATCTGTACCAGTCTGCCTTCATGTGGAAAACACATCACTTGAAAGAATGTGGAGACAATGGCTTCCATGCTATATATATAATCACGTCTAAGGAGTAGATTGTAATCTAGTGGACCTTGGACTACCATCACGTTCACATAAACAGTTTTATTTCTCAAAGTTATGGGTAACTTTGGAACTATCCCTAATGGTCGACTGGTTCCTTTGTTGAAGCCCGACAAATTTTGTTTTTCAGGCAAAAACGATGGCAAACCAAGCACTTTCCAAGAAGTTGAGGAAAGGATCCTCATCGAAGCCCCTTCATCTATGATTGTATTGGACATGATCATTTTGTAAAATTGTACTATGATTCGGAATGGTACATTAGATGGAAGGTGAGGTTTCGCTAGTTGATTCCAATCAAAGAAAATGACTAGACTGCTCGGAGGAGGTACCGGATAAATGTCTGGATAAGTTTCATGAACTGGGGGGGTCTCTTCTTGTTGTGAAGGAATGGGTGGATTGCCCCCAAGTTCATTAGACTATATATCGATAAAAAGAATTTGAACGGTGTCGTTCTCATCCTCTTTGGAAACTATATCATTTGAAGGTGGATTTTCTGAAGGCAAGACTAGGTCCACTGCCATCTTGACCAGCTGACTTTGATCCGGAATGGACTCAGAAGGTTTACTTTCAATGATAGGTGATTAGATCGACAATTGAGTTATGTCAATCGGGCTTTCAACTAGCGACGGACTTTGCAAGAGTTTCTTGTATCTAGGTGGAAGTTGCTACTGTGAAGCAGGAAGGTTATCCAAAATGCTTTTGGCTTCGTCCATAAAAGGACAACGGTGAAGAGTATGATCACCTTCACATAACCTACATGGAACTCTGACTTTTCCTTTTTGTCTGTTGACTTCGTTTTCATTAGTTGATGGTGTGCTATCAACTGACTATCAGGGGTTGATGACACCGAATGGTGCAACAGGGGAGACCATTCTCTCAAGATCCGCGGGATGCAAGGGCAATCTCGATGATAATGGTTTTCCTTGCAAATTGCGCATGGAGTTTTTGGTTTGGAAGCTTTAGTTTGCGGATTTTCACCAGATGATGCATTGGTGTTCCCTTGTTTAGCTAGCTTCTTCTTCTTTTCCTTCCCTTTCTTTTTCTTCTCAGTTACTTGGTTTTTAGTGTCACTAGTTTCACCAAGCGAAGAGGAAGAAGGGGAAGGAGAAAAAAACGAAGTAGAAGGTGAAGGGGTAACTTTAGTATCATCTGGTTGTTGATTAGATTGTTGAGGAATTATAGTGTTTTGAACGACAGAGGTCGAGAAAAGCCATACTGGCAGGCTGATTGTGATTCCTGGAAGGGACAATGTAGCCATATATGGAGAACCAATATCTCCCCAAGAGGAGAAAGGACTAGGATTCCCTCCAAGGGGGATTCCTTGATTGGTAGACTCCATTATCTCAACCTCAGATCAACATAGGAACAGGGATGTTATTCCATTTAAAATAAATTTTAAAGACACTTTGATGCAACTTGCTTTTTCAATTTTTAAGAGTCGAGAAAAAGCTAAAGGTGACTCTAGTCGCCCTCGATTTTTAATGAACCTGAAGTGACAAGTGCTCAGATGGACCTTTTCTTTTAAGGAGTCGAAAAGGAATGAAAGTGACTGCTCTGGAAGTCTAGACAGAGAGTTTACCAAATCGATCGTAAAACTGCAAAATACAACTTGGTGATAAATGATAGAGAAATTACCAAGGACTTATGTACGATAGTCAATCTTCCTAAATGTTGTGTTCAGTGCATTACGATTGATAGGGCGGCAAACACAGCTTCCTATGGATAAAGGATATCATCCTATTGTGGTCTCCCAATATATACTCGATGGTACGGGGATCACAAGTCCGTACTGGCACTTGTCGTATCAAAGAGGAGGAATCACCAAACCTACGATGAAAACGATAGTTACCAAGTTTTACGACGCCAGAACACGTCTCTAGCCTAGACTTCTAGATGTGTTGTGTTAGATTCCAAAGCGTTTTTATGTTCATTGAGATTTATTTTATGGTTGATATTGCTTAGAAGTTTGTCTTTCAAGGTTCACCACGTGATGTAGATGTGAAATTCCTAAATATGCAATCTAAAATGATAAACAGTCGTTTAAGTTCTTTTAGCAATGAAAATCGTAGCTATAAAGGAAAGAAGATAACGATTTTCTTTCAGCAGAGAGCATAGAGCACACACTAAATGCACTTTCCTAAACCAAATTTCGCAAGCAGTCAAAATGCAGATGCACATGCATGTATTTGTTTTCCGCTTTCTTAATGTGTGAATGACAAAAAGAAAGCTAAGTACAGATCTGAACTATTTTCTTTCAAAGCGACAGTACTAACAATTTTTCTTTTCAAAAAATGAAAGGAAGACTAAGATGACACTTTTCGATTTTGAATTTAAAATTGTTTTCGACACTTGAAATACTAATAATTTCAAAATCAAGTACAAATGACAAAAGTAAAATCAACTATCTAGAAGAGGAAGACTTTACGACACTCTTCTTTTGATTCAGAATGACAATTACGACACTTGCATCAAAGACGACAGTTCGATTAGGCTACTTTTGACAAAGGAAGACTGTAAATGATTGACAAATACACAAAAACATTTACAATTCCTAACTGATGGAGGCTGAAATAATGTGAAGGAAGATGGTTTCAGCAAGAAGGTACTGATCATGAACAGCAAAACTACTGAATAAAGCTGAAAACAAGGAGAAAAACCAAATTTTAGAGAAGAAAAACAGTTCACTCAATCATCGCACCTGCAACACAGGGAAATAGGGATGCATCTCACCTGCAACACATGGGAGGTGTGATGCATCCAGGTTGCACAGTTACAGACAGTGCGATGGGCCAGGGAGCGAAACTGAGCTTGGTTTTTGCTCAAAACTTGCAGCTAAGTTCAGTGATTTAGGCTAAGTAATGATGGACAGTAAACACAAAGCATAAGGGTAAGATCTGATGAGGTTCTAAGCTACCACAAGGGCACTTAGGATGCTTTGTAAGTTAGATGTTTAGTTCATAAACCAACCTGGAGATTGACTGAAGCAGCGTTTATCTACTTTGCAATTGCATCGCAAAGGCGTTTCGAAGGCTAGCTGGCTAACTTCAGGCTTTGTCTGTAGTTTATAAAGCAAACAACAAACAAGCAAAACAAACTATTTGGTCCCCAGCGGGGTCACCATTTTGTTACAAGGAAAACTAGTGTCGATTCGAAATGCTAGTCCCACTAAGACGGGTAGCTATCTTAGAAACAAACAATGAAAGATTTTCAAGAGTTCCTTTAAGTGTGATAGATGGAAGAGAGGAAAACAGGACCAACCTGGATTTTGCACTTTGATCCTAGCTTGATTTCTCCTTCCCATGATATAATTTTCCACTCCTCTCCTACTTGCCCCGCTCCAAAGAGTACTTGTAGAGTCAAAGTAACAACAAACTATCAAAGCATCTCTATCTAAAACATCATAAACAATGCGGAATCAAAAACACATTGACCATACAATTGCATCCATAAACAATATGATTCACAAATACAAGATCATATGGAGGAAAACTCAAAGAACATTATTAATAGTAATGTAAGAGAGGATTACAACCCAGCTGTCTGATCCAGCGTTATCCTCCCAATTGTAGAAGCCCTCTTCACCTCATGAACAAACAAATCACCCAACAATGCAATGTCTCTTCTCACCAAACCAACAACACTTCCTTACAAAATACAAAATTCTAGCCTTCAGATCTCTCAGATGAGGGATCCATATATAGATGTCTTGCAAGGGTGTGAGTCAGCTCTGGGTTTTTGATTAGTTTCATTCCACTGATAGTGCTTGGTTCCACTTGGAGATTTCATGATCTCTTACTCATCTCTGGGCAAATTCAGAGAGGCAAGTGTCACAGGAGAAGTTTCTGGAAGATTCCATGATCATCCACCTTGAAAATTGTCTCTGCCATTTTTCTATTCTCACTCATCACACCCCACAGAAGGCCATTTTAGTATGCATTGCACTTGGCCAGTTAGGCAATCAGTATGCATCACACCTTGTCCATGGAGCAACCTGTATGGTCCAGTTTTGGCCAGTTCTGAGTAGTTTTTCAGCTGGAACTTCTGGGAAATGATGTAATCAGCTGAACATGATCCTTTAGGGTATGAAGCAACACTTTTAGGGACTTAAGGAGTCCTTAGTTTATGGAAATATGAGTTTGGGGTTGCAGTGCCCAAATATGTCTATAACAAGGTTCCCACACATTTCTGCTAGCATTCCATGATGGCCTCAACAAAAATAGTTTTAAGGCTCTCCCCTTTAGGCTTCACACTAAACCAAATTCACACTTCTCCCTCACACAACTAGAGAGCTACAACTATGAATAGCTTATTGTTTACTCCAAACTTAATTAGCACTAGCACACCAACATTAACACTAGCTTGTGCTTGGGAAAAGGGGAGGTTTATATAAGATGAATGGATGGGTGATGGATCCTCTTTTCATGGGAGAAGGTCTTATCTATTGAGTTAGTTCCATCATTATATGGGAAAGGATCCCAAACTGACATCCTCGACCCCATCTAGCTAAATCATTTACCAGACTTCTGTTACGAAGCTTCTAGAGCTGGAAGCTTCGGCTCTTTATTTAAAAAACTTTCCATAAGAAGACCGGCATGACTGGAACAAAGATCAGTTGCTCCAGTCAGCGCTAGGGACAATGTTAATCACTACATATCGGCGTGAGGGGGACAAGGGCCATTAGCGCTGATCTTGTAAACTGGGAAAAACAGAAGATTTTGGGAAAATGGTGCAAAAGGGAATTGTTCTGCTCATGAAGAGGGACACAATGGGAGTTTCTTCGTCAAGAGTAAGCATGTAGGGTTCACTGTAGAGGTCCTCCAAGATCAAGGAATGGGGAGTATAGGGACAGTGACAAAATTTTGTGTAACAGATGCCCCCTAAAGTGTGAAGGTCGAACTAGAGTGAGGGATGAAATGCTTTATGAATCAGTGCGGGGAATCGTAGTCTGCCGTCAGAAACCTGCAAGCAAGCATAAATACATATACATAACTAAGAACTCTATCAAATGATACATGAATCGTGGCATGGACACGACCATCCAGAGAAAGATCATGTAAATGGATACAGGTATGGGCGCAGCCATCCATCAAAGAGGATCATAATGAAACCAAGGTATGGTCGCAGCCATTCAATAATGAGAGGGATCACAGATGATAACTCATGATATGGTCACAGCCATCCATCTGAAAGAGACATGTATATCAACATAACCATGTCACATCACTTCGCAACCTGGACTTTTGTGATCTGAACCTAGGGTCTTGGGTTCCAACACGACCCGATCAAGGTACAAATTCTAACATGCAAATAGATGTGTTGACGTCGAACATGCTAGAAAGTTGCTTGATTACCAGTCAATGATGTAAATTGTTAACAAGCGCAAGAGAAACCACCAATGATGACAATGGTCCTCAAGGTACTATTAGCACAATCCACAAAATGTGAATAGAGAAACTGAATTCGACACCCGTGAAAGCACTCGATCGAAAGCCAATAATGTGAACTTGTCATCAAGTGTGAAGAAATTTCCATTAGGGCATGCAAGCTTTAAGGTACCGGAAGGGAGTCTCTCAGTCAACTTCCCGGATAATGAGTTGAAGTCGACAGGAAGTGACCGTGTCGAAGGAGGGCCATAATGTATCCCACATCATTGACGCGAGACAAAAGGATGCAAAATGATTTTGGATGATACAGAGAATCAGAGGTAAATGTAACTGCAGAAGGACAACTCTTGAACATATCAGCGACACGACTGGAAGTTTGGCAGCTTTTGGATCCATAGGATCGGTGGTCATGATGACATGGCAGAGATCAAATGGAAGGAAAAAAATGAACAGCCCAACCCAGGAAGTTCAATGATACAAAGGAGGATATCCCAACCCAACACAAAGCAGAAAGTGTCATGTTCAAGAGTGAGCTGCCGACACAACTGATTAGATTTCCAAATTTTCCCCCACCATTTCTGGTAGGTACCCAAATTATTTTTTAATCGCAAGCTTGAAGGGGATAGCATATGCTTGCACTGTAAGTTCATCCTTCAGATGAATCTGACCTAGTAAGTTTAACGAGCCCTAGGAAGGGGAAGCTCATGTTCTTCATGATGACGAATCGGATGTCGTTTAATTTTTTAACGAGTCTGATAAAGGTATAACTCGGTATCTTTTTCATGTTTAGAGAGTTTGAAAAAGACACAGAAAAGAAAAGTCCAAATGTTCCCTTTTCATACGTTTGTGTCTCTCGAGCCTGGAAAGGTATAAAATAATACTTGAGAGAACCGCTTGACCATTTCAGTCAAGAAGTACCTTTTTCGTAAATAGTGCCTCCCAGCCCGAAAAAAGGGTATACTTATACTAGGCACAATAGGTTTCGCATCCCTTAACGAGTTTGAAACAATAAGGGCATGGTTATCTTTTCGCTTTTAAAGGGTTGGAAAAGAGCTTGAAAGTAGACCCCCCATTTTATTATCTTTTACGAGTCAAAAGGCAAAAATACTCGGAAATCTTTTTGTATGAGTTTAACGAGTCAAGAAAAGAGCTGAAATGTGACTCATCATCATTGTCGAACATCCATCACCTGTCGTTGTGCAAAAAGGTAAAGTGCATTATCCAATTCTTGAGGCAAAATAGGTTAAGGTATTTACAAAAACCTATTATTCCTCATGAAAAACAGAATAAAAATGAGGAAAAGTAAAATTTTTTTACCATTTAACATTTTACCTTGAAGTGAAGACTTTTTACTCACTTTTGCCCTAATTGTTCTGGAGCAGATTGCGGGAGATCCAGGAGGTCATTAGTCGAGCGCTAGTTAGAGGTAAGAGCCAAGGCCCTGAGCTTCATTTTCATGTCTTTTATTCATGTTTTTAACCATTTTTAGGTTTTTTGTGGGAGGATTTATCAAAAAAAATTTGCCCTCAGTTGGCGCAACTTCTGGGCACGAAATCGCGCCGACCGAGGGTAATTAACATGGCCTATAGCACTGTCGGCACAATTTTTTTTAAAACAAATGCACCATGAATAGGGAAAAACCCCATATCCTCATAAAACCACCGTTGAAACTTGAAATTTATGGGCCAAGCATGATTGTTGACTCAAATCTATGGCTTTTGCACGAAAGAATCATTGAAAATGGTAGACTGAAAAGAACGGGAACATGAAGATGTGAACACCCAGGCACTGAATGATCCAAATTGCTTGGAAGCTTTGAGGGCTTGTTGGATCCTCAAATTCTTTCTCATGCCAGGGATGTGGGCCCAACATGAGTTGCTTTGGTACCTAATTAGTCTATGGGACATAAATCAGGAAATATTTGTCATTGGTGACCAACAGCTGGAATTAGAAACTTTAGATATATATTTCATTACAGGACTGTCCCAAAGAGGGTAACCAGTCAACTTATATGGGCCACGACTGATTGGGGCAAGCATATACCATTTCTCGTTGAATATTGCCCTTGTTGAAAATAGCAACAAGAAATGCTAAAAATAGCATTGTTATAGATGGTATTTCATGATATATTCCAATTTTAATTTGTCCTTGAATTAAAATTGATAATTAAAATTCGAATTTATTCTCACCAACTATTTGAAAAATAATTAATTAATTCATCTTGAGTTAATTAGTTGAAGAAATTCAAACATGAAGTCTTTGTGAAGACATGCAATAGTTATCCCTTTGATTGAGGAAGTTATCCCTTAATTAAGGAGATAAGGATGAGTTGTATTTGATTTGTAAATAGTTAGCTCAGTTAACTGAGTTAAGTCCAGTTAAATTAGTTCTAAACAGTTTGTGGAACTAATTGTGAGTTCAGTCATTTAATGCATGCATGCATGCAACTAGTGTTCCCCAGATAGTTGATTTTAGAAGTAGATTAAGTACTTTGCTTTAGTACATTGAATAATCAGTTTAATCTACAGTGAGAATTTCTACATGGTATCAGAGCAAAGGTGATCAAAGTGGAGAACAGTATACAAAGAAGGGAGAAGTTCGAAGTTTGAAGTTCTTGATTGTAGGTACAAAATAAATTTCTTATCACATCTCAAAGTTCACCAATGGCCTTCAATGGCTTGAGACTCAAGTATGCCCTCGATGGCAGCTCGAATTACATAGCATGGAAGGATCGCATGGAAGCGGTATTATAGGACAATGGTTTGAAGGACTTCATTGATCAAGAAGTCCCCAAGCCAGCAGCAGCTAATGCCCAAGAATTGGCGGAATGGAAGAAATGTGTGGCGAGAGCGAGGAGGATTATTCTAGAGGGAGTTCGAGACCATATTGTCTCGAGTCTACATGGGAAGGAGACTCCGTTTTCAATGTGGAAGACATTGAAGGATCTATATCAAAACAGTAGCGACCAGAGGAAGCCGGCGTTCAAGGACAAGCTTCGGAAAATCAAGTGCGAAAAGGGCGACACGATCTCTACATATATGAACAAGATCACCACCTGTAGAGATGAGCTTGGAAGTGTAGGAATCACGACAATTGATGATCATATGGTGAGTCTTCCTCTCCTCAGTCTTCCTAAGAGCTAGCATAGCTACCAAGATTTAGTGAATGGAAAAGAGAAACTGCCAGATTGGGAACGACTGTGTTTGGATCTGATGCAGGAGGAGATCAGGAGGAGCACTAGAGATGGTTCTTCATCTAATCATGATGACGAAGAAAATCTAGCCTTAGCGAGTAAGGCGAGGAAAGGGAAAGGGAAGCATTCCCATTCCAAATCGAGTTCTTCCCATAGTGGGAAGAAGATTGACAAATATAAAGTGCGATGATTTAATTGTCATGAGGTGGGCCATTATGCAACTAATTGTCCATTGAATAAATCCAAGAAGGGATCCTCGGAAGGATCTGAAGGTGAGGCATTGGCCTCTCAATTCGAATTGGATTTTACCCTCATCGCATGCCTGGTTTCATCGATGATGGGTTGTGGTTGGTTTCTTGACAGTGGAGCCTCATTCCACATGAATGACGATAAGAGTTTGTTCAGTACCTTGGAGGAGAAAGACCTTCAGATGCGCATAGAGATGGGTAATGATGAAAGGTATAGTGTTTCAGGAGTGGGAACGGTTGCTTTTCAGAGGGAGCATGGAGCTCTCATTACCTTAACAGATGTGAAGTTTGTGCCTGGACTGAAGAAGAACTTTGTATCGATCGTGATGTTGGAGGACAAAGGCTATGATGTTGTCTTCAGTAAGGGAAAGGTTTTCCTTAGACACATCACCATGAGACAGGTGAAGCAGATCGGTTCAAGAGTCAAGAACTTGTATGCTCTTGAGGTTCAAGATGCATGCAAAGCCTTGAGGAGAAAGGAAAATGTTGGAGACTTGGTGGTTGAGAGGGAGAGTAAATTACCTCTCAATATGCAACCCCAGAAGAAGTCTCACACAATTTTGGAGGAGCCACAATTGGAGATGCTGAGAGGAAACCGATTGGAGGTATCCACTCATGCAGAGACTTCCAGTAGGGGGAAATTTCGAGCCAAGTGGGAAAAATGATCACATGTAGCCATACCTCCAAGTGTAAGGTGGGGCAAAGTGAAGTGATAGTCCCAAGAAGGCTGAAATAGGGGCAGGATCCTTGAGGTACCCAGCCTCTTTGATTAGACCTTGCTACGGAAGCCCCGATGAGGAGTAGCAGGATTGGCTGAGTGGGTAGAGACAGATGCGAATGGAGTAGCAGAGGGAGCTTCGGCATCAGAGGTTATTTCTAGCTCAACAGGGAGGTCATTTGGGAGATCAGTTACTTACTTCTTAGTAACTGAGTTGCAGTGTAGCATTAGGCAGCACAATGCAACATTATGAGAGGAGATGCAGTGCGGATGCAGTGTTGGGAGATAGGACCAGCAACAGTAAGGATGCAGCAGGAGGAATCGGTGTGATTGATGCAATTAGAGATCAAAGTGACAGAGCCTAGAGCAGTCAGATACTAAAGAGCACAGAGGTGCAGAGTTTTCAATGGACAGAGGCAATAGCAGTCGGAGACTTTGATCACAGATGCATCATTCTGATTCAGGTTGGATATTTTTTGTTTCTGGAGTTGCTGGAGCAACAACACTAGAGAGAAGTGTTGCATGCAAAACATTCCAAAGGTTCAAGATCGAGTTCGATTTGAATGCATTTCTTGATGAGAGGGAGTGTTGAATAGTAACAAGAAATTCTAAAGAGAGAAATGATAAAAATAGCATTGCTATAGACAGCTTTTTAGGATATATTCCAATTTTAATTTGTCCTTGAATTAAAATTGAGAATTAAATTTGAATTTAGTCTCACCAGTTGTTTGAAAAATAATTAATTAATTCATCTTGAGTTAATTAGTTGAAGAAATTCAAACATAAAGTCTTTGTGAAGACATGCAACAGTTATCCCTTTGATTGAGGAAGTTATCCCTTAATTAACGAGATAAGGATGAGTTGTATTTGAGTTGTAATTAGTTAGCTCAGTTAACCTAGTTAAGTCCCATTAAATTAGTTGTAAATAGTTTGTGGAACTAATTGTGAGTTTAGTCAATTAATGCATGAATGCATGCAACTAGTGTTCTCCAAATAACTGAATATTCTCTCATAAATAACTCATGCATTTCAGTTCATACAAAGACCCAGTTGAGATTAAAGGCAAGGACAGTGTACTATCAGTTTCTATAATATTCCCATGTGAATATCTCTTGCATGCAGAAGGAATTCATTCCTTGAGGATTGTGCAGTTACTACATAGGTCAGAGCAGTGTGTGAGGTGAGAATCACATAGGTGGCAACTGGAGGACCCAGGAGAAACTGCGCAAGGAAATAGGAGGCTTGGAGGACTAAAGGAAGGCATATGTGTTGTACATTATGTCTATGAGCAGCAGTGAGGGATTGTACTGAGAGTTGGATAGCTTGAGAGATAAAGCTTTGTGTAATCCTAAGATATTTCCACTTGTATAATAATACAGATAGTGGGGTTTTTAGCTGAGGCTTTCCCCAGAGTATTCTTATGTGTTTCATGTGTGATTGAATCTTATTCTTTGTTATATGTGTTTTGTTTGATCTTTCTCAAAATCGATTAAGCTTTTGCAAGTTTGATTTTAGAAGTAGATTAGGAATTTTGTTTTAGTACATTGCATAATTAGTTTAATCTACAGTGAGAATTTCTACAGCCCTTAGGCCCTCAAATCCAAGAGTGGGAAGATTGATATTTCCATTGTTCAGGATCTGACACTGAGAGTGCTACTGTTGACTATCAACAAAGTGGCAGGGTCCCACCCAATGCACGAGATTAACAAGTCGAATTTCTTGGATGTTATTGACTGCACATCACCTACAATCTTCAACTGGTTAGAGGCCATGAAGATCAACACAAAGCGCTAGCTGATCAAAGCTAAGGCAAGGAATCTGAAGAAATTTTGCTTTAGATCTGTACTAGTGACCTTTTTCTTGGAACGGGTGCCATTTTTCCAGTACCAATTGACTGAGATAGATCCTCCCATGCCACGCAACCCACGGATGGCCCGTTGGAGTCATTTGATGCCCAGGATCATTGGGGGCCAGCACATGTCATACAGACCTACATTCTTTTCATGGCTACGATGACAGAAGATCATTGTGGAGGACTAGCCATATAGTGGCACCGACTTCCATGGAGATCCAGACATGCCGCTACCAGATGGAGAAGATTTTGACTATGAAGGTAAAAGATCACTTTTTTAATTTTGATATTTTTTAATTATTTTTGGTATATATGTGTTTATAAAATTTCGCTTTGTTAATGCAGACGTTGGACCAGAGTGCCCTGCTGGGATGTCCCCAATAGCCAAGCGCGTTTCTTGCCTGATTGATGTTGTCGCTCCTTATCAGGAGGGGAGTGACAATGAGGAGGATATCGCGAGGAACCTTAAGGTGTTGACTTGTGGTATTCCAGAGTATGCTTGGGTTGGAGACATTCCTCGCCAGTACCAGAGACACACGATGGGAGTATCGGAGCGGATACTCTTATTTCTTACTCGTGTTGCACGAGTTGTGTCATGCTACCACGATCACCATGCTGATTAGTTCCTAGGTCTAGGACTTACATTTTTTAGGCCTACATGCCACGGATATATGAGGCCTGCGAGTTGTCGATATTATTTTGGACACACATATTATTTTTTGGGTTTCTGATGTATCAAACATTATCACCATATATATGATGTATTTTCTTGCTTACTATGGTACAAAAGGTTTGTTTTATCTTTTCACATGTTTCGTAAATGTCTATCCAACACATAATTAGCTAATGCATCTGTTAATGTATTCATGCGTCTAGGAATATGATGATATGTAATGTAATCAAAATGTTTTTCCAGTAGACAAATACGGAGATACATTCTCAATATTTGATGGTTTCTGACGGAATATTGCCCGTTGAGTTGAAGGACGAAAAGCTGTGAATCCAGGCTGACAACGAACTCTCAAATGTCAAAAGCAATGGCTTGTAATAGTAGTTCGATGACCACACTTTATTCAACAATGTTATTAGTTGTACAACCTAAACAGATACCATGAAGGTCAATCAACTCACCGTTAGGGTCATAAATATCCCATGTCGTGGACGATAGGTTTTTGGTACTACGGCAAGCACCATCAGCGAAACCGATGTGAGGAGTCGCAGACATATGGAAATCAAGGAAAACATAGTAAACAGGAAAGTTATTTGAAAACTAACACACCAAACGACACTGCACAAAAATGAATGACACAATAATGTACACAAGTAACCATGCAAGATGACCTAAGCATAGTACTTCTTGAGGTAAATCCTATTCTGGGGCTTATCTAGAGGGTTTCTTTCATAATCAATAAGCTCATAGGCCCCTTTTTGCAAAACACGTTTCACAATGTAGGGCCCATGCCACATGGGTTTGAACTTACCTACCCCCAGCCTATCATTAGCTTGGTCGTATAGTAAGACCAAATCACCGGCAGAGAACGTGAAAGGGGAGACCGACTGATCGAAATGGGACTTGACCCATTTCTTTTGTGTTTTGATAACCAATGTAGCGAGACGACGAGCCTCATCCAGTCGTTCTAAATATAAGAGGCGTTATTCCTAAGGTGATGTTTTGGGGAGAAGTTCAACATCTAGTTTGAGTGAAGTAATCTTGCATTCGATCAACAATGTTGCTTCCAGACCATAGACTAGCTGGAATGGTGTGAAACTAGTTGTGTCTTTGGTCGAGGTTCAGTAAGCCCACAGAGCTGAAAAGAGCATGAGATGCCAATTTGACTTGTGCATCCCAGTAGTATGTTGAAGCATTGTAGCCAAAACCTTGTTCATGGACTCAACTTGGACATTGGCCTCAGGATAATATAGGGTCATGCCATCGTGGCGCAAGCCCAACCCGAAAGTCAACTCAACCATCATGTAATCTCTGAAATGGGAGCCATGGTCTGTGACAATGGCTTGAGGTAGCCGAACCTAGAAATAACATGGTTGAAAAGGAATTAAGTCATCGTTTTACCATCTGCAGAGTATGTAGGCATCGCTTCGGCCCATTTGGTGCAATAATCCATAGAAACGATAATATAGCCATTCCCCCCGGCCGAACGAGGGTTACATGTCATATAATCGATGCCCCATTTAGAAAAAGGACCAATGGTAATGACGGGGTGTAGGTGAGCGGGTGGGGTACGCGTCTTGCGTTGGTAAATTTGGCATTCATGGCACTTGCGAACAGCAAGGATGCAGTCCTTGAAAATGGACTGCCATAAATAATCAGCGTGAAGGATTTTTTCAGCAGTAGCATAGCCAAACATATGACCATCACATGCCCCGAAGTGGCAGTCATTGAGAACTCTTTCAGCCTCCTCGATCGTAAGGCATCGTCGAAGAACTAAATCGACACCAACACGGTATAAAGTATCACCAATAATACAGTAGGGTTGGGAGTGATGTCGAATCCTTCGGAGATCATCCTTAGTCAACGTGGACCGGAACATGGACGTCTAGAGATACACGATGATATCATCGTACCATGGATCAAGGGTGCTAATCAGGAAGAGAGTCTCGTCTGGGAGTTGTTCATCTACACCAGTAGGGAGAGACTTAGAAGGAAGGGAACAAATCAATTTGGCGAAAACGAGTGACTTCTTAGATTTGGAAGTAGTAAATACCAAATCGAATTCTTGCAAGATGACAATCCATTTAGAATATTTTCCCCCCAACAACTGACGATTCAGGATGTAGGTCATGGAGTTGCATTCAAAAATCACTATAGTCGTGTGTAAGAGGATGTAGTGTTGAAAGTGTTGAACAGCATGGATGGCAGTCAAAGCCAACTTCTCAAGAAGGGCATAACACATTTTAGTGTCGAGGAGATTACTTCTAAGGTAGTAGATAACATGTCTGTTTCCTTCGTCGTCATCTAGGACTAAGACCATAGCGATGGTGCTAGGGGTTGCAGCTAGGTAAAGGAAGTAATCTCGATAATAATCCAAGGGATGCAACAAAGGATCATTTACGAGTACGGCCTCGAGATCATCAAAATATTTTTGGGCAACCTCATCCCATACAAAGGGTGATCCTTGTTTTAGCAACCGGGTAAATCCTCTGGCTAGCCCAGCATAATTGGGTATAAAATGACGGAGAAAATTTTCCTTTCCTTGTAGGCTTTGGAGTTGGTGCAATGAACATGGAAGGGGTAAATTTACAATGACCTCAACTTTAAGTGGATCAAGACGAATACCATCCTTGGAAACGATAAAGCCGAGGAGTCGTCCAGATTCTACGCAGAAAACACATTTATGCGGGTTTAACCGAATGTTGTAGTGTCTACAGCGCAGAAAAATCTACCGAAGATGGTCAGGGTGATCTTAGCGCTTACGAGAATGAGTAGGAAGGTCATCCAAGTAAGGTTGGAAAATGTTGTGAATATCATGAAACGCATAGGACATTTCCCACTGAAACGTAGCCCCAGCATTTTTGAGGTCGAAAGGGAGCTTTTTGTACGCGAACGTACCCCATGGACAGATAAAAGTTGTCTTTTCTTGATCGGCTAATGCAATGTTGATCTGGTTGTAACCAGAAAAACCATCCATAAAGGAAAAAATCTCGCTCCTGGCACATTCATCAATGATTTGATCAATGAAGGGAGTAGGATAGTTATCTTTAGGACAAGCACGATTGAGATCTCGATAATCAACGCAAACACGGACCTTGCCTTGTTTTTTTGTCACCAGGACAATATTGGACACCCAATCTATAAAATGGATGGGATAGATGAACCCAACTTTGAGAAGTTTTTCAACTTCACCCTTGGTAGCGGTGGCCTTCCTAGGGTGCACCAGGCGGAGCCATTGGCGAACGGGCTTCGCGTGCAAATAAGTTGGTATTTCGTGCACAACAATGTTAGGAGCAATGCCAGGAATTTTTTCATAGGACCATGCAAACACATCATGGAATTCCTGAAATAGATGAGTATAAGTCTTTATCTCATCCGGAGAACAAGATACCCCGATATGGACATGTTCAACGATACCAGGCTTGATAGAAATATCAATCGGCATCGTTTGGGTAATATTACCCAAATTTCCTTCCAACCATACTTCATGAGTCATGATCGGTGGTGGAAGTGAGAGGGAGGAAACAGAGAAGAGGACTCTTCAAAAGTGGTAGACGTGACCGTCGGGCGAGGCAGGAACGAGGAATGATGATGAGTATTGGTCCAAGGTGGTTCCTCGAGAGACATGACTTCCATGATACCTTCATCAGCAAGGAAGGTCTCGGCCAAGGGATCAGGTGATTTCAAAGTGCCAAGCCACAGGGATTGAGAATACGTATCAAGAGAAGTCTTCGAAACAGAAGAATCAGACGATGCAAAACTCAAAGCCGAATCAATTTCCATGTAATTGATTTCGTCGGGACTAAGCGGCATAAGCTCGCCCCAGTTATCAACAAGATCTGGTGAAAGTATGACCCAAGGATCATATTTGATCGAGACCATGTTGACAGAAGCAACATGAGGAGGTGGGAGAGGAAAAATTCCCTTCAAGGCAGAATCTTTGAAAAGACCTACCCCCACACTCTCATAGGGAGCACTAGTGTGCTTGACATACGGAACATTGTCATCCGAGGAGGAAGAGGTAAAGAAAGATAGCTGGTCAACAGTAACAATCTTAAACAAAGTCTTTCGGTAGAAATCACATGAGAGAAAATTTTTTACCGACGTGTTTCGAACAAACAAGTGTGGTCCATCATCAGGACCAGATGAAGAGGCAAACCATGGAAAAGGCTTAAATAGTGACAATATTCCCTTGATGGGGAAAACGAATCACGTGAAATAGGGAGGAGGCTATAGCATGCATAGCATGGGTCCAGCTCCGGTCGAGCAAAAGATTGTAATTGAGATAGGCGTCAACAATCTCTACCTTGACTTTCACTATCTTTCCTTCTAGAGTAATGGCAAGGTTAGGTAAGACACTGAAGGGTCGTGAATCAAGCCCATTGAAAGCTTCCAAAGTGTTCAGGGATTGGTTCAAAGCAGGAGAACCAATAACCTTCTAGCATGTGATTGACATGATGCAGGTGGAAGCACCTTCATCTATGATAGTCCTGTGGATGGTCTTCTCATTGATGATTACCTGAATGACGAAGGTAATCTGGTGAGGGAGACGCAGAACATGGTTCTCTAGATCAAAACATATCAAATTGGAATCGGTGGGATCAATACCCCTGATAGCTGACAGCAAAGATTTATGCTGCGATGGGCAGCTTTGGAGCAACTCGAGAGCCGACATAGCTGATGGTGCCTGAGCCAAATACTCAACAATATTATAGTGTTGAGCAACTCGAGCATTAGGATTATACGAGGATTTTCATAGCACACCTTCAGAGGGTGGTTGTATAGTTGAATCAAGGTTAGGGCGCTTGATATGAAGAGGGCCAAAACTTGGGGTAGAAGAAAAAGGGGTGGCTTCTTTCTCTTTCCTAGTGGTCAGAGCAGGAGTTTGGTAATCTTTCGATCTAGTAGCCACATTAATAGGCGTACTCATCATGAACACTTGAGACCCTAAGGAAGCAGATGATTGAGGTTGGTCTAACATTTAGGTCTGTTGAGACGAAAATGGATCTTTGAGGACAGTGGGGGTCCCTTTCAGCAAAAATCTAAATTCAGATCGTCGGGGACAATCCTTAGTGTAGTGATCCTCCTCGCAAACGAGGCAAGGATACTTAGGTTTCCATTGTGAAGATTCACCAACAGACGATTTGGGAGGACCCTGTTTTGGGGCATCGGCTTTACCCTTGCCTTTTCCTTTCTTCTTACCTTTCGAGGATTTTTCCGCTGTGGTGAACTGGACAGCATGGACCTCTGAGGTTTTACGATGGCCAGGTGGATTTTGGGAAGAACTATTGGGAACAACATTTGAGACCAACTTCTGGTGTTGAGCTCCCTATAATCCGGACACATGCGCCATGATCCATCCTTCTTGTGTACCAATACTACTGGAGCAGAGAAAGAACTTTGACTCGGTTGAATTATACTAGCCTCTAGCATTTCTGCAACCACACGTTCAATTTCACTTTTTTGGACATAGGGATATCTGTACAGCCTGATGTTTGGAGGAACACTTCCTGGAATCAGATGAATAGCATGATCATGATCACGCATAGGTGGGAGACCTTTGGGAGTCTCAAATACCTTGGAATGATTGTCCAGGACTTTTTGGAGATCTGGAGAAATAGATGATTCTAATGTGGAAACATCTAGTGAACATAATTGTGCAATTACACCCCTTTGCTCCTTTTTTAGAAGGTTTGTCATACCATTAGAGCTGATTATCTTTCCTGGTTTCCCTACAATACCCCTTAATTCAACTTCCTTTCCTTCAACAGAAAATTTCATGAAAAATTCTTGAAAATTAAAAGCTATTGTACCCAAGGATTGTAGCCATTGGACTCCTAGTACAACATCAGCACCTCCCATTGGAATGGAAAGCATTGGGCTAGTCAATACATATTCTCCCATGGATAGCTTGATATTATGGCACTTTCCAGAGCAATTTATTGTTCCTCCATTTGCAATCATCACTTGACACTCTGGTGCTGGATAGAGGAAGCAATTCAATTCTTTTGCTACCCTACAATGAATAAAATTGTGGGTGCTTCCTGAATCAATCAACACTATCACCTTTTTCTTCTTGATTTGTCCTTCTATCTTGATGGTTTGAGGAGTGGTAATTCCCGCCAATGCATTACAAGATATGGTTGGATTTATTTTTTCTTCATCTAGGCTTTGTTCCTGGAGTATATATTCTTCTTTTGACCTTTCTTGCTCCTTTTCTTCTTCCTCTTCACAATCTATGTAGAATAATTTCTTCTCAGCACACTTATGACCTTTAGTGTATTTGCTATCACAACTATAACAAAGCCCTTTTGCTCTTTTTTCTTCCAATTGTTGTGGTGTCAACCTTATAGGTTGTGGAAGACTAGGGGCAAGTGCAGTTCCGTCTTTATAGTTGTGAGTGGTATGCTTCCTGGTTGCCATAATTTTGCTTTCCATTTTTCTTGCTAACCTGAATGCCTTCTCTAATGAATCAGGTTCCCAAAGTCGAACATCATGTTGGATATTATCCTTTAAAGACCCTATGAACACATCAATCCTATGCTGCTCTGGAATATCTTTTACCCTTATGTTCAATTTTTGGAACTCCTCAATGTGCTCCATTATTGAACCCTTTTGTTTGAGACTTATCAATTGGCTAAAAAAAGTGTTGCTTTTTGTATCCTCATAATGTGCTATCAATTCTTCCGTAAAAATTGCCCAAGTGATAAATTGTTTATGAGAGAAAAGCCATTGATACCATACAAATTGATTTGGTTCCAAATATAAAGTTGCCATACGTACCTTTTGTGTGTTTTGCACATTATTGAGATCGAAGAACTGCTCCATCTGTAATATCCATGTGGCGGGATCCTTGCCATCAAACTTCCTCATATCGATTTTTGGAATATGGTGGGTCTTTGATCCAACATTAGAATCTATGGAATCATGATTAACATTACTTTTTTTCACATCATGAGTTTCCTTTACAACCTTTTCACCATTAGTAAGTATCTCTTGTAGAAATGTCAAATCTGTCTTCAAATCTGCCATGTCTGTCTTCAAATTTGTCTTCAAACTTGCCATGTCTGTCTTCAAATCTGTCTTCAAACTTGCCATGTCTTTCTTCAAATTTGTCTTCAAATCTATCTTCAAATCATCCATCTTAGCTTCCATGCCCTTTATCTTAGATTCCACGCCATCTATCTTAGCATCTGTTAGCTTTTGTGAGCGTGACATTTGTTGCACTTGTTCTTGTAATTTTGATATATCATGTAGCATTTCTTCCTCTTCTTCATGAGTCATGCTAGAGCTTTCAGGTTCCTTACTAGGTGTTTGCATTTTCTTTCCTCGGGGCATCAGTTACCGATAATAATGCTTTACTAGGCCTTTTGAATTCCTTCAAACCAAGCTTATGCAAAAATAAAAAATAAAAACTACACACCTTTTTTTTACTTTGTAGAAGCCTGATACTGAATCTGATGTACCTCTGTAATTTCGAATCATCCAGTTCTGAAATTGTGACCTGTAGTAGCCTTCTGTGTCCTCTTTCCAATGCCACTAGTCTGAACCAAATTGGATTCTCCAAGAAAGAGTTATGCACAATCTCCCGCAGTGACCTGATTATAAACTGGTTCAGTAGAGCGAACTTGTATGAAGTGCCACGTATCACTGTTTCAACCTTTGACTCTAAAAAATATATAAATGAAAACTACAGTCCGTCCTCTTTCTGTACCTTCTTACGAAATTTCAATCCGATGCTCAGAAATAAAGTTATGACGATTTTCCCTAGGTCACCTGTTTTGAGTGTAATTCAGGAGTCTGCAAAAAGACCAACTTCCTGAGATCATATCTCCGAAAACATCGCGCGAAAAGCTCTGAAATTCGGACCCAAGGTTCAGCGCGATTTCTTCTCAAATGGGTTTTTTCTTGCGATTTCTGAAACGTCACAGAAAAAAAGTTATAGCGAAAATGCCACGATGACCTGTTTGGAGCAGCGAAACCCTAGAATCCAAAGCTCTGATACCAAATGTTATGAAACCAGCTCACAAAAAGATAGAAAAGAGAGATCCACGCCTTAGAATTCAGCCTCTTTGAGGGGGAAACCTCCTTTACATTACATAAATGAACAATTCTTGGATGATTCAAATAACAAAACCTCCTTTCTATATATAGGAGTCTATGGAGTCACAATATAATCCAGCCGACCTAACAATAATAATATAAAGCCACAAAAATAACAATAGAGGGATTCTATGGGCACATTAATAACAATATGGGGGTAATGGGGGCACAACAATATAAATAAGGGGTATAACTACAATAGTAATGGGGTAATCACTAGTATTATAGGGACCCAACAGAAGATTTCGCAAGGGTCTGGGATACTGAACCAATAACTCCATCGACAGGAGGTACAGTTTGTGCCTATGATGTTGTGGGATCAGATGATGACCGTGGAGCATCGGGTAATAACTCATACAAAGTGCCAGACTGAGAGTAAACTAGATCTAAGTACTGGGCACGAGAAATGGCTTGTTCTTCAATAACGCATTCACCCGTAGCTATATCGCGAGCAATTGGGGCCACGAATTATTTAGTGAACCATTTAGGGAGCAACTGGTCAGCAATCTCAAATTGATCAGGCAACGTCTACATCTCCATTCATGGATGTGATCGAAAATGTGTGTCGCGGTATCTTGCTTAAGCGATGTGAGCAAATAGGTGTCAGTTTCATAGCGAACCGGCAGCTCAAAATGCATGAGGAAAGCCATGTCTAAAGAGTTAAAGTCATGGTAAGTACTTCGAGGAAGCTCGATGTACCACTTGGCTGCAGCGCCTTTGAGGGTTCATTGTAAAAGACGGAGATGAAAGGAATCGTTAACGTAAGATTTTGAAGAGCACCAGAGCTGATATGTCATCACGTGGTCTTGAGGATCTTCCTTTGATTTCCCATCGAAATTTAGACAATCACTCTGTATCTTGGATGGCACCGGAGGCCAGTATGGTGAATGAAGGATTGGATCATTCATAAGGTGAGACACATCTGGCAACTCTAATGTGGCCAAGAATGGAAACTAAGTATTAAAAGGCATAGGAGGTCGGTAAGTGGGTCCGAGCGGAGGAGCCGATCCCTGCTGGTAAGGATTTTGACCCCACAGTGGGGGATTTTGGCCATATGGCATCTGATGTTGCCCCCATTGTGGGTTACCTTGGCCATAGGGAGGATTTTGACCTTGAATACCTTGGAACTATCCAGTCATAAGTTGCTAATAAGCAACGTACGAGTTAAAAGATTGTTCAGATCATTGACCTTGGACATATGGATATTGTACCTGTTTTCCTTGAACATATGGGTGGTGAACCTATTGTCCTTGAACAAGAGGATTTTGGACCTGTTTTCCTTGGGCATAAGGTTGATACACTTGTTGCCCTTAGACATAGGTAGTTTGTACCTGTTTCACTTGACCAAAAGGATTTTGAATTTGTTGACCTAGGGCATTGGGGTTTTGTACTTGGTGCCCTTGGCCAAAAGGATTTTGGACCTGTTGACTAGGACATTAGGATTTTGGGCTACTGCTACAGGACTTGACCCTGGCCTTGCCCTTGCAAGGATTGACCCTCCTGATATGTATACAAGGGTTGTTATTGCACAGGTTGGTTTTGTTGTTGCAAGGGTTGGCCTTGCAGCTGAAAAATTTGTCCGTGGGGCTGCAGAGGTTGGCCCTGCTAGGACATGGGCTGGGAGGTTTGCGTAGCATAGTGCATCTACTGTTGCATGGCTTGCTGCAATTGTTGCAAGGGTTTCCCTTGCGGTTGTTGTAGTTGACCTTGCTGCGGGATCACTTGCCCTTGCTATAATAAAGGTTGCCCTTGCGGTAAAAAAGGTTGCCCTTGTTGTTGTAGAGGTTGTCCTTACTGTTGCAAGGGTACTTGAACAGTGCTCGAAAAATTTCTGAACTGAATCTAGCCATAGCCACCCTGGAAAGTGGACGAGCCAGGTTGAATGTACTACCCGGATTGAAGGGTGTAAGGTTGATTAACCATTCCTTGAGAACCATGTGGAACGTAAGGATTTGATATTAGACATGAGCCTCATAGAGCTGTTGATACTAGACATTGCTCGACCCAGACAAACCAATGGGATTTTGAACTTGTTGGTACTAGACATTGCTTGATCCAGTAGGATCAGTAGGGTTGTGAATAACGACAGAAGAAGGCTAGTTCATACCAAGCATATGAGCTTGTGAGCCACTCACATCGGTGGTGCCTGACACCATAGAAACATTCAGGTTTTGCCCCCTGGTGAGCACCAATATTGCAGCAATAATGCTGCAACTGCTGGGCTTCCTACTTTACTTTTATCAACCCGGTAGTTCGTAACAAACTTGGAAGCGACGGTGTTGTATGCACAAATACTAGTTCTTACTGCAGGCTGTCACTTGGTCAGCTGGCCCAAGATCACTAGGAGCTCAACCCAACTTCTATGGATTCTAGAAGAAGCTCTATGTGTGATGAAAGAGAGGAAATCTTACTCTACAGAGGCTACTCTACTTGCAGAAAGGAAAAGGACTGAAATGTAAAGTAAACCTAGCAAACCCTACTTAACCAACTAATCCTAATTTTGCAGAAAAGGAGATGAAAAACCATGAAATGAATGCCATTACCTACTCAAGAAGTAAACGACATCTTCTCAAGCTATTTCTAGAATTAAATAAGGAAAAAACATCTTTTTGGATTTTTATGTATTTTTATGTGAAATTATCGTGCATGTAATTTATTTGTTTGTGAATGTGGCAGTGATTAGGTGGCGATGGAGGGAGACTTTGGGATTTTCAGAGGTGTAGGATGGTGTGGATGGGTCCTAGGAGGTCTCAGGTGGCCTCCTGGAGGCTTTTCCTACAATCGGACTTCAAAAAGAAGCATACAGGAAAATCTACAGGAGGCTGCAGGGGACCTACAGGAGGATGCCGAGAGCAGTTTTGGAGGTTTTGAAGGTAGAAAAGCAGGTGGAAAGGGTAGCTGAAGGCTAGGATGATGTGTTAAGGTGTATAGGGTCCACCAAGAATTGTTGGGAGAGGGAAATATGGTTGGAATTGTTCAAGGAAAGAAAGGAAACTCTATGGGAAAAGTGCAGAAAACTAAGGCAGGTTTGTGAGGAACTTTGGGTGACCTGTGGGGCATAGATCAAAGAGAGATTGTTATGGTTAATTGGCTGACTTGTCGTGAGAAGAGATATGCTGCCAGAGAACTGAAAATCAAACAATGAGATTAAGAAAGCGAGGAAACTAAGTACATCAAAAAAATAGAATTTTGCATCAAGCTAATCTAGATTATGAGCTATGGAAAGAAATGTTGAAAATGCTATAATGAGAGAAAGCATGGAAGCAAACTTATTGCAAGACAAAAATGAGCATGGTGAAATAGATCTAAAGCAAAGAATTAACCTTCTAACAAACTGCAACACTAGAAATCCTATGGAGAAGGCAAATCTGTGTTTTTGTGGCAACAAGAGGGTCTTGGCCTTAGTTCATGGTCCCAAAGGGAGGAAAGGAGGCCAAGGCTCTGTTGACGGAATTTTTGTATCTTCTTTCTATCACTTTTTGACCTGCTACAGAAAACTTAAATGGAAACAACCTTATATATCACTAAAAGCAACCTATTCTTAACCAAGAAAGAGATTTATCTAACAGCAACTAATCCATAAACTGAAACAAAGCATATAAATACAAACAAGAGGAGCTTGCCTGCTTGGATTGGGCCCTAACCCAAGAGCTTCAGCCCTCTGAGGTAACTCAATGCTAGCTCAAAAAGGATCTCATCTTTATTATCAAAATAATAATAGGAATACATGAAACTGTCAACAAAATAAGCTCGAAGTTGAGCAGAGCAAAGATGCAACAAAAATTTGAAAATTTGACTAACTCCCTAATGAAGCCCTAGGCCTCTCTACTTATACAACTGCAGCTCCCAACAGCTTCCTTAAAATCAGGGAGGCTTGGCTCCCAAAACTTGAGATAAACAGAAGTTATCCTCCACTTGCTCGATTGCCTCCTAGTGCATTGATGTGGTTGTTTGTGCTCCGAGCTGCATGATGGAGAATTCGAAGTGGGGAGTCATAAATGAGGGGGATACCCTCCTATAAATCCTCTCCCTTGTCTTCTTTGAATTATTGGTTCCAATTGTCCATTAAATCTTTGACTTTATCTCCAAAATTGAACAAAAATCTGCATTAAACACATATTAGACTCCATGGCATAATGACCAACCCAACTCACTCCATAAGCATAAATATAATCAAAAAACATGCAATAAGCTAAGAGAATGGTTGATTAAACTATGTTAGGAGGCAAAATGAGCCCATATAATTACCCATTTATGGGGCTCATCATCACCCCCTACTGAAGGTGTTGCTCATCCTCTGAGCAACTTAATCCATCTCCTCATCTTTGATGGCCCTGATGGCCTCCCTGACATCCCATGCTTCTGATGTGAGGTCCTCTTCTTTGTCATGGAATCCTGCCTTTCTGTCCACCTCTTCCCACTGTTGTTGTTCTTCTTCCTCTTTTCTGCCTTCTAGCATTCCTAGCAGCAGTGGGGGACTCAATTTGAGGCCAATCCAATTGACCTTCAAATTCTGCATAGAGTGCTTGTACAGTGGCACTCTCCTTAATGCTTCTTTCATCCTTGTTGGGGAGTGATACTCCCTGATCTACAGACTGTGTGGTAGGGTGTTCCACCTCCTCATACAAGCATGAATACAGTCATCCCCCAATAACCTTTCCATGTCCTCAAAATGTGCAATGGCTTGAGCCTAATCATTGATATACTTAGGGGCAATTTGGGGGTTATTTGCAAGTAGCTGGTGTGTGCTAATGAGAGCCATGGGGTCTGATGGCTCAGCTCAAATCATGAGGGGCTCATTATGCTCCTTTATCATCAACTTCCTTATCTCTGTTGCCCTTAACTCCTCATGATTCATCCATGATGCCATGGCCATTAGTTGCAGGTCCCCTAGCCTAGCATTCGCGTCCCACACATTCATATCGGTGAGGGCCATGTTATGCAAATAGAACTTTGTTATTTTTGCCTTGTCTTCTGATGAACTTTGGTCACATAGGTCCATAAACTGTTTATAATCTTGGAAAGGCATTTTGCCTCTCTGTGCAAAAGTCTTTATCTGAAACTACAGCCATTTGTCCTTGAGGTATAATCCATATGATTTTGTTGTTGTTCTGCACTGCAGTTCCTCCATAGACCAGCTGGCCATGCATGCCAGTTGTGTCTCCCTCTCTTGCAACTGTCTTCTAAGTAATGCATTTTCTATTTCCAAGTGTGTTCTTGTGGTTGCCTCTCTATGTCTTACAGCACTTAACTCCCTTCCCATTTCTCTAAGCTTGTTCTCCATGTGGCCAATATCCTCTACTCCCTTGGATTCGGTGATTTGCATCCACCTATGGCTCCTTATTCTTTCTTTCTCCAACTCAAAGAAAAGTGGGATTGCAAATTTTTGTGGAATGATTCTTCCCCCCTCAAGAAGACTATAGTAAGAGCCCAAACTAGGCTAGGGATCAGGTTCTTGAGTCTTTTTTTCTTCCTCCTTCCCCTGTGGCTGTCCTTCTAGTCTTTTTTCAAGTTTTTCGGTCTCCTGTAGTCTTGATAGGGTCTCCTGTAGAATAGTTTGTGCCTCCTGTAGAACTATTTTTTAGTCCTGTAGTTGCACTCTTTCCTTCCAGTTGGAAGATCTGGGAGTCCCTCTTTCATATGTGATAGGGGTTTTAGATGGAGATTCTTCCCCTTTGATAGTGGGTGAATCTTAAATTACAATGGGCACTTTAGAAGAAGGCTAGGGCTTCCCTTGTTTGATCCTTGTGCTCTTCTGAGCCCTAAAATACATTGAGGTTTGCCTCTTCCTCTTTTGTTTGGGTTTAATTGGGGTGCTGAGGGTAGCGAGAGCAGTTTCTACCTCCCTTTCTAGGGTCTCAGGAGACACTTCTGTCTTTTCTGCCCCTTTCTCCTCTCCTTATGTCTTTTTCTCTGTCTCTGCTAGTTTTGTTTCCTTTTGTTATGTTTTGTTTTCTTCCTCCTATGTTTTGGTTTCCTCCCTCTCTATTTGACCCTTAGTTTCCTCCCCTTATCCCCCTTGCTTCTCTTCCCCCTCACTATCAGAAGGACTGAGATCATATGTGAGGACCTTTATATCATCTTCTACTGTCATGTTTCGGAAGATTTCCCATGCTATGGGGATTGTGAAGGTATGGAGGGCTTCTTCCACTAACAGTTTAATTAACCCATGGTGAACCAACTGATCTAGACCTCCTACCTTCAACTTAATGCTGGAGTCTATGAGGGACTACAGGAGAAAATAGGGGATGCTGAGTTTCTGGGGTGTTGGAGTGTCCATGCCATATCTCAGCTCATGGAGAAGTCTAAAATGGTAGCCATAAACTATGCTATACCTCCCTTCACAGGAAATATATTTGATAATCTAGTAACTGACCTCATCCCAAGGGTAAGGTATGCTTGTCCTTATAATTCCATTCTTGTCTTCTACAGGATGTTCATTATTTTGGAAGAAGTTTTTCTTGGTAGACTGTCCAATTGGCTTTTCATCTTTTCTCCAAGGTAATCCAAGAGGAAGGGTGGTAACCCTACTGATAAATTCTGGAGTGATTTCCATGGAGAGACCTCTAAAAGTAATAGTGGCATGGGTCCTTGAGTGAGGGACTAAAAAAGGGCAAACTCCTAAGCCACTTCTTCATCAAACCCTCGGAATTTCTCAAAAAATGGCATCCAATTTGCTTTGGTGAACATGGCTACTACTTCTGGATGTTCATGGAGCCTGGTTAAATTTGTGGGCTCCTTCCTCATGAATCCCCCTATCATTGTGCTTATACCCCTTTTGAACACCCAAGGTAGAGATGGAGACAAGAATTTTGAAGAAACAGGAAAACAGAGGAAAACAGTTTTTTTTAAGAAAACAGGCAGAAAATTTTATGTAATTCCTCTTCTTCTATGGACTCAATTTCTCCTTAAAATTATATCATTCCTTGCACATATTGATAATAAAGGTGGGTATGCATAGAACCTACCTCCTCAAGCTAGAAATCGAGCAAAAGCCTCGTGTTTTCTCCTCAAAAACAGCTTACTGGCCCTCTTGTAGAACTGCCTGTAGGTGCTCTTGTAGAACCTGTAAGTGCTCCTGTAGAATGCTGATAGAAAGAGGATGGATGAAAGCGATGGAGAACGATGGTTTCGAGGCTATGGTGGTGACAAAGGGCTTGTTGCAGCTAAGTGGATGAGGATGAAATGGAAGAAAAGGTGGTGAAGGAGTTTCGAGGAGTACTTATTTCTTCTTTGGGATATTTTCGGTGATGGGGTGAGCTGGCAAAAATGTATGTTGCCATATTTGGACCGTTGGTCCCCAATGCCTTGTCATCATGGCTCTTTCCTACAATCACTTCCCATCATTGCATCGAAGTTTGCATATCCTCCACTACCTGTCCTTTAGATTTTTCTCTGAGTTGACTAGGCACACGTGTGGTGGCATCTCCAGATGAGCGCAATCAACTGGATGAGGGTGGCTAGTTAACTGGCCACCTTTTCTTGTTCAACCCTAACCATATCATTCACTTATGCATATTTTCCAATTACACAGATGCAACAGAGGAGAGGGTTAGTCACTTACCTGCGAGTTGAATGTACGTGTTGTGAGGCATTTTGGTTCCTTTTGTTGTTGCATGCTTGTATTTCAGTTGTTGCATGCCTTTATCTCCTCTGCTGCATGCTCTCTACTTCCTGATGTGTGGCTAGTTTGCTTTGTGCAGGTATCCTCTGGCTGGATCTAGCTTCAGATATCCCCTTCAATCCCATGGTTGCACTTCTTTTGCTACTATGGCTTGATATTAATGGGATCAGCTGCTACAGGAATTCCTACAGGAGCTCATGTAACTGCTTCTCCCTTTAAAATTTTTAGCTTATTTTTGTGCTAGGAGATATGAGGATGATGCCAGAGATACTGATGAAGATGGAGAGGTACTTGGTAAGCTGCAGGTGAGGCTTGAGGTGCTTCTCCCTTTATTTTTTGTTTTTTTCTAAGAACACGTTTCTGTGTTTTTTTCGGCAGGAAAGGAAAAAATGATGATGATGAGGTGGTGCACGTGTTGGATGGATGGAAATGAGGGTGGGTAGTTGTAGGAGGGTCTACATGCTCTTGATGAAGCCTCCTAGCCCCTCAAACTTCTTGTTGTAACCATTTCTGGCTCTCTGTGATTTCTACAGGAGCCTCTTGTAGAACACATAGGGCCTCCTGTAGAACACACAGTTTCCGGAAAAAAACACAGTGGGGTGGAAGAAAGGTCAGAAATGATGGAGAAGAGTGTGGGGGAGATGGAATAGGCTCTGTGGCATCTTCTTTTGCTCCCTGTGGTCCACCTGTAACCTGCAATGCACATTTAAAAGTCAATTCTCTTTTCCTTCTTTTCTCTGCTTTTTTCTTCTTTCTTTTTGAAAGACAACTAGGGCGCCTCAAGGAGGTTTTCACCCTAATTTCTTGCCTTGGGCGACTCCAAGGGAGGTTTTCAGCCAGGGATCTTATTCTCTCTCTTTTTTGTTTTTGTCATCATTAGGCCGCCTCAACAGAGGTTTTCAACCCATTGATGGGACTCGAGTGCCTCATGGAGGTTTTCACTTGAGTCCTTATTATTATTATTTTTTTCTTTTTTCAGTGAGTGGGTGAAGTGGAGGCTAAGACCTGCTCCATTACCATCACTATCTTATTCAAATCTTTAGTGAACTCTCTCTTGGAGAGGGGCTTCTTGTAAATTTTCAACCTATGTCTATTGACAAGTATGGGGATGGCTTCCTCATCAATGGTTCTAATCAGAACTAAACCATTATCATTGCATTTTTCCACCGTGTAGGATCCCATCCATCTTGTCCTCAGTTTGCCTTTGAGTCTTTAAACCTTCAGTCATAGAGAAGTTCCCAATCTCCCTCTTGGAATTGCTTCTCCCTTATATTTTTTTCATGCCATATCTTCCTCTAAAGCTGAACTACCTCTGTGTGGAGAAGGGCCTGCAATCTTGTTCATCCAATTGATTGATATGGAGTAGTCTTTCCCTCTGTGTGTGGCTGAGATCTAGGTTCAGCTGAGCTGCCATTCTTAGTGTATTATATTCAAATTCTATTGACAGCAAAACCTTCTTCCCATAGACCAGTTCATAGGGTGTAAACCCTATGGTGGTCTTCCATGTTGTGTTGTAGGCCCAGGTTGCCTCAACTAGTCTATCCGCCCAATCTTTTCTATTGTTGCTCACTACCTTGGTAAGAATTCCTTCCAAAGCTCTATTAGTGACTTCCACCTACCCATTGGCTTGTGGATGGTAAGGGGTGGAAGTCCTGTGCTTGATTTTATGATGTGTGAGCAAGTCTTCAATCAACTTGGAAGTGAATTGACTGCCTTGGTCTGTGACCATTTCTCTTGGATACCCGAACTTATAGAATATGTTTTCTCTCAAAAACTCAGCTACTTTTTCCTCTGTTGCTACTTTGATTGCTTTTGTTTCTGCCCATTTTGTCAGATAGTCGATGCACACAATGATATTTCTTCTATTTTGAAGGAGGGTTGATGCGACCCACAAAGTCCATGCCCCACTTCTCAAATGGCTCAAAGGTCACTTGAGGTTGCATGGGCATCTCATCCTTTGGAGTAGGTTTCCCCATCCTTTGACATCGATCACATTGGCTGGTATACCTCCTCACATCTTGATGAAGAGTGGGCCAATAGTAGCCTGCTTGCAATATTTTGAAGGCAATCCTCTTTGCTGCAAAATCGCCTCCACAAGGCCCGTCATGACAGGTCAAGAGAATGACAAAAACTTCCTCCTCCCTAACACATCTTCTCAAGATCTGATATGGGCCAATTTTGAAGAGATTGCCCCCAATCTAGGTGAAAGGGGCGCTTTTCCGCACGATCTTTCTCTTTTCCTTTGAGGACAGGTGTGGTGGGAACTGTGCTAAAACCAAGTAGTTTGCTATATCAGCAAACCATGGAGAGAGTACTGAGATAGAAAACAAGTGTTAATCTGGCATTTGATCATCCACCATTCCTTCTTCACCTACAAGTAAATTTACTCTAGACAAAAGGTCAGCAACAACATTTTCGTTACCAAGCTTATCAACAATGGTCAAATCAAACTGCTGCAATAAAAGCAACCATCTAATAATGCGAGCATTTACATCTAGTTTTTTCATGAAATATGTAATTGTAGCATGATCAGTGTGTACAAACATTTGATAGACTGTGACGTAATGTCTTAATTTGTTTAATAAATGCACTACAGCTAGGAGTTCCTTCTCGGTTACCATGTAGTTTAACTCTGTCTTTGACAAATTTTTACTTATGAAGTATATGGCATAAGGTAACTTTTCATCAATTTGTTCTAAGGCTACTCTTATTGCTTTGTTCGAGGCATCTATGTGAATGTGGAAAGGCAGGGCCCAGTTTGGGCCTCTCAAAATTGGGGCAGTCACAAGTTTTCTTTTCAAGGTATCTAGGGCTTCTTGACAGCTTTTGGTCCATATAAATTCGACATCTTTTCCTAAAAGACCAAACAATAGAGAGGCTAACTTACTGAAATCTTTAATGAATCTTCTGTAATATCCAGCTAAGCTTAGGAAACTTCTGACATCTCTCACCTTTTGAGGAGGTGGGACCCTTTGGATGATGGAAACTTTGTTGGGGTCCACCTGCAATCCTTGTTGAGATATTGCATGACCTAGCACGATCCCTTCAGTCATCAAAAATTCACATTTTTCCAAACTGAGGGACAGGTTCATTTCAATACACTTGTCCAAGACTTTTCCAAGGTTAGATAAAGCTTCCTGAAAGTTAGAACCATAAGGAGTGAAATCATCCATATATTTCCACTGCATCATGAACCAGTTCAGAAAATATACTCAATATTGCTCTCTGGAAAGTGGCTAGATCATTGCACAAACCAAAAGGAAGGACCTGATATGCAAAGGTACCCCAAGGACAAGTGAAAGTGGTCTTATCTTGGTCCTTCGGGCTGATTTGAATCTGATTGTACCCGCTAACCCATCTAGGAAGGAGAAAAACTTTTTCCCCGCCAGACCATCTAACACTTAATCTATGAAAGGAAAAGGAAAATGGTCCTTTTTAGTGGCTTTTTTCAATTCCCGATAATCGACACAGATTCTCTACTTATCATTTTTCTTTGGCATTAGCACCAAAGGAGAGACCCATTCGCTGTCAGAGATGGAGTAGATGAATCCTGCATCAAGTATTTTTTGCAATTCTTCCTTAACAATGTCTTTAAGAGCTAGACTCATCCTCCTTTGAGGCTACCTGACTGGTTTGCAATCTTCCTTCATGTATATATGATGAGTACATACTAAAGGGTGCACTCCTTTCATCCTTATAACTCCAGGCGAAGGCATCTAAATGTTTTCTCAATAAGCTGCACAGCTCCTCATGTGAAGTGGATAGGGATGAATTGATTTTCAAGGTTCTTTATGGGTTGAACTCTATATTCTTAATACGGAGAGAGGTTGGGTTGGCCACACAGAGATCAGTTAAGGGATTGTTTTGGGTTTCTTTCACTATTTCTTCTAATGCAAGGTACTGGGGGGTGGATTTTGAATTAAATTTTCGATGATATCATCCTCATCTTGCGGTTCCCCCCATGGCATTTTCTAATGTACAAAGTGGTGCAGAATAGACTTCATCCTCATCCTCCTTCCCAAACGAGAGAGGTAGATCATGTTCTAGCAAGGGTTGGGCAGGAGGGTATAGGACTAACTACTTGGACATATGCCCGTTATTGATGGTCATGTTCCCAGCCTGACAACTGATATAGGCATCGGCAGTAGCCAACCAAGGTCTTCCGAGGATGAGAGGATACCCAGTGAGCTTTTCCTTTGGCTGGAGAACCAAGAAATCAGTAGGGTACTCCCAAGAATCAATGGAGACCATCACATCTTCCACAATCCCCTCAAGGGTCACGGTGGAACAGTCTGCTAGTTGCAGTACTATCGTGGTCTTCCTCAAGGAGCCCTGGAGGTTAAGTTTGAGCATGGTGTCATTTGCCATCACATTAATGGCAACTCCTAGATCAATCAAGGTGTGTGGGATCATGGTGCCATTGATGTGGACATCAACTACTGGGCTTCCAGGGTCCAGATATTTCGAACAGATTACCTGCCCCAACCTCAATTTGGACAGTTGTCCTATGACATTGATGGTTGGGGCATCTCCCTTGCGCCTACCTGGATGCCTAAAGCACTTCTCTTTTATCAACCGATTGTATATAGGCACATCTTTTATGGCTTGGAGAAGTGGTATCTTTACATATAACTATTTCAATTCTCTCAGAAGCTCAATTTCTTCTGGGGTGGGTTGTGTTGTCCCATATAGTCTCTCAAGAAAGGGTGGAATTGCTTTAGTTTCACTTTCCTCTTTATCTTCCTCAACCTCCTTAGGGGGAGGCTGGCTATCTAGGAGAACCTTCCCAGATCGCAGGTTAATTTCCTGAATCTCCACAGCATAAGTTGTGCATGATGGTTCCCCACTATATACTTGTTGAGCCTGTCTGTTGTTTGGGTTCGGGTTCGGCTAGGTAGGCATTTTGGGTTGCCTTGGTGGAGCAGGAGGCAATGGTTGTGGTTGAGCAGGTGGTGAAGGCAAAAGAATGGGAGGAGAGTTGTACTGGGGCCTCCACCCCTGATGAGTTGCATTCCACTAAGGTTGTGGCTGAGAATAGGATAGAAATGAATGAGCCGCTAGTTGGGCATGATACTGAGATGGATAGGACCAAGGAGGAGGCATGGACCAGGAAGGATGAGCAGGAGGGCCCCAAGAAGGTATGGGAGTGACTTGGTTTTGGTTGTAGTATGCTTGGGATATCCCTTGCATCCCATGCTGGTATGGTCTAGGTCCATGTGGTCTCCTCTAGTTCATGAAATAGAGTGGTTCAGTGGCTCCTTCGGCCCCCTAGTATACAGCTTTAAGTCCAGGCAAGGAAGAGCACTTGTCTGTAGAATGATCTTCTTCACAGACTGAACAAACCTCTATAGAGTTCAATGGGCATTCGTTCCTAGGATGCCTCCTAGTGCACCTAGGATGAAAAATGGCCAAAGCCCTCTCTACTTCCTCTTGTTTCCTTTTGATATGCAAGGTATCCATTTACATGGCAAGAGTCTGCAGCATCTCACTCTTAAAGTCTTCTAGCATGTTTCCAAGTTCACCTTTGATGGATGAATTGGATGAGGAGGTACTGGCTATGGGTTGACTCCCCCTACCTCTCTTTCTTGCTGCTCTAGAATGATTTCTAAAGACAGTCTTTATGTCCTCATAAGGTAGATGGTATATGTATCCCCTAGCCAATAAATGGAGGGTGTCTAGAAGGACTTCCAGAATTCCCCTGAGCAGGACCAAATTCAGAGATTCGGGGTCAATTGTACACCTAGCCGTTTTGTAACTGAGTTGGAACCTCTCTTCATAATCTTCCAAGGATTCATCACTTCCCATGGTCATCCAGAAGATTTCTTCCTTGGTATCTTTTGACCTATAGTAGTCTCGGTATTTGTTATTAAAGGCCTGTTGCATCTGAGCCCAAGTTGTGATGCTATTGCTAGGTAGCCCCATGAACCAGCACAATGCTGCATCCTTGAGAGTAGAAGGAAATAGTTTCAACTTTTGCTCATCTTCTACATAGTCATAGGTTCGACAGATAATAGAAAACTCAAACAAAAAGGTGTCAGGATCTTCTGTAGTCAAACCATGGAAGTGAGGTAGGGTTGAGGGACTTATATTCTTCATTTTGGTGTCCCCATTAGTTTCCCGGATGGGAAAGGTACCCTCTACTCTTTCTCCATTCCCCCTAGCATTTCTGTTTTCACCCATTGTTTAAGGAGGGATGTCTTCTTCTTCTTCTTCCCCTATAGGTTCTTCAAATATCTCTGGTTGTTCACCTAAAGGTTCTTCTTGATCACTGCCACCGAAGAAGAGAGAAGGGTGGCTATGTGATGCAGTGGGGGTGTTGGGCAAGAATTTTTATGAATTATCTTTGTTTCCACGAGGCCTGAAAGGAAATATTTTTCGTTGGTTTTGTTTTTTTTTCATTGCTTGTACCTGCAAAACTGAAATTAATTGAACAAACAAATTGCAACTAACTGAAATGAACTTGCTGAAATGAAATTGTAGAACTGAAAAGGAAAGCAAATGAAATGCAGAACTGAAAGCAAGGAAATGACTAATCTACTTTTGCTGAAATGAAGTTGCTGAAATGAAATTTGCAGAATTGGAAATGAAAGCAAATGAAATGAAGAACTGAAAGCAAGGGAATGACTAATCTACTTTTTCTGAAATAGAAATTGAAGAATTGAAAATGAAAGCAGGGAAATGCGGAAACTGAAAGAAACAACTACTCTACTTTTGCTGAAATAAACTACTTAGCAGAAGGTTGTGATAGAAAATAGAAGAAAGAAATAATCACAAAATACTCTGACGCTTCCCCGGCAACGGTGCCAAAAAGGTGGTGAGCACCAGTATTGCAATAATAATGCTGCAACTCATGGGCTTCCTACTTTACTTTTATCAACCCGGTAGTTCGTAACAAACTTGGAAGCGACGGTGCTATATGCACAATTACTAGTTCTTACTGCAGGCTGTCACTTGGTCAGCTGGCGCAAGATCACTAGGAGCTCAACCCAACTTCTATGGATTCTAGAAGAAGCTCTATGTGTGATGAAAGAGAGGAAAGCTTACTCTACAGAGGCTACTCTACTTGCAGAAAGGAAAAGGACTAAAATGTAAAGTAAACCTAGCAAACCCTACTTAACCAACTAATCCTACTTTTGAGGAAAGGGAGATGAAAAACCATGAAATGAATGCCATTACCTACTCAAGAAGCAAACAACATGTACTCAAGCTATTTCTAGAAGTAAATGAGGAAAAAACATCTTTTTGGATTTTTATGTGAAATTGTCGTGCATGTAATTTATTTGTTTGTGAATGTGGCAGCAATTAGGTGATGATGGAGGATGACTTTAGGATTTGCAGAGGTGTAGGATGGTGTGGCTGGGTCCTTGGAGGACTCAGGTGGCCTGCTGGAGGCTTTTCCCGCAATTGGACTTCAAAAAGAAGCCTACAGGAAAATCTACATGAGGCTGCAGGGGATCTACACGAGGTCTATAGGAGGTCTACAGGAAGTTGTCAAGAGCAGTTTTGGAGGTTTTGAAGTTAGGAAAGAGAGTGGAAAGGGTAGCTGAAGGCTAGGATGATGTGTTAAGGTGTATAAGGTCCACCAATAATCGTTGGGAGAGGGAAAGATGGTTGGAATTGTTCAAGGGAAGAGAGGAAAGTCTATGGTAAAAGTGCAGAAAACTGAGGCAGGTTTATGAGGAACTTTGGGCGACCTGTGGGGCATAGATCAAAGAGAAATTTTGATGGCTGATTGGTTGACTTGTTGTGAGAAGAGATTTTCTGCTAGAGAACTGAAAATCAAACAATGAGATTAAGCAAGCGAGAAAACTAAGTACATCAAAAAAACAGAATTTTACATCAAGCTAATCTAGATTATGATCTATGGAAAGAAATGTTGAAAATGTTATAATGAGAGAAAGCATGGAAGGAAACTCATTGCAAGACAGAAATGAGCATGGTAAAATAGATCTAAAGCAAAGCATTAACCTTCTATCAAACTGCAACACTAGAAATCCTATGGAGAAGGAAAATCTGTGTTTTTGTGGCAGGGTCTTGGCCTTAGTTCATGGTCCCAAAGGGAAGAAAGGAGGCTAAGGCTTTGTTGATGGCCTTTTTGTATCTTCTTTCTATCATTGTTCGACCTGCTACAGAAAACTTAAATGGAAACAACCTTCTAAATCACCAAAAGCAACCTATTCTTAACCAAGAAAGAGATTTATCTAACAGCAACTAATTCATAAACTGAAACAAAGCATATAAATACAAACAAGAGGAGCTTGGCTACTTGGATTGGGCCCTAACCTAAGAGCTTCAGCCCTCTAAGGTAACTCAGTGCTCGCTCAAAAAGGATCTCATATTTATTATCAAAATAATAATAGGATTACATGAAACTGTCAACAAAAGTAAGCTCGAAGTTTAGCAGAGCAAAGCTGCAACAAAATTCGAAAATTTGACTAACTCCCTAATGAGGCCCTAGGCCTCTCTACTTATACAACTGAAGCTCCCAACAGCTTCCTTAAAATCAGGGAGGCTTAGCTCCCAAAACTTGAGATAAACATAAGTTATCCTCCACTTGTTCAACTGCCTCCTAGTGCATTGATGTGGCTATTTGTGCTCTGAGCTGCATGATGGAGAATTCGAAGTGGGGGGTCATAAATGAGGGGGATACTCTCCTATAAATCCTCTCCCTTGTCTTCTTCGAATTATTGCTGCCAATTTTCCATTAAATCTTTGACTTTATCTCCAAAATTGAACAAAAATCTGCATTGAACACATATTAGACTCCATGGCATAATGACCAACCCAACTCACTCCATAAGCATAAATATAATCAAAAAATATGCAATAAGCTAAGAGAATGGTTGATTAAACTATGTTAGGAGGAAAAATGAGCCCATATAATTACCCATTTATGGGGCTCATCACCCCCCAGGCGATGGAACATCTTGGCCACTGACCAGATGGATGGAGGAACTGACAGAGACATTCCTCGAGACCGCCGTTGAACCAGACGGGTGACTGGCACTGACGATACAAGAGGGTTCAGAATAGTGGGTTGCACTGGGACTAAGGTAACAGCCTGTTGGGAGGTTGAGTTTGCAATGAATGGTCTTGAAGTAGGCATGGTGCCTGACGCCCAAATAGGGTTATGATAAAGTGATGAGGCACTAGGTGTACCTGAAACCAATTGTGCCAAAGACACATAATTGGGTGGCACACTGGTGGGAATGCTTCTTGTATAGGGGAAGCCTTCAGGAGGAAAAGGATGTTCTTCCTCCTCAACAGTGTGTGGAGTAGAAACTTCTGACTCCTCTGGAGAGGTGACTGGAGCATCGCCTTCAGGTTCCATATCTATGAAAAAATGACGACGAATGGTCGAAGAAGTACGAGGGGATAATTCCAAAGGAACACTCAGATGATTGTATAGATTGTAAGGACATTGTAGTGATATCACAACAGGGTCAAACAAAGGATTTTGAGGATAGATAACCATTCCAAGTTGATCGTCAATGGTCGACGAACTCTCAGGAGTTTGAACGGGATTGTCCGGAGATTCCAGGCCAAGATTAGCAGATGACCCAGTATCTAAAGTAGGTGGAGAATGAGATGACAAAGAGTGAATGCTCAGAACAATTCCGAGTTCAACACCTTGGTCCTCGACTGACTCTGGTAACTCAGGAAACGGCTCCTTGGGCAATCTTTTAGATGGAGGAGAGGAAGAGGAACTAGGTGAACCAGATGGTTCAGCCACGATGACCTTGTCTTAGTTAACAGAAAAGAGACAAATAAACTTCAAGGCTTTAAAATGTTCTTTAAGGGAAACTCATGATTTGGTCTAGAAAAGACTACTAAGATGTTATTGGATCATGGGCAATCAATTATTAAGACGCATAAATAGACTGGTGCTCTTTCATTTTTTAAGAGTTGAGAAAGAAACAAAGATGACTCTATCACTTTCGATTGGAAATGAGCTCGAAATGACAAGTGCTGGAATGATCTTTTAATTTTAATGAGTCAAAAATATCAAATGACTTCTCTGGGTAATCTAGGTAAACAGGATTACCAGGAAACTGTGAACTACAGAATACCTCCCGTCGAACCGAGAAGTACGAACAGGAAATATCCCTAAATGTTGTGTTTGGTGTATCACGTTTGCAAGGTGGCCGACTCGGTTTCCTAAGGATAAAGGATTGCAGCCTAGGGGGGTCTCCCATTATATAAACGATGATACAGGGAGAACAAATCCATACTAGCATTGTCTAATGCCGAAGATAACGATAGCTGCTAGGTTTAAAGATGTCAGAACACGTCTTTAGCCTAAACCTTCAAGATATGATCGTTAGATGTCAAATGCGCCTTAGGTTAATTGAGTTCATTTTAAAGTTTACCTTGAGTTATGTCTCAGTTTTTAGGCCTTAGCAATGCGACTTGAAAAACCTTAAATGCAACTAAATGAGACAAGACCCTTTCAATTCAATGAATTTCCTACACTAGAGAGGGTAGAAACTGCACAATCAAATGCAAACAACCAAGCAACTGAAAGCAAAGTGATCTTTTACTACTTCACTTTTCGAAAAAATAAACTAATGAAAAATGCATTCCAATTCCTAATTTCCTGACAAGTACATTTCTAACAGTCCTTTCAAAAGAAAAAGAGTTCTTTTCTTTTTCAAATGCTAATGCAATCCTAGTCTTTAATGATGCAGACTATCGTAGCATAATGATGCAACCAACTATAATTTTATACCTTTTCATGAAACAATGAAATGAATTTTTCGCATACAACACTTCAATGAAAAAGTTTTCGATACAATTAGCTCTTCAAGCAAATGAAAACATGAAAATAGATACTCGTTCAGACTAACGAAGTACCAACTTTACCAAAAACAAGACAAGCAAATGGATCCATGCCGGAAAAGAAACGTTTAGACAAGCAAACAAAAACTTTTCAAACTTGCGTAATGGAGGTCAAAGTCGTAAAAGGACCACAAACGAAATACAAGTAAGTACACCTACAACTCAACTCACTAAGTTCACAATTGGCTGATGGATGATGATATAGATGCCCTAGTGTCACTTACCATCCAATGACTCAAGAAATCAAGTAGAAAGATGATAAGCCAACAAGCAAACAAAACCAAATGAAAAGCAGCTTTCTAGTCAGGGAGAAAATGGTCTAAAAATCTTACGGGGTTGAAATCATGAGAGCAAAACAAACTGGCCAAGATTGGGGAAAAACACTAATCTTCACTTACAAGCATCGATGCGACTGCCTAACTAACAACAAGCGCCAGAGGTAGGTCGGCTCGACTGTTTCTCAGCATATCACGCTGATTGGCGCGACTGTCAGCAGATTAAGCGCGCTAAGCGAGGGAGCCTAGAAAAAAAAATTAAAAAATTAAAATAGGGTCCAGATCTGCTACTATGAATTTCAAACTCATACCAGTAAGCAGAAGAAAAGAAACAGAACCAAAGGGAAAAAGTGGAACTAGAAAAGTTCACACGAAGTCATGAAATCCCAAACAAGACAAACAGAAGGATTGGTTCCCCAGTATGGTCGCCAATGGTGGTGAAGTAAAATTACGAGTGCAAACACAAACAATTCCTCTAGCCCAATAATGGATCTAGCCACAACTGAAACGTTCTATGGAAGATTTCCTTAGGTTAGAACCAATTAAGAGGGCCTACCTCTTAGTATGCTTATCTTGTTTGATATTGTCATTGCTTACTTGCTCCAGCTATCTCTTGTTTCCTTCTTCAAACACCTGAAACAAGTAAACAACAGCAAATAACAACTGTGATAATAGACAAATTGTAATTCAACCTACTTAACAAGTTAAGAAACATTAAGCCATGAACATGTAAGATGACAAATCATGTAGTAAATCAATCGATAGTTGCATATATATTGAATCAAGAAGAGATTACAACCATTGTCTTGACGTTGTCGTTATCCTTCGACAAAACCAGGTTCCCACACACTTCTGCTAGCATTCCATGATGGCCTCAACAAAAATAGTTTTAAGGCTATCCCCTTTAGGCTTCACACTAAATCAAATTCACACTTCTCCCTCACACAACTAGAGAGCTACAACTATGAATAGCTTTTTGTTTACTCCAAACTTAATTAGCACTAGCACACCAACATTAACACTAGCTTGTGCTTGGGAAAAAGGGAGTTATATATAGGATGAATGACTGGGAGATGGATCCTCTTCTCATGCGAGAAGGTCTTATCTCTTGAGTTAGTTCAATCATTATAGGGGAAAGGAGCCCAAACTGACATCCTTGACCCCATCCGGCCAAACCATTTACCAGACTTCCATTACGAAGCTTCTAGAGCTAGAAGCTTTAGCTCTTTATTTAAAAAACTTTCCATAAGAAGACCGGCGCGACTGGAACAAAGCTCAGTGACTCTGGTCGGCGCTAGGGACAGTGTTAATCCCTGCATATCGATACGAGGGGGAAAAGGGCCATTAGCGTTGGTCTTGTAAACTAGGAAAAACAGAAGATTTTGGGAAAATGGTGCAAAAGGGAATTGTTCTGCTCATGAAGAGGGACACAATGGGAGTTTATTCATGAAGAGTAAGCATGTAGGGTTCACTGTAGAGTTCCTCCAAGATCAAGGAACGGAGAGTACAGGGACAGTGACAAAATGTTGTGTAACAAGATATCTACCTAGAAAATTTGGTCAGTGCATGCCATAAGAGAGATCTAAAGGAGATACATATGGAGCAACTACATACAGTACACAAGGTATTCCTACATTAGAAATAAAAAATAGGGGGTAAAATTGCATAGAAATATGGAAGTAAGACAGATCAACTGAAAGAGGTAAGAAATAACATGAAGGAAAAGTGGAAAAGGGTAAGGAATCCCAACAAACAGCTAATCCAAGAAATAGGGAATTTATGTTCAATGCTGGGAAAATGGGGCTCTTGCTGGATATATTTCCGCCATCTCAATCCCATTATATGCAATGAAATTTGTCTTCTAGAATTTGCGGGGCATCAAAGGTAAGAGTAAACAAAACCTCCTAAGAAGTAGGATCAATGAAAAAAATCTAGACATAATCATGATACAAGAAACAAATTGCACCAATAAGGCCATGGATATTATATCCAAATGTTATCGATGCTATAGGACTATATGGAGGAATAATGCTAGCATGTAACACCTCCAACTTTGAGCCTAGAAAACCATTTTCCACCCCGTGGTTGATTTCAGGGACCCCTGCTAGGAAACCATTTAGATTCAAATATTTTTGGCTCAAATATCCTAAATTTAAAGAAAACATCCATAAATTGTTGAAGGAGGCTGAGGGGTTAAGAGGCTCACGCATGTATTTCTTTCAACAAAAATTTAAATATATCAAGTGAAAAACTTAAGCTTTGGAACAAATATGATTTTGGAAACATCGTTCAGGGTAAACGAGATTTAGAGTAGAACATGGAACAAGTGGAACAGGAACTCATTCTTCAGGGGCACATGGGTCACTGAGTCGAAGAAGAGGAAAATCTTACACTACTCTTAGTGGAAAGAAGGAAACAAGAGGAAATATTTGTTGGAAATAATACTGAGAGGGGGGGGTGAATCAGTATTATCAGATCAATCAAACTTTTCAATTTCATACTCAGAAACATATACGCTACTTCAATTAAGTGAACACGCGTGTACACGCTACTGTGTCTAATGAAACTCGTGTATATCCAGAGATCTTTATAATTCAGTTAGCTTAATCTTCAGTAAGTGCATCAGATCATTATTAAGCATATTAACAGTAAACAGGTGCAGAATAACAGAACAGAACATCACACAAGAGCCACACACATGAACACAAAGATATAAGGTGGAAACCCAATGTGGGTGAAAACCACCTGCTGCAAGTCATCTCAATCTTCTTCTTAATAAGAAAATCCTTTTACAATATTTGTACTGGTGCAGTCTTATACCAGTACGGGAGCTACAACCCCCTTTGCTCTTGTACTAGCCGATCCATTTACTAGTACGCAGGCTGCTACCTGCTACAATGCTCCAAAGATCTCCTTTAGCTTTTGTACTAGCTTAGATACTAGTACGTAGGTGCTTGCCTACAATCTTCTCACCTCCAGGTACCACGTTTCATCAATTTTCAGACTGGATACACTGAAGCACAACACATAATCTGTAAGGCCACTTTTCATCCAATTTTCATACTGGACCCATAACTATCATTGAAGCTCAAAACAATCATCAAACTCTGAATCACTGAAACCCTGTTAACAGTAGTCACCAGAACACAGAGCAGACACAGAACTCTGTAATAACCATCAGATCCATCTGCAACTTCAAATATTAAGATTTACAAGGTATACGCTACTTCGATGAATCAAACCCGCGTGTATACGCTCTTTTATCAAAGACAACCCGCGTACAGATCTAAAAATAATTTCTCATAACTCGCAGTTGTACCAGACATCAATCATACTCATAACACTTATAGAACAATACATGCGTCAGTATGTAGATCTAGAATAAGCATCATAAAGATAGTTCATTTCAAACCATTTGATCCCGATCTCTCCTTAGATCTAGTTCTCCATCAACCGATGAGATCTCTCCTTAGCTCAGATCAAGCAATGCATCATCAACCCATAACCTGCATACTGGATCTCATACTTCTTCAGATATTCAAGACATTTCAGAGATACTTGCCTAATGATTTCCTTCTCCTTATATAGCCTTAGGCCTTGTTCAATACCAAGAGCCAAAACCATAGAAATCCAATACCATCAACTTCAAAACTAGGGATCGACACGCCCGTCGAGACACAATGGTCCGAAATCATAGGCACAACTTCCAAGGACTAACCACCATGGACCAAAGGTACTTTTCCACATACACGCGCTTTTTCTGAAGCCAACCAGCGTGTACACGCGACTTGGGCTTAACGAACCTGCGTATATGAACTTCCTTGGCATGCTGTACTAAGATCTGTCTTCTGATTAAGTTGCCATCACCTGTACCAACCTCTGAGTGAGTTGCCATCAAGGACAACACTTGAATCATAATGCCAACAATATTATGGTGGCGAAAGTCCAGAGTACAATGGTTGAAGGAGGGGGAGAAGGATTCAATGTTCTTCCATAGAACCATGGTTCAACGCAGGAACGACAACATAATCACCCATATAATATCTTCACATGGAGACACATCATGGAAACAGTAAGACATCGAGAAGGAACTTGTGAATTATTATAAATATCTTCTATAATATCCAAATATTGATAGAAGGGATATAATTCAAAAAATTACTAGGTCTATCCGCACACTAGTCCACATCGAACAGAATGTAATGCTCCTACAACCTATTGTGGAGTACTAAAAAGGTATGTTTTTGATGATCATTTCAGTGGCTTTTCAGTAGAACTTGTAAACCTTTTTGCATCATGAACTTGGAAAACAATAAAGAATTATAACAAAACATGTGAGATTAATATGCAAAACTTAACCGCTAATAATTGTCATTCTCTCGTGCAGGAAAGGGTGAAAACGAGGAGTTGTTGTTCCAAAGAAAAAGATAAGGACAAGGTAACTGCTATCCCTTTGACGGGAGACCGAGTGCAAACAAGGCTAAGCAGATCAAAGCAAATCGGCCCTGAAAAGGAGGAGAAGACACCAGCTCGGCGGAGGAGAAAAGAGACTATTAAGAGTTAACGGTTTGGCGAATCCCTTAGGATCCTTGATCCTAAGGGATCGCTGCTTTATCTATCTTGTTACTTAGACATCTCTGCCGTCACCCTTATATAAAGGGACAGCACTGTTAGCTTGGGAGGATTATGCTTTTATGTAATTTTTGTTAAAGATCAAAACTTTGATCATCGAGTTTCGATAAGAACTGGTTCATTGTACTTTTGTTTCATGCATTAATATAAACTTGGTGATTATTTTATCTCTGCGTCTAGATTAACCTAAAGCGGTTCACCCTTGGAGGCTAAGGTCCCGGCCCCAGAGGACACTTGCTTCTGTATTACTACGATTTGATTTCTGCGTGATTTGTTTATCGTCGTTATTTGGTAATCTGATATGCTTTATAAGTTTACATCACATGCTCTGTTAAGATTAATTCATTAAGATTTTTACAGACAAAACTGTTGTATTGACTCTGCATTATATTACTGTTCCTTTCAGAGTTGATTGAATATTATTAGTCTTAACCGAATATCATTACTATTTTGTTACAGAGCTTTTGTGCTGTACATTCATGTTAAAGAATTCATCTGAAAATTGTGATTCTTTACGATTGTCAGATGCAGAAGTAATGTTGTTCTATTTTGAAATGCAGTCGTATTCCTTTTAATTAAGATTGATGCTAGATCAGATTACTATTCAAGTGTGTTGTGTGCGTATATGATTTCCAAGCGCTATTCCATAACTTATCAATAATTAGTGTTGTTCTATTAGTGTGTGCTGCTTGATCTGCTTTAAGAGTGAAAGATTGTTGTTTGATTACGATGAATGCATTTGAGTTAGTAAATTAAGTTTGATTAATGCTCGCGAGACTTAGTTGTTTAACTGCTGTTCCTTTTAAGAATTGCTGTTCCATTTCAGAATTGTTGTTCCATTCCAGATTTGCTGTTCGATTTCTTATTTGCTGTTCCATTTTTCTATCTGTCGTTCCATTTACTCGCATTTGTTGTTTTGGTGTGAGAGACAATCTAAGGTTGTAGTGAGCCTCGGCATTTACTGTCTAGCTCCCAGACCCGTGGTCTGTTCTCTAAATTCCTTTCCATCAGTTTCCAAAGGGATGGGTTATCGCTGCCGAACCCTTGACTGATAAGTTGCCTAGTTTTCTGAGTATGTGATTTATTCTTTTGAAGTAACTTAGTTATAGACAAGCATCCATTTACTCTTGTATTTTTGAAAGCTGTACTACTAGCATTACTCTGACAAATGATAGCCTCAGACTGAGACACTCTTTGAAATAACACAACGCTCCCGGATTGACATATTAATGTGAGGTAATTAGAGGTGAAAGAGACCCTTCTTATAGCTCTACATTTTGGCATCGTTGTCGGGGAAAGAGTGTAGCCATTTGTTTTTTTTCAGAGTAGTGTATGAACCTGCTAGGGAAGAGTTGGATCTTAAAAACGGAAGGTAAGAACCTGCGTACGGAGCATGTAAAAGCCCTGGTCCACTGTCCGCTTTCCTAACAGATTTGCTTTTGCTTTGTTTGAATAGAATTTAGTAGTTCATTTGAGTGCATGACTAAGCAGAAAAAACCAGAAAAGAATATCAAACCTCCACCCAAACCTGAAAAAGCTAAGGGGTCAGTGACCCTTGGCCGAACGACCTTCATAGACGAAATCTATAAGAAAACAGAATCTCAGCCATCAGTAGGACCCAGGAAAATCATTTCTAAATAGCCTACTAGTTCCCTTCAGGCCACAAGATCACCATCTGTAGCCTTTTCTGAGGTACATAGTCAAACTGAAGAGCAGGACTTTCAAGAAATTGAAAATTCTACTCCAGAACTATTGTAGGAAGGGAATTTCAGCAATCTTTGTGAAGGAGAAGGAGAAACAGGGGAAACCGAGGAACCAAGATCTCCTATTGGAACAAATCAGCCATTAAATAGCCCAGATAAGGGGAGCGCTGCAAAAATAATTGTTGAAGGAACCCAATCTCCTCAGACATCGGGTATTCTCATTATCCCAGATAAAGGAAGTGCTATTAAAACTATCCCTGTCAAAGCCATTCCCTCTCAACCTAGGAATACCCTCCTAGATATCCCAGAAGGTTACTGGCATATATTCGACCCTATGGCTCAGAATCAGCCAAACACTCAAACCTCTACATTACAATACCCTATAATGGATTCTGTAGCAAATGCGCCCATGAAAGCAATCCCTCTTCAACATATCCCTACATTTCACGGTCTCACATCAGAAGATCCGGATGCATTTTTATTTGAATTTGATGTGTTGTGCAGGGGATATGATTACACCACCGACCCCCAGAAATTGAAATTATTTCCCTCTACATTAAAAGGGGCTGCTTTAAGATGGTTTATGGGATTAGGTGGTGGGGTCATAAACAATTGGGATCAAATGAAAGAATCTTTCTTAAAAAAATATCAGGATTATTGCAGGTCTAGAGAATTAAAGGACGAAATATTCCAAATGATAGCCAAACCGAATGAAACATTAGAGGAGTATGTGGAACGTTTTCAGTACAATCTACAAAGATCTCCTTATGCATCACTACCTTTACCTGATAATGTGTTAAAAACTGCATTGATAAGGGGCATGAAGGAACAATGGATTGAAACATTAAACATCATGGGAAAAGGGGATATTTATCAAGAGAATTTTGCTGACATCATTGATTTATGTATCAGGAGTTAGAGAGGTAGCACAAGAGTAAAACCGGCAGAACATGATCGATTTGTAAGAGATAACAAAATATCAACAGAAGGAGTAACACGTGTAGAAATTGGAAATTTATTGGAAAATTTTAAAACTGATATTCTGGGGACACTAACTACACAACTTGATATTATGCAGGCTAAACAGAAGCAGATGGAGGCAGAACAGAATTTGGCGATCTTCTGTCCCCGATGCAGGAAAAAGCATAGTCACAAGGAATGTCCACTGGATACAGTCCAAACACGCGCCATCTGTACAAAAGATCACCGTATGGAGAGCTGCCCCTGACTTCCTGGATTGAAAGCGGTATATAAGGAAGCGGAAGAAGAACCAGAATCGGTGTACTTGATCAACCAGCGCCACCAGTGGCAGCCGAGACAATCTGGTATATTTCCAGACCCAACTTCTTCTTTTCAGCCTCCACAGTATAATGCTCAACAATATAGTATGTGGCAAAGTCAGTCCCAACCCCCATTTTCAAACTGGTCACCACAGTCGTTTCCTTCTTCAAACCCGTGGCTGAATCAGGCAAGCCAATCTGGTTGGCCGAATTTCCCTTATACTCCACCATATTGGAAAAGTAGCCCATATCCTCCACAATGGACTCCCCCTACTTCACAAAGTTCAGCCTGGCAGACAAACTGGCAGAGACCGATGCATCAGCCAGTAGGAACTATTCCACTCCCTCAACCTACACTTCCAGCCTTACAACAAAATCCCCAGTCTAATCTGAGACCACAACTCCCAGCCCAACCCAACCCTAATCCAAATAATAGACCGGTCCAATCTCTTCAAATCATAGAATCACCAGAAATAGGACCCGACCTAAGGGAGTGTAATAATCTCCAGTTACGATCTGGACGTATTATTGAAACTGAGGGAGATAAAATAGTTCATATTGAAGATCAGTTACCAAGAGAACATATGTTGCAACAAGAGGATGTGAATAAGCAGCAGACTCATAATCAAGCAACCACATCCTCTCCTCCGTTCCCAGAACGATTAGTCATACCTCGACCTTTACAATATCCTGACTTCGACATTCTGGGATAATTACAAAACTTGTGCATAAAAATCTCATTCCTCCAAGCCATTCAAGACATTCCTATATACGCAAAAACTATCAAAGAACCGTGCATAAAGAAACCAAGGAGGAATATAACAAATAATTCAAGAGTCCAAGTAGTCGGCACCTTATCTGATTTACTATCAGGGAAAGAAACACCCATTAAATATGAAGACCCAGGAAATCCAATTGTAACTGTTCAAATTTATGGTCAGACCCTGTCTAATGCCTTAGTTGATCTATGAGCTGCAATTAATATTTTAACAACCTCTACTTGCCAAAATCTCGGCATTACATCTGTAGAACCCACCTCTACTTTGTTAGAATTGGTTGACCGATCTGTGGTTAGACCGGAGGGTACACTACATGATGTCATGGTCTCTGTAGATTCCTGGGAATATCCAACCGATTTCCTGATAATTAATCCAAAAACCTGACTTGATGGACACCCGCTAATTCTAGGTAGACCTTGGCTTGCCACTGCCGATGCTTACATTGGCTGCCGGCAAGGAAATATGACCATAACCAAAGGACCAAATATCAAGAATTTAGTTCTATATCCTCCAGCACAGCCAAGTGTCACAATAATTAAAACTAACAAGCACCCTGTATCATACCTTACTGATAACATTAGATCTCCATTAACTATACAAGAGGCACTTGATTTTAAAGACCAAACAGAAGATGATGCCATTAATAACTTCATTAGTCAAACTGAATCCGGATCCTGCACACAGTGTCACATGATAGAAGCAGCATTTGATAATGAATTAGAAGAAGATCCTCTGAAAGATACACATGATCAAACAATACCCGTTACTTCTGTTGCAAATAGTAAAATTGTGGAAATTGAACCGGGAAAAACCTTAAACATTAATGCCAACCTCACACCTGAACAAGAAACGAAGCTCATCCATTTGTTAAGAAAATATCAAGAAGCATTCGCATGGGATTACCCTGATATGAAAGGAATTGATCCCCAATTATGTACACACCACATTTACATAGAAAAGGATGCCAGACCTGTTCGTCAACCGCAAAGGAGACTTAATCCTCATCTAAAAGATGTGGTAAAAGCTGAACTTCAGAAACTTTTAGATGTCAATTTTATCTATCCTATCTCCGATAGTAAATGGGTCTCTCCGCTTGTGGTGGTACCAAAAAAGAATGGGAAATGGAGAATCTGTGTGGATTACAGGGAACTAAATAAAGCAACACAAAAAGACCACTTTCCTCTCCCATTCATAGACCAAGTATTAGATACTTTAGCAGGAAAGAAATTCTTTTCTTTCCTGGATGGCTTCAGTGGATACAATCAGATTCAGATTGCCCCTGAAGACCAGGACAAAACTACTTTTACTTGTCCTTGGGGAACATTTGCCTATCGAGTTCTACCTTTTGGCTTATGTAATGCTCCTGCCACATTCCAAAGGGCTATCCTTAGTATTTTTGTAGATTTAATAAATGATGGACTTGAAGTATACATGGATGACTTTACACCATATGGAGATGATTTTGATCCAGCGCTAGACACCCTAGAAAAAGACCTACAACGCTGCATCGCTACCAGGCTTTGCTTAAGCCACGAAAAATGTTACATGATGATGACTGAAGGACTTATCCTAGGACACTATGTTTCAGCAGCCGGCATTCAGGTAGACCCGGCCAAAATCCAAATACTTTTGCTTATTCCCACTCCTACTACTCAAACAGAGGTACGCAGCTTTCTTGGATTTTCTGGTTATTATAGACGATTTATAGAACATTATTCGCACATTGCTGCAACTTATATGCACTAACTGGTAACGTTGATTTCCTTTGGACAGAAAAATGTGAGCATGCTTTCAAGGATTTAAAGAAGCTCGTATCCACAGCCCCAGTCCTTCGAGGACCAAACTGGAATTTTCCATTCCAGATATCATCTAATGCCTCAGATACAGCCATTGGCGCAGTCCTTGGGCAGGAAGAGGATAAAAAACCATATGCTATCTATTACATCAGCAAAAATTTATCCCCTGCTGAATTAAATTACACTGTTACTGAAAAAGAATTCCTAGTTGTAATACATGTTGTCAATAAGTTTAGACATTATATTACAGGATATCCTGTTATCTTGTATACAGATCATTCTGCCATAAAATATTTAGCAAATAATCCTATCACAAATGCCAGAATAACTAGATGGTTGATTTTATTGCAGGAATTTGATATCACAATCAAGGATCGGCCTGGCAAAAAAAACCCTGTAGCCGATTTTCTCTCAAGAATGCCAAAGCCAATCGATGCAACAGCAGTTGAAGATCAATTTCCGGACAAACATCTGTTTGTTGTTTCCGTTTAAACACCCTGGTATGCTGATGTTGCCAATTACTTGGCAGTAGGTAAACTACCAAAACACCTAACCCCTAATGAGCGCAAACAGATTGTTCAGAAGAGTGCTCGATTCTCGTGGATTGGGGGCTATTTGTTTCACAAAGGGGCAGGCATGCATATCAGGAGATGTGTTCGAGAAGATGAAATCTTTGACATCCTAAAAGCCTGTCATGATGGACCATGTGGTGGACACTTCGCTGAGCACAGAACTGGACATAAAGTACTGCAGACAGGATATTATTGGCCCACAATTTTTAGAGATGCAAAGAAATTTGTCCAAGCCTGTCACAGTTGCCAACGAGCAGGACGTCCTGGTCAATCTGACGAGATGCCTCTGAAACCACAGTTAGTCATTGAACCATTCAAGCGATGGGCTCTTGATTTCGTTGGACCTATCAACCCATCATCAAATCAGAAAACATATATCTTGGTGGCAATAGAATATGTCACCAAATGGGTTGAAGCAGAAGCATTGCCAAGAGCCACAGAGGACTCTGTCATACAGTTCCTGTTCCATCTATTTGTACGTTATGGCCTTCCAAGGGAAATAATTATAGATGGAGGACCACAATTTGTTGGGAATAGATTAGCTGCAACACTCAACAATTATCATGTCCAGCATAAAATCACTACTCCATACCACCCACAGGCAAATGGACAGGTAGAAAGCAGCAATAAGGTAATAGAATCAATCCTAACGAAAACCATTGCGTCACATAGGCGTGATTGGGCTGCCAGACTACCTGAAGCACTCTGGGCCTATAGAACAACATGGAGAAGCACCACTGGTTACTCACCTTATCAATTAGTGTTTGGAAAACAACCCATTTTTCCCATAGAATTCGAAATCCAAACATTACGAACAGGACAGGAAGTTGGCTTAGATCTAAGCAAGGCACAGATTAATCGACTACAGCAAATCAATGAGTTGGACGAAATTAGGCTCTCTGCACTTCAAAATATTGCCTTGATTCAACAGCAGCGAGCTAAATGGCATGATGCTCTCATTAAAAACAAAGTCTTCCATGAGAGAGACTGGGCTCTGTTGTACGACTCTAGGTTTCAGGACTTCCCTGGCAAACTCCAGACTCATTGGTTGGGACCATACGAAATCCAGAAGGTACATGACAATGGAACCCTTACTCTAATCACCATTGACGGTTCTGGATATGCCTTCAAAGTAAATGGCCACCGAGTTCGTCTCTATCGCAAACCACTCACTGGGGAATCCTTCTGCCAACAGCTACGCCGAGACACTGATATGGAGATTTTGGGAGAGGAAGAGAAGTCTTCCTCACCTGTAATTCATTAAGGAATTCATTTCTTTTTACAATTTGTACATAAGTTCTTTTCTTTGAGTCATTCTTGTACATATGTTTGAACTAATGTTTTCCTGTCATTTTTGTTGTTCCTTTTTTTTCAAAAGAACAGCATTTCGATTTTTGCCGTTCCTTTTCCAAAAGGATGGCATTTGTGTGTTTTTGCTGTTCCTTTTCTAAAGGAACAGCATTCTTGATTTTCTGTTGTTCCTTTTCTAAAGGAACAACATTCTTGATTTTCTGTTGTTCCTTTTCAAAAGGAACAGCATTCTTGATTTTCCGTTGTTCCTTTTCTAAAGGAATAGCATTCTTGATTTTGTGTTGTTCCTTTTTTAAAGGAACGACATTTGCTTGTTCTGTTGTTCCTTTTCTAAAGGAACAGCATTTTGATTTTTGCTGTTCCTTTTTCAAAAGGAACAACACTGCTGTGTGTTTGCTGTCCCTTTTCCAAAGGAACAACATATTTTTTATTTATGATGTTCCTTTTCCAAAGGAACAGCATTTTTGCGTCTTTTGCTGTTCCTTTTTCAAAGGAACAGCATTTTTGGTGGCTGTTGTTCATTTTTCAAAGGAACGGCATTTCGAGTGTTTTGAATAGCATTTTTTTAATTTTTGCTGTTCCTTTTTCAAAGGAACGGCATTGGTGTGTTTTTCTGTTCCTTTTCCAAAGGAACGGCATTTGCATTTTTCCTATCTATGCTCCTTTGTTTTTCCTCTTTCCAAAAGGAACACCACTAGCATACTTTTTCTCTCCTTGTGAAACAGCTTATTCCTTTTGTTGATCTAAATTGAGGATGCTTCTTGCTCCTGTTCTTTCAAGTCTTTAAGATACAGCTATTCACTTATGCAATGAATACAAAATCACAACATACTGAAATCCGCAAATCATAAATCGCTATCTTTTTAAGGCTCTGTATTGGTAAAAGGACAAAAGGAAGGACACACTTATTCATCATCTTTGGTTGTCATTGTCTTACTAATTTTGCTTTGATGGGTTATCTTTATCATGACAATCCCTTTAATCCTCTTTGATTATTGTTTAGGAATAAGAGCAAAGGGTTTATATCTTCCTATTGAGATGATAAGACTTCTTCCACCATTCCTACTCTTAAGGAGTGTTGAACCACCCTTTGTGTATAAATAAGGAAAAGTAATTTATGAAAAAGAAAAAAAAAGCAAACATGAATTATAAGTTGTCAAATGCAGGATAGGGGGTCTCATCAAGAGCCAGCCTACCATGATCATGAGGATGAAAGTGAAGTGGCATTCCCACTATGGCCACCACACCAGGGATATGGTCCAAAAGGTATATCAGATAAACAAACCTTGGAACAGGAGGTCTCATCACGAGCCGGCCTGCCCACTTTTCACTCCTTCCTCGTGAATGGCATTATGGCTAACTGGTTACCAAGCCAGCATAATGGCCTACACTTTGACATTACACTCCCTAATATACACATAAAGGATCATGGTTCCAGGGGTGAAATAAACAACTCTACCAAGGTTATGGACACATGTCGGCAGCAGAGCACTGTTAATGGTATTGAAGTCACATTGGTTACACCAATAGGTAAGATACTAATACTCTTTTGTTTCTTATATCCTAGGAACTAATCATATATCATTTCCCGACTTATATATCGCATGAAAATTTATTACCACCAATCATGGCAAAGTAAGTGACAATGACCACTTGAGATTTGGCAAGTACGACAGACGTCCTATCCCCCCAGCCTCGCATCATATCACAGCAGCCTCTTACGTAATACGCAATCCAACTTTACGCCTCGATTTCGGTAATTTGTTGTTTTTCTAAACATGGCATATTTTCATACGTTGTTCCTTTATGACTCTGTTGCAGATCGGGTGTTGCTCCTTTATTTGACGGCTGGGACAGCCTATCACATTGCGGGGGGGAGGTTAACCTCATTATTCCTTGGATTACGTGTCAGCTCACTATTTGGGAAAGGTTGTGTACTAGGGTATGGCACGGCTTAACGGCATGCTATTTCTATTTTTGTTACATAAGTTGTTGTTCATAAGCCATTTCTGTTGCATACTCTGTTTTTTTCAAACTCTTGCGTCTATTACCCTCTCTGTGTTTCAAACAACACAAACAGTTGCTATTCCATTGAGAATCTACAGTGAAACCATGGGAGGAAGGGCGATTCGAAGGGAACCGTAGGTGTTGACAGTCTCTGCTGCTGCCCGGGAAATCCTGGAAAGAGCAGGGTGGCTGACTTATCTCAACCGCTTGCAGGAGTCTAACGAAACAGTGGCGATTGAATTCCTGCAGAATCTGCAGGAGGATTACTCCACAGTAAGGGGGAGACAGATAGCAGTCACCGATGATATAATCACAGAATTCTCGGGACTACCAGCCACCGGACCTGTATGGACGCTAAAAAAGGAGAGACTACAGAAGATTATATAAATCTTCCAGGACGAAGGCCAGAGCTTGACGATTAAAGGGAAGGGAGTTCTGCCAGCAACGCTAGGAGAGCCCTGGGCAGAATTAGCAAAAACCGTGCAAAGCTACATCACCTGCGAGGGTAGAAAAGACATGATAAGACCACGACATCTTAAACTCTTAGCTGTTTTAAAATAGAAATGCTCTGTAAATCTGCTTGCACTTTTGAATTCGTTACTTCATGACGTTGCACGAAGCTTAAAAAAGGCACAACATGTAGAGTCAGTTGTCAGTCACCACGGGTTAATTCGATTAATTGTTAGTCATAGCCTCACCCAGCAGCAAATCAGCTGGGAAGAGCTAATTGCAATGATTGAGGGAAGGGTGACAGCACCATCCCCAAAACGTAAGCATACTACCGGCACACCAGAACGTCCAGAAAAACGCAGAGAATTAGTAAATCAAAAACATGTCACCAGTACATCCGAACATCCAGAAACACGCCAGGAATCGGCAAAGCGTAAGCATGCCACCGGTACACCTGAACAGCGAGAGAAACGCAGGAAATCGGTCCGGTTAGCTCAGATACGAGGAAGGCTGGAAAAGCTCCAGGAAAGAACCAGCAAGCCAGTAGAAATTGAGGACGAGCAATCCTCACGGCCAGAAGAAGAAGCAGAGCACTCTGAAGGAGAAGAGAAAGAAGAGGCCGAGCAATCTGAAGAGGAGGTCGAGCAATCCGAAGAAGAAAATGAGGAAGAAGCTGAGCATTCTAAAACAGAAGCTGAGCATTCTGAGGCAGAAGTTGAACAATCCAAGCAGGAGGAGGAAATGGGACAGCAGGAAGGTAGCCCACCACAGGACCCAGTGGGAGAAGATGAATTGGCCGCTGTTTTGACCAATATGGGTGAGTATGGCCAACCTTCCAGTCCACCAGACCTCCATGACAAACCACAAGAGGAAAATGCATCTGAAGAACCACATGCAAAAGAGGCAGAAGAAGGAAATCTGCGTGTTCATGATGAAGAAGAAATAAGAGATACTGAATAGGAACAATCCATTCCTAAGGCACCGGAAGAAATTTCGGAGGAAGTAGGGGAAGAAAAAGAAGTTTCCCAGGAAGTGACAGAACCAGTTAAGGTTCCTACCATAGAACAGCCGGAGCAGAACAATGAAGAAACACCCCAGGAGGAAGATCCAGGGACTAGTCACGGCCCAGACCGCAGCAGACAGCCTGTTGTTCCTTCTAATGAAACTTTGGAAATTAAAGAATTGCGAAAGGAACAGCAGAGATTATTGAGCATAATAGCCCAGCTCCACCAGCAGATCAGAATCCTGAAAGCAAGGCAGAGGGTAAGAAAGACTACAGGGAAGAAAAAGGTGACCACTCCAGTAAAACTCCGCAAGGCAAAAAGGCGGAGGACCAAAATTCGTCCTGCTGTTCAAAACCCTATTGAAAATCCAGCTGTTGTTCCAAATGATGCTGAAGAACAGACTGTTGTTCCATTTGAAAAGGAACAGCAGCAAACTGATATTCATGTTAAAATAGAAATGGATGACAAGGAAATTCAGACGGAGGCACCACCCTCAGGGGTGATAAGGGTTCTGAACTCAAAGCAACGCAATAAGAAAGTTCAGGTAAAACTCCCGGCCTCCACTGCTGCATGGAGAAGAGATCCAAAAACAGTAACCTTGCGCAAGGGGTTGAAACAGGCTCAGCAAGAAGCAGAAAAGCTTAGAGAGCAAACGGTCCCTCGCGAGAAGTATGAAGAACTACAACAGCAACTTAGGAACGTCAATCAATCCGAAAGCCAGGCCTTTGAAGGTTGGTGGAAGGAACAAGAGAAAGTTGCAAAGGTAACTTGTAGGCTAGATACTGTTATCAAGCAGATGGATACCTTGTGTTCTTTATACAATGACGTTTTAGCATGTAGGGCCCCTGCCAAAAATTATGCCCTGTTTTTACTGGAATGGTATTTACAATTAAAAATAAAAGCTGTTAAAGCAGGTGCCCCCATACAAATTAACACTGTCAATGACTTTATAGACTGCTGTAAACACTATGGAGTGAAGGTCCAGAGGCTGTTGTGTGAATTCTATTTGCATAACCTTGTACTAGATCAGGAGACTGAGCTGAACCCTGGCCCTTTTATTGGAGACATCCAATTGCAAGCATTCATCTCATTCAGGGTTAATCAAATTAAATGGCTCAAAGCCTATAATACTTTCCAGAGACAAGAAAATGGCCTAGATTTGTGGGTAAGGGCTGAGCCTAGGAACCCAATGCAGTTTTGGAAAGCACATAGAAACCTCATGAGGACTCCAGGTGTCATTGAAACATTAGGACCCATGCATGAGGCACTCATTCGATAAGGATTAGAATATTTTCTTTCTATCAAAGACCTTGCCAGTGATGCAGCTAAATTTCGGTATCAAATCTCTAATCCGAATATCCAGCTCAAGGAACCGTTTAAGTATGAGAATTTTAAATTAGCTGCCAATCGTTTACACCTCTATGGTGAAAGCATTTTGAGAGCAGGGCCATCCTGGTTAGGATATAGGTTCCGCAGTCCAATTATTTGGCACCCTGCACCCGAATACCAAGCCCTGTATGAGATGCCTGAGGGTCAAATAGGCCAGTTCTTTGACTACCTAGTTACTCATCACGGCTGTAGGCCTCCGCATGAGATTCCTTCTCCAGCCTATTCTCTCACTGCCTTGCATGTCAACTACAACGTTTTCATGAGGGCATGAAACAGGGTAAGTAGGGGGGTGTGTGGAGTACTAAAAAGGTATGTTTTTGATGATCATTTCAGTGGCTTTTCAGTAGAACTTGTAAACCTTTTTGCATCATGAACTTGGAAAACAATAAAGAATTATAACAAAACATGTGAGATTAATATGCAAGACTTAACCGCTAATAATTGTCATTCTCTCGTGCAGGAAGGGGTGAAAACGAGGAGTTGCTATTCCAAAGAAAAAGACAAGGACAAGGTAACTGTTGTCCCTTTGACGGGAGACCGAGTGCAAACAAGGCTAAGCAGATCAAAGCAAATCGGCCCTGAAAAGGAGGAGAAGACACCAGCTCGGCAGAGGAGAAAAGAGACGATTAAGAGTTAACGGTTTGGCGAATCCCTCAGGATCCTTGATCCTAAGGGATCGCTGCTTTATCTATCTTGTTACTTAGACATCTCCGCTGTCACCCTTATATAAAGGGACAGCACTGTTAGCTTGGGAGGATTATGCTTTTATGTAATTTCTGTTAAAGATCAAAACTTTGATCATCGAGTTTCGATAAGAACTGGTTCATTGTACTTTTGTTTCATGCATTAATACAAACTTGGTGATTATTTTATCTCTGCGTCTGGATTAACCTAAAGCGGTGTACCCCTGGAGGCTAAGGGCCCGGCCCCGGAGGACACTTGCTTCTGTATTACTACGATTTGATTTTTGCGTGATTTGCTTATCGTCGTTATTTGGTAATCTGATATGCTTTATAAGTTTACATCACATGCTCTGTTAAGATTAATTCATTAAGATTTTTACAGACAGAACTGTTGTATTGACTCTGCATTATATTACTATTCCTTTCAGATTTGATTGAATATTATTAGTCTTAACCGAATATCATTACTATTTTGTTACAGAGCTTTTGTGTTGTACATTCATGTTACAGAATTCATCTGAAAATTGTGATTGCAGAAGTAATGATGTTCTATTTTGAAACGCAGTCGTATTCCTTTTAATTAAGATTGATGCTAGATCAGATTACTATTCAAGCGTGTTGTGTGCGTATATGATTTCCAAGCGCTATTCCATAACTTATCAGTAATTAGTGTTGTTCTATTAGTGTGTGCTGCTTGATATGTTTTAAGAGTGAAAGATTGTTGTTTGATTACGATGAATGCATTTGAGTTAGTAAATTAAGTTTGATTATTGCTCGCGAGACTTAGTTCTTTAAACTGTTGTTCCTTTTAAGAATTGTTGTTCCATTTCAGAATTGTTGTTCCATTCCAGATTTGCTGTTCGATTTCTTATTTGTTGTTCCATTTTTCTATCTGCCGTTCCATTTACTCGCATTTGTTGTTTTGGTGTGAGAGACAATCTAAGGCTGTAGTGAGCCTCGGCATTTACTGTCTAGCTCCCAGACCCATGGTCTATTCTCTAAATTCCTTTCCATCAGTTTCCAAAGGGATGGGTTATCGCTGCCGAACCCTTGACTGATAAGTTGCCTAGTTTTCTGAGTGTGTGATTTATTCTTTTGAAGTAACTTAGTTATAGATAGGCATCCGTTTACTCTTGTATTTTTGAACGTTGTACTACTAGCATTACTCTGACAAATGATAGCCTCAGACTGAGACACTCTTTGAAATAACACAACGCTCCCGGATTGACATATTAATGTGAGGTAATTAGAGGTGAAAGAGACCCTTTTTATAGCTCTACACCTATTTCCATGGAGGAAGTTCATAGAGCCATGAGGGAAACTTCACTAGATAAGGCTCCAAAGATAGATTATTTCACCTCAAACTTCTTCCTAAATTGTTGGTTAATGCTGAGATAAGAGATATGGATGTGTTGACGGTGTTGGAAATCTGTCAACCAAGGGGTCTCCTCGATGTGAAGCCCCAATTAAATCTCACACCGATTAGAGTACGAGCCACATGCAGAATATCGGCCCAATTGCCATGTATTCTTAAATATATGCCTTGTCTCTCGCAGCTAGCAATAGAGAGGAATGCAAATGTGCCCTCAAAAAGGAAGGGGGGTGTGCCCGGTGAGTGTTCGATTGTATGTGTGTCAAAGTTATGTCACTGTGGAGGGGGGGAAGTCGGCCTCTATGAGAGAGATAGTAGTACCACCCTAGTAGAGACACACATAAAAGAGAAGGATTCATACAACTTCAAGCGGAGTAGTCCACAGAGATGCGACATTCGGTGAAACCAATGTAATGAGGAGAATTTGTATAATATCCAATGGAATAATCCACGAGGATGCGACATGAGTAATAGTAATTACAACACATTCTAAATATGATAAGTACCAAAGTAACTGAAACATTTCAACTACATTAGCACAGATGAAAACAAACATGAATCACAAACATTCACAGAATAGTCTTGCAAATATTCATAATCCATGCATGTGTTGATTTGGGGTAGCATCGGATATGCTCTAGCCATGAAAATTGGTGGAGAGGCTAAAGAATATGAGATATCGAAGACCTAGAAATGGTTTGGGCATATTCTACACGGTTAAGGAGATATTAAAATAATTAATTTTTTTTAATGGAGTTCCTAAGTCTAAACTTAGGAAAATAAAAATATTAATGGGTATTAATATAAAATTGGGTTAAAAGGTTCTAAAGGACATGGATCAAGCCAAATCTAATATTAGCCATTTATTAGAGATGTAATCTCGGTCGTTGAAGGACCAACAGGAAAATTATAAGAAGAGGATAAGGGTCAGTTGGAGAATACACAAGAGTGATCAGTCATTCGATTTTCTAGAGCGGGGTTTGCTACGAAAATTCGAATCAGTGATCAGTTTGCAGCAAGGGGCAGTGGGTGCTGGACAGATAGGCAGAGATATAAGTGCCGAGAGACTAGCGCAGAGGGTAAGAGGCATACACAGAAGCCAGAACAGGCCACGCAGAGGCTAGTTGACACGGCACAGAGGCCAGAGGGCCTGCGTCATCCACGCAGAGGGTAGAATGAGTGACGCAGAAGGCCATAGAGGCTATGCAATGCCTCAGAGGGCTGATGCATAGGGTTTTTAGGCTGATGTAGTGCTTCAGTTGTGCTAGAGAGGGTTTCGTGGGGTAGATTTTTTGAATATCTGCTTCCAAATAGAGAGGTATTATTGCGAGTTATTTTTTCTCTGGCAGGTGAGCTAGTTTGGCACCCAATTGTACTTAAGGATATACTACATAATAAATAACCCTCATAATTGTTGCATCGATTTTCCCGCGTTGGGATTTTCCGAGGACGATTTGTCCAAAAATAACGTGTCACTTGTGTGTTTTCTATTTCTTTCAGTTGTTGATAACAATGTAAACTTTGAAACGGGAACTGATACTGTTACCCGTTTCGTAGAGATAGCAAAAAAGTAACTTGATTTTGAAAAGGGGTGATGCAGAACACACATGTTTCTTTTAGAGCATAGTTTTTGGCACTTTAAATTTTTTTATGTACTTTATGTTTTAGAATGGTAGCGATTTTCATGCTCATTTAAAAAAGTGGTAATTCTGCATCAGGCCCTTTTTTAAAAGCCCTGTTTTTTGACTTTAAATTTTCTAATGTATGAAATGTAAATAATTATTTTCTAAATTTAATAATTTTTTAAGTGGTCTTCTTCTTCATATTTTCTTATTTTTATTTTTAATTTTTTTTTTGTAGTGAGGTTTTTATTGTTTCACATATTTAAAGAAGAAGGTCGATATTTTGAATTTTCAATATTCTACATATTTATACATTGTTAATTAATATTTCAATCCACATGAAATAATTGTCTCTAAAAAACAATAATTTTTAACAATTGACATAAAAATAACCATTTTTAACATAAATATAACTAAAAAACTACACGTTTTGATAATTTTTTGTAATTTTTTGCTAGAGATGACATGTCAAAATCACAATTTTTATAGGAAAATTTTAACTAAAAATGGTTAAATAATAGATTTTTTTATGAATTTCATGTCAAAAAATAATTTAATTACTGTTTTTTCAAAAAATAATGATTAACATAAAAATTAATGCAAAAATCACATAATACAAATATTAAACGCATAACAACCTTAATTGAGTGCTTATTCTTCTCATAAAATGTCAAAGTCAAAACATTATAAGTATAACTAATTAATAGTTACAAAAAATGAACTTGATTTCCAAACATAACTTAAATTTAATCAACAATGTCACGTAATCCAAACTCTTCGTCCTCTAGAGTTTCATCATTGTCTTCTTCCACAATATTTTCTGCTTCATTTTGCTCATTTTCTTCCTCTAATGGATCTTTGATGTTTGTGAATCTCCCAATGTATGCCTTTCCAATCATTCCGTGTAATGTCGTTGGGGTTCCTTTGCCTTTTTTGCCACACGTGATTCACTAAAGTCCCCTTTCTTCAACCCAATTTCTTGCATTGCATCTAGAAGAAATTGAAGAGCATTAATTCTTTGCTAAATAAAATTGCATTGTATTGTATCTTTATCAATGGCAATGCAATTTCTTCCTTTTTGAAGATAACATGCTAGTGTTGTACCTAATTATCAAGCACAAAAGAAATAATGAAGTAAAGTAGTACAATGACATATAAGTTAATAAATAACATATTGAAATTCAATTCTATATAATAAAACTTACCTGAGCCAAAAAATAAATCCAAAACCCAATCTCCTTCATTTGAACATATGTATATAAGATAGTTAATCAATAACTGTGGTTTTTTATAAATGTTAATTATCTCTCCTTTTGCCTCTTTGTCTTCATATGTTAGTTTTCTCACAACAGCATCATAAGTCTGTATTTGGCTATGGCTCTTTCCATCTACCCGATTAAAAATCATAGACATATAGCTATCATCTTTTGCCCAACTATCAATATGGATGAACTCACAATCATCTATAAATGGTTGATCTTCATGGTTAAGAAGATTTGACTTTTGCCTGTAACATGAAATAGTAAAAGTTAAATTAACTTGTACATAAATAAAAATTTTAACCTTAATCAAATATACGTTTTAAACGTCTTACCATGTAAGTTGCATCCTTGAATTTGTTTTCCCCTTGAAGCTTGACAATAACATTGCCAATTGTGTATCTAAATGAAATGTCACAAATCTCCATAATGGTGATGACGTGACTTCTAGAAATCTCGCAACCACTTTACTAAGAGCTTAATAAGTATAAGGGTCACTATCATAGTCAATGTTTGGAATATTGAAACCATGGGGAATATCTGCAATAACTAGGGCATAATCCCTTTTAGGTATGAGTTTAGCAATGTCTTCACAGTCGCCTTGTATTACTTGATATTGAATAGTGTCTAGCCCATTCCAAATGAAATGAGTAAGAGTTGGATCAAGTTCAACATTCTTAAGATGTTTTTTCTTCAGTCTTTTGATCTTTATTTTTTCAATAAAGGTTCTAAAACTATATGGTGCTCCATTTTCATCCCTCTTCATATTTTATAAAATAAACAAATATATGTGTAAGTTATAAATTAAAAATAGTATACAAATGAATAAAAATGAATGTATAAATCAACATACCTTTTTAAATGCAAGATAAAAAATAATTTAATGTTGATGCAGAACTTGAATTGGATAGTTGCGTACAACATCATCCCAACTATCTTCATTCAACAATTTAACCATTTGTTCTTGAATTTTCATGTAAACTTTGTGACTGCATAGATAAAGTAAAAAAAAATTAATATAATGATATGTATAACAAATACTACCAAGAACAATATGTTATATTTAAAATAAAATTATAATCTAGAAATAAATAAAAATAATTCAACAAACTTACTTTTGAAATTCCTCAGACATTTTCTCCAATGATAATTCCCCTGACCTCACATGAGATAATATTGCTTTGACAAGTTTTTCATCCTTCACTCCTTGCAATGCTCTCCAAGGTGTGATAGTCATATCTTCTAGAAGTTGCTTCATTTCAGGACCTGATTTACTATTGCTACATATCAATGGCTTAGACTTTTTGACCTTCTTGTTTTTAATGGCAATGTTCTCCCACATGCTAAAAATCTCATTAATCAACTAGCATATCTCTCCAGTTCTAAATGCCAACAGGAAAATGTTATCAACACCTCTGAATAAATCACTAAATTTTCCGCCTTTGCCACCTTTTGAATTGATTTTCTCTTCAATTTGATACCCTATTTCCATACAACATTCCTTTTGGAAATCTACAGTAACATTTATCCTATCCCCACCACATTTTTCTTCAAATTCACTATGAATAAATCTAACCCTTTGGATGAAAGTCATAAACATCCTATATTCATTATCTGAATTATGATCCCATGCCACTAACTTTGCTTCTGTATCTAATAAACCAGCATAAATGATACATTTCATTGTTTCAAAACGTGGGTTATTGGAATATTCCTCCATCAATCGTCTTTGAGCTTCTACAAAATGGTTCCCCCCATCACATAATAATTGTATTCAAAACATTTTGACTTATCAAATGTTTCTTTGTTGGGAACTTGAACTGGATCAACAAGAAGCACATAATTAACCACATGAGAATATGTATTGTACCTCATCAATGTCTTCAAGTTGTGAACATGCAGATGGTGTGGCTCTCTGATTTGATATTGACATTGTCATTCACTTGCCTTATAGATTTGTCTAACATTAAGTTGAAATGTACAACCACCCTCAATTAAGTTTCTCTTTGTCAAGTTGTGTCGAATGGCATTTTGTTTTTTTTTTATAATGTCATCCTCTAAATTAGTTCCTGGTGTAATGATTTCTCTGCTTTCTTTTGAAGTTTCACTAGGTTCTTGACTGTTGGTAATGACTACTTCAAAATGTTCAACTTTACTTTTCTTCTTCATAACATTCTCATCATTAACTATAACAAATTTATTCTTGGGCATTGTTACTTTTGGTCTTTTACGGCTCTTCTCAGTTCCAATGTCATCCTCAGTAACGACAACATATTCTTCATTTCCAGTTTCAACTTCCTCGTCTTCAAAAGTAACTTGTCTACCCTTGCTAGATTTATCCACTAGAGGTTTTTTTTTCTGATCCCTTGGATGTAGTTTTGTAGCATCATGAATTACTACATTTTGTTTGTTTGCCATATCTTCTTTTGACACTGAGTAGAAACTACTGACAACTTTCATAATATCATGCTCTATGAAATGAATGTCTCCCAACCTAATTGAACAACTTTCAACAAAATTTTGCCAAACAAAATATCATATGTCAATAAAAACAAAGTTAAAAAAATATAGTGAGGCAGTTACAAGAACGCAAAACAAAAATATAAATAACAATACTTACGATATTTTGTTTCATCTCGTTTACAATTTGTTTACACAATTTTGTAGATACCTCTCTCGGGTCATATAATGAATATGATAACTGGTATTTAATCCTTTCATGTGACTTGGGCAGTTTTGTAAATATGTAAACAACTTCACTGTCCGGTACCGAACACATGTCTATGACTCTTCCCATCACGTCATAAATTCCATTATCATTAGGTATATCAACATATAGATATATCTGCACATTTTGGCTTTCTCTTTCTTTCACATACTAGACTTTTGATGGAAGTTTCACTTCTTTTGATTTCTTCCAGTATGAAATCATCTTCTTATCATTTGAGGCACTTGAAAGATTTGTAGCCATCAGCTCAGGTGGGGTTCGTTCACCAATGTTTTTTGAAGATCCACCTTTAAGAGTCTTTGGTCCAGAAAAATTCACAAAAATCTTCTTTGATGTCATTTTCCTGAAAAAGACACACATAAATCAGTAAATGACAAAAACATAGTAACTTAAATTAACAACGAAAACGATAAATGATAATTAATTTTATAAACCATAACAATTTAGAAAAAGTAAAATAAAAAAATTTAAAAAATGCATCGCCTTGCCGCCACACCCTGAAAATCGATCAGCCAACCGAGCCGGTCGTTGGGTCCGGCCCCCTAGCCCACCCTGGCGGCCCAACCACTGCCCCCCACCCAACCCCAGTGGTCCCGACACCCCGCGGACCGTCGGGCCACCGGGGTGGGGTGGAGCGTCTGCCTGCGGCCATCGAGGTGGCCAGCTCCCCCGCCCCACCTCGAAGGCCCGCCGGCCCGCGGGGTGGCAAGGCAATTCTGAGAATCCCCTCACCACCCAGTGGGCGGGCAAGTCGTTGGGGTGGGGCTGAGGGAGCTGTTAGCAGCTCTCCCTGCCCCACCCAGTGGGCCGGCGGGGTGGGGCGGAGGGCCGGGTAGCCATCCCCATCGCCCCTAACCTACGGGCCCAGTTGGCCGCTGTGAGCATTATCGGGCCCACCATGCCCACTGCGTACGTAGTGGGTAAATTTGGTCCACAAAAAGTTAAAAAAAAAAAAAAAAAACAACAACAACAACAACAACTTACTTCATTATACTTATTTAATTTTAAAATTTGAAAAGCAAAAAAATTAACTAACCTTTCAAATGCAAGAATCCTCCTTTGAATATGTTGTTGATAGCAATGTAGGTGCTCCACAAATTCGCTCCAAGTCTTTTAACGAACCTAGAAAACCTTGATGTGATGTGAGTAATAATGATAATGAAATTTATTATATATGTGAAATCACGGAGATGTTTTACTGTACGGTTAATGTGGGATTAATTTGTTTTAAAAAAATTTAACATGTTAATTTTGTTATGGCAATGTAGGAAACTATGATAAAGCGAATATTATGGAATTGTTTTGCAGCGCGGTGAATGTGGGATTAATTTGTTTTAGAAGGTATTAAAAAAAAAAAAACATTCAATTGTTTAGTAAATATTATATAGTTTAACTATTAAAATAACTTAGGTAAAAGTTTTAGTTTACAATTTTAAATTTAAAGATTTATTTCATAAAAAAATTTAGTTAAACTTTTTCAATAAATTGTAGAATAAAATAATGAAGGGAAATACATGAAACAAAATTATTGGAGGGAAATATTTTGGCGAAAATTTTTGGAGGGAAATTTTCATTCTCTAAACTATATAATATCTTTAGGAGATTCTACATTTGTATCATTCAACCTCTTCTATTTGAAAGGGATGGATTCTTCTGATAGTGAAATTTTGCTTTGTAAAGCATCAACATCTTCATCGCATAACAACTATAATCATAGTGATGAATATAACGGAAATTCTTCCACTATGAATAGAAAGTCAATTCTTCCACTTAGTCCTAATCTTAAGGACTATGAGAGAAGCAGCGATGAAAGAGGGGATGAAGAATTTCAAATAAATAAAGAGTCACAGATTCCACTTAGTCCTAATCCTAAGGATTATGAGAGCAACAGTGATGAGGAGCATAATAAAGAATTTCAAAAGAATGGAGTGTCACGATGTCCACTTAGTCCTAATCCTATGGACTATGAGAGCAACAGTGATGAAGAGCATGATGACGAATTTCAAAAGAATGGAGTGTCAAGGTGTCCACTTAGTCCTAATCCTATGGACTACAAGAGCAGCAGTGATGAAGAACATGATGACAAATTTCAAAAGAATGGAGTGTCACAGTGTCCACTTAGTTCTAATCCTAAGGACTATGATAGTAACAATGATGAAGATCATAATGAAAATTTTCAAAAGAATGGAGTGTCACGGTGTCCTCTTAGTCCTAATCCTATGGACTATGAGATCAGCAGTGATGAAGAGCATGATGAAGAATTTAAAATGAATGGAGTGTCACGGTTTCCACTTAGTCCTAATCCTAAGGACTATGAGAGCAACAGTGATGAAGAGCGTGATGAAAAATTTCAAAAGAATGGAGTGTCATGGTGTCCTCTTAGTCCTAATCCTATGGACTATGAGAGCAACAGTGATGAAGAGCATGATGACGAATTTCAAAAGAATGGAGTGTCACGGTGTCCTCTTAGTCCTAATCCTATGGACTATGAGAGCAGCAAGTGATGAAGAGCATGATAACGAATTTCAAAAGAATGGAGTGTCACGGTGTCCACTTAGTCCTAATCCTAAGGACTATGAGAGAAACAGTGATGAAGAGCATGATGAAAAATTTCAAAAGAATGGAGTGTCATGGTGTCCTCTTAGTCCTAATCCTATGGACTATGAGAGCAGCAGTGATGAAGATCATGATGATGAATTTCAAAAGAATGGAATGTCACGGTGTCCACCTAGTCCTAATTCTAAGGACTATGAGAGAAACAGTGATGAAGAGCATGATGACAAATTTCAAAAGAATGAAGAGTCACAGTGTCCTCTTAGTCCTAATCCTATGGACTCTGAGAGCAACAATGATGAAGAGCATGATGATGAATTTCAAAAGAATGGAGTGTCACAATGTCCTCTTAGTCCTAATCCTATGGACTATGACAACAGCAGTGATGAAGAATTTCAACTGAATAGAGTGTCACAATGTCCACTTAGTCCTAATCCTATGGACTATGAAAGCAGCAGTGATGAAAAACATGATGAAGAATTTCAAAAGAATGAAGTTTCATAGTTTCCACTTAGTCCTAATCCTATGGACTATGAGAGCAGCAGTGATGAAGAGGATGATGAAAAATTTCAAAAGAATGGAGTGTCATGGTGTCCTTTTAGTCCTAATCCAATGGACTATGAGAGCAGTAGTGATGAAGAGCATGATGACAAATTTCAAAAGAATGGAGTGTCACGGTGTCCACTTAGTCCTAATCCTATGGACTATGAGAGCAATAGTGATGAAGAGCATGATGAAAATTTTCAAAAGAACGAAGTGTCACGGTGTCCTCTTAGTCTTAATCCTATGGACTATGAGAGCAGTAGTGATGAAGGACAAGATGAAGCACTTAGTCCTAATCCTAATGACTATAAGAGTAGCAGTGACAAAGGACAAGATGTAGCATTTTTAGTAAGTAAACAGTCACATTTTCGACGTAGTCCTAATTCTATGGACTATGAGAGCAGCACTAACAATGCACATGAGGAAGAATATCCAATAAACATCGAGTCAAATTTTCCATTTAGTCCCAATTCTAAGGACTATGACAGTAGCACTGAAGAAGGGGAAGATGAAGAATATCCTCCAAGTCAGTATTTGAAAAGCACAGCTGATCATAGTGTGGATAACATTCCTCTTAATGATGATGAAAATGTTTATACAAATGATGATCCAATGATGGATATGTTGCCAAGAAATATTGTATCGAGGAGTAGGAGCAGACCTTTTCGTATCAATGCATGATGTTCTAGTTATACAAGGGGTAGAGTAGAATACCTGACGAGAAGAAGTTCTATCAGCGCTCTCATTTCAAGTGAATGTTGTTAAAAAGATTGCTTGCAACATATGGATTTCAAATTTGCATTAGAGAAAAGGAAGAGATATTTGTCAATGAATAAAAGCATGCAAAATTCATATTTAGTTGGGTGCATGAAATCTACATTGTCAGGTTATGATTATCATATTGGGTTTTTATTTATCTATAGAAAGGCTTTCAAAATGTTTCATTCGATGGGGAATTTTCACCTCTCGAGAATTCAAGAAAATTTGGAAAAGGATCTCACATTTTATTGAGAAGTACGTCATAAATGATAGTTTGGGCCATTATCAAACACTGCAATTTCATGGATGAAAGATTTATTTTCAAAGCATGGAGAGTGTATGCCAAATAGAGAAACAATACATATTCCAGATAATTTTTCAAGACGAGAAATCTACAACTTATACAAAGAATGTGCAGAAGGTGTTGAGGGACATGGTCAGTTTATTACATATCAATATTTTTTCAAGGTATGGAAGAAAGAATTCAAAAATATTTGTATTCCTAAGAAGACAAGGATGGAGATTTGCGATACATGTGCTTCTCTTAAATCAAAAAGAGACAAATGTGAAGGGTCAGAAAGAGGTAAGCATTCATAACTTTAACTTTTAAAATTATATAGTCATCAACTATGAAAACATATTTCTTAATGGCTTTCTTTTATGTTGTGTAGATTCAATTGTCAAAGAACTTTAGGAGCATCGCGAACAACAAACAAGTGAAAGGAAAAATTTGTACAAGCATCGAAATAAGTGTTATGATAATCTGAATAAATATTTGGGTTTGATAATTGATGGTATGGACCAAAAGAAAACACTTTTACCACATTTTGTTCGCACACCCAAAAATTTATAGGAGGAAAATTTTATTCAGTATCACTTGGTCGGTTTTATGGTCTTCAATGGGAAAATGTTGCCAATGGTGTACTTCACAGCTCCAAATATTCATAATGATGCAAATCTAACAATAACCATAATTCATGATGTGCTTTCTCATTGGTCTGGTAATCTTCCTGGAGTTTTGTATCTACAATTGGACAATACTTGTCGTGAAAACAAAAACCAGGTTGTTTTTGGATATCTAAACATGCTTGTTGAATTGAGAATTTTTCAAAATGTAAAGGTTGGTTTCCTTCTTCTTGGGCACACTCATGACCATATTAATCATATGTTCAGTCGTTTTTCAGTCACATTAAGGAAGAAGGAAGTTGGGAGCTTGCTGTCATTAATTGAATGTATTAAGAAATCATACATGCCAGAGCCTACTTTTGATGTGTTGGAAGAAACTGTTGACATGCGAAGGTTTATTCTGGGATCGCATGGTGAGGAGAAATGCATTGAACAACTTAATGACATTAGCTTCCAACATCAATTTCGTATCAAAAAAAATTGATGAGAAAACACTAATATGGGGCAAGAAGTATTCAAATACTGTAGAATGGGAACCGTCATCAAGTTTGGAATTTTTGAAGTTCATTCTAGATCATCCAATATTTGCATCAAAAATATTGTTATTACAATCATTTGATGAAGTTCATAATGCACGCAGACATAATAGAGATATAAATTATTTTGATTGCCTAGAAGAAATTAAAAAATGTATTAGATATACATATGAGTACTTTGACATTGCTGATTCAGTTTGGTGGGAGTCATTTTTTAATAATCAAAGTGATATCATTTCAACAACAACAATGAAGATTACCTTTGAAAAATCCATTTATTTGGACACAAAATGTGTCAAATGAACATGAAGAAATAAACATTGTTGAACAGCAACAATCTTAAGGTATTATAATTCTTCACAGGTAGAGGAAAGAGAGATGTATATTGGTTCCAGAAGTTCTCATGCAAAACGTGAAGCCATGGAAGACCTTTACAGGGATATTAAGGAGGGTTGCATGATCGCAGTGCTAGTTGACGGAGATCCCAATGGCTATCCATTCTGGGTTGCTAAGGTTATAAAGGTCTTTACAGAAAATGAGGATCTTACAGGTGTTGAAGTACATTGTTATGCCAAAAATACACACCCATTCAATGGTGTGTATAAGCCAGAGATGGTAGTTGACAAAAAAAAATGGCGGAAAGAGAAAAAGAAATATAAATCGTCGCCGCATAGACATCTTAAAATTGGATGCTATTGACATACTTGTTTATGACTTCAATTTAACAAAGAGAGGAACTCTTTGCTTCAAGATGATAGAGATTCTGAAAAGGTTGTTACGAGAAGGAACAGTGTTGATATGGGAGTCTGTTGAAACCAGTTGTAGATCTAGAAGAATTTTGAAACCTGAAATGGTGGGCATGCATGTGGACTCAGATGGGGCACTAGTTGATGAAAGATAAGAATATGGAACATCTTCGTCAGCATCCAGTCATTCATCTAAAGATGTTAATTGTAATGGTGTGCAAGAAAATATGAGTGATTTTGAATAATTGTCTAAGACAATTTATATAACTGATGTTTGCATCGTATCTTGAAATAAAAATTTTGATTTCCATATGGTGTTAAATCAGAAGTTATGAGTCATTTTTATGTTGTTGGATTATATGTCTTAATTACGATAATTTTTATTGTTTAGAATATCTACAATGCAAAATTAAATTAGAGATATAATGTATGTTTCATTCAATATACAAATAATGACATTTTGATTAATTTAGTCATATAATTTGTTCATAATGTCATGGTTTTTTAATTTTATGGTTGAAAATATTAAAAAAAAATTGTATCTAGAATGTTATGGTTCAAAACATGTTGAATTTATACGTAGGAAAGAAAAATGTTATTCTACCAAAAACATTAATGTGTTTTTTTCCTCATAAACAACTGGTTTTTTGCACATAAAAATTCGGTTTTACTAGCATTTTTTTAAAATGTTGAAAATTGACCTTAAAAAAAAATCATTGTTCCAGTATCAACACTTTTTCGTTTTCAAGGTGTTTTTTGCATGAAAATTTCATTTTCACTACCATTTTTAAAACATGTTCAAAATTGACCCTTAAAAAAAAGACTTCGTTCCAGTATACACACTTTTCGTTTTTAGCACTGTTTTTTATGTTTTTTCGGGGTTTTTTTGCCATAGTTCCCGTTTTGAGTTTATAGTTCCCGTTTCAAAGTTTACATTGTTTGATCTATAGATGGTTGAGAATGTATTGTGTTTATTTTGAGGTTTGTATGTTTAAATAACTTGTTTGTAATTAACAAGTAGGAAAAATAAACCAAAAGAATACAGATAAAATTTCTAACGGATAGACTTAGAAATTTCAACATGGTATCAGAGCATGGTTCCACATCATAGGAGAGTTGAAGGCACCAGTTGAAGCAGGTCATTTGCAATAGAAACATTTGTCTCGAGTGACAGAAGTTGTTTCTTGTAGAAAGCGACAGAAGAAGGGTTGACGCCGAGGGACTGTGTCATCAATCAGGGCCAGAGAGAGACCAGCCCAGAGGATGAGGAGGGCAGAAAAAGGCTCACACAGAGCCATGCAAACACCAAGAGGTTTGACGCAGTTGGCTAGGGGGAATTTCAGCCAGTGTAGGAATTGCACAGAGCCTAGAGGCTCAGTGCTTCAATTGCCCAGGAATAGGAAACTGTGGGCAGATTTCGGGGAGTGAAGAAGGTGGGGTGTTGTGAGTAGAACAGTTCCTAATGGGGAAAAACCAAGGTAGAGGGAATTGCTACCGAGGCAGATTTCTAGCCAAGGAATCTAGATCAGTGTTGAAGCTGCATAGGAGATCAGAGAGGTGTGACTCGATGGTTGGCAGGCTGATTTCCAAGAGAGAAATCAAGACTCGGAGGGAGTCTAGCAAAAAACTTCTAGATGGGAAGTAGTGACTCAGAGGGAGTCGAAGAGAGAACTTCTAGAGGGAAGTAGAGACTCGGAGGAGTCTAAAAGAGGAGAAGAGAGATGGCCATGAATGGAATGAGGGATCAGGACAAGTTAGATGGGCCGTCCAACTTTGTGGTCTGGAAGGCCAGAATCCTGTCCACTCTAGATAGACATCGCATCAAGGCCTTCGCCTTGAGAACAATGGCTATCCCAATTGACCCGGCTGATAATGATAAGTACGAGGAGACAATCACCAAGGTGAAATGCATCATCCTTGATGGGGTCAAGGATCATGTGGTCCAACATATTGTCGATAAGGAGACGAAAAAGGAAATGTAGGACGCCTTGAAGAAGTTGTACCAGCATACTTCCATGGAGAGGAAGATGTTACTTGAGAATCAGTTGCGGTCATACCAAATGCAGAAGGGGGAGCAAATAGATCACTTCCTTGGTAGATTGAAGGATATTTGGGACCAACTGACTTCCATAGGGGCCACGTCAGATCAGGATTTGATGGTGAGGACCGCCCTAAACATAGTCTCTGAAGAGTGGGAGACATTTTTCCAGAGAATTCTCGACAAGGTGAATCTTCCAGATTGGGAAGAATTATGGGTAGCTCTTTGCCAAGAAGAGATCAGACAGCAGAGCAAGACAGGAAGTAGTAACAAAGGAGTCTGGATCAAGAAGGAAGAGGAATAGGATGCAGTTATGGCATCTGTGAGGAAGCAGGAGAAGAGGAAGAAGAAGGACCTCTCCAAGTTTAAGTGCTTCAACTGTGGGGAACTGGTTCATTATGTGAACTAGTGTCTGAGGAAGAAGAACAAGGGAGAGGCATTTGACTCCAAGGCAGCCCCAGAAAAGGCGAAAAAGGAGGTAAAGGAGGATGACGATTATGCCATGAGTGCTCATGTACCTCTAAAGAAGAGGTGGGGAGGTCTCGAGCTGTAGTCAAGAAGACTACAGGTGATGAGAGGTAGGATCCGTGAGGTACCCACACTCTTGGATTAGACATTTCTACGAGAGCCCCGAAGAGAGAGTAGCGGGATTGGCAGATGTCAGTAGAAAGGAATGTGGATGAAGCGGCAGAGAGTGCTACAGTGTAGTAGTCTCGGGAAGCACAGAGCTAGCAAGTTGCAGTAGTGTGAAAGGCACAAAGGAGGTTGCAACAGTGCAAGATGGCACAAAGAGGTTTTGCAGTGGTGCGAGAGGCAGGGAGTTGTTGCAGCAGTGCAGAGGTAGTAGAGGGAGCACGTGATAGCGGCAGAGAGAGCTTCAGCATTGAGAGTGTTTCTAGCCTGACAAGGATGTCAGTAGTTGGTTGGATCAGTTACTTACTTCTCAGTAACAAAGTTTCAATGCAGTAGAAGTTAGCAGTAGCACGATGCAACATGATGAGAGGGGGTTGCAGTGCAGATGTAGTGTTGGGAGAAGGGACCAGCAGCAGCACGGATGCAAAGGGAGATGACGTACAGATGAAGCAATGGCAGTGATAGGACCATGGGCAACAATAAAATATGCAATGGTGCAGAGTATGTTAAGAGGGGAGGCCTAGCATCAGCACAGGCACTGGTGCCATATAATCAGAGTGATGCTCAGTGTGGAGTATTACTAGAGCATATTCCTCGCTAAGAGAGAGTGTTGATTTAGGGTAGCAACGGATGTTTTATAGCCATGAAAATTGGTGGAGAGACTAAAGCACATGAGATCTCCAAGGCCTAGAAATGGTTTGGGAAGATTCTACCCAGTTAAGGAGATATTAAAATATTTAGTATTTTTAATGGAGTTCCTAAGTCTAAACTTAGGAAAATAAAAATACTAATGGGTATTAATATAAAACTGGGTCAGAAGTTTCTAAAGGACATGGATCAAGCCAAATCTAATCTTAGCCATTTATTAGAGATGTAATCTCAGTCGTTGAAGGACCAACAGGAAAAGTATAAGAAGAGGTTTGAGGGTCAGTTGGAGAATACACCAGAGTGATCAGTCATTCGATTTTCTAGAGCGAGGTTTGCTAAGAGAAGTTGAATCAGTGATCATTTTGTAGTGAGGGGCAGTGAGTACTGGACATAGAGGCAAAGATAATGCCGAGAGACCAGCGCAGAGGCAGAGAGGCAGACACAGAAGCCAGAACAGGCCACATAGAGGCTAGTTGAGATAGCGCAGAGGCCAAAGGGCCTGCATCATCCACGTAGAGGGAAGAAAGAGTGATGCGGAAGGACGTAGAGGTTGTGTAGTGCCTCATAGGGCTGATGCATAGACTAGGAGGGCTGACACAGTGCTTCAGTTGTGTTGGAGAGGGTTTCGTGGGGAATATTTTCTGAATATTTGCTTCTGAATAGAGAGGTATTACTGCTAGTTATTTTTTCTCTGTCGAGTGAACCAGTTTGGTACCCAATTGTACTCAAGGATATATTGCATAATAAATAACCCTCAGAATTGTTGCACCGGTTTTCCCACATTAGGTTTTTCCAGGGACAAGTTGTCCAAAAATAATGGTGTCACTTGTGTGTTTGTTATTTCTTTCAGTTGTTGATCTATAGATGGTTAAGACTGTATTGTGTTTATTTCGATGTTTATATGTTTAAATAACTTGTTTCTAATTGACATGTAGGAGAAATAAACCAGAAGAATACAGATAAAATTTCTAACGGATAGACTTAGAAATTTCAACAGAATGAAGAACATGTTGGCCCAAAAGGCTTCTTATATTAAGTAAAAGTTCCAAGAAACATGTATACAATGAATACCACTAGCTCCAATAGTGGAGCATTGGAGCCACTCATTGGTCCTCAAAATAGCTTGTTTGTCTCTCTAATTCCTTGCTGGAGGAGCCAAGGTGAAAAATACTTTGCTCATACAATGAGGGTGTATATATAACCAAGAGGTGATGCTTCACCTTCCTTGTGACTCTTTGATTACCCTCGTGATTGTTTGACTTCCTATGACTTTTTGACTTTACATGATTCTTTATATTCTAAATTTGTCATTTGGATTTCCACTTTATAATACATTTTGAATTGGTAATTACATAATCCACAATAATTGTGTGACATATGATGACTTGTGACTAAACATGACATGACACTGATGACATGGACTACATGATGATGTGACAGTGCCAATTTGTCCTGCTTGTTGCTTATTTCTTTGTGTCTTATTGAAATGATGGTACATGTTATTCTTATTCCTCATCCTTATGACTTGAAGATGAGGAGTCTTCCATGTGAACATGATCTTCATCTTCTTTTAGAGCTCGGTGTTCCTTTATCTTCTCGAATGATGATAATCTTATTTCTTCAGCTCCATATGTGTCTTCTAGCATATCCTCCTTCTCAATATCCTTCTTCATCATCTTGCAATGCATGATAGAGTACATGTGTTTGAAATCCACTCATGAAAAGATGATATCAGTCTAATAAACCCCTAATCTATGATGGTTCATATTGATCCACTAACTAAGCAGAACCAAATGGCATACTGGGAAAGAGGCTCAGTAATTACACAATTGCGCAGCTCAAACAGTCAGGGGTGATCTTGAGCCTTGAGATTGCACAATGTGTATTTTAGGTTAGACAAAGGAACAAAACTGTGCAGTCTGGGAGCTCAAGGTGACAGGCTGAGGGAATGGGAACTGGATCAAACTACTACATAGCTCAGGAGGAGAGAGGAGCCCAAATTATTGAGAAATTGTGTAGTTCAACAGCCTAGGTTGAGGCTTGAGTCTTGCAACTGCATAGTGCGCAATCAAGAAGGAATAGGGAGACAAACTGTGAAATTTGTTTACTCAATGAGCTTAGTTGCGGTGTTTTGCACTGCATGGGAGAACTATACAGTTCTGGGAGGCAGAGGAGGTTGGGCCATTGCATAGTTGTGCAATTCAGGAGCTCAAGGATGAGCTTGAGGCTAGGGGCTTTGTAATGCACAGTTAAGGCCAGGCTGGGAGGAGGAATTTTGTAGTTTTGGGCTTGAGCACTAAATTTGTGAAATTCACAATTCTGGGCTTGAGCTTAAGGTTGCGAAATGCATAGTTTTGGGCTTGATGAGGCTAGGGTTCCTGGAATTTTTCAAAATTTGGCTAAGTGTGGGACCGAAGAGACTATGGTGAATAGTGATATGACTTAACTGTGGTCACACACTTGAGACACTTTGAAAACACAACAATATAGATCATTCGGAACACGTTAACAACATATTTACCTCAATGCGGAAACTTTACAACAAGTGCGACACTAAAGGTACACTTTGAAATGACTGTGATGACACTTGTGCGACAGTGTTTAAAAGTTTTGGAATGAGTATGATTGATGATTACATGGTTAGACCAACTCATTCACACAAATATAACTCCTTTAAACCACCAAAACGAGCATACATACATTGCATGACAGCTAACATGTGAAAATACGCAAATTGTTAAAGTTCAAATGACTCTTGCGATATTCGAACAATAGTGAAAGTAACACATTCCAAAGAAAATATAACATGAAAATGACACTAATTAGAGTGAAGAAAAGCGAAAGTGACAGCCGAAAACATGAAAACGATACTTGCGAAAACAAAGGTGCATGAAGGCGACAGTTTGCAAAACTCACCGAAATGGAAGAACAAACACAGCTAGAATGTGAGATATTATCATTGTCAGTGCACATTGACTGTTGACATGGATCGAACATCGCATGGGCATAGTCTTGATGGAATGTGCTATGTTTTTCCAAGCTTGCATAAAAGAATGTGTTCATGAACTTGTTGCATACTAAGCATGTGTGACCAAGTGACTTCGACACTTCCGATCCAGGAAGGGAGCTCAAAAGCATCAGTTGACCAAGAGGAAACTATGGAACAACTTATCACAATATCCACAATAGGCTCCAAAATTCGAGTGCACGTGAAATTTTGGAGGGTGTTTTTCGCAGCAACAACACTTGGCAACACACTGGTAGAACTCCAGCTTATTTTCCTTGGTCAATTCTTTCGTGCAGGGTCTAGTTCTTCAGGAAGTATTGATTCATCATTGAGATTATTGTGGCTTCTCCACTTACCCCATTCATAAACATAGTCCCCTTCATTACTTTACTCGGTTAAACAGGAATATAAGATCAAAAATCACACAATGTTTTGAATCAGGATAGGGTAATGAAGTTCGCAAGCTTTATATTTTCATAGTATATTTTTTCATCTCTGATGTTGCTCCGCTACCAGCAGGCCTGGACAGTACCCCTACAGAGTCAATTCAAGGACACAAACATTGCTCCGCTGTGAGAGAGCCTGGGCAGTAACTTGGCGGAGTTGCTTGGTTCATCTCTCTGCGTAGGAATCATTTCTCTTCTTTCGCCTTCATTTATTTATTTATATAGGACTGTGCATTGGCACTTATTTATTTCATGGGCGAAAGAGGGATCCCGACTTATTGAGAGCAAGAGAGGTTGTCCCTTCAGAGAAGCATATATAAGACCTCTGGTATTGATTTGATCATTTATATTTTCCCCTTATACTTCTATACTTAATTGGATCAGCGTGAAACACCAAAACATAAAAACTTGAGCGTAGGCATGAGGTTTCTAGAATATACATGGAGGTCATGGTTTGACACAAGGTTTTCTTAATGCAAGGATTGTATTTTTCGTCGGAACATCATCAACCAAAAGATGTGACCCAGAGAAAGAAGAAGGACAGAGATTTAGCCAAATGTTGCACTGTTACAAATTCCTTTTTTGTTTTTCCACATTCCCTTTTGGGCCAACAAAGCATCTCCATGCAAGGTCTTACTGATGGAACAAAAAATAAAAGACACAATACAACAAGAAATCAAAACCAAAGCACAAGAAAAAGAGGCTAAACCAAAACATAATGCAAGACATAAGTAAGAAGACAAGAGAGACTAAAGAGAGTAAGCACGGGATGAGTGCAAGAGAGGGAAAACTAGGATGCATCTAATCCTACTCCTAACCTAATTGCTAGAATGTCGGGTTCAGGTATAATGGAATTTCCAATTTAGCCACCGTAATTGTTACTGACCTGCAATCACAAAGATGTGATCGATTAAAAAATATATAAAACAATGTGCAATAGAAAATATAAGAACTTGAATAGCTTGCACAAAAATTTGAAGGTCTTTCATGTTAGAAAAAAGATAGGCCATAGCCGCTACTTCTAACCAATTCACATTCTTACTTTTTTTTTGAAAACCATCATTCAACAAACCTCGCAAGCTTCTTGGGAATGTGTCTTCAACTACACCGAACTCCTTAGCAAGCGGATGGAAAGATCGAAACTTGTCATTTGCAACGGAGCCTACCAAGTAAGATTGCTCCAACCATTCAACAATTGGATCGTAAAACTCATGACAATCCTCTTAATAACCTCGAAATATTTGAAAAGACAAATTTTCAATTAAAGGCACGAAATTATGATGAGAATATCATAAGGGAAAATAGATCTGATCATATTCAGCAGGAGTGTCAAGACAGTGAAGACTTAACATAATAGTCTACAAGTTCGGAAGTGCCTTAACTGCTTGACAAGTACCTAGATAGTGAGATGTTAAACCATAAAAATAAAAGGATGTAAAATGAATGTCATTGGATGTGTTGATGGGAAAATAGTGAGTTAAACGACATTCATCATAAGCATAAACACGATCAGAAAGGTTGATTAAAGCATCAGATTCCCAGTTTGTAATTACCAAAGATAAATTAATTTGAATAGTATCATGAATGCTTTGCATAATAGAATCATCTTACTCACATAACGAGTGTAAAAAACCATTTTCTTGTAACTGGTTACAAACTATACTAGCATCATAATCGTCAAAAGGAGTAAAAAGAAATGCTAGTATAACCAACACATGAAACTAGTTAGTGTAAAACAATTGAATAAGAATTTGATTCGTCAAATAGTCCATGCATTCACTGACGCTCAAGAGGATTTTAGGTGCGATGAAGAAAAATATTAACATCAGAATATTCACAAGAAGGATTAGGAGTTGATTGTTTTCAAACACGTGTGGCAGGTATGACTCCTTTGGCCAAAGATAATCTTTAGAATAATCAACTTTGAAATTCCATGATTCTATGAAAGATAAACATTCCAAACCTGAGTTTGATACAGGAGACTTGCATGAAGATGAATTGTCTGAAATAGAAACTTGAATCCGATCAGAAATTGAACCTTGAAAGTTCGAGAGATCATATCCACAATGCCAAATATATTTTAGGAAATAATTTACATTGAGTGAAACCATGCAGAAGGAAGATTTTTGTGAAGAAAACCAGGGTTGACACAATTCGGGGATCTTTCCTAAGTTGTGGGATCCTAACATAACCATCAACGGAAATTGAAGTGCCTCGGATCCCTGGAAAGTCCCAGAACTTTCCAAGATTGTAAAATCGCATTCCGAAGATTGAACCATATCATGCATGGTGTGAGGATAGTTGCCTTCACATATTTTGATGAGATCACTATTAATCGGGTAGCAGCTATCTATGTCACTGGTTTGATCATATTTTTGAACATCAACAACCAGATAACTCGAGTTGAAAGATTCCTCTGATCGCAAATCTGAAGATGCATTAATCGTAAAAATTTCATGAGAACGATGGTTCGCAGAGTTGTCTTCATGCAAGAGAAGAGATGATGAGGGATGGAAAGAGTACTCAATGATTTGATTGTTTCCATTTTCATCATGGATAATCTCACCACCTTGTGTCAATTAAGAAGTTAACTCATTGGATGAAGAACTTGAAGAGAATGGAGTATCTCTGTCATGAGTAGATGCATCGCAAATAGTAGAGAACAAGGGATAGTGAGATGAAGAGGAAGTTTGTATAAGGACATCTTCTTTGACCAAATTAGATTCTAGATCTAAAGTAAAGTATTTGTGAGAAACCGGAAGATCAGATGATGCACTTGGGTGTTCATCATCGCTTACCTCAACAAAATTATCACCATCAGAATGATTATTTCCCAATGATATGGATTGATCGAAAGAATTGATTACATTTGATTAACTACCGAGGTTAGCAAATTTAAAATCATCCAAGAATGGAAGCGCATCATATTTAGATGGAGGATTTTGGAAAGTAGAAGAAATATTAAAAGCATCTTGACCTTTTTGTTCCTCTACCTACGTAATGTGACCTACGTAAGGTGTCTCCCCGATGTGAAGTCCCAATTAGAACTCACACCATTTGGAGTAGGATCCCCATCCAAAATATCAGCCTAGTTTCCATATATTCTTAAAGATATGCCTTGGATTTCGCTGTCAGCAAGAGAGAGGTATGAAAATGTGCCTTCGAAAAGCAAGGGGTGTGTACCTGGTGATTTTTCGATCGTATGTGTGTCAAAGATATTTCACTACATAGGGGAGGAAAACTAAGCCTCTGTGAGAGAGGAAGTAGTACCATTGTTATAGACATTTTTGTGCCTTACAGCTCTAAGCATGAAATTTCCATAAACCAAGGGATCCTAAGTCCCTAAAAGTGTTGTTCCTACCCCTAGAGGAACAAGGTCAACCAATTACAGCTTCTCCCAGAAGTTCTCCACCATAAACTACTCAGAATCAGTCAAATCAGGATCATTTCAGCTGCTCCACTAGCTAGCTGCGTTGCATAGCACCCCAGTACACTAGCTAGGTGCATTGCAACGCACCTAAATGCACTACCAGGGTGCGCTGAGTGGGAAATGACAAATGGCAATGTCATTCCGCGAGGTGGACAGGCAATGGAAGCTTCCAGAATCTTCCCCAATGACACTTGCCTCACTGAGTTTGACCAAGGATGAGTAAGAGGCTCTCAGTCTCCAAGTGGAAGCAAGAACTGACAGAGAGAAGCCACTAGTCAAATCATAGGCTGACTCATCCTCTTTGCATACATCTATATATGGATCCCTCATCCCAGAGATCCAGAGGCTGGAATTTTGTACTTTGCAGAGAATTTCTGTTGGTTTTGAGATAGAGATCAGTGCATTGGGTGATTTATGCTTTGTTGGAGGTGAAGAGGGGATTCCTTTGCTGGGGGGTTGATGCTGGATCAGGAATCATCGGTTGTAACTCCTCCTAGACCTTCTTGTTATATCAATAAAACTATTTGAGTTTCTCCTACATGCTTGTGTATCAATGATGTTTTGTTATATTTTCATGTTTAGCTTAAATCTGATCCTAAGCTATTTATGAATATGAATACATGTCTTTGTATAGTTTTCCTCTTCTGTGATCTTGCAGGAACTTGGTGAAGCTGGGCAAGTAAGGGAGCAGGTAGCTGGAAGCTGTCAAAGAGGAGAGAGATTGGATCAAAGGACTAGCGCAAGACACAGGTTGGTTCATCCTATTCCTCTTCGTTTATAGTTCATAAAGAAGAATACGAAAGTAGTTTTCCTTGTTTGTTTCTAAGGTACTGTCACACCTTAGTGGGATAGGGGTGTTCTGAGTAGACACTTTTCCCGTCAACAAAATGGCGACTCCGCTGGGGATCGTGTCTAGTTAGTTTGTTTGTGTTTCTCTTGTTGTTTGTTTCATAAACACAGAAGTAGCAATCGAACTGCATTTGCCATTATCAAATGCAAAGTAGACACCTACTACTTCAATCCATTCACTGGATTTGTTTACGATTTGAATAGCTGATTCACAAGTGATCTGATTACCCTTTGTGATAGCTCTTAGACCTCCTTTAAATCCACCCTCTGATTGTGCATTATTGATTGCTTTTACTCTACCAAAATCCATAGATTAAACTGCAAACCGTGACCCAGAACCCGGAAGGAATTCTCGTTTCTACCCCAGCGCAGGCTCTATGAAGAGACTCTGCATTTCAACGCAGTTCCCGAGAGGGCTACCTGCGCTGCAATTCAGTTTCTCTGTGTAACAGGTGCGCTGATCAGCCTTGCCCTGTGCAGCTGAGGTTCTTTGCTTCATTTTTCAGTTTTGTCTCTGATTTTTGCAGCCTGTAATCAGTGTGTGTCTGCTTCAAAACCCCTTTTCTTTGCCTTAATTCCGCCTCCTTTGTACAAAAAGACTGTAGATGTTCTTTGTGTGTTTGTTACATCATTTACAGTTTTCCATTGAAAAAGTAGAATAGTCATACTGTCGTCCTTGGATTTAGATCTGTCGTAAGTGTCGATTTTGATCTTAGGAGAAAGTTTGTTTGCTGTTGATAGTTGATTATGCTTTTACTTTTGCCTTTGGTTTGAATTTGTCTCTTTCTAGTGTCGAAACGAGTGTTTATTTCAAAATCATAAAGTGTCGTAATCTTCTCTACCTTTTGATTTCGAAAAGAAGCTTGTTTGTGTTTTTCACTTGAAAGCAAATTCAGATTTGTACATCAACTTTCTTTTTAGGCATCAATATTAAGAAAGTGAAAACAAATACATGCATATGTGCATTTGCATATTGATAGTCTGTTTGGCTTGATTTATGAAAAGTGCATTTACAGTGTGCTCCTTGCTCTTTGAGAAAAGATTGTGTCTTTCTTTTCCCCTTGTAGCTAGGATTTTCATTGCTGAAAAGAGATAAAAGCTTGCTTATCATCTTTAGATTGCATTTTAGGAATTTAATCTACATCTCGTGGTGATCCCAAAAGGCAAACTTCTAAGAAAAATCAACTTAAAATAAATTGAATGAATCTAACAACGCTTTGGAACTTAACGCACAACATTTAGAGGTCTAGGCTAGAGACGTATTCTGGCGTCGTAAAGCCTGGTAACTGTTGTCCTCACTGATGGTTGGGTGATTCCTCCACTTTGAGACGGTAAGTGCCAGTACGGACTTGTGCTCCCACGTACCGTCGAGTATATATTGGGAGACCCATATAGGCTTAAAACCTTTTATCCATAGGAAGCCGTGTCGGCCGCCCTACTGATCGCAATGCACCGAACACAGCATTCGGGAAGATTGACTACCATACTGTAAAAAGTATTCTGCAGTTTTGCGATTGGTTTGGTACTCCCTCTACCTAGATCTCCAGAGCAGTCCCTTTCGTTCCTTTTCAGACTCCTTAACGGAAAAGGTCCATCTGAGCACTTGTCACTTCAGGCTCATTAAAAATCGAAGGAGACTAGAGTCATCTTTTGTTTTTTCTCGACTCTTTAAAATTGAAAAAACAAGTTGTGCCAAAGCGTCTTAAAATTTATTTTAAACGGAATATTCATACCCTTTTCCTACGTTGATCTTAGGTTGAGAAAATGGAGTCTACCAACCAAGGAATTCCCCTTGGTGGAAATCCTAGTCCCTTCTCCTCTTGGGGAGATGTTGGTGCCCCCCATATGGCCACATTGTCACTTCCAGGACTGACAATTGGCTTGCCAGTCTGGCTCTTCTCAACCAATGTCGTTCAGAACACCACTATTCCTGAACAATCGAATCAGAAATTAGACGAGTCCAGAGTTGGCCACCAACCGTCTACTTCCTCTAATTCTTCCTCTCCTCCTTCCTCTTCGCTTGATAGGGCTGGCAAAGCCAAAAGTCAAGTTCCTAAGGAGAAGAAGGAGAAGAAGGAGAAGAAGAAGAAGGAGCCAAAGGCGAATGGGGGAAAACGAGTGTCGTCTAACGAAAATCCACACACTGCACCGACCAGGCCTAAATCGCCATGTGTCATTTGCAAAGGAGACCACTTTCACAGAGATTGTCCTTGCATCCCTCGGATACTAAGGGACTGGTCTCCTCGTTTGCACAATCCGGTGTCATCAACCTCTGGTGATCATGTTGAGAGCACACCGTCAACTAGCGAAAGTGAAGCCCCAGGACAAAGAGGGAAAGCTAGATTTCCCTGTAAACTGTGCGAAGGCAATCATGCCGTCCACCGTTGTCCCTTCTTAGACGAAGCGAAAAGAGTTTTGGATGATCGTCCGGTTTCACCGTTATGACTTCCTCCTGGATATAAAAAACTCTTGCCGAGTCCGTCGCTAGTTGAGAATCCAGCTGGCCCGCTCAAGTGGTCGGCTGAAGTGCCTATCATTGAAGATAAACCATCTGAATCCATACCAGACGAAATTCAAAAGGTAGAGGTGGCAGTTGACCCGGTCTTGCCTTCAGAGGTTTTATCTTCGGATGATACAGTCACTAAAGAGAACAAGGATGACACCGTCCAAATTCTCTTCATCAACACAGACTCCGACGAACATGGGGGCAATCTACCCATTCCCTTACTGCAGGAGGGAAGTTCTTCAGAGTCGTACCCGGCCGTCTACTCGGTCCCACCACCAAGCAACCTAGTTGTCTCCTTCGACTGGAATCAACTAGGCAGACCCCGTTTACCAGCAAGCATACCATTCCGAATTATCGTTCAAATATATAGAATGGTCATGGCTGGTACCATCATAGATGAAGGGGCTTCTGTGAGTATCCTTTCCTCGACTGCTTGGAAAGCGCTTGGTTCGCCATCGCTTTTGCCTGAAATGAGAAATCTGACAGGCTTTGATAAAGGAACCAGTCGACCTTTAGGGATCCTTCCCAATGTGCCCATAACATTGAGAAGGAAGACAGTTCAAATGAACGTAATGGTCGTTCAAGGACCCTTGGATTATAACCTACTCCTCGGACGAGACTATATTTATTGCATGGGAGCCATCGTCTCCTCACTCTTTAGAGTAATGTGTTTTCCGCACGAAGGAAGAGTGGTCAAGCTCGTGGACCAGCTTTCATTTCCCGGATCACGCATAGCAAATAGTCATATACCATCCCTAAATGGTCTCTACACACAAGAAATGTCTCAATCTCCAGTCCGTCCTCCCGATGAGCGCGAGTAATTCGGAGGGATATGACTGAAACCTAGGGGGCATGCGTCCTGGTCTGCTTCGGCAGGAAAACTTCGGGTATAGAGTAGGTTTCCGCGGGAGAATATGACTAGTCTGTACCCCGTCCGTGATTGGAAGAGGGGTTATTCTAGAACAAGATTCTCCTGTCAAAGTTATGTAAGTGGTGAGCACCGCCACTCACCTTTTTTTATCTTGGTAGGCATCGCCAGAGAAGTGTTTTGTTTACGCTGTAAATAGAACAATCTTTGGGTAACCTGTAAGAGGTAGTACCCTTCCTGATAAAACGAATGTTTTGTCAGCTCGAATAAAGGGTGACCCTTCCTGATAAAACGAATGTTTTGTCAGCTCAAATAGAGGGAGACCTCGAAACTCTGTTTTATACCTGGGGGAATGCAAACCTTTTTGGAGTGCAAGCGAGGGACGGCTATTTATTTTTTAAATTTTTAGGACCTCTAACCCTTTAAACTCGCAGGATTAGTCGTCACCTAACTTGCATAAAGAAAGGATGTGGGGCAAAAATCTAAAAGTTGTCGTTTTATATGAGACATTCTTATCATATGACTGGATTAATCGAGCAGTTTTAGCACATAGTTCAAGCTCGTTAAAAAATAAACATAAGACATGAGCAAGTGTTTCCACCCGCGTTTAAGCTCATTAAAAAATGAACTATTCCCCGGTAAATAACCACCGTGAATGAATATTTCAGCCATTAAAGCCTTGGTCGTGTTTGCACCGTCACCTCCACTTTTCCATTGGCCGATCATTCACCTCCATTTGATTGTTTACCCATTTTGAGGAACAGCTGCGAAGAGTGATTTCACTAGCCATCCTTGTGACACTGCCATGATTGGAAAATTCCAACCCTTACCTGGAATCAGCTGCTACCCATTTTATCACTCGTTCCTCAAAAGACGAGTCTTCTTTAAGCTCTTTTCAATTGACTCGTAAAATATGAAAAGATTGCCGAGTTTTGGCCTTCCAGCTCGTTAAAGCGACCGGAAGTGCTATCCCTCCTCTAGATTTTAATCTTTTTGGACCTGAGGGATTCTTGCACAAAAAGATCGAGCGCTTGTTTTGTTCGGCTCGTTAAAACTATCGAAAATTCATCCCTTCTGTATTGTTTTATACTTTTTCGGACTTAAGGGATTAGATGACGAAAAAGGAATTTCGGAGTTACCTTTACGTACCTTTTCAGACTCTCTAAAAATGAAAAGGACCGAGTTATCTTTGTCGTTAAACTCGTTAAAAAGATTAATAGCGACAAACTTGTCTTTAGACGAGAACAAGTTTCACTATCGCTAGGCTCGTTAAAACATAGCGATGGGTTTGCCCTAAGGGAAAATTATAGAACAAGCATATGTTATCCTCCTCAAGCTTGACAAAAATAAAGAGGCACTGGTCAGCAATGACTGGGGAAAAATTGGGAAGAAACTCAAAGAATCTTTATTGGTAGCAAGTCGCTCTTGAACATGACACTTCCACTCCGTGCCTGAGTCGGGTTGGGTTGTTTCATTCACCGGTCACATCACCATGGTCACGCCATACCATCCACATTTGGGGTAAATGCTACCAATCCATCACATAAGTGTCGCCGACATGTTCAAGAGAAGTCATCCAGAGAAGTCACCCGTGTCCCATCCACTACCATACATTATACTTCATTCCTTCATGACCGCCACCCTGAACCATATATCATCAGATTGTTTTCACCTCCATCAAAATCATTTGCTCCATTATGTGTCATTGATGTTGGATTCATCAAGGCCCTCCTTTGACGGATCGCTTCTTGTCGACATCAGCTCATTATCCAAGAAGTTGATCTAGGAACACCCCATTCAGTACTTTGAAGCTTGCATGCCTCAATGGCAAGTTTCTCACTTCCGGCGACAGGTATACATCAATGACCTTCGACCGAAAGATTTTGCGTGGTGTTCAACGCCAATTCCTTTATTCACACCACGTGAATTGTACTACAGTACCTTGAGGATCATCATCCTTATCGGTGATTCCTCTCGCGCTTGTTAACAGTTTACATCATCGACTGGTAATCAAGCGATGTCTTTCCATGTTCGACTTCAAAACATTTCTCACATGGATCGACTTGTACTTCGAGTGAAGATCGGACGAGATTGAAGACCCCGGATCTAGTTTCATCCATCCGGGCTGCGATATATATTCAGGAAAAATAAAAACATTGACATGTACAGCATTGTAGCACAGATAATCATCCTACCAAAAGGATGATGACTTCATCAGAATCATCAGTCTACCATCAGACGATTGTCTGTCCTGTGTACATAAAAATGAATTTATAAAGTTGAGCATGGGAATGCCCGCCTCAGCTAGATCATGAAAACAGTATGAAGATAATGTATTGTATTGTACCTTATTACAGGTCTCCTCCCAGCATTGAAAGAACTTCGGATCCTCCTAATAAATCATTTCACCCGATAAACGGCCTCATACTTTAGGGGGCAACTGTTATAGAAATTTTTGTGCCTTACAGCTCTAAGCATGAAATGTCCATAAACCAAGGGATCCTAAGTCCCTAAAAGTGTTGTTCCTACCCCTAGAGGAACAAGGTCAACCAATTACAGCTTCTCCCAGAAGTTCTCCACCAGAAACTGCTCAGAATCAGTCAAATCAGGATCATTTCAGCTGCTCCACTAGCTAGCTGCGTTGCATAGCACCCCAGTACACTAGCTAGGTACGTTGCAATGCACCTAAATGCACTACCAGGGTGCGCTGAGCGGGAAATGACAAATGGCAGTGTCATTCCGCGAGGTGGACAGACAATGGAAGCTTCCAGAATCTTCCCCAATGACACTTGCCTCACTTAGTTCGACCAAGGATGAGTAAGAGGCTCTCAGTCTCCAAGTGGAAGCAAGAACTGACAGAGAGAAGCCACTAGTCAAATCATAAGCTGACTCATCCTCTTTGCATACATCTATATATGGATCCCTCATCCCAGAGATCCAGAGGCTGGAATTTTGTACTTTGCAGAGAATTGTTGTTGGTTTTGAGATAGAGATCAGTGCATTGGGTGATTTATGCTTTGTTGGAGGTGAAGAGGGGATTCCTTTGCTGGGGGGTTGATGCTGGATCAGGAATCATCGGTTGTAACTCCTCCTGGACCTTCTTGTTATATCAATAAAACTATTTGAGTTTCTCCTACATGCTTGTGTATCAATGATGTTTTGTTATATTTGCGTGTTTAGCTTAAATCTGATCCTAAGCTATTTATGAATATGAATCCATGTCTTTGTATAGTTTTCCTCTTCTGTGATCTTGCAGGAACTTGGTGAAGCTGGGAAAGTAAGGGAGCAGGTAGCTGGAAGCTGTCAAAGAGGAGAGAGATTGGATCAAAGGACTAGCGCAAGACACAAGTTGGTTCATCCTATTCCTCTTCGTTTATAGTTCATAAAGAAGAATACGAAAGTATTTTTCCTTGTTTGTTTCTAAGGTACTGTCACACCTTAGTGGGATAGGGGCGTTCTGAGTAGACACTTTTCCCATCAACAACCACCCTAGTAGAGACACACATAAATGAGAAGGATTTGTACAACATCAAGCGGAGTAGTCCACAAAGATGCAACGATCGGTGCAACCAATGTAATTAAGAGGATCTATCTAATATCCAAGAGGATGTGACATTGGTAATAGTAATTATAGCACATTCTCAATATGATAAGTACCAAAATAACCGAAACAATTCAATTATTTTACATAGATGAAAGCAAACATGAATTATAAACATTCACAGAATAGTCTTACAAATATCCATAATCCATGCATGAACAATGCACTAACCCATAAGGCTTCTTATATTAAGTAAAAGTTCCAAGATGCATGTATACAATGAACACCACTAACTCCAATAGTGAAGCATTGGAGCCACTCCTTGCTCCTCAAAAGAACTAATATGTTTCTCTAATGCCTTGTGGGAGGAGCCAAGGTGAAAAGTCCTTTTCTCATACGGTGATGGTGTATATATAACCAAGAGGTGATGTTTCACCTTCCTTGTGACTCTTTGACTATCCTCATGACTATTTGACATCCTATGACTTTTCGAATTTACATGACTCTTCATATTCTGAATATGTCCTTTGGACTTCCACTTTACAATATATTTTGAATAGGTAATTACATAATCCACAATAATGATGTGGAATATAATGACTTGTCACAGGACATGACATGAAACTGATGACATGGACTACATGATGGTGTGACAGTGCCAATTTTTCCTTGTTGATGCTTCTTTATTTGTGTCTTCTTGAAAATATGGTACATGTTCTTCTTCTTCCTCCTCCTTATGACTTGAAGATGAGGATTCTTCCATGTGATCATGATCTTCATCTTCTGTTAGAGTTCGATCTTACTTCGTATTCTAACCTAATGATCATCTTATTTCTTCAACTCCATATGTGTCTTCTCGAATGTCCTCCTTCTCCATCTCCTTCTTCATTATCTTTCCATATAATGATAGAGTACCTGTGCCTGCAATACACTCATGACAAGACGAAAATCAAATAAACCCTGATCTAAGATGGTGCATATTGATCCACTGACTAAGCGGGAATCGGATGATAGGCTAGCAAAGAGGCTCAGTAACTTTGCAATTTCATAGCTCAGGAAATCAAGGGTGATCTTGAGCCTTGAGACTACACAATGCGCAGTTCAGGTTGGACTAAGGAACAAAAATGCACAGTCTAGGAGCTCAAGGTGACATGCTTAGGGAATGGGTATTGAATCAGCCTATTGCACAATTCAGGGGGAGAGAGGAACCTAAATGATTGATAAATTACGCAATTCATGAACTCAAGCTAAGGCTTGAGCCTTGATACTGCGCAATGTGTAGTTCACGAAAGATTGGGGAGATAAACTGCGCAGTTTCTTGACTCAGTGGCCTTAGTTGCGAGGTTTTACACTTCTTGTGAGAACTGCGTAGTTCTGGGAGGCAGAGGAGGTTGGGCTATTATGCAGTTGTGCAGTTTAGGAGCTCACGGATGAGCTTAAGGCTAGAGACTGCGCAATGTGTGGTTAAGGCCAGGATGGGAGGAGGAATTGTGCAGTTTTTGGATTGAACATTGAAGTTGTGAAATGCGAAAATTTGGGCTTGAGAAATGAGGTTGCAAAATGCGCAATTTTGGGCTGGATGAGGCTAGGTTGTTGGGAATTTTTCAAAATTTGGCTAAGTGTGGGACCGAAGAGACTATTTTGAACAGTGATATGACTTAACTGTGATCGCACACTTGATACACTTTGACAACACAACAACATAGATCATTTGGAACATGTTAACAATATATTTCCCTTAATGCGACAACTTTATGATGAGTGCGACACTAAAGGTACACTTTACGACGATCGTGACGAAACTTGTGTGACAGTGCTTAAAAATTCTAGAATGAGTGCGACTGATGTTTACATGGTTAGACCAACTCATTAACACAAAGATAACTCCTTGAAACCACCAGAATGAGCATATATACATTGCGCAACATCTAACATGTGAAAAGACGCCAATTGCTAAAGTGCGAATGACTCTTGTGATATGTGAACAATAATGAAAGTAACACATTCCAAAGAAAAGATAACATGAAAATGACACAAATCAGAGTGAATGCAAGTGAAAGCGATAGCCAAAAACATGAAAATGACACTCGCAAGAACAAAGGTGCATGAAGGCAATAGTTTTCACAACTCACCGAAATGGAAGAATGAACATAGCTAGAATGTGATAAATTGTCATTGTCAATGTGCACTGATTTTCGACATGGATCAAACATCGCACATGCACAGTCTTGATGGAATGTGTTATGCTTGTCCAATCTTGCGTAAAATAATGTCCTCATGAACTTGTTGTGGATTGAGCATGTGTGAGCAAGTGACTTCGACACTTCTAATCCAAGAAGGGAGCTCAAAAGCATCATCTAACCAAGAGGTGACTATGGAACGACAGCTCACAAGATCCACCGTAAGCTCCAAAATTCGAGTGTACGCAAAATTTTGGAGGGTGTTTTTTGCAGTGACTATAGGATGATAATGGAGGAAATGCGAAAAAAGGAGAAAGCTTTTACACCCAGTAGCTTTAGGCCAATAGCATTATGCAACGTAATATACAAGCTTCTAAAAAAAATTCTAGCTAATGAATTGAAGCCTATATTGATGGACATCATCTCTATGGAACAATCAGGCTACATAGAGGGACGTCAAATAATGGTCAGTGTCATACACGTCCCTAAAATAATACATTCTTTTAAGATGAAAAGGATGTCAAGTATGCTTCTAAAACTTGAGATCTCCAAATATTTTGATAAGCTAATTTTGAACTTCATGCAGTCGATGTTACTAGCTCTTGGATTTGACTAGAAATGAGTTCAATGGATTATGAATCTGACCTCCTCAAATTTATTATCCTCATTTATCAATGGATCCCTTTCCCAAACCTTCTCGCCCTCCTATTGTATTCTCCAAGGGGATTCCCTTCCTCCGTTTATTTTTATCTTAATGGCAAAAGGTCTAGGAAGATACCTTAAATCCAAGAAAATATTTGGCAATCTTACAGGACTCGACCCTCATGGCTTTGAAGAATCCTATACCCACAACTAATTTTTTGATGATACCATGTTCATGGGAAAGCCCATAGTCAAATAAGCCAAATATTTTCAAATAGTCCTAGACAAATTTTGCCTCGGTGATGACTATAAACAAAGAGAAATTGTTGATCTTGATTCTCAACACCCCAACGGCTATCTAATCCAACCTCACTCACATCCTTGGATTCTCCATAGGTCATCTTCTCTCAAAATACCTAGGCATAACTGCTATAGACAATTATTTATGAAATTGCTCCTAGGAGGACCCTATTTCATCTCTCAACAAGCACATTAAGTCTTGGAATTTTTGGGCTTTATAATTTGCTAGTCATCTTATACTTTTCAAATATGTTCTTCAAGCTATCCCTTTTACATTTTTTCAACTTTGGTAGCACCAAATTCCATCTTAAAAATAATCCACAATATTCAAAGGAAATTCCTCTAGAGCGAAGCCAATATGGATCGAAAGTGGGCACTACTAAAATAGAATGATTTATGTAGACAAAAATAAGAAGGGGAGCTAGGTCTTCAAGAACTAGAGGTAATAAATCAGGTTCTGGGGGTGAATATATGGTGGCGATGGCTATCCATTTAGAAAGTTCCATGGGAAAGACTCTAAACCAGGAAATATTCATTGAACCCACATTATAAATTCATTATTAGGCACAAACATTCTAGCTCATGATCCTTAATTTGAAAATACATGCACACCAATAGAGAATTATTGCAAGACCACATCTTCTGGGAAATAGGAAATGGCCACACAACCTTCTTCTGGAAGGAGGTCTGGTAGCAAATGTATCATCTTTGAGACATCCCCAATCTTCAAGTTGTTAGACATAGTGTTGGACATTATTGTACATAGTGTTGTCATTGATTGGCACTCGTGATTGGCAAAGTGTTGTCATTGATTGGCACTAGTGATTGGCAGAGTGTTTTCATTGATTGACATTGGATTATTTTTTGAAGTCATTAATGTCAAAGGAAACTTCAAGCTGGTTTTTTAGATCAAGTTTGAGAACCATCATAGTAGTATAATAATTGAATAATCCTTAAAAATATTATGACTATGACTAGTGTTTGCATGGTTAAGAGATCTATTTGCTGCAGATAGTTTATGGTAGAAGATCAAGTCAAATTCCCCCTCAAAGTGTCGTGATGGATCTCCCTGTAGAAGACCTTTCCAATGGTATATCACACTCAGAAAATATCATAAGGATTGAAGAGATATTGCAAGTTGAAGTTAGGTGGTCGGATTTGGTTGAAGAAGCTCAGAGGTTCGGGCCACTTGAGAAGAAAATAATGTGTGCATGACATAAAGGGTCGAAGTTCACACTAGTTTCGAGGTCATTTGTTCATTTAGGCCAATCGAGCTATTCACGGGTGTATGTGTAGAAGAAGTCTTGAATTTGAGTTTTTTGAGGGTGCAGGTGGATAAGGGTGCTGAACCCAAACTCATTAACATAGTTTTGTGTGATGGGATAGTTCTAGTATAGACCGAGCATTTGGCCCTAAAGGTTTGTTTCAAAGGAAACACAAGAAAAATACTTGGACATGAATTTCCTTCTTGTAAAAGTTGATGACATGGTAGAAGGATGTGGCTAATGAGGTGGCATTAACTAGGCATGGATGATGATGTGGCACCTTGTGTAAGTGACGTGTGGTAGTCAGCTTTGGATTTTTTGGATCGCCAAGTGGGCCAAATCCATGTGATACCTGGCATCACTCAGAGAGTTCCATGTGGAAAGATGATTTCATCATATCATAATAAGTGTTTCCAGTTGATGATGTGGCATAACATTGGAAGTTGTGACGACTAGTGGTGTTTTGTAAATGATTTCCTATGCTATAAAATTCTTGGAATTCTATTGAAATTTGATAGTGGGCTTGAAAACATGTGTTGTTTGGTAGTTTAGTATTCAAGGTGTTTTTCTCAAGTGTAGCACCGAATAAGACCCAAACTAGAATAGGAGCATAATCACATCCAATGTTAAAGCCTTGGTTACAGTTGCATTCATATGAAAAAGGAGCTCAAGTTGAGAAGAGCTTGGATGGTTAAAAATTTGGTGTCGAGTTCAACTATGAAAGAAAATATTTCGTTGCACAATTGGAAAATGAAGAATGGCGCATATAGGGGATCCAATTTAACGATGAGATGTGATGGATATCCATCCATAGAGAATGAAAGACAAGATTGAGTTTTCTAGATGGCACAATTGCAATTGAAGATAAAGAAGCTTTAAATGAAAAGTGCAGTTGGTGGAATTAAATATGGAGCTTATTGACATTACAAATTGAAGGAATAGAATGCCAGAGGATATCTACAACAAATTATGGTTGGAATAAAATGAAAGTACCTACTCGAGCTGAATAAGAATTAATTGAAGTACTTTTTCTCGATCAGTGTGTAATTGGAATGAAAAGGGAAAGTAGCAGAGAAGTGATTGTATGTGAGAGACAACTAGAATGAGTGCAAAGAGTGAAGAGAATACAAATTGAGAGTTGTTGAAATAGATAGTGAATTTGTTGCAGAATAATAGTGTTGTGGATTGCATCTATGTGTGTGCTTTCAGAAGAGCGAAGAGCTTGATAAGGCATATGTGAGATGCAAAAACTGAAGTAGTTGTGTGTGTGAGTAGTGGTAATAAATTATAATTAAATTAAAGAACATTTTTGGAGGTATTGGTTTGAAAATCCTATGAAAGAATAGATCTAACTGGCATGATCAGGTTGGTTCTTCTACAAATCTAAGCTTGGTGCCTCTAAGTAAGTCGGTGCTTGCTGATTTGAGGGGGATGGGGCCTCGTGTTATTGGGTGCTCACAAAATAATTGATGTAAATAGATTTGCTGTTTTTATTTTACATCATAATAAAAACAAGCTTTAGTGGTTTTTCTCTAGGAAGGGTTTCCACGTTAAAATATTTGTGTCAAGTGTAAATGCATTCTTGTTTTGAGATTGTCAAATTTTTGTTTAAATAAGTACAAAACTTACAATTATTGATTCACACAAGACCCCCACCCCGCTCAATAATTCATTATTCCCAACAATTGGTATCATAGCAAGTTCCTTTATGAACAATTTAATCACTGGAAGGTAGATCTGCAAGGAATCATGGAAAATTGTGAAATCAAGATATATATTCAAGCTAAGTACCAATATTTTATGGAGTAAATTACGTACTCTAGAGAGTTAGAATGGAAGCATAGAGCATGTGTGTTGGAGTGGATGTATGGGCTGTAGTAGAATTTGGATACACAATTCCAATAAATCCACCTACAATCCTGATGAAAAGAGAGCTTACAACAATAATGAAAAGGCCATGAACGCAATTGTAGTTGGCCTTAACCAATCTAAGTTGGTAAAGGTGATGCACTACAAGTCATAAAAATAAGCCTAGGATAATATCAGAAATTTATATGAAGGAGATGAAAAGGTAAAGCAAGCAAAAATCCAAATTTATAGAATGAGATTTGAAAGCCTAAGGATGAATAATGATGAATCTATTGTTGAATACTTCCTTAGAGTGGATGACATTGCAAATATCATTAGAGGTTTCAATGAGGACATTAAAGAAGACATAGCTATGCAAAAAGTATGATGATCTCTCCCAATGAGATTTAAGGACAAGATTCCAGGCATAGAAGAGATGCTTGAGTTGAAATCTTTGATAATGGAGCAGCTACTTGGAAAGCTTACACGTATGAGATCAGAATTGGTAGTGAGAAGTAAAAAACATAGGAATAAACATTTAAAGTATTAAATAATAATAATTCGAAAGAAAAAAGAGGACAATAAGATTGCTCCAGTTGTGACTCAAATTAGGAGATGGCTTAGTTTGTAAGAAAACTAAAGAGGGGCTCAGGAAAGTATAAATGCAAGTTACCTTGTAAGTGTTTTGAATGTGGTAGAGTTGGACACTTTACCTCAAAATTTCCATATAGTAAGGATGAGAAGCAAGAAAATGAGAAAGAGAAAAAGAATAGAGACAGAGCTTAGGAATATAAGAAGAAGAAGACTCGTAAGAAAGAAAAAAATTGCTCTAACACAATGAATCATATGAGGCCAGCTGTGAAGAATTATCTACGGGATAACAATAGGAATTCATGCTTATGGAATTTGAATCTGAGACTAAACTTGAATGAAAAATTATATTATGAAGAAGGATTAGCGGACCTCAATTCAAAACTAGTCAATGCACTAGAGGAGTTGAAGAAGATCAAGAAAGAGAACCAGCTACTGAGACATCAACTTTTGTGAGTTGAATAAGGTATGTATAATTCTAAAAATGAATATTATAACCTTCAAAAAGTAAATTTAGAAGAGATTGTTAGGCTTAAGGACATTCTAGTTTAGAAATTAAAGGATAAACAAAAGACTCGTGATAGACTAGAAGATGAAAATGAATCCCTAAATCTAGAGTTTTCAAAATGGAAAGGAAAGAATAGCCTAGATGCATATGATGGAGATATAATTTCTTTAAAAAACCAACTCGAAGAAGCTAGGAGAAAAGAGGAGATTCTTGTGAACCAATTAGCTAAATGAGAAAAGAACTGCCAAGAGTTGGAGGCAGAAGTTGTATCTCTTAGAACATATATTTTGAAGATCAAGGCCAAGATGGATTTAAATCTTAGATTCACTAAAGGTTCAGAAGAATTGGACGATCTCCTGAACTCTCAAAGACCATCAAAAAATAAATTTGTTCTAGGATCTAAAGAGCCTCAACAGACTTCAAAATGAGAATCGAGCTCAAAGTCACCAAGAAACAAGGAGCCTCAGAGCTATGCGGAAGCACTTAAAGGAAGAGCTAGTAAGGATGAAAGGGTGACAAAACCAAAAGAAAATTAGAAGGATGTCAACCCAAGCAATACCAAGACTACACCTTAGCGCAGACCTACCCATTATCAAGAAAGACAGCAAAATTTCAACAGATCTACCCTACCTCAGTAGAAGCATTATTTCAAGTACCCAAATTTATTCTATGGAAATTGTTTTACGTGTCATAACTTTGGTCATAAATTTTTTGAGTGTAAGGTCATTAAATTTGAAAGAGATGAAAATTATAGATCTAGAAAATTTTTTGTTGCACAAAGGAACTCATTCTCTCCTCTTATGAATGAGATTGAGTGTTATGTTTTTCATAACTATGGGCACAAATCTAATGAGTGTATAGGAGTAAATTTGTTTAATCCTAATAGCCAGTAGAAGTCTTAACATCTTGCTCCTCAAAAAAATGTAAAAAGGTGGAAGCAAAAGATATAAAATGAGGAAGAATGTGGCGTTGTATTGTATGTGCATGACCAAGAGGAAAAGTGGTATATGGATAGCGAATGATTGAAGCATATGACAGGAGATAGAAGTAAGTTCTTATTTCATAAATAAAATGGGAAAAGAAATGTAAAGTTTGGGAAAAATGCCCCGGCCAAAAAAAAATGGAAACGAACAGTCAGCCCAGATAAGAAGACTAAGGCTCAGAATTTCCTATATGTGGATGGCCTCAAACAAAATCTTCTAAGTGTTAGCTAGATGTGTAATAATGGCTACAATGTCATTTTTCGATTAAAGGATTGTGAAATCAGAAGGGAAACGAATGGAAAGTTGGTTGGGAAAGTAATCAGAACTCCCAACAATGTTTAAATCTTTAATGATTTCATAGAAGTGTTATCTGAGAAAAGATGATGAGACATGGCTATGGCATAGGAGGATGGGTCATGTTAACTTTGACAGTTTGGTGAAGGTCATCAAAATAGATGCAGTAAGGGGCTTACCAAAACCATCAAATCCAAATATCCCTATATGCAAATATTATTAGTGTCTCAAACAGACAAGCGTGTATTTCGAGACAAAGGGGTATTCTTCATCCAGACCTCTAGAACTGGTTCATACAGACATCTGTAGTCCAACCCGAGCACAAAGTCCAAGAGGTGAGAGGTATTTTATTTTGTTAATTTATGATTTCACTATATCCATGTGGATCATGTTGTTAAAAGAGAAATCAGAAGCTTTGAGAAAAATTAAAATATTTAAGGCACAAAATGAGAATGAAAAAGATCTTAAGATCGAGTGCTTGTGGTCGAACAGAGGAGGTGAGTACACTTCAAGGGATTTTGAAGAGTTCTGTGAAGAACATGGCATTAGAAGGCAATACTTTGTTGCAAGAACCCCTCAATAGAATGGATTTGTAGAATGAAAGAATAGAACCATTCAATATGGCTAGGGCCATGATGGATGGAGGAAAAGTTGCACTTTCTAGGGGGAAGCATCTCAAGTTGCTATTTACTTGGAAAGAAGAACTCAGCTCAAGAGGAATAGTGATAATACCCCCTATGAGTTGTGGAAAGGAAGGCGAGCCTCAGTAAAGCACCTCAAAGTCTTCAAGAGCAAGTTTTATATCAAGAGTAATGACATTAAACTTGGTAAGTTTAACTCTCGTGCATATGAAGGCATTTTCCATGGGTATGCAATCAAAATATGGGTATGCAATCAAAAGCAAAGGCTACAAGTGTTATAACAAAAGTACTAAGAGAATTGAACAATGCATTGATGTTAGACTGGATGAATATGTACACCATACAACAAATCCTCAGGAGAAATCAAATGTGGATGGTGATTCTATGTACAAATATGAAGAACCTAAAGATAGAGGAAGAAGAAGATGAGGATTTACAAGAAGAAGAAGATGAGAAATTACAGAAATCATACTATAAATACAAAGATCCATTTAGATATGTGCAGAAGAAACATCCTGAGATTTAGATAATTGGAAATAAAGAACTTGGTCTGCATACCAAAAGGATATTTATAGGCAACCTCAGACAAGAAAACTCTGCATTGTTACCACAAATAGATACCAAGAATTTCAGCCAGGCAAGTGAAGACAAGTGTTGGATTATGGAAATGGATGAAGAATTAGATCAGATAGAGAAGAATAGTACGTGGGAATTGGTTCCTAGGTTGAAGGATAAGAATGTAATTGGCACAAAATAGGTGTTCAAGAATAGGCTAAATGATGAAGGTCAAGTGGTAAGAAACAAATTCATGTGGGTATACAAGTAGAATGTATATATTCCGAGGAAACCTTTGCCCTTGTGGCTACACTAGAAATTATATGAATGTTTTTAGAGTTTTATAGTTACAAGAATTTTAAAGCTCATCAAATATTAAGTCAGCTTTCCCCAATGGTAAGTTGGAAGAGGAAGTGTACATTTAACAACCCGAAGGCTTTCAGCTCTTTGAATATGAAGATCATGTTTGTAGGATAAGGAAAACCCTGTATGGGTTGAAGCAAGCTCCAAGAGCTTGGTATGCTACGTTGGATAAGTATTACAACATAAAGGATTTAAAATAGGAGTTTCAATTAGCAATTTATACATTAAATCTAAAAATGACAATTTTCAAATCATTGTTGTGTGTGTAGATGATATCATCTTTGGAAGTGATTTAGAGAAAATGGGACATTAATTTGTTGAAGAAATGCAAAATGAGTTTGAAATTTCCATGTTAGTAGAGTTGTAATTCTTTCTTGGGTTGCAAGTCACACTATCAACCAAAGTTATTTTCATCTCCCAATCCAAGTACCTGAAAGAAACTTTGAAAAAGTTTGGAATGGATGATTGTAAACCTGTGTGTACACCTTTGGTGAATGGTTGTAAACTAAGAAAAGAATGAGTCCCCCACCATAAATCAAATGAGATACAGATCCATGATTGGAATTTTGTTGTACCTAACTGCTTATAGGCTAGATATCATGCAAGCGGTAGGACTGGTAGCTCGATTTTAAGAAAATCCAAAAGAATTGATGTTAATGTAATCAAGAGGATATTCAAGTATCTTAAGGGAACAATAGACTATGGTCTATGGTATGGAAGAGGTAAGGAGATTTCTTTAAAGGCTTATACTAATGCTTATTGGGTTAGAAATATTGATGATAGGAAGAGTACCAGTTGAGAAATGTTCTATTTGGGGAATTGTCTACTATCTTCAGTTAATTTCATGATTCTCCTAAATGGAAACCCTTCTACCTTTTCCAAGGCCAAGAGGCCTCAAACGAGGTTGTCCATTGTAGCCTCTTCTTTTTATTCTAGTTGCAAAATCCCTAAGTAACTTGATACAACATGTTATATATTCAGATGATTTGAGGAACATCAAGATCTCCATTATTGGGACCATTTCACATCTCTTATTCGTTGATTATATACTTATTTTTCTTGTGGCTTCATTATTTAATATTTTACATATAAAAGAATACTCTCTAGATTTGAACTAGTTACATGCATGAAAATTAATAAGAGGAAATATACTACTACTTCATGTAATCTTTATGCTCTTATTAAGATATTTCTTAATCAATATTTCTCTTTTCAGAATAAATATTTGCAAGAAGGCCTCAAATATTTCGGATTCTTCCTTAAGCCTAATGCACACAAGGTAGCGGATTGGATTTAGCCCAAAATATAAATCTAGGTGAACGGAGTTCTATAATATAGGGGAGATTGATTAGTCCTAGTTAAATCGGTGCTTGAAAGCATCCTACTTTGTTGGACCTCAATTTTTTCTATCCCAAAGAGTATCATTCAGAAAATATTCAAACTCAAATTTTAATTCTTATTGGTCGACGAAGATCTTCAAAAGGTATCCCTTTGGTCAAATGGGCATCCATTAAAAACACTAGAGTTTTAGGAGGTTATCACTTGAAAAATATAGATTTTTTTAGCTAGTATCTAGCAACAAAAATTTTATGGTGTCTTCTAAACAACAAATCCTTATGGGGTAGGCCATGAGGGACAAATATTTTGTTATAAAATCAATAATCGATTGGATCTAGGATCTAAGGAAGTATGTTTCAAACTCATCCATTGTTTGTAAGGCATTGGCTAATGCATTTCCAATTATTGGAGTTGGATAGCATGGAGATTGGGAATGAGAAAAATATTATAGTACTAGAACCATGGGAAAGTGCTAGAGAGAATTATACTCTCAAAAGGCACTATAGCTTCTCTTCACAAAGTTGGTGTTTTTTCCTTAGCAGAAGCTTGTGCTCAACAAGCCCAAGAATGGGATAGACATTGTTGGAAACTAGTTATGGACTTAGGAAACTTGAAGAGGGAATCCTGGGGATGGAACTTATATGTTGTTATACTCATCTCATTCATGAATTTTCTATCCGATGAAGATGAAGATCACTTAATTTGGTCAACAAATCCAACTTACGGAGAGTTTACAGCAAATTTAGGATACCATGTACAAGTTGAAGCCTCTTTCAGTGGTGAAAATTGTTGGTGGTGGAAATATCTTTGAAAACAAAATGGTTCATTAAAATGTAAGTTGGCCTTATGGATGGATCTCCACAATAAATTGCTTACATGGGACAATGGAATGAAGATGGGATGGGTTGAACCTAGAAAGTATTCTCTCTACAGATCTGAGGAGGAATATATATAAGACTTATTTATTACATGCCCTTTCTTTGTCCAGGTATAGTCATTGGAAAAATCCACTTTTATTCTGTTTGTTGCTTCTTGGGATAAGAATACTCTGAGTGGGTGCCTCCTAGATTGGGTCTCAATTTAATAAGTGAGCAAGTTCCCAAATTTCCCTGCTTCTTTTGTTCATTATGTTTGGTGGGCCCAAAACTTAGCTATTTTCCAAGGAAAAGTGATACCAACCAAGTTTGTTATGGAGATTACTAATTCCACTTGCAAACCATTAAAAAAAAAAAAAACTAAAATGTTAGTCATGGAAACCATTGATCGGCAAATTTCGTGGGGATTCTTTGATGGTTCCAGCGAAGGAAACCCCCGCATCTACAAAGTTGGAGTAGTTTTATACATAAATAAACATCATTATATGAAAATCGAGCACTCCCCTAGTAGGGGATCAAATAAAAAAGCAAAGTTTATAGCACCTTGGACACTAATATATGTTGCAAATTTCAAGAATATAAAAAAGCTTCAAATCTTTGTAGACTCAAAATTAGTGGTGGATTGGATATGTGATTGCATCGACATTGTTGTGCCCTCTCTTGAGCATATTTTACAAAACATAAAAGATGAAATGAGTTCACTGGAATGGTTCACATGCAAACATATCTACAAGGAACTCAATATGAAGTTTGACCAACTATACAAGGAAGTTGTGTGGTGTTACCCACACAAACTTGATATCTATGAATTTGTGGATGGCCATGAGATAATGGCCATGTAGTTTCAAATCTAAAGGCTTAGACCTCTATAGTTTATTTTGTTATTTTTTTCATATATTATTGTTAGTTGAGTCATGAGATCCATTTTTTTGGACAAACTTTATGAATAGGCCTTATAAAATTTTCACAATGTATATTTTCTAGAGAAAAAAAAATTATATATATAACCAATATTATAGCATATATCTATATTATAATGGATTAATATATATATATATATATATATATATATATATATATATATATATATATATATATATTATATATATTATTAATAATATTATATAATAGCACTAGTATTATGTATAAAATTATATTATAACATTAGTTATAACTATATAAATTATTTTAGCATATATATATATATATATATATATATATATATATATATATATATATATATATATATATATAGTTAATTAATTAGTATTGACTATATAATCTAATATATTATTAATATATAATATTATTCTAATATTATATGTCAATTGAGTGTATCTCAGGTGGTTGGGAGGGTTTAATGATAACCTCCCCACCCAGGTTCAAGTCTCATTGACATGACTATGTATTGTTATCCTAAAATATGTGGATTATCCATAAATATGTTGTACTATGTACCTCTTCTTGGAATTAAGCAGGAAAAGGGAAATCTATTATTTTTTAAATTCAAGTGAGTGTAGGTCTTGTGGTGGGGACAGTTTGGTGTCTTCCTCCCCACCCAGGTTCGAATCTCATGGTATGACAGGTTTGTTTGTAATGTGATTATCTACCTTGATTCCTCGGTGATACTTAGCTAATACTAGATTGGTACATTGAAGCCCATTTAAAAATCCTTGAGGATTAGCTCAATTGGTCAAGTCTCCATCCTTAAAGCAATTCTTCTATAGAGAGGTCACAGGTTCAATTCTCTCGGCACTCTCAGGGTCAGGCTCCATGGTTGAGCCATCAAAAAGTGATCCCTTCAAGTGGATTTACCTAGTGCAAATATTCTGTGGATGTAATGTTTAACTTTCTTTTTAAGCTCTGAGAGTTAGCTTAATTGATCGAGGTTACATTGCTAAAGTACCTCACTGGTGGGAGGTCATGGGGTCAATTCTCCTCGACACCCTCAGGGTTTGGCACTGCTAATATGGGGTTGACAGGATGTGATCCCTTAGGGAAAAAAAATATTCTAATATTATATTAACTAAATATTATAATGATATATGCTAATATTAATAGTAATTTTTGAATTGGTAATAGGAAAAAAACAAATGAAAAAACAAAAAATAAAAATAAAAAAGTTCAAAATTTGAAGAAAATAAAAGTCATATATATATATATATATATATATATATATAAGTTTTTGCAATTGTTTTTTCCCTTAAAATTTATGGTTTTTCATAACATTATATTAATATGTTTATGTATATATATTACTTCTTTCTAGTTTCACAATATTAATAGCTAATATGTATGGCATAGTATGAATAAATCAAATTTTGTAATGAGGTTAATACCTAATTTACAATTGGAAAAAATATTTTTCAATTGTTTTTTTCCTTAAAGCTAATAATTTTGTGAAGATTTATTTACAATATTATATATATTAATGTGTGTATGTATATATATAATTTCTTTTTAGTTGTACAATATTAATAGATAATATATATATGAAATCGTATGAATACATCCAATTACACAATTGGGTCAATATCTAATTTATAGTTGATAATTATGCATATGAACTTGATTTTTCATAATATTTAAATCTCATCAATTATAAGCAAATAATTATCTCTTAACCAAGTGTACTTAATCATATTAAGTTTGACTATTTATTATATTTTTTTACCTTCTAGGTAGAGACTATATTGCCATACAACACTTATTTGATAATGTTTTAAGAAAATATGTCTAAACAATCCCACCATAAAGAGTGGATTTTCTTTGATTAAGCCATCAAAGTCAGTATATATATATATATATGATTGTAATTAATCCACCTTTTATCTAACTATTTTTTAAAAAGAGAGAGCATTACATGAAATTTTACTTAGTATCAATATCATCTTTTAAACTTAAATTTATAAGAGTAACATGAAATTACTTGCTTTAAAAAAATATTATGTCAATTTTTTATTAAAAAAATGAAAGGTTGATTTATTTTTTTCAAGTTAGGCATTCATATTAAATTTTGTCTAAACAACCCTGATGGGGTGTCCAACGACATCTTAAGACATGAGGTTGATTTGTGCACTAGAACCACGGGCCATAGCCCCCTCCAACTTGCCACCTTGGCCACTGTTATATTAAATGAAGTCTAAGGTAACTCAACCACCAAACTACATGTCCCTCCACATTTATTTTGTGTGTGTGATCTGACCCTCCAGATCCTTAGAGGTAATCTCCATCTCGTTGTTGGTGGTATTGCTTGCTATTATCATCTCGCATTATCCTGCTAGTTGTTTCCTTCACCAACCATGTCTTTTGGTTTTAACGTCTCCTTGCATTGGTCCTCACCTAACTATATTACTCTAGATTTTTATCGCCTTCATCTATGGTAGCACGCATCCCAAGTCTCTCCACAATGCTCTTTGATTTGGCCTTCATCTTACAGGAGGGGTTTGATTTTTTTAGCTTGCGTCTCACCAATCCCTCGGCCATACAATGCCTCTTCCCTACTTGCTTCTCTTTGCCTTCAACAAGCTAGCCCGCCAAAGAGCCAAGTGTCAACACAAAGGTGGTGGACAATGTAACATGAGGGGTTCATGTTCTCATCTTTAAGTTGAATCCTCTATGAAACATTATCAACCTCATATTCCCCTAAAAATTTAGTCTGAGATTAATGAAATTAAGGATGAGTTTCAGCATGGGAGATAATGAATTTTAGATTTTGAGGTGATGGATGGTCTTTCTACCTAAATCCCTAACATGAGGATTACCAGAGGCAAACAAAATCATTATCTATACATGATGTACTTGTATTATCACATCAAGCTACTCCTGGGAAAATTGTTGGTCAACAAATGGGAAGCACGAGCCAATATCCTACACATGTTGAAAAAATTGAAACTATTGTTGATGGACATAGAAGGTTGCCTCACTCATCTAGAAACGTTCTCACCTCCAATCCTAACAGCAGATCCTTGGAGCAAGGATGTTGACCATTCTATTTACCTGGATACTTCTTTATCTACATGGCTATCAATTTTCTTTTATTTTGAGCTATATATATGATGTTTACTTCTCATGTTCTTACAGTATCAGCTAGCTTGGTTGATTTATCCCAACTACGGGACAACCATCTTATTTTTGTTGTCTTGTCGTCACACTTTATATTGGTCTATATGCTAGTAGTTAGTTTTCCCACTAATGGGACAGCTCATATCTTTTTAAGTTTCATGTTGTTACTCCTAGTTCTATTTTAGACTATGCTGGAAAAATAGGTATTATGTCTCTAGTCTGGTTTCCCTAGTTGTGGGCCAAAAACAGATAACATATTAAGAATTTTTGTACTATTATGATAAAGAAATAGAATCTCAACTTAAACAAAAAATACGTATTTTTGTTTACTACATTGTCATTGGGAAAACCAAAACAATAGCTCAATTGCATTGCCTCGTCCATTTAATTGTATTTTCAGAAAAGACAAAATAAAGAAAAACCATAAGCTTGAGATTAACTAGATTATGACTACTTAGCCTATATATTCAAATTGATTATCAAATTCATTGCTTATTGAAAGAAAAAGAAAAAAAATGAATTCTTAACATGTTACACTGAGGGTGAGTTCACTTGTACTGCCACTAAAGTCTCTTCTTCTACTTTAGAATAGATAAATTCTATGTTGGCTATATTATTTTCCAGCTAGGAGACCTTGGTGTCCAGCTTTTTTACTCGTAGTTGGAAAGCATCAATACATGGTAGGGTTTCCTGCTAGGCCTAACTTCTTTCCAACAACACTTTTTCCATGGCCGTTCTCATCTGCCAATAAAGGTCAACTATTTGAAGATACGTGTTATATCTCCCATTGTCGGTGCACATGTTAGAGATCCACCACATTCTTTCAATTTCTTCAATGTGAATAAATTGTATTTCTACCTTGGCTTCAGATTTTATAATGTTGATTTCATTTCTTTCTTCTTAAAGTGTATGCTCCCAATAAGCCATCGCTTTTCCAACATCCATTTGTGCATGTGTTTGGGTGTGGCCACTACATTGATGGTTCCCCCCTCTGGTCTAGCTAGAACCAATGCGAGGCATGGTGGGAAGTATGCACATTTTGACATAACAAAGGCAATGCAACATGGGAGTGGGAGAACAAAGAGAGTCTAGAACAAGAGTTGGTTGCAGTAGAGGGTGGAGATATGTGAGTTGGAGAGGCCACCAATAATAAACAACTTTTAGGTGAATACGAAGGGTGGATTCCTCAAACACAGGCTCACTCGCCCAAAGGGGAGGTGGATATAGAGAAATGACACGCAGGTACGAACTTTGTTAATCCAGAAGCAAACTGAACACAGAAAGCCAACAAAGATCAGAAGTTCAAGTGGGAAGAAAAGGGAGGTGACCAAGGAGATGGGTTGGCTATCCCAACCATGAAACTAAGGAAGTGCTAAGAGAAAAATGAGAGTGAAAAATAAATAAAGAGGACCTATATGAATATCTTCCCTCAAATAAAGAAATCAAATAATAAGGTGTGAAAGGAAGTTTTTGTTTCATATTTTCTTAGTCAATCTCCAAGTCGTGCTTCATTGTAGAAGGGTATGGAAATAATGACAACTTATAATCATTATTGACATAGGTTGGAAACAACCTCCATGGAGATGTAGATCCTCATACTAATTTCATTAAATGTGAATCATGTTGCATATGTGGAAGACTATACCTAGTTGTCAACTATCCAAACTATAAAGGAAAATGTAAAGATGGAAAACAAAAACATATCATATTTACTTTGGTGGTTGAGGTGACACCCCATCCTAAGAGTAAAAAAATTAAAATCCGTAAAAAAAATTGATACTTATATTAAAATAAGATCAAGCATTACATTATTACATTTACAATATATTACTTGTTTCTTCTTTTCTTTTGTATTAGCATGAAGTGACTCGCAATTATGTGATACATGCAATTATGTTTATGTAATTATAGGGAGATATTATCTTTAGTGATTTAAGGTTACAAGTTGGCTTTGTATAGTAATGGTTGTGAATAACAATAATTATATAATATTTTTATTTTATTTTCTATGTGTTTCATGGACCTTAGAGATCGGTGCTGCTACGTCCACAGAATATTTGTACTAGGCATATCCACCTAAGGGGATCACTTCTTGTTGACTCAACAATGGAGCTTGGCCCCAAGAGTGTCGAGAGAATTGAACCTGTGACCTCTCAATAGAAAAGGTGCTTTAACGACAAGGACTTGACCAATTGAGCTAACTCTCGAGGCTTATTTTTGTGTCATATATATTGAAAAAACAAAAAACAAAGCATATATTTTAGTTAAGTTGAAAGAAATATGTGCTCTATGCAATGATCATCAAAAATTCTAAAGTTTTACTTTTAAAAAATATTTAAAAAATTATATGTATAGATTGTGATTGATTTTACCATCACTTCAATTGATTTTAAGGGATAATTATGTATTAACCTTTTCTCTCACTTTGGGAATTTATGGATTGTTCTCACCAAGAATAAGACCACCACCTACCTCACGGAAATGTTTATAGCATGAAGACTAAATTGAAAAATGTATTTTCTCATACTTCAATCTATTATGAGGTTTATGGTAGAGATTATTGCATATTTAGATATCCTCATACTTGTTGGACACAGATTGTCATTGATGTCAATATGGCAATATTCGAGGAGTAGATGGGGCCAAGAGGTGCATAATAGAGACATGAGGAACAAAGTACAAGAGCAAACAGAGGACGCAAACAGCCATCAGAGCAACAGAGGAACAAGCAAAGCCATAGGACCAAATGGAGCTAAGAGGAACAGACAGAGCAACCAGAGGAACTAACAGAGCAGACAAAGCCACCAGAGGAGCTATCAGAGCACGAAGCAAACAGAACCAGACAGAGGTTTCGGGAGCTGACAGGGCATATTACACTATCGGGAGTGATCAGTGCATGCAATGCCAAAGGAATACACTATCGGGAGCACATATATATGCCACAAACTCATGTATCGGCGGCAAACACATATATATACGTGCACTCATACTATCGAAGGCAGCAAGACCTATATATGTATATATATATATATATATATATATATAGAGAGAGAGAGAGAGAGAGAGATGCATATGTATTTACCCATTGGCGGCAAAAACCATACATATATGCATTTAACACTATCGGAGGCGCAAATGGAGGCCAAAACATATATAGAGGCAAATACACTATTGTAGGCGGAAATCAGACTTGAAACTTTATACACGGGAGCGGTGAGTCATATCAGGTCCCGCACCTAATATCGCATCGCTAAAATGGAGTGCTCTGTGTTAACATCGAGCCCTGAACCCTTGCGACTTGCGATTGTCAATGTATATCGCATTGCCACTTCGGGAGCGGAGTTACATTTCCATTGCAATCGCCGATAGCAATTTGCGATGTCGCATCGGACCTCCGCCAAGGGCAACTCCTGATTGTTGTACATATCCACGCAGACCTATCTCGCATTGCAATATGAGTTAATCTACCATCGCGTCTATCACTATCACATATATTATGAAGCCTCACCACACTAAAGCGTCGATTGCAATAAAACTGTGGAGAAGCAGATCTGATACAGTTTTAGATGCGGGTGTAATATTCCCTGAAGTCCACCCTTTAGTCTTTTTTACTGTTTCTCTCATATTCTCTGTGTAAATAAAATTTTTGGCTTACACGGGGTGTTTTAGGCCGAAAGGCTTATAATAATTATTCTGATGGTTCAAGAGGCTGAACGTCAGTTAAATGGGGTGATTCATGGTGATAGCGATTGCGATTGGGACGTGGTTGTCCGTTAAACTATGCCAACTCTGTGTATGCCTGCCATCATTGAAAAAAAGGAGAGCATTGTTACAATGACTTCTCTGTGTTTTCCTGTGGACTTCTCTTATGAATGTATCTGTCCATAGAGTATTAGTGAACTCAGACAGCTCAGAGGAAGCCACAGTGACTGTAGAGGGAAGCCAAAGGATCAAGCGAGGCAGAGGAATCTACAACAACCAAGGAGGAAGCCAAAAAGGCAGTGGAAAGTGGAAACGATCAGTCAGAGGTGCCTGAAACACATAGAAACAAAAACACAAGGAGAAGTGTGGGTGGTTGAACGTATAATCTATGAGAGAGGAAGCCAAAGAACAGGCAAGAGGTAGGAGAGACCAGAGAAGCAGGAGAACTAGAGAAAGGCAGAAGCTCGGTAGGGTTGGGTGCAGAAAACTGCAACAAAACAGTTGATACTAGGTTTGGGTTGGAGCCCAAGAGGTTGAAGCCTCTGAACTAAACAGGATTGAAATCCTTGGGAGTTGGTGCTCCTAAGTGCAGAACTATTGCAAGACAGAGTTGGTGTTCTAGAGGTTGGAGCCTCACTGAAGTCCAAGTTGGAGCTTGGCAACTAATTGCAACCAGTTATATATGTATATTGTATTTATTTCATTGCACTGTTTTTGAGTTAATAAAAGCATTAATTCCATCTATCCGTTTATGTGTTTCATATATATATATGGGCTTTTGGTAACAACAACAACAAAAAATACTAATTCCCCCCCCCCTCTTAGTATTTCCAACAATACTTTGAAACCTTGAACTCACTTTAAAGGCCATGGTTATTTCCCTTTTCATTAAAGAATTTACTTAGCTTCAAAGAAGTAATTACATACACAAAATCTATCCCACGTCCATAACTCCTTGTCTTACTACCCTATTATCTAAGCAAATTGGAAGAGGCAAATGGATCTTACTCTTTTAAAGGAGTACTTAGCAATAAATATGTCTACACTCTAGAGCACATTGTCTAGTTAAAGTAAAGATTCACTACACATTAGTTGGTCTTGTGTTTGATCCACCTTTTAATGTCTATGCATTGGTAAAATTTCACATACAACACCATGGGTTGTTTTTTAACCAATGATGTGGTTACTTTGTTGAATTCTCCAATGAGGCATTTTTGTTAGTGACCCATATCCATTGGTAATTAGTCTCAAGTTAAATATGATGCACATACATCATTACAAGTAGACATACAACACCATGGGTGGAATTTTTTCCAATGGCGTGAGAACTCTACTAATTTCTTGTATCCAACATTTTGGTTAACAAACCATATCCAAAACTAGTTGATGGTATAAATTTCTACAAACAATATAAGTACCCTATCAAATTATTTGCTCTAACATTTTGGTTAATAACCCATATCCAAAACTAGTCAATGTTATAAATTTATACAAACGATATAAGTACCCTATCAAATTATTTGCTCTAACATTTTGGTTAAGGACCCATATCAATAAGTAGCTGGTATTGAATTCAATCCTTTCGTAGTGCATGTGCATTAGTATAGCCCCACATAAAATGCCATGGGTCGAATATCTATTAATGAAATTAGTACCTTTCTAAATGAATCAATATATCATTTTGGGTAAGGACTCATATCCATAAGTTGTTGATTAAATTCAATCATCCCCATAGTACATGTGCATGACTACAACTTCTAAGGGTTATATTTCTACCAATGGCATTGGTGTCATACCAAATCTCATGTTCTAGGTTAATGACCCATATCAATAGGGAATTGGTCTTGAGTTTGACTTCATCTCCACTAATGGGTGATGCTTATGCATTGCTTGAGATCCATAGAGAACACAATGGGATTAATTCCTACAAATTACATGTGTATCTTGTTGAATGCTCCAAAACTACACTCTATGACTCCAAAGGAGGCTCCATGGGAAGCCTTTCACACATAATTTACATAGTTTAAGGTGGGATATAGATACCCAAAGCTACATCCCTTGTTGCTTGTTTCCTTATGCTTTCAATTGCATTTTCTTTAATAAGAATACAAAAGTCAGTTGTAAAGGGTTGTTTTTTCCAGATCACTAAGGCACCAACATTTAGGAGTAATCATTTTTCATTTCCTTGCTAGTCCTATTTCTATGTTGTGCCAACTTCTAGTTCTTGTTGATTGTTATGTTGTCCTACTTTAGGTAATTGGGTTTCTTTCCTTGTTTCCTGAGAAATATTAGCCTATATTTCTTGATGTTTTACTTCTTTACATTCATCTACAAAAAAGCTTTGTCCATTCATTAAGGTATATCATTATTATGAGAGAGTACTTCGAAAGAGTAAAATGTTGCTACAAGGTAGAGTAGTCAAGGAGAATTGTTCATCTTATTTAACCTAACACCATTTTTTTCTTGGAGCACCTATGTTGTTGATTGATAGGTTTTCCATTTGGTGCATTTGCTTCTAATCTTCTTTAGTGCTAATTCATTCTACCATCATAACCACTTTGCGTTTTCCTTTTTAGTACTTATCCAATTTCCCAACACCTCAAATATTGGTCATACTTCACTCAAGCCTTGCCAAAAGAAATGTTCATTCTTCTTGTAGAAATTATGATTTAGATTTGCAACTACTTATGAAGTTTTAATCAAAATCACAAGACACAAACCTACTCTACATCTCTACGGACATTAATTCACAATTTACAACAAAAATATCAAACATGCAATAAGAAATCACACACTTGCAAATAATATTTTTCCCAAGGAAAGGAAAGTGCTAAAAATCCCAATCCCTGCTCGCATCAATCTGATGAATAGAGATGTATTACAATTTCTTTTCTCAACTGAGCACAACCTGCAAGTGAATAACCTATCTCTCTGCTCACTGAGAAGCTCTGACCCAAACTTAGTCAATTTCTGCCTTTGCTTAAACCCCTATTTCCTTGCACTATTCCTTGAGAAATTAGGCCCCTATTATTTAGGAAATTCCTCAATATTGAATGCAACACCTGTACACTCAAGACTAGTCTACAATTGATGTTACATTGCCTTGGAATATCCACCTCAATTAAGTAACTTGAATTCTCCGCATGCACTAGATATTTTGGGTTGATTGATCCGTTAATTGGATGGTCACTAAGTTTGACTGAAGTTCCACTGCTTAACTGACTTTCCACTAGTTCCTCCAAAAGTTGGAACTAGTTTAACTGAAAACAACCTGAGATAACTGACCTTGATTGCTACAAATTAGCAATCACACATGTTGAACTGAACTCTAACTCCTCCAACTTGAATTTACTAAGTAAATTGAATGACACAAGCCATGTCACACGATTTAACATCATCCAAGTTGTCTGCTGATGTGGAAATTCGAATTTTCTCAATTTAATCAAGGCAAAATCAAATTGAGAATTTCTTGTTGCATTTTTCAACACACCCTCTCAGCCAGAGAGGGATTATCAACAACCCCTATCCTACACTTGTGTAACTCGAACATCCCTCTTGACAAGGCCTTTGTCAAAATGTCAGCATCTTGTTCCTTTGTTGGAATGTATGGAAACAACATTATCTGCCTTTGCACACAGTCCTATAAATGGTGATACTGGATATCTATATGCTTGGATTGATCATGAAAAACAGGAGTCTCAAAGAGCTTAATGCAATTTTTTTTATCACAGTAGATCACATTTGGATCCATCATATGACCAAGTAATCCAACAAGTATCTTTCTCATCCAGATCGCCTCACATGTTGCTTGACTTGGATCCATGTATTCTGCTTCTGCCACGCTTAGCGCCTGATGCAAGAGCATCTGACCACGCTTAATCAAAATTCAAATTCAAAGCTTTCAAAGAGGAAATGTGGACAATCATTGTAAACTAGGGCAAATTCTGTTTAAACGGAGCTAAATTGATGGAATTGATAAGTCTCTAGAAGGCTTGATTAAGTGTAATTATCTGCCATGTATGCGTATAAAGAGATTTAGTGGTTTGATTGAGTGATTGTGGGAGAAACTCATGGATCATAAACGATCCCTCCCTTTGTAATTTCCTATTTAAGAGAGTCTGTGTTGTGTGATAGAAGAGGAGAGGATACAATGTAGTCGCAGGGTAATTTGTGATTCGGGCCGTGAGGCCTTAGCCTATAATCGAGTTCTCTATATAATGGAAATATATGTGTTATTGTATATCTGCATGTTATCTGAGTTTTGTGTGTCTGTGTCTTTATATATACGTTCTTTTCTGCAAATTTGGTAAATTATGTGTGTGTGTGAGTGTAAAGGACGAAGTTCCTATGAACTTCGCCTTAGATAAAGTAAGGCAGATCTGTGTTGTAATGCGATTTCCATCAATAAGCAAATAAGAGAGTCGTTGGATTGAGAACAGATCAACAGAGGAGAGGTGTTCAAATGAAATTGGAGTTGATTGAGAAGCATAGCGGAAATCATCAGATCGGTTAGATCGACGGATAATAATGGCGGAAGAGGAATCTGGAGGAAAAATCATAGCCGTCCGATGGGAAAAGATCCACGGTGATCGCGTAGAAACTTGAAAGCAAGTTACCTCGGTTAGCGGACCCGATAAACTCATTAAAAAGAGTTTACAGTTCCGAGTGATTAGATCGTCCATTTAATGGCGATCAGACGCATATCGCGTCGGGAAATGCACAGGACTTAATTCGAAAAACGAACGCGATAAGGTTTTATACAATGGATTTAAAACCTCATTGAGTTCCGGCCATCGAGACCGTTCATTGATTGAGCGATCGGATGGTAATCGCGCTCGAATGTGCGTACGGGTTAACACACCAAGCAGACCCACTATGTTATCAAAAAGGGTTAAATTTTATTTGGGTTCCGGCATAAACCTCAAAGAAGGACCAACGGTGATTGGTCGGGTTTAATTGTGATTCCACTAATTATTTGCTTCGGACGTATACGTGGGCCCATAACCCACAGGTCCACGGTGTGAATTCTCTAAAGATGCAGCTTTGTTGTATCAAAGCAACTGAGCTGTCATCATTTTGGTATCATAGTAGAATAAGATTCTGCGTGCAAAAGGAGGTATAGTTATGTTAAAGATTGGAGAGTTTGTGGTCTTATTCTTGTCGTACAGATAGCGGCAGAAGAAGGTGAGAATATTGCAGCAACCTAAAGCATGGAGTGCTCATATGGTTCCAAAGGAGAGAACTAGAAAAATGCCAAAATATTGAGCTCAAAGGAGAGAAGTTCAATGAGGCATGTGTAGCAAGAAGGAGACTTGTTGCTGCAGAGGTTTTGTTGCAACTCATGAATGTTGTTACGAAAGATCATAAAGGCAATTCCACAGAGGATGTGGGTAGAATTGCTAAGGGATGGAGAAGCATATGACGAGGAGGTCATACATTTTTGTACCTCGGAAATCTGATGCAGGAGCATCTGACCACGCTTAATCAAAATTCAAATTCAAAGCTGTGAAAGAGGAAATGTGGACAATCATTGTAAACCGAGGAAAATTCTGTTTAAACAGAGCTAAATTGATGGAATTGATAAGTTTCTAGAAGGCTTGATTAAATGTAATTATCTGTCATGTATGCGTATAAAGAGATTTAGGTGTTTGATTGAGCGATCATGGGAGAAACTCATGGATCGTAAACGATCCCTCCCTTTGTAAGTTCCTATTTAAGAGAGTCTGTGTTGTGTGATAGAAGAGGAGAGGATATAATGTAGTCACAGGGTAATTTGTGATTCGGGCCGTGAGGCCTTAGCCTGTAATCTAGTTCCGTATATAATGGAAATATACGTGTCATTGTATATTTGCGTGTTATCTGAGTTTTTTGTGTCTATGTCTTTATATATATGTTCTTTCCTATAAAGTTGATAAATTGTGTGTGTGTGTGAGTGTAAAGGACGAAGTTCATATGAACTTCATCTTAGATAAATTAAGGCAGATCTATGTTTTAATGCGAGTTCCATCGATAAGCAAGTGAAAGAGTCGTTGGATTGAGAACAGATCAATGGAGGAGAGGTGTTCAATCGAAATTGGAGTCGATTAAGCAGCATAGCGAAAACTGTCGGATCGCTTAGATCAACGGATAATAATGGCGGAAGTGGAATCCGGAGGAAACATCATAGCCGTTCGATGGGAAAATATCCACGATTATCGCGCGGAAACTTGCAAGCAAGTTACCTCGATTAGCGGACCCGATAAACTCATTAAAAAGAGTTTACAGTTCCGAGTGATCGGACCATCCGTTTAATGGCGATCAGATGCATATCGCGTCGGGAAATGCACGGGACTTAATTCGAAAAATGGACGCGATAAGGTTTTATACAACAGGCTTAAAACCTTGTTGAGTTCCGACCATCGAGACCGTTCATTGATTGAGCAATCGAACGGTAATCGCGCTCGAATGTGCGTAGGGGTTAACACGCCGGGCGAACTCGATATGTTATCAAATAGGGTTAAATTTTATTTGGGTTCTGGCATAAACCTCAAAGAAGGACCAACGGTGATTGGTCGGGTTTAATTGTGATTTCGCAGATTATTTGCTTCCAATGTATACGTGAGCCCATAACCCACAAGTCCACAGTGCAAATTCTCTAAAGATGCAGCTTTGTCGTATCAAAGCAGCTGATATGTCATCAGCGCCACAAATATTTGATTCCTGTTGTACCAGGAAACCGCTGCGGACCCAACACTAAAAATTCCACCTGATGTACTCTTTCAGTCTGATGGACTTCCCATCCAATTTTCATCTGTGAAGCCAAATAGCTTCATTCCCTCTATTCATTTGTACCATAGTCCAAATTGGGTAGTGCCTCTGAGGTACTGTGGAACATGCCTAGATGCCCTCCAAAATAGTTTGGTTGGCTTAACCATATCTTAGCTCAGTTGGTTGATTGCATAGCACATATTTGGTCATGTGTTCATAAGGTACATCAGTGAACCCACTAGTTGTCAATAAATGGTAGCATCCACTTCCTCACCTGAAGTGGCATCCTCCTTCCTCCATCTGGTCGCTAGAGGTGTCTCCATGGGTTTGCAACTCTCCATGCACAATCTCTGCAGTATCTCATTTGCATAATTTCCTTGAGAGACAAACAGTTCCCCATCACCTTTCCGTACTTCCAACCCGAGGAAGTAGCACATGAGACCCATGTCCTCCATTTCAAATTCTCTTACAAGGCCTCCTTGCAAGATCTGATCAATTGTTCATCACCAATTAAAATCAAACCATCAACATATAAGACAATAATAAGAAATTTACCTTCTACCAAGATTTGATAGAGGTGTGCATCCGCTTCACTTTTGGTGAAGCCCAAACTAGTGAGATAGCTATCGATCCTAGTATACCAAGCATGGGTGCTTGTTTGAGACCATATAATGCTTGCTTGAGTCTACACACTTGAGACTCCCGATCAAAAGTCTCAAAGCCCTCTGGTTGCTCAATGTACACCTCCTCCTTAATAACTCCATTGAGGGATGTTGTTTTTACATCCATTTGGTGGATATCCCACCCCATCTTCACAGCCAAAGCAATAATTGGTCTAATGGATGAGTAGCTTGCTATAGGAGAAAAGGTCTCCTCATAATCAATCCATTCAACTTGAGAGTACCTCTTCGCCACAAATCTAGCCTTACACTTCTTTATGCTTTCATTTGTTGTCTACTTTACCTTGAAGATCCATCTCGAACCCACAACCTCGTTATCTGTTGCTCTTGGGACCACTTCCCAAACATTGTTCTTTACAATGGATTCATATTCCTCCACCATTGCATCAACTCATACAAGTTTCTGCTACTTCTTCGTCGAAAGAGGGTGGCTCATTATCTACAATCTTAGTCATTATAGCCATGTAGCCAATGTATCGATCTGGTGACCTTCTCTGCATGTGCTGATTTGAAGGAGCACCCACATTCTGCACAAGTCTCTCAGGTTCCCTGGTCCTTTTTCTGCCTTCTCTAAATGGTTTTTCTTGGGTGGTTGTCTCCACTCTCTACTCCTAAATTTGTGGTTTCTCCATAACTTCTTAATGTTCCTCCTTTGGAGCTAAAATCTCCTCCTCTAGTGGGATCTTATGCTCCCTCTCAAGAGAGAACCGAATGGCTTTCTCCTCATCAAATTTTACATCCCTTTGCACAACTGTCATTCTGAGGGATGGAAAGTACACACAGTAGTTGTGGGGAGCTTTTTGTGTAACCCATAAACACCCCTAATTCTATTGTTGGTTCTAGATTCTTCCTTGATTCTTTGGAGACATGGAAGTAAACAGAGGCTCCAAAAAACTTGAAGTGAAACACATTCGACTTCCTCCCTGAGAAAGCCACCTTTGGTGTAATCATGCCAATAATCCGATGAGGACTCCAGTTCTGCAAATAGATTGTATTGATGCATGCCTCATCCGACAAATGCATAGGTAGGCCTTGGTCATGAAAAATCACCCTCGTTTCTACCACAATGTTATGGTTCTTTCTCTCAGCCATCCCATTCTGTTGTGGGTTGTGGGGTGCTATCAATTCTCGTTGAATGCCTTCTTTTGCACAGAAATTTTTAAATTCATTTGACACGTACTCAAATCCATTATTTCTCTTGAGATCCTTCACCTTCTTGTTGGTTTCTTTATCAACCAGTGCCTTGAATTCTACGAACTTGGAGAATGTCTCATCTTCATTTCGCATGAAGAAGATCCAACATTTTCATGAGAAGTCATCAATAAAAACGAAAAAATATTTATGTCCGGAAGTGGAGGCTGTCGAGAAAGGTCCACGGACATCAGAGTGGATCCTTTCAGGATTGCAAGTGCTTTGTTGTCCCGATCATGGAATGTGGATTTTTTGTACTTCCCCAAGGTACATCTTTTTCATACATCTTGTTGCTCAAGTGCTCCTTTGGGGAGGCCTGTGGTTATCTGTTGCATGATCTTCAGGGTGCCATGATGAAAATGGCCAAGTCTTTTGTGCCAAAGTTCACTGACATCGCGACTATGCACCTTCTCCGCCTTTGTGCTTAATGCAACACAGTCTTCCACATCTAGCTTATACAGGTTCTTCACACGAACCTTGATCTTATATGTGTCTCAGGAATGCCTTTCCTTTGCTAAAAATCACATCATAACCACAGTCTTCCAAAACTGCAACAGAGAGGAGATTTTTATTCAGGCTCGGAACAAACATGACATCCTTGAACCTGTTGGAAATATCAACAAGAAATGTTAAAATATCATTGCTATAAATAGCATTTCAGGTACCAGTGTTGGACATAGCAACAAGGAATGAAAAATGGAAATGCTAAAATAAGCGTTGCTATAAATAGTATTTTGGGATGGATTCCAATTTTACTTAGTCCCTGAACTAAAATTGAGAAGTAAAATTCGAATTTGATCTTAGCAGTTGTTTGTAATATAATTAATTAATTCATCTTGAGTTAATTAGTTCTAGAAAATTAAACATGAAGTCTATGTGAGGACATGCAACAGTTTCTCCATTGATTGAGGAATTTATCCCTTAGTTAAGGAGATGAGGATGAGTTGTACCTTGAGTTGTAATTAGTTAGCTTAGTTAACTGAGTTAAGTCTAGTTAAATTAGTTCCAAACAGTTGGAAGAACTAATTGTGAGTTCAGTTAGTTAATGCATGCATGCATGTAACTGCTGCACTTCAGATAACTGAATATTCTCTCATAAATAACTCGTGCATGCCAGTTCAGTCAGAGACCCAGTTGAGATCAGAGGAAGGGACAGTGTACTATCAGTTGGAGGATTTTTCCTACATAGGAAACTCATCCATGCAGAAGGAATTATCTCCTTCAGGATTGCAGTTATTTCAGAGGTTAGTGAGCAGTGCATGAGGTAATTACACACAGGGGGAAGCATTGGACCCCAGGAGAAACTGCACAAGGAAATAGGAGGCTTGGAGGGCAGGGGAGAAGGTTTGTGAGAAGCCTTTGACTGTCTATGAGCAGCAGAGAGATTGTACTGAGAGTTGGATAGCTTGTGAGCTAAAGCTTTGTGTAATCCAGACATATTTCCACTTGTATGATAATACAGAGATCGGGATTTTTAGCTTAGGCTTTCCCCAGAGTATTCTTTTGTGTTCATGTGTGATTTATTTCTAATTCTCAGTTATATGTGTTATATTTGATCTTTCTCATAATCGATTAAGCTTCCGCAAGTTTGTTGTAGAAGTAGATCTTGTATTTTGCTTTAGTATATTGCATAATCTGTTGATCTACAGTGGGAAGTTCTACATGGTATTGAAGCAAAGGTGATCAAAGCGAAGAATAGTATACAAAGAAGAAAGAAGTTTCAAGTTTTTGATTATAGAATTTGAATTCTTATCACATCCCAAATTTTCCCAATGGCGTTCAATGGTTTAAGACTCGAGTATGCTCTTGATGGCAGCTCTAATTATATAGCCTAGAAGGATCACATGGAAATAGTATTATAGAAAAACGATCTAAAGGACTTCATTGATCAACAAGTCCCCAAGACAGCAGCAACTAATGCTACAGAATTGGAGGAATGGAAGAAATGTGTGGCTAGAGCGAGGAGAATCTTCCTGGAAGGAGTTCGAGACCACATTGTCTCGAGCCTCCATAGGAAGGACACACCGTTTTCGATGTGGAAAACATTGAAAGATCTATATCAGAACAACAGCAATCAGAGGAAGTTGGCACTGAAAGATAAGCTTCAGAAAATCAAGTGTGAAAAGGGCGACACGATCTCTACATATCTGAACAGTCACACCACCTGCAGGGATGAGCTTGGAAGTGTAGGGATCACGACAGCCGATGATGACATGGTGAGTCTTGCTTCCCTCGGTCTTCCTAAGAGTTGGCATAGCTACCAAGACTTGATCAATGGAAGAGAGAAACTGCCAAATTAGGAATGAATTTGGTCGGATCTGATGCAGGAGGAGATAAGAAGAAGCACCAGAGATGGATCTTCATCAAAACAAGATGATGAAGAAAATCTAGCCTTCGTGAGTAACACGAGGAAAGGGAAATGGAATACGTCCCATCCCAAATCTAGTTCTTCCCATGATGGGAAGAAGTTTGACAAATTGAAAGTGCGATGTTTTCACTGTCATGAGGTGGGCCATTATGCTACGAATTTTCCACAGAAGAAATCCAAGAATGAATCCTCAAAGGAATCAGACGGTGAGGCACTGGCCTCACAGTTCGAGTTGGATTTCACCCTCATCGCATGCATGGTTTCATCCATGGTGGGATGTGATTGGTTTCTTGACAGTGAAGCTTCATTCCACATGACCGGCGATAAGATTTTGTCCAGTACCTTGGAGGAGAAAGATCTCCAAATACTCTTAGAGATGGGTAATGATGAAAATTATAGTGTCTCAGGAGTAGGCATAGTTGTTTTTCAGAGGGAGCATGGAGCTCGCATTACCTTGACGAATGTGAAGTATGTGCCAGGACTAAGAAAAAACTTGGTATCGATTTCAATGCTGGAAGAAAAAGGCTATGATGTAGTCTTCAGTAAGGGAAAGGTTTTCCTTAGACACGTCACCACGAGACATGTGAAGCAGATCTTCACGAGTCAAGAACTTGTATGCTCTTGAGGTTCAAGATACATGCAAAGCCTTGAGGAGAAAGGCAACTGATGGATACTTGGTGGTTGAGAGGGAGAGTACATTACCTCTCAACATGCAGCGCCAAAAAAAGTCTCAGACAATTATGGAGGAGCCACAATTGGTGAAGCAGCTTCAAAAGGTTGTGGAGCAACCACAACTAGAAAAGCCGAGAGGAGACTGAGTGGAGGCATCCACTCATGCAGAGACCTCCAGTAGGGGGAAATTTCAAGCCCAATGGGCAGAGGGATCACATGCATCCATACCTCTAGGTCGGAGGTGGGGCAATGTGGAGTGACAGTCCCAAGAAAGCTGGAATAGGGACAGGATCATTGAGGTACCCAACCTCTTTGATTAGACCTTGCTACGGGAGCCCCAACGAGGAGTAGCATAACTTGCTGAGTGGGTAGAGGTGTTGAAAATAACAACAAGAAATGTTAAAGATAGAACTACTATAAATATCATTTCAGATACCGGTGTTGGACATAGCAACAAGGAATGAAAAATGGAAATGCTAAAAATAGCATTGCTATAAATAGTATTTTGGGATGGATTCCAATTTTAGTTAGTCCCTGAACTAAAATTGAGAAGTAAAATTCAAATTTGATCTTAGCAGTTGTTTGTAAAATAATTAATTAATTCATCTTGAGTTAATTAGTCGTAGAAAATCAAACATGAAATCTATGTGAGGACATGCAACAGTTTCTCCATTGATTGAGGAATTTATCCCTTAGTTAAGGAAATGAGGATGAGTTGTACCTTGGGTTGTAATTAGTTATCTCAGTTAATTGAGTTAAGTCCAGTTAAATTAGTTCCAAACAGTTGGAGGAACTAATTGTGAGTTCAGTTAGTTAATGCATGCATGCATGTAACTGTTGCACTTCAGATAACTGAATATTCTCTCATAAATAACTCATGCATGTCAGTTCAGTCAAAGACCCAATTGAGATCAGAGGAAGGGACAGTGTACTATCAGTTGGAGGATTTTTCCTATATAGGAAACTCATCCATGCAGAAGGATCTTATCTCCTTCAGGATTGCGCAGTTAGATTAGAGGTTAGTGAGTGCGTGAAGAGGCCAATTCACACATGTGGCAGCATTGAACCCCAAGGAAAACTGCGCAAGGAAATAGGAGGCTTGGAGGGCAGAAGAGAAGGTTTGTGAGAATCCTTTGACTGTCTATGAGCAGCAGTTGGATTGTACTAAGAGCAGGATAGCTTGTGAGCTAATGCTTTGTGTAATCTGAACATATTTCCACTTTTATGATAATACATAGATCAGGGTTTTTAGCTGAGGCTTTCCCCAGAGTATTCTTTTGTGTTCATGTGTGATTTCTTTCTCATTCTCAGTTATATGTGTTCTATTTTATCTTGCTCAAAATCGATTAAGCTTCCGCAAGTTTGTTGTAGAAGTAGATCTTATATTTTTCTTTAGTATATTGCATAATCTGTTGATCTATATTGGGAATTTCTACATGGTATCAGAGCCAAGTTATCTACAGTGGAAATTTCTACATGGTATCGGAGCAAAGGTGATCAAAGGAGAGAACGGTATATAAGAATGGAGAAGTTGAAAGGTTGAGGTTCCTGAATATAGAAATCGAGTTCTTATCACATCTCAAATTCACCAATGGCGTTCAACGGTTTAAGACTCGAGTATGCCCTTGATGGCAGCTCGAATTATATAGCTTGAAAGGATCACATGGAAGCAGTATTAGAGGATAAAAGTCTAAATGACTTCATTGATCAAGAAATCCCCAAGTCGGCAGCGGCTGATGCTACAGAATTGGTGGAATGGAAGAAATGTGTGGCTAGAGCAAGGAGAATCCTTCTGGAAGGAGTTCGAGACCACATAGTCTCGAGTCTCCATGGGAAGGAGACATCGTTTTCAATGTGGAAAACATTGAAATATCTATATCAAAACAGTAGCGATCAGAGGAAGCTGGCGCTGAAAGACAAGCTTCAGAAAATCAAGTGTGAAAAGGGCAACACGATCTCTACATATCTAAACAAGCTCACCACCTGCAGGGATGAACTTGGAAGTGTAGGGATCAAGATAGCCAATGATGACATGGTGAGTCTTGCACTCCTCTGTCTTCCTAAGAGCTGGCATAGCTACCAAGACTCGGTTAATGGAAGAGAAAAACTGTCAGATTGGGAATGACTTTGGTCAGATCTGATGCAGGAGGATATAAGAAGCAGCACCAGAGATAGTTCTTCATCCAAGGAGGATGAAGAAAATTGCACCTTAGCGAGTAAGGCAAAGAAAGGGAAGGAGAAGGATTCTCATCCCAAATCGAGTTCTTCCCATGGTGGGAAGAAGTTTGACAAATCGAAAGTGTGATGCTTTCATTGTCATGAGGTGGGCAATTTTGCTACAAATTGTCCACTGAAGAAATCCAAGATGGCATCCAAGTAAGGATCTGAAGGTGAGGCATTGGCCTCATAGTTCGAGTTGGATTTCACCCTCTTCGCATGCATGGTTTCATCCATGGTGGGATGTGGTTGGTTTCTTGATAGTGGAGCTTCTTTCCACATGACCGGCGACAAGATTTTGTTCAGTACCTTGGAGGAGAAATATCTCCAGATACTCATAGCGATAGGTAATGATGAAAAGTATAGTGTCTCGGGTGTAGGCACGGTTGTTTTTCAGAGGGAGCATGGAGCTCACATTACCTTGATCGATGTCAAGTATGTACCAGGACTGAAGAAAAATTTGGTGTCGATCGCAATGCTGGAAGACAAAGGCTATGATGTAGTCTTCAGTAAGGGAAAGGTTTTCCTTCGGCACATCACCACGAGACAGGTGAAGCGCATCGGTTCACAAGTCAAGAACCTATATGCTCTTGAGGTTCAAGATGCATGCAAAGCCTTGAGGAGCAAGGCAACTGTTGGAGACTTGGTGTTTGAGAGGGAGAGTACATTACCTCTCAACATGTAGCGCCAGAAGAAGTCTCAGACAATTGTGGAGGAGCCATAATTGGTGAAGCAGCTTCAGGAAGTTGTGGAACAGCCACAACTAGAGAAGCCGAGTGGAGGCATCCACTCATGGAGAGACCTCCAATAGGGAGAAATTTCGAGCCAAGTGGGCAGAGGGATCACATGCATCCATACCTTCAGGTCGGAGATGGGGCGATGTGGAGTGACAGTCCCGAGAAGGTGGGAATAGGGACAAGATCATTGAGGTACCCAACCTCTTTATTTAGACCTTGCTACGAAAGCCCCGACGAGGAGTCGCAGGACTGGCTAAGTGGGTAGAGACAAATGTGGATGGAGCGGCAGAGAGAGCTATAGTGCAGGCATCCCAAGACAGCGCATAGCTAGCAGGTTGCAACAATGTGAGAGGCACGGGAGTGTTGAACCAGTGCAAGATGGCACAGAGAGGTGTGAAATGGTGCGAGATGCATGGAGTGTTGCAGCATCTTAGAAGTTAGAGAGGGAGCACTTGTCAGCGGCAGATAGAGCTTCAGCATCAGAGGATGTTTCTAGCCCAACAGGAAGGTCAGTTGGGAGTTTTTTTTTGTTTCTAGAGTTGTTGGAGTAACAACACTCGGGAGAAGTGTTGCATGCAGAACATTCCAAAGGTTCGGGATCGGGTTCGAGTTGAATGCCTTTCTTGTTGAAAGGGAGTGTTGAAAATAGTAACAAGAAATGCTAAAAATAGAAGTGCTAAAAATAGCATTGCTATAAATAGAATTTCAGGTACCAATGTTGGACATAGCAACAAGGAATGAAAATGGAAATGCTAAAATAAGCGTTGTTATAAATAGTATTTCGGGATGGATTCCAATTTTAGTTAGTCCCTGAACTAAAATTGAGAAGTAAAATTCGAATTTGATCTTAGCAGCTGTTTGTAAAATAATTAATTAATTCATCTTGAGTTAATTGGTTGTAGAAAATCAAACATGAAGTCTATGTGAGGACATGCAACAGTTTCTCCATTGATTGAGGAATTTATCCCTTAGTTAAGGAGATGAGGATGAGTTGTACCTTGAGTTGTAATTATTTAGCTTCGTTAACTGAGTTAAGTCCAGTTAAATTAGTTCCAAACAGTTGGAGGAACTAATTGTGAGTTCAGTTAGTTAATGCATGCATGCATGTAACTGCTGCACTTCAAAAAACTGAATATTCTCTCATAAATAACTCATGCATGTCAGTGCAGTCAAAGACCCAGTTGAGATCAGAGGAAGGGACAGTGTACTATTAGTTGGAGAATTTTTCCTATATAGGAAACTCATCCATGCAGAAGGATCTTATCTCCTTCAGGATTGCACAGTTAGATCAGAGGTTAGTGAATGTGTGAAGAGGCCAATTCACACAGGTGGCAGCACTGAACCCCAAGGAAAACTGCGCAAGGAAATAGGAAGCTTGGAGGGTAGAGGAGAAGGTTTGTGAGAAGCCTTTGACTGTCTATGAGCAGCAGTTGGATTCTACTGAGAGCAGGATAGCTTGTGAGCTAATGCTTTGTGTAATCTGAACATATTTCCACTTGTATGATAATACAAAGATCGGGGTTTTTAGATGAGGCTTTCCCCAGAGTATTCTTCTATGTTCATGTGTGATTTCTTTCTCATTCTTAGTTATATGTGTTCTATTTTATCTTGCTCAAAATCGATTAAGCTTCTGCAAGTTTGTTTTAGAAGTAGAACTTGTATTTTGCTTTAGTATATTGCATAATCTGTTGATCTACAGTAGGAATTTCTACATGGTATCAGAGCTAGGTTATCTACAATGGAAATTTCTACATGGTATCGGAGCAAAGGTGATCAAAGGAGAGAACAGTATATAAGAAGGGAGAAGTTCAAAGATTGAGGTTCCTGAATATAGAAATCAAGTTCTTATCACATTTAAAATTCACCAATGGTGTTCAACGGTTTAAGACTCGAGTATGCCCTTGATGGCAGTTCAAATTATATAGCCTGGAAGGATCACATGGAAGCAGTATTAGAGGATAACGGTCTAAAGGACTTCATTGATCAAGAAGTCCCCAAGTCGGCAGCGGCTGATGCTAAAGAATTGGCAGAATGGAAGAAATGTGTGGCTAGAGCAAGGAGAATCCTTCTGGAAGGAGTTCAAGACCACATAGTCTCGAGTCTCCATGGGAAGGAGACATCGTTTTCAATGTGGAAAACATTGAAATATATATATCAGAATAGCAGCGATCAAAGGAAGCTGGCGCTGAAAGACAAGCTTCGAAAAATCAAGTGTGAAAAGGGCGACACGATCTCTACATATCTGAACAAGCTCACCACCTGTAGGGATGAGCTTGTAAGTGTAGGAATCATGACAGCCGATGATGACATGGTGAGTCTTGCACTCCTCGGTCTTCCTAAGAGCTGGCATAGCTACCACGACTCGGTTAATGGAAGAGAAAAACTGTCAGATTGGGAACGACTTTGGTCGGATCTGATGCAGGAGGAGATAAGAAGAAGCACCAGAGATGGTTCTTCATCCAAGGAGGATGAAGAAAATTGTGCCTTAGCGAGTAAGGTGAAAAAAGGGAAGGAGAAGGATTCTCATCCCAAATCGAGTTCTTCCCGTGGTGGGAAGAAGTTTGACAAATCGAAAGTGTGATGCTTTCGTTTTCATGAGGTGGGTGATTTTGCTACAAATTGTCCACTGAAGAAATCCAAGATGGGGTCCAAGGAAGGATCTGAAGGTGAGGCATTGGCCTCACAGTTCGAGTTGGATTTCACCCTCTTTGCATGCATGGTTTCATCCATGGTGGGATGTGGTTGGTTTCTTGACAGTGGAGCTTCTTTCCACATGATCGGCGACAAGATTTTGTTCAGTATCTTAGAGGAGAAAGATCTCCAGATACTCGTAGCAATGGGTAATGATGAAAAGTATAGTGTCTCAAGTGTAGGCACGTTGTTTTTCAGAGGGAGAATGGAGCTCGCATTACCTTAACTGATGTCAAGTATGTACCAAGACTGAAGAAAAATTTGGTGTCGATCGCAATGCTGGAAGACAAAGGCTATGATGTAGTCTTCAATAAGGGAAAGGTTTTCCTTCGGCACATCACCACGAGACAGGTGAAGCAGATCGGTTCACGAGTCAAGAACCTGTATGCTCTTGAGGTTCAAGATGCACGCAAAGCCTTGAGGAGAAAGGAAACTATTGGAGACTTGGTGGTTGAGAGGGAGAGTACATTACCTTTCAACATGCAGCACCAGAAGAAGTCTAAGACAATTGTGGAGGAGCCACAATTGGTGAAGCAGCTTTAGGAGGTTGTGGAGCAGCCACAACTAGAGAAGCCGAGAGAAACCGATTGGAGGGATCCACTCATGCAGAGACCTCCAGTGGGGGGGTATTTCGATCCAAGTGGGCAGAGGGATCACATGCATCCATACTCCAGGTCAGAGATGGGGCGATGTGGAGTGACAGTCCCAAGAAGGTTGGAATAGGGGCAGGATCATTGAGGTACCCAACCTCTTTGATTAGACCTTGCTATGAGAGCACTAACAAGGAGTAGCAGGACTAGCTAAGTGAGTAGAGACAGATGCGGATGGAGCAGCAGAGAGAGCTACAGTGCAGGAATCCCAAGACAGCGCAGAGCTAGCAGGCTACAGCAATGCGAGAGGCATAGGAGTGTTGCACCAGTGCAAGATGGCACAAAGAGGTGTGCAACGGTGCGAGATGCATGGAGTGTTGCAGCATCTCAGAAGTCAAAGAGGGAGCACTTGTCAGCGGCAGATGGAGCTTCAGCATCAGAGGATGTGTCTAGCCCAACAAGAATGTCAGTTGGGAGTTTTTTTTGTTTCTAGAGTTGTTGGAGTAACAACACTTGGGAGAAGTGTTGCATGTAGAACATTCCAAAGGTTCAGGATCGAGTTCGAGTTGAATGACTTTCTTATTGAGAGGGAGTGTTGAAAATAGTAACAAGAAATGCTAAAAATAGAAGTACTAAAAATAGCATTGCTATAAATAGCATTTCAGGTACCAGTGTTGGACATTGCAACAAAGAATGAAAATGGAAATGTTAAAATAAGTGTTGCTATAAATAGTATTTCGGGATGGATTCCAATTTTAGTTAGTCCCTGAACTAAAATTGAGAAGTAAAATTCGAATTTGATCTTAGCAACTGTTTGTAAAATAATTAATTAATTCATCTTGAGTTAATTAGTTGTAGAAAATCAAACATGAAGTCTATGTGAGGACATGCAACAGTTTCTCCATTGATTGAGGAATTTATCCCTTAGTTAAGGAGATAAGGATGAGTTGTACCTTGAGTTGTAATTAGTTAACTTAGTTAAATGAGTTAAGTCCAGTTAAATTAGTTCCAAACAGTTGGAGGAACTAATTGTGAGTTCAATTAGTTAATGCATGCATGCATGCATGTAACTGCTGCACTTCAGATAACTGAATATTCTCTCATAAATAACTCATGCATGTCAATTTAGTCAAAGACCCAGTTGAGATCAGAGGAAGGGACAGTGTACTATTAGTTGGAGGATTTTTCCTATATAGGAAACTCATCCATGCAGAAGGATCCTATCTCCTTCAGGATTGCGCAGTTAGATCAGAGATTAGTGAGTGTGTGAAGAGGCCAATTCACAAAGGTGGCAGCACTGGACCCCAAGGAAAACTGCGCAAGGAAATAGGAGGCTTGGAGGGCAGAGGAGAAGGTTTGTGAGAAGCCTTTGACTGTCTATGAGCAGCAGTTGGATTGTACTGAGAGCATGATAGCTTATGAGTTAATACTTTGTGTAATCTGAACATATTTCCACTTGTATGATAATACAGAGATCGGGGTTTTTAGCTGAGGCTTTCCCCAGAGTATTCTTCTATGTTCATGTGTGATTTCTTTCTCATTCTCAGTTATATGTCTTCTATTTGATCTTGCTGAAAATCGATTAAGCTTCCGCAAGTTTATTGTAGAAGTAGATCTTATATTTTACTTTAGTATATTGCATAATCTTTTGATCTACAGTGGGAATTTCTACAAGAGGCAGATGCGGATGGAGCGACAGAGAGAGCTACAGTGTAGGAATCCCAAGACAGCATAGAGCTAGCACGTTGCAACAATGCGAAAGGCATAGGAGTGTTGCACCAGTGCAGGATGGCACAGAGAGGTGTGCAACGGTGCGAGATGCATGGAGTGTTGCAGCAGCTCAGAGGTCACAAAGGGAACACTCGTCAACAACAGATGGAGCTTTAGCATCAGAAGGTGTTTCTAGCCCAACAGGGAGGTCAGTTGGGAGATTTTTTGTTTCTAAAGTTGCTGGAGCAACAACACTTGGGAGAAGTGTTGCATGCAGAACATTCCAAAGGTTCAAGACCGAGTTCGAGTTGAATGTCTTTCTTGTTGAGAGAGAGCGTTGGAAATAACAACAAGAAATGCTAAAAATTGCATTGCTATAAATAGCATTTCAGGTACCAGTGTTGGACATAGCAACAAGGAATGAAAAATGGAAATGTTAAAAATAGCATTGCTATAAATAGCATTTCAGGATAGATTCCAATTTTAGTTAGTCCCTGAACTAAAATTGAGAAGTAAAATTCGAATTTGATCTTAACAGCTATTTGTAAAATAATTAACTAATTCATCTTGAGTTAATTAGTTGTAGAAAATCAAACATGAAGTCTATGTGAAGACATGCAACAGTTTCTTCATTGATTGAGGAAGTTATCCTTGATTAAAGGAGATCATGATGCATTGTACTTTGAGTTTTAATTAGTTAGCTCAGTTAACTGAGTTAAGTCCAGTTAGATTAGTTCCAACAGTTTGTTGAACTAATTGTGAGTTCAGTTAGTTAATGCATGCATGCATGTAACTGCTGCACTTCAGATAACTGAATATTCTCTTATAAATAACTCATGCATATCAATTCAATCAGATACCCAGTTGAGATCAGAGGAAGGGGCAGTGTACTATCAGTTGGAAGATTTTTCCTATATTGGAAACTCATCCATGCAGAAGGAATTATCTCCCTCAGGATTACGCAGTTATTTCAGAGGTTAGTGAGCAGTGTGTGAGATAATTACACACAAGTGGCAGCATTGGACCCCAAGAGAAACTGCGTAAAGAAATAGGAGGCTTGGAGGGCAAGGGAGAGGTTTTTTGAGAAGCCTTTGACTGTCTATGAGCAGCAGAGGGATTGTACTGAGAACTAGATAGCTTGTGAGCTAAAGCTTTGTGTAACCCGGACATATTTCCACTTTATGATAATACAGAGATCGGGGTTTTTTAGCTGAGGCTTTCCCCATAGTATTATTCTTTGTTCATGTGTAATTGATTTCTCATTCTTAGTTATATGTGTTCTATTTGATCTTGGTCATAATCGATTAAGCTTCCGCAAGTTTGTTGTAGAAGTAGATCTTGTATTTTGCTTTAGTATATTGCATAATCTGTTGATCTATAGTGGGAATTTCTACAAAGCCTAAGGAGGGAGCTCGACTCCCTCTGAAAGGTGATTGTACCAATCTCGTTCGCGCTAATACTTCTGTCGTCCCCCATCTCGATGTGCATTTGCAAATCTTTTTCTTTCAGGTCACTAAAAAAATGTTTACACCCTATCATGTGGAACAATGCACTTGATTCCAAGTACCACACACTCCCCATCACTATGTTGGCCATACATGCGATAAGGGTGAAATTTATCTCAAACTATGAAGCCAAATCTCCACCTGTTGTTGCTACTAGAGATTCCTTCTTGCTAGACTTTTTGTGTGGACACTTAGTAGCATAGTGCCTTCATTCATGAGAATTGAAGCATTTAATTTTGGACAAGTATTTCTTCTTGCCCTCTTGGTTAGATTCAGCCTCATCTTGGGACTTCTTTCCCTTGGCCTCCATTCCTTTGTTGACTAGATCAAATTCCTCTTCCTCTTCTTTGGATGAGGTTCCATCTCTGGTATTCTGCCTTATTTCCTCCTGTACCAAATCGGACCATAAGCGCTGCCAATTCGGTAGTTTATCTCTCTTGTTCACCAAATCTTGATAGATATGCTAACTCTTGGGAAGGCCTAGAAGGGCTAGGCTTACCAAGTCTTCTTCAGGAACATTAACACCGACCCCGCCAAGTTCATCATGACATTGTGTGAACTTGCTCATATATTGCAAAATAGTGTTATTATTTTTCATCTTGATACTTCGAAGTTTATCCTTGAATGCCGACTTACTGTGGTCACTACTATTCTTGAATAATTATGTCAATGCTTTCCACATTGCAAATGAAGTTTCTTTTCCATGGATATTTGAGACAATGTGATCTCATATTCCCTCCAAGATTATTCTCCTCGCCTTGGCTACATATTTCTTCCACTAAACAAGGTTTTGGGAATCAGATTTTTGTAGTTTTGCAACATTTGTCTTGATGTATTCTAGCAATACATTGTCATCCAATACTGCCTCCATGTGATCCTTCCATGCAACAAAATTAGAGGTGCCTTCTAGGGCATACTCTAGCCTTAGTATATTGAAGGTCATCTTCTCAACTCTAAAGAAATCTTGTTGTACTAAGCTCCAAAATCGAACCTCCTAAGAAACAGATTTGAATTCCTGCTCTAATGTGAATCTTGTTTTGATACCATGTAGAAATTACGATGTATATTTGCAACTACTTATGAAGTTTTAATCAATACCACAAGACACAAACCTACTCTACTTCTCTGCAGACATTAATTCACAGTTTAGAACAAAAATATCAAACATGCAATAAGAAATCACACATATGCATATAGTATTTTCCCTCGGGAAAGCAAACTGTTAAAAGCCCCAAAGCCTACTTGCATTAATCTGATGAATAGAGATGTATTACAATTTCTTTTCTCAACTGAGCACAACCTGCAAGTGCATAACCTATCTCTTTGCTCGCTGAGAAGCTCTGACACAGTCTTAGTCAATTTTTACCTCTACTTGACTCTCCATTTCCTTGCGTAGTTACTTGAGAAATTAGGCCCCTATTATTTAGGAAATTCTTCAAATTGATTGCACAATTCCTTTAGGATGATCCTCTAATTGCATGCAACACTTGTGCACTCAAGACTAGTCTACAACTTTGCTACACTGCCTTGGAATCTCCACCTAAACTAGGTAACTTGAATTCTCTGCATGCACTAGCTATTTTGGGTTGATTGATCAGTTAACTGGATTATCACTAAGTTTGATTGAAGTCCCACTGCTTAACTGACCTTCCACTAGTTCCTCCAAAATTTGGAACTAGTTTAACTGAAAACAACCTGAGATAACTGACTTTGATTGTTACAAATTAGTAATCACACATGCTAAAATGAACTCTAACTCCTCTAGCTCGAATTTACTAAGTAAACTAAGTGACACAAGCCATGTCACACAAGTTAACATCTTCCAAGTTATTTGTTGATGTGGAAATACGAATTTTCTCAATTTAATCAAGGGAAAATCAAATTGAGAATTTCTTGCTGCATTTTTCAACACTTTCGTAATCTTTGTTAGGTGTGAAGGAAGTTTTCATTAAGTGGAGATGAAATGTAATGGATACTTCATCTCCAAGTCAATTTGATGAGTGTGGGTAATTAAGTTCAAATTTAGTAATTAATTATGTACAATATTAGCTTTGTAATCATCATCAATGCATTAGATTTACCAAGATATTGTGGACTTACTTTAGCTAACTTATCTTGATCTTACTATGCATTAATGGATCCTAATTTGAAATGAGCTTAACTTTGAGCATTTGACTACTTTAGGAAAAGCTAAATAGTTTTGGCTTCATGAATTACAAATGAGTGAGTAGTTAGCATTGAGTTGATGCATATATCGGATAAGGGTGTCCATTGTACCATGTTGATTGAGATGAGATAGTAATTGAGCTTTATCTTTACTATGTTGATTGAGGTGAGAGTAAGTGAGTTTTATTTTTGCTATGTTGATTGAGATGATATAGTAATTGAGTTTTATCTTTGCTCTATGGATGTTTCCTTTAAGGGCTTTAGCATGTAACATTTGGTGTTCAATCATGGGCTTGTTTTATGTTTGTTCATATGAACATGTCAAAATTCATACATGACATAGTAGCCTTATTGAGGATTTAATGTTGCAAGAGGAGCATATTGGAAGAAATACCAGCGAAATGCCCAAAAACAAGGTATAAATTACATGTAAAAGTTAACTATTCATAATCTAGCTCTTAATGAAAAATCATGTTGCCCAACTAGAGAGATGGCCTCTAAGAGACCTTTGTCTAGTTCTGATTCAAGATTGAAGATGTGAACAAAAGTTCATTGGCATTCATTTGGTTATGTTTATTCAGTAGCTCCCCCAAGCTATTCACGTTGACACGACAGGTAAATTTGTCCAAAAAAACAATAAGAAAAGAAGGAGATGAACTTAAACCAAGACTAAGAAATTGTCCCAAATGGGCTAAATTCTAAGGCCTAATGATTGAGGTATATCCCCCAAAATCCATGAAATAAGATTTGAATGAAAGAATTAGACCTGTATATATTGTCAACTAGAACAATATAAAAAAAAAGCCCTCCCCACAAGCAAAGAAAGAGATGTGTCCCTACATCTTGGCAGACCAAGAGTTTGAAATCCACTTAATGATCAAAACAACACTAGGGCACAATCAAGTGAAATTTTAGGAAAATTTTAGGAGCTAATATTTGCAAGTGGACTAATTTTATGTTTTTCCCCAAAAACGATTCACCAATTTCTATTTTTTATAAAATTTATTCACCCGAATTTTATAGTATAAAATTATTTAACTTAAATATAGCCAAAATTTTATAGAAATGATATAAAAAATCATTATAAATTTGAATATTTCTACAAAGATATCACCGAATATTTTAAGTTTGCATATTAAGGACTAGTAATATTCACGGGAGTTTGTAAACTTTAAGATAATTACTATACTTAAATTTTCCCTGATGATATTTAATGTCAAATCTTGTCTTGTGAGTATGGATACCTTCTATCTCACTTTTAATGTCAAGGTAGGAAGAGTCGAGGCCTTTACCTTCTTTATAAACTATAGTTTAACATGGATAAATTATCATTGAGGGAGGTCTCATGCATTTCTTTGTGTGCCAAGGTGGTCTTAGTTGAGGGTGAGCCCAATGTAGCCATGGTAGAAGGCATCTTTGAAGTAGAGCAAACAACTTCTAGGTGAACAAGACTCCAATATGTGGGACCTACAAGTGATGGCGTCCATGTTACCTTTTTCTTGGTACTTCAAAATCAGGGTTATGTCTAGGAAGACAATCACAAACACATTAAAATACCACAACACCAAACAATTTTCGTTGTTTTCACAACGAAAAATGTACAGCAATGAATCAATGAAGTACATAAGAAATTTACACAACAAACATAGGGTTCTCCTACCAAAGATCATGGCCCTTACAATTAACCCTGATACCAGGAAAATTATGACTTGTGTCAACCTTAAACAAAACACACTTGACTTACTTGCTGATGAAACACTTACCACAACCCTTTCAATCTACGTACCTTGAACACGTGGTAGGTCCTTTGCGACCTATATTTGAAAAGCAACATACTTGAAGGGAGTATCGTTGCTCCAATGCCTCTACCACTATTTCTCACAAGAATGTCTACAGCTTCAGATTCTCTTCAAATTCTCTTGTATCTTCAACTCCATAAACCACCTTCTCTCAATCCTCCTGCTGCTCCAAGAAGACTGAACATAGGTTGCCCTCTTATAGTCCTTTGCTACTCCAAAGGTTTTTTTGTCTTAGGGTCTTTAACACGCTGCCCTCACATCAATGAATTCCCTCCTTAACTCATTGAGCTTAGGGTTCAAAAGTCTGCCCTCAAACTATCTCTTTGTTGCTCCAAAGATGATAGAACTTAGCGCACATCAAATCTACCCTCTAACAATGGGATTGCACCTTCAAGCGTCACTGTTCTTAGGGCTTCAAATTCAGCCAACACACAGTTCCTTTACACCACTAAAGAGATTGATCATAGGCATGATACATGTTGTCCAAACACGTCATAGCAAGACAGACTTCACACCAACCTTCAGCGCTTCTGCAATGACTATGCCCTCATTCCTTCATGTCAAAATAGCCCTACACTGTATCCCAACTTCACCCTTCTCTCACTGCTATTTGAGGTATATTGTGGCCTCTTTTACCCACTGTAACACCTGTGCAACATCCCTGAGACATGTGGCCCTAACACACAGATATACGTCCACTTCTTTTAGGGTCTTGGCCCTCTCTTTCATGCACAGGAACAGATTGTAATACCATAATTTTGGGACAGATCTTAGGACGCTTGACCCTGCATAAAAGAATCCCTAATCTAAGGCACAAAACACACAGAGAATGACCTCAAAACTTTCCAGAACGGACGGCCGAAATTCACAGAGATAAACCTCCACTAATTTGAGCAAACTCACCCACCATTTCAAACTTGAACCAAACCAAACTTGAAGACTTGCATATTAATAGTGAGGGTGTCAGAAAAAAGCCTTTTTGCATTCATTTAATTAATTAATTAGCCACCTGGATCCAGGTGCTCCTTAGACTATCACGCCCAATCTTCTGGCCAACGCTTGGCACGATGCAGATCCCCATCTGGCGGCCTCGTATCATGTCCTGATTATTATTAATGTACTGTCTTTACAGCCATAACTACCGTCGTCCTCTGCATCTTTGCACATTTTCGATTAGGCCGTAGCCTAAAAATTATGTTTTTTTCCTCCATTACTCCCTCTAACCATGACGCCATTTTACCGCATTAATCCTCTCTCTGATGGTTGCTATATCGAGGAGGAACTCCCAAGAGAAGGCCCTCCTGGCTTCAAAAACAACGATGAAGCATGACCGAGCAACCAGCAACCGGTTCCCACCAACTCGCGAGGCGCCCACTAAGGCTGAACAGGTTTCCTATTTTATCTCTGTACCAATTTTTTTTTTTTGAATATAATGTAAATCCTTTGCCAAAAAGAAAATTGGCACAACATTAAAAAGTTCAACAAATTGAAATAATAAAGTAATTGACTTCCTTAACAGAATGGAAAAGTAAAACTTAATTGCGACATATGTAATTTATTATTATATTTTTAAATAAGGTAAAAACCAATTTTATCAATTAAATAATAATATTGAAAAACAAAATATTTTTAAATAATAATTTAAAATTATATAATTTTGTTAAAGTCATGATTAGGTGTCCACGGGTCCGGTTTTGGCAAAATATTTTTAAATAATAATTTAAAATTATATAATTTTGTTAAAGTCATGATTAGGTGTCCACGGGTCCGGTTTTGGATAGGATATAGATGAGGTTTTGGATAGGATATAGCCGGGGTTTTGGATATACAGTGAGTGATTGGATATAGACGGGGTTTTGGATAGACGGTGATTGAATATAGACGGGGTTTTTGATAGGTGACATATTAAACATGATGAAAATGTAATCCTCTTAAACTTACTAAAAATTTTGTCTCTATATTATTGTTAAAACTAACTATTTATTATTATTATACTTCAAGATGATATATTAAATATGATGAAAATGTAATCCTCCCAAATTAACTAAAAATAAATTATTATTAAAACTAACTTAATTATTCATTATTACACTTTAAAATGTTCATTGAATAAAAAAATAATAATAATTTTGTAATTACTTAATCATAAAATTAGAAAAAAAAAGAATAATTTGATACAACAATTTAAAATTATATAAAATAACTAGAGCCATCACTCAATAATGTCTTTATTCCATTAGTCTTTATTCCATTATTAATTTCTTTAGAGATTTCTAAAATTTTGTTTGAATCCTAATAGGTTTATATGAATCGGCCATTATGCCATTGTTGGAATTTACAACTCATTACCCCACCATAAAATGCGATAGATAAGAAAGAAAACTATTTTATTAATTACATGATATAAAATTGAAAATTAAAAATATTTTGATATAATATTTTAAAATTATATAAACTAACCAGAGCCATAAATTAGTCTAAAATAGAAAATATACACAGGCAGAAAGATTATCATAGGTCTGGACTCCTTCGCTGGTTTCAGGGGAACATTACAGTTTCCTCCACCTCTTCTTTTCTTCCTCCGCAGATCTGGCTACTTCACATGGAACCGAATCATAAAGGAATGGTGCGGCCCTTCGCCCATGCTTCGGGATGCTGATGATATTGGTCTTCCAATCGACCTTCTCCCTCTTTGGTCCGATCTATCTTCCTCTCTCCAGCAGGGAGGCTTACAGCGATCCACCAATGATGACCACCTGATCTGGTCCCTTCCTTTCTCTGTTTCACATGCAAATGTAAAGGACATATACTCTGATCTCATTTCTGCTAACTCATCAACAAATCGGCGCTTTCCAGTCTTCTGGTGGAAGCTTGGATGCCCCCTTAAGATTATCTTATTCTCCTGGTTGGTGCTTTTCAACAAGAATTTAACTTGGGACTCCTTGAGGCGGCGGTCATGGCACGGCCCCAGCAGATGTGCTCTCTGCAATATGGAAGAGGAGACAAACTTCCATCTCTTCTTCAAATGCTCTGTCACACAACAAATCTGGTATGACCTTGCACAGTTTTTCTCTTTTCAACATCTTAACTTCATCTCTGTGGATGCAGCGTTTGCCTGGTGGGGGCGCCAAAACACTCTCCGGCCCATTCTTCCCATCACCATCTGGTCACTTTGGAGGTGGCGGAACCTAAAAATTTTTGAGGACTCTTCTTTATCCGCCAAATTTGTTCTATCATCTGTCACTGCTCTTTACCTTCCGATCAGCTGAATGGTTTCAATGGTTTTTTGTTTCTTTCTGAAAATGTTGTTAACATGTATATATTACATGATGGTTATCTGCTCAACTTGGTTTTGAGATGCAGTCTATCGGTAGTATCAGGAGTTTTTCAACAAAACATATTCAGAACTATCTGAACATTTTGTTTTATATATCCTCAATATAATATCAAGATTTTCTTTCTAAAAGAAATAGTTAATGCCTTTATGCCTTGGTGATATATTTGGCACATGGTTAATAAGTTATTTAAAACTTTGTAATATTTTGATAGAAAATTAATAGGTTTATATAAAGAGTTATTACGGAATTTATAATTCAGTATTACATTTTAAAATGTGATTAATAAGAGAAATAGCTATTTTATTAATTATTTAATTATAAATTTAAAAAATAAACACACTTCAGATTAACAATTTAAAATTATATAAACTAACCGAGAGTCATAATTTGGTAATGTCTTTATCTCATTATTATTTAGTTGTTTGTAAATTTGTAAAATTTCATAATAATGTTAATAGGTTGCTTCAAAATTTGTTATATATATATATATATTTTTGAAGTTAAATTAAAATTTATTATTATTAATTTTTATATATATCATAGTATTGTTTATATATTAGTATGTCTTGAGTTGTTAGTTTGTGCAGTTAGAAATATGGTTTGTTCTTACATCTATCGAGTTTCAAGGGATTCAAGGGATATGTTTAGCTTGTTGTGATTAAACTATAATTTTTTTATTTTTGTTAAGTCATAAATTAGGTATATCTAATTTTAGATTTATCTGACTTGCAATTTGTTGGATTATAGGCCTCCTCAAATTACTTCATATTACAAATTCACTCATGATTTGAAAAAATACAAAAAATAAAAATAAAAATAAAAACATTGCATTTTATAGTAAGTCCTATGGAGAGTTTTGATAAAGGAACATTGGATCTCGAAAATCACTGAGAAAAATAAAAACATTGCATTTCATAGTAAGTCCTATAGAGAGTTTTGATAAAGGAACCCTAGATCTCAGAAATAACTGCATCAAACACAAATGTTGGTTATTCCTCAACCATCAATGTCCCAACATGTTCTAGTAGAACCTACAACTACTTGTTGAAAAAACATGTTTTTAGCACCACTTAAACTCCCATTTACCAAAATAAGTAGGTCATGTTCCCTCTAGTAACGTAACTCCACTTTAGACACTTCATAGCAAATTACAACTAAGAGAAATTCCATTGTGCACAAATGTTGGTTATTCCTCAACCATCAATGTCCCAACATGTTCTAGTAGAACCTACAACTACTTGTTGAAAAAACATGTTTTTAGCACCACTTAAACTCCCATTTACCAAAATAAGTAGGTCATGTTCCCTCTAGTAACGTAACTCCACTTTAGACACTTCATAGCAAATTACAACTAAGAGAAATTCCATTGTGCACGACTATCAAAAGATCCATCTTAACCACGAATTTAGTAAGCGCCGAAAGGGATCAAATCTCTCAAACTGCAAACTGCAAACCTCTTTTAGAGTGTAAAACTTGGAAAAAAAATTCGATGCCCCGGAAGTTGCGAAATTCATGGTTCAGATGCATCTATACTCCCTCTCTCACTATATATATATATATATATATATATACCATGTGTAATTTTTCATTTCTTCACTTGAATTTTTTGAATGCATAAATGGACTAGACGCCTTGAAAAAATTCTTTGAAACATGGATTGGGTACAATGCTAACTTTTAAACATAATTAAAAAGGGCAAGAATATAAAATAGTGAGATTATTTGAAATGTTTTAACTATAAAATTTATTTCTTACAATTAATGTGTATATATATATATATATATAATTGACATTGAAATATTTTACTTCACGAGTAATGATGATTTGAATTTAAACAGGAACGCAACAAATTACAAAGATAACCATAAATACAGAGATGCAGCAGAAATATTACTTCATTTTATTAATGTAAAATACATGAAATATGCTTACAAACAGAATGGAAATAAGACTAACTCAGGCGATGGTAGCTTATCTCTGAGAAAATATGTGGCGGCTACATGTCTCTGAACTGTGTTACAATGAGGCTCAAGGACCTTTTTATTATTGAACAATAAGAGAAAACTCTAAACAACCAAAACCCTAACCCGAGGAGATGTAACATCAAGAGTTTAACCTGAGGAGATGTAACACCAAGAGTTTATGGGCCCCGTTGGGGTTAATTGGACAGCGAACTTCCCGGGGTCATGACTTGGTCATATTATCTCCGTTTGACGCGCATGATACCCCGTTGGAAAGATCTCTTCGAGAAATATAACAAAAAAGAGAATATTGGACAAAAAAATGTTGGTACAAGTTGGCAAAAAAACGTCGTTTAGGGCCTCAAAATGGCACCGGAAGTTTAAGACCCGAAAAACTGCTAAAAATAGTAAATTGTGCTACAATTAAAGAAACTGAAACACTGAAAGAGACAGTTGTGGGGGTCCATGTGGAATAGGCGAGTGACCACCAACATCCACCTAGATCATTTCTCCCCCCTTAGGAAGCAATGGTCCCCATTGCATTGAGTGCCTCCATGAAATGGGGAAACTTCTGCTGAACTTGGTCCCTGGTGAGTTGTTCTGCTATCTCTGATGTGTCTAGTAATGGTGGGAAGCATGCTCGAGGGCGATCCACATTGAACATTCAATGCAAGTCCAAGGATGGGGGAATATTGTGCTTCAAGGCATTGTTTCCCACAACCTTGGTAATGGTGTAAGGACCATATTGAAGTGGTATAAGCTTCTAATGAGCTCTTGTAAGACATTCTTTCCGCATATGAAACTAGACTTTGTCGCCTACTTGAAACTTGTGTGACACCCGATATTGATCATGTCACTGTTTGTACTTGGCATTTTCCCGAATCGAGCGACGATATATCGACCTGTTGGGTAGAGGTGCTCCGGGAGTCTAATCGAACGAATGTTGACCTGATAGTGCAACGATATCCTTGTGGGTGAGGAGAAGATGTCCCTGTTTTCATGATCGTATCCACCTACTTCTGTTGGGTGGAGGAACCCTTCCCGAGGTCCATGGATGTGGCTACGATCTTCCCCTTGCTTTGAACCAGAAAGAAAGAATAAATTTCCTAGTCTGGGAGATTATCTTATTGCATTTCTTAGCAGAGATCAAGGAGGTGACGGTAGGTGGGGCTACCTCCAGTATCCTGTATAATGAATAAACCAAAGAAATAATAACAGCACGAGACATTGACTCATACACAACGTGTCGCTTCCACAAGTATGGTTGGTCTAATAATACATCACAAACATCTAGAGGTGCAACATCACACAATATCTCATTTGTGAAGGGCTTGATGCTGGAGGGAAGGCGGCACTGTTGGCCGATTCGGAGATCTCGTCCTTGGTGAAGCCACCCGATATTGTACGGCTGCAAGGGCGGTGTAGTCAGTAGGCTCAACCGCTTCACAACCTCTGCTAAAATGAGGTTCTTTTGGCTCCCACTGTTAATAATGAATTGCAACGACAAACCCTTCACTCACATCTGTGAGTGGAAAAAACGCTCCCCCTCCTCTGGATCTCCAGACTCATTCTTCTGGATCTTGGCGATGGCAACAGTAGCACTGGGCTCTGCGTCAATGATCCCTTTGTCATTCTTCTTGTCGGATTCGGACTTAGGGTCGGAACATGCATCTAATTCTAAAGCCTTCAACTCGGCCACCAGCGACTGCTTGGTCCAACACTCACTTGTGTTGTGAGTAAAGCTCTTATGGAACTCACACCGTTTTCCTGTGTCTTCCTTTGACTTCGTGGTGTTGTTCTTTTCTTGCTGCTTCAACGAGTTGTCTTGGGTCACACCGTCTTCGCTTTGTCCTTGGTGCTACAGTGTGAGGAGGCCTTTCCCTTGCTTGGAATTCGCAGATCCAGAGTCTCACTTCTTTTATTTAAACTTTTGCTCGATTTTGATAGCATAACGATATGTCGTGCCAAGCGAAATGTCCAAGAACTCCATCTCGTTCTGGATACCTGTGCAAAGGTTATGAAAAATATTTGTGAACTCCGGCACATCTTGGTCCCTTCCCTATCGCAACGTGGTCCACTCTATGTATTTATCCTCATAGCTTCCAACATGGTAGTAATGCTCTTTGATGGCACTCGGAACGAATTCCAAGTGGATACGGCCAAAAACAGTGTGCCCGTACTTTCATCCTTCTGCTTGCAGTAGGTTTCCCACCAATCCTTGACGTGGGGCGTTGCTTTGAGAAGTGCAAAAGTGATCTTTTCCCAACTAGAAAAAGCATGAACAGAAAAATAACCTTCTAGTATATTTAACCATTTATATATAGCATATGCGTCTATCTGACCTTCGAATATGGGGATTTCAAAGTTAACTTGTACCTTAAAGAGTGTGGCATTTCCAAAATAGTTGTTGGAAGCAGATGTGTCGCCCCTGGGTAGCCGCTGAAAGATCTGGGCAAAGTTTTCCATCATCGCATTCCTTTGCCGCTTGAGGGCCTCTTCGAGCAGGATTTTGATAGGATCTCCTGCCCCCTCATCTTTCTTTTCATCCGCCATGGGAGGCCGTCGAAATTTGCAAGGCTAATCTTGCAAAAGTTCACCCAATTCAAGCCCTAACTCCTTATATCTCGACCTCGTTGGGGACATGCAAAGAAAAACAGAGAAGAAACAAACCACTCTGATACCACTGATCTGAATTTAAATAAAAACGCAACAAATTACAGAAATGCAACATAAATATTACTTCATTTCATTAATGTAAAACACTGAAATATGCTTACAAACAAAATGGAAATAAAACTAGCTCGAGTGATGGTAGCTTATCTCTGGGAAAAGATGTGGCTACATGCCTCTGAATTGTGTTACAATGAGGCCCAAGGGCCTTTTTATTATTGAACAATAAAAGCAAACCCTAAACAACCAAAACTCTAACTCAAATAGATGTAACACCAAGAATTTATGGACCTCGTTGGAGTTAGTTGGACAGCCAACTTCCCGAGGTCGTGACTTGGTCATATTATCTTTCTTTGATGCACATGATACCCTGTTGGAAAGATCTCTCCGAAGACTACGACGGAAAAAAACAATTTTGGATAGAAAATCATTGGTAAAAGATTGCCAAAAAAACGTTGTTTAAGGCCTCAAAACAACGCTAGAAGTTTAGGACCCAAAAAAACTGCGAAAAATAATAAACTATGCTACAATTAAAGAAACTGAAAAACTAAAAAAGATAGTTGTGGGGTTCCATGTCGAATAGGCAAGGAAACACCAACATCCACTTGAATCAATTGAAATATTTTATTTGTTATTTTTTTTCAAGTCAATATAAAATTAAGTAGATTGATTATTTATGGTTTTGTGAGTGAAAAATTTTGGAGTCTATTATATTTCATAATTAGTTGTCATACCAACAAAAAATTGAGCTCATTATATCTTTAATTAAAATTAACCAAACATATATATTCATTTTTATTTTTATTATAGCCATCATTTTTTATTTATACCAACATAGATCCATAGGTCCATCTTAAATACAGATCTAACATGAGCCAAGAGAAATCCAATTTTTTCACATGCAAATTTTATTATGCGTGGACATTATTTAAATATTTTGTATAGTTATTTATTTCTTTTTATTTTTAGATTTTTTAAAATTTTCATTTTTGATTTACATAACAAAATTTCAATTTTGATGACAAACAAACATCCTTACACATCATACTAGGCTGTAGAATGAGCCTCTCATCTCAAAAATCATTTATTTTTAAACATCCTTACACATCATACTAAGCTGTAAAATGAGCCTCTCAACTCAAAAATCATTTATTTTTATTTTAAAAGAAACAGACGTCAACACTATATTGAACACCAACAGAACACTATGGTATTCATTTTTATTTTTATTATAGCCATCATTTTTTATTTAACAAATAAACACTATGGTATTCATTTTTATTTTTATTATATCCATCATTTTTTATTTAACAAATAATTTTTTTATTTTAAAAGTGACACAATTCAACACTAAATTAAAACATGAACAAAACGGTCTCGCTGTAAAATACCTCTAACTAAATACCACAAAGCACTCTACTCTAACATCGAAAGTGTTTCCCTTGGCATAATATTGTCATATGCCATGCTACATTTTTTGAATTAACGTTAACCAATTTTTCGATAAACAAAGACAATCGTGATAGTGGGACTCAGCATTTAGGAAAATGTCCACAGCTGACAAGTGTTATTGACAGACCTCAACGGATGTTGGCTAGCACTCTATTCTAACATCCAAAGTGTTTCCCTTCGCATAATATTATCATATGCCATGCTACATTTTTTGAATCATTAACCAATTTTTCGATAAACAAAGACTATGGGACTACTCGCAGCATTAAAGAAACTGTCCATCCACGGCTGACAAGTGCTATTGACAGACCGCAACGGAAATTGGTATTGAGAATTGGTCCCAATACCAGCAAGAATTAAACCCCCTTGGTCGATTTGAGCATCTTATTTTAGTCACAAATGAGAAAGAAATTGAGTTGTAAATGCTCTGGCACAACCAGGAGAACCGTGTTTTGCTACCCGTACTCATCTACAACATGTCATAAAACATTTTGAACAAATGATGGAAAGAGGCAAGGAATGTGTATAACTCGACAGGCCCTTCATGTAAATCAATTCCATCTAAGGAGAGGAGACAGGAATGTATGGGAGAGTAGAAATCAGGTCCAAAAGGAACTATGTTTAAAATTCAAATGAATTTTAACATACCATCGCCACAAGTAATGCACCTAGTTGTGAGCTTTTCGGTGTACTGTTTAAGATTTGATCTAGAAGTTATGGTCATCTGTCCTTCGTGTTGCCCCTCTCATTGGGGAGGTAATGAGAAATGAATGCAAATGGGGTGAGCTAGACTCTCCTGTGAAGAATCAGTAGAAACCAGGTCCAAAAGGGAACTATGTTGAAAATTCAAAAGAATTTTCACATACCAACGCCACAAGTAATACACCTAGTTGTAAGCTTTTCGGTGTACAGTTTAGATTTGACCGAGAGGTTACGGTCATCTGTCCCTCATAATGCCACTCTCAAGGAGAGATGGATGTAAATGGGGATGAGCTAGCCTCTCCTGGGAGCATTATTTCACTGCCATACTAAACATTGGCAAAATGATTCAGCCATCATTCAGACGTCGCTTCAGATTTGTACCAAATGTTATTTTACTCGTCTCCAAAGTCGCTATAAGGAACAAGGAACCCAAATTTGACAAAGTCCAAAGACATTACTTATTTACCCAATTCGTACATAATAAATAGCAATTAATGCATCCCCAAAATAAGAATCTATCTCCTATCCTAGGTGTAGATTAAGGGAAGCCCACTCTACACTTACGAAAATGCCACCTGGTAAGAGTTGTACCTTTGCATTATCCATGTATGTGACTGTTACTTCATATTTGTACCAAATGTTATTTTACTGGTCTCCAAAATCACTAGAGGGGCAGGGACAAGAAAAGTCCCCAATTCATGAATAGCAATGAGATGCATCCCAAAACAACAATATATCTCCTATCCAAGATGTAGATTCAGTTGAACCTATCCCACACCTCAGCACGACTGCTGCAACCTGACAAGAGGTACCTTGTATGATCCAAAGCATGTGACACCCCATGGCCCTCCACACCTTGATTTCAAAAACAATGCTCCTGTCCCAGCACCCTTCCCACCAAAATCAGGAACCCTCCCTACATAGAAGGGAAAACTTCATCTCTAATAAAGAAAGTTGAAAGCCTATTTTATCTTTGGTGGAAAAATCAGATATTGCTTTGAAGAAGCCTACTCCCATCTTTTGTGGACAATCAAATATTGCTTTGAAGAAAGCATATTCATCTTTGAAAGACAACTCAGATAATGCTTAGATTTCAAGCCAGGAGAACAATCCATGTAATCATTTCAAAAATAATGCCCCTACCCAGCACCCTTTCCACCAAAATCAGTAACCCTCCCTACATAGAAGGGAACGCTTCATCTTAAAGAAAGTGAAAGCCTATTTATCTTTGGTGAACAAATCAGATATTGCTTTGACGAAAGCCTGCTGCCTTTGGTGGACAAATCAAATATTACTTTGAAAAAAGCATATTCATCTTTGAAAGACAAATCAGATAATGCTTAGATTTCAAGCCAAGAGGGCAATCCATGTAATCATTTCAAAAATAATGCCCGTGTCCCAGCACCCTTCCCACCAAAATCAGGAACCCTCCCTACATAGAAGGGAACGCTTCATCTTAATAAAGAAAGGTGAAAGCCTATTTATCTTTGGTGGACAAATCAGATATTGCTTTGAAGAAAGCCTATACTCCCTTCTTTGGTGGACAAATCAAATATTGCTTCGAGGAAAGTCTATTCATCTTTGGAAGACAAATCAGATAATTCTTAGATTTCAAGCCAAGAGGGCAATCCACGTAATAATAGGAAGACTTCGAGTTCCTAAGTGCTTTTTATTTGGTAGTCGTTTAGAATTAAGAAGCGCAATCCATCAAATATTTATGTATGCAAAATGAAAGTCTAAAATCTGGCAAGCAAAATCAATCATAAATTTATGCATCAAGCTAAATAAAACTAAGCAAAGCCCTCCAGAGGAATTTTAGTGATGTGTATGCATCAAGCTAAATAAAACTAAGCAAAGCCCTCCAGAGGAATTTTAGTGATGTGTACCCCACCTGAGAAGTCCAGTGAAATAATTAACTTAAATGCATTGCATGAGAAACATTACAAAACTAATGAAGTCCCTATCAATATTAGATAGACTGCAGCAAAGATTTGAGTGTGCTTGATGAACATTGTGCAACGACGCTAGATTTTTTTTTTTTATTATAAGTTTTGCCCATCTAATCACAATAAAAATCCGGTTTGATACACAAAGGATGTACGAGTAGGAATTCCCAACACATCTTTCCTTTCTCAGTCCGAAGATCCATTACTGTACTATATATTTTCATAGATCACAAGTTTGTCAAGGTCCATGAGCACACTACAAAAATCCCAGCATTGTGGCAAACGGTAATATTGTAAATGTGCTTCTAAATGCACAAATCTGAAAGGAGAGGCTCTTTCCTTTCTTAGTTTGAAAAGTTACATTACTGTAATATACATCATTTTCATCGATCACAAGTCTGTCGAGGTCCACAAGTACACTATAAAAATCACAGTATTCGGGCAAATTTGAATATAGCGTAGGTCTAAGATGCACGAACCAGAAAGGAGAGGCTTTTGTATACACGCATCCATCAAATGGAATTCATGTGCCCTTAGTGTAGTTCTAAGATGCACGAACCAGAAAGGATGGGCTTTTGTATAATCCCATCTGTCAAATGGAATTCATGTGCCCTTCTTTGATTCAAAAGGCATTGAATTCTGATTCATTCATAAGAGCAACAAACAGAACTGCAAAAAACTAGGAGGAAGCTTCTGGAACACTACTGAAATTTCCACATTGAAAGTAAATATGACTATAAACTTTGAATCAGACTCCTTGAAGCAAAAGTCAGCTTAAGTGACTCGCATGTTGAACCAGAGAAAAAAAGATGCATGGCAAATATAAAAGGGCCAAAAAAAGATGCATGGCAAATATAAAAGGGCCAAAACCCAATCTAAGAACAACATTCCCCAGGCATTGAGTTTATAAAGTTTAATGTGCATGTCCAGCCAAAATGTCTCACTAGGAGGTATGCTTCCATGTAAAACTATAAATAAAAACTTTTGATTTACATATGTACTTCCAAAGCTAAACACACGGCACATCTTTTCCTTGATCTAGTTGCTCCTAATTTGTACTTGTAAAGATTGCCGTTGTAGTTACTCCTAAATCTAATTGTACTTGTAAAGTATACGTCTACAGATTTATTTATTGCTAAAAATGCAACAGAAGATCCCTATCCCTTCTCCCCAGGGTATCAAATGATTAGAAACCCGCCCACACCCCCCCCCCCCCCACTGCGCAAAGAAAACTTCAGGACACCAGATACAAACTCTTAATGGAAGTTACAACAACACATTAAATGAGAACTATCCAACTAAAACTTATTATTAACCATCCCCGTTTAAATGTATAGTATTAGACAAGAATCCAATAATTTGTCAAGAGTCCAACAACAAGACTAATGTTTAATAATTCTAAAGAAACTTTGGTAATCCTAAACACCATGTGAAATAACACTTCCAGTTCTATGCGAAAAAACAGGTTCCATCGGCATATACAGGGTTTCAAAACCCAAAAGAACAAAGTTAAAATAAGAAATGTTGCTAAGAAAACACCAAATTAGACTATCCAACTCTCATCATCTGCTGAAAGAACAGCATGGTTCATGTCCCGTAACAAAATATTGAGACAAATATTTCGAACTACCCCGAAATAATCATATTGTAAAATTGAAAAACTTTTGAATCTAACTGGTCAAGCCAAAGTATAATTGAGCTGCAGAAACTGAATTTTATCAAAATCCTCCTATTCAATAATAATATAATATCATTCTAAATCAACTTCTCGCAGCTGACAACTACTCAAGCACCGACGAGTTCAGTCTCTACTTCAGCAGGTACCTCATCAACTGGCCTATCAACCTTGACTCCAACATCCTCAGAATAATCTCCATGTACCTCCATAAGCTTTCCAAGGTCAAATTTCGGTGCCTTCAAAATTTTAACTTTCCTGATGAATACATTTTGCAGAGGATAAATTGAGGAAGTAGCTTTTTCAATCTCCTTCCCAATCACCTCAGGAATAAATTTTGCCACTAGCTCTTTCAGATCACATGAAGTGGCTTCACGTACCATGATCTCTCTCATTTTCCTACGAATCTGAGAACAGAAGCAAACAGATCATTTCCTTCTGAAAATGAAAACAAATGTAGAATAAATTATAACTAACAACAATGTATATATTCAATTGCATTCAGCTGTTCTATATTACCTGTCTTATTTGACTTGTTTGGGCATAGCATGTTCGCTTGACTTGATTGGGCCTCCTCTTTGTGAATCCAATGCAGAACATACGCAAACCATAGTTATCTGTTGTCTTAACATCCACGTGAGCTTCAATCAAAGTCTGCCACTTGCGAACCAGGGATCTAAGCTTATCAGTGGTGAAATCCATTCCCTGCAAATGGGTAAATAAAACTCGTGTTAGACTACTTTATTTTTTATTTACTCCGCTGTAATTTACGAAACAAAAAAACTGTAACGTGAACACCTTACCCAGAAATTAGTGAGGACATTTCTTCCCTGAACATCCTCTGCACGAAGCTTGATCTTTCTGTAAGCTTGATCTTCATCATTCTGAAGATCAGCTAGTGAAACCTCAAACACACGATGCTTAAGCCCTTCAGATGCAATCTACACAGAAAAAGAAACAATATCATGTTAAAGAAGGAAGCAAAGAAGAATGCAATTAAGCTACAATGGTGCTTGATTGGAGAAACTCCCAAATGCACATTTTTCTCTTATTCAGTGATCAACAATTTTCAGGCAGGTCAGTCACATCGCCCCTTATATTTTCTTCATTGCAAATTTTAGAATCCAGAAATATATAGATTTTCATAGTCTGCAGATGTACAAGTATCTACCGTCTAGATTGCATATAAAACAATACTATGTGTAAGTATGAAAAGCATCGTTCAAAGCTCACACTCACAAACAGATATCAGCAAACTGTCCTAGACACAAAATCTAATTACCATAGTATCCAGTAAACATCTTTGTCATATACTTCTGACCGCTGCAATTTTGTCTTCATTGCCCAAATGTTTCATTTAACATATTATGGGCATTGATAATCCATCCAATAATTTTGAAGGCTAACGAGGATGTATGCCAGTTAAATAAGAAAATCAAGAGTAAAATTAAATGCTGCTAGAATATCGAACAAGGCTGTCATTTTTTGAAATACAAACATTGTACTATCTCAAATATAATTCATTATCAATATTCGTTTGTCCTTGAATGAAAAGTAGATTGAAAATAAGTTTTGAGAAAAGTGATTGGGATTACCATACCTTAGTACCCTGAGTCCGTGTAACAAGGGTCTTTCCAACTGTTCTTGTGTTAAAAGTAGCAGGAGCCTTCACATCATACCAATCCTTCTTTGAGAAGGGGTCGACACTGCACCACATAAAAATGGATATGCGTTGAGTTACCGGAAAAATATTTCAATATATTGATAGTGTTGCTTGCAACAAATTACACGAACAATTCCGAACCAAAGAGCTGAGCAGACTAAACATTCTAATATCAGCAAGTCTCGAAAATTATAACGATCCAATTTCAACCAAAAGACAAAACGGTGGAAGAATCTCCAATCACTCTGATATGTGGGTCTATGCTTGGCCTTCAAAGAATCATTATGTTGTAGACACTAACGTCCATCTTCAGGCAACCTGTAACTCACTATAAGGGCAAATAGTCTAACAAGCCATATTTTTGCCCTGAAAACAATGGGCACGATTTTGACAAAAACAAGCAGAAATTTTTAAAATCCGAGTTACAGCTGTCAAATTTCAGGATTTTGGGTGCAACAGGAGCCTAGCCTTTGATGGTACTGAATCTATTTCCACCATCAAAAACAACAATTCAAACACTTCCAAAGTTAGATTTTTGTTGGACTTTTTGTGGCCTTGGTAGACAAGGCCGGATTCCGGCAAGAAATGGCCATCCAGGCAAAATTGTGGCCTAGGTAGACAACGCCCTATAAGGGTGGCTACACAGAAATACACGTACAAAGGTAAACAAGAGATGTTTTGTTAAATCAGCTAGCTTTGCAAAAGTATTCATCATAAACACTAGTGACGCAATATTTAGATAGATTTAAGACATGTCCTTTTGTTCTTAAAGAACTTAGTGAACTGCTTCGAGAATTTAATGACTTGGGTCGTTTATTGGTTGACATCCCCAGTCAGTTGGTGGTTACACACATGCTTTCTTCTATTCATTCGTTGTTTTCTGCCCAGTTTACAAGCCATACAACTTGTCACCACTTTTTTTTTGCCCTATACGGCCTCTAGACTTTTTTTTGCCCTATACGGCCTATAGACTTTAGGACTGTCTAGTTTAAACAATATGAAAAATTGATCTAACTAACAAAAAAAACCCTATCTATCTATTTATCCCATTAAACTGGCACCTAACTCGGACCTCTTTTAAAACGGTACTGTGTAAATTCTGATTGTACTTATTTTATATTTACGGCAATCCACTGCAAGTATGCCAGTAAAATTATTTATGATTGAACTTAATCATTATATATCATTGAACAGAAACAATGGGAGAGAAATATCGTTCATCGTCAATTGGAGATACTGAAAATATAAGATCAGAACAGAGCAACCATAAACTATGTTATCTTAATGAATGCTAGTCTGCACGAACACATCAGACAATGAAACATTTTACTAAGCTACCTGTTAGCTGTGAAATTAAAATCCTCACATTCTAAAAAATCTTCAAAACAAAGACCAAGGAGAAGCCGATCTAAAGGGTCAACCATTGGCAGAAGAAGCAAGAGGCATCACAACAATTAAAGAATTTCTACTGGCTCATAATGTGAACGAAATCAATTGAACCGTAGATTTGTTTTAAAAATCATATTTTGTTCGCACCGCATCTCCAAAGAGCGACCAGAAAGAGGCTAGATTGTTGTTAACCGAAAGAAATCTCATATAGAACCTAACAAAGTGTCCAGAAAAACAAATTCATTATGTATGATAAATTTTACTTACGCCTTCTTCTTGCCTCCCTTCTTTCCCTTGGATATGCGCTTGTTCTTCCTGCATTGGCCAGATAACACGATTACCATCAGCAATACACGTTGACAAAAATAAATACAATACAGACAAGCATGGGAAACTATCGCACTAGGATTTTACCCGACAGCCATTGTTGTTGCAGAAGCAGCTCAGCGAACAGCTACACCCTCCTCCCAAATCAATTTACACCGCCGCCTCGAGGTTCTCTGAAAAGAACCCTAACTATATACCAAAACCCTAACAAAGGACGAGAAGGGTTTTGAAGCAATGCCCTTTCTTTAACAAAATACAAGATTATTTTCCCGAAGTTTTGGTGTATGGAAAATTTGGGGTGTATGGGAATATTATGGTTTTTTAAACCTAATAAGGGTATTTTTCAAAAGTTGATTTTGAAGATTGTGTTTTAAGTTATTTTTTAATGTTTAAATCAAGGGGAAATTTTACAAATTTTTATAATTTGTAAACTATAGTCACTATTTCATTGGAACAGTTCACAATAAATTTGATAAAATGCTAAGATTTTTAATGTGAAAGTTTTCTTTTAAATATCAAATTATTTTGTTGTTATGTATTATGTATAATGAATGTTCGTGTTAAAGAATAAAACTCTCAATCTTATTTTACTCTCTAGATTCTATCAGAAGAGATTATTGCTTTTTTTCGAGATTTTATGAGAAAAGGCACTTTTCCTAAGTTATGTATGGAATTAAATCCAATTCGTTTGCAATATTATTATAGGAAAAATGACATTAAAAAAAGAGAGAGGCATAAGTATGTTTAAAATATCGTTTTTTGGCTAGAAAAATCATTTTAATATAATTACATAAAAACTATGAAATCGAGGAATATGTAAGAGATTAATTAGATAAAAAAAATAAACATGCACTATATTTTGAATGTAAATGGCTCAACATTCTTAATAAAAAACAATAAGGATTATATGTTTTGGTATGTTGAGGGGACATGCAAAATGTAAATAGTTAGAGGTAGTGAGGTTAGAGTTTTTCTTTCTCATAAATGTAATGTAAATATATAATGATTTTGGATTTTTATTATGTGATTTTTTTTTGTTGTTGAGGGGATAACATCTTAATGTTTCTTTTGTTGCTAAGAGGGATAAATCTTAATGTTGCTCTACCAAAGTTTTATTGTAGATTTCTAATAGCATATTTTTATTGGAAAATGTTAATGGCTTTTTTGCAACTACAATGTTTGTGATCTAGTCATAATAACAATATAAAGGAAGAGAAAAACAATAACATATTGTTTTTTTTTTGTAAGGTTAACCCCTTTGAATTACTTCAAAAGGAAATTACATAAATAAATATAGTTGACTATTGGTATGCTAAAATGGAAACCAAATCTATATCACAAGTTCAAAGTTTTGAGGTTACTAATACCTCTTCGAATCATAGCATCCTTTAGACAAAAAAAATTATAAACAGGCTTGTTGTGCCAACTCTTTAGATATCGCAACGTAGCTAAACAAAATATATCACCTAACGCATAACCAAAATTCTAGTGGAGCATGACAGCTAATGAGGAGGGTCCTTGTGCATCTACGGAAGTGGATCACCTTCCTCATCCGAGGAGAAGGTGATGTTGGTTGATCTCCTAACCAAAATGGTTAGCTTATAGTCAATGCAGTCAATTTTATCCTTCAGCTCTGTAATTCAAAACGTAATTTCTTGTTAGGTGTCAGCTATGTCTATGAGTATGTGTCATATGATGATCATTGTGTGCCAATATACATTTATATCTTGCATATAACAAGAAAATTGAGACCGAGAGGAGGTTCCTGTATCAAGAATCCATTCTCAAATGGCATTGTTGGCATGGGTGTCCAAGATAAAGTGTCAATTGTAGCGCACATCAGCTTCCACATGTTCAATTCCCTAATGAACCAATTCAGGAATAATTCTCGGTAATAGACAAAAGAGCTACAAGTTGAACTTAGGCTCCATGTTGTGAAGAGCAGGTAGCATAATTGTCCATCGAAGCAGAGGTAGTGGTTCAACCAAGCCTGCCACCTTGTTGACGGTGCTGGACCCGCCAACATTCAGGGAATCTCCCCGGTAAGAAGTCCCAACTAGACCTCAGATCGTTTGGTGTAGGAGTCCCAGTAGTGGGTCGTATAGTATCGCCTTGACTGCAATGGTGCGCAGAGGCAAGTAAGATGTCCCTGTTGGTAGCAAGGGTGTGACATATGCAGTAAGTCAAGGAAGGTGCATGAGCGGTTCTAACACACAGGCGATGAGGTGAGTGCGCCCCTTGGAAACCTGTGAAAGCATGGAGTTAAGAAGGGAACACACGAGCAAAGATGCATCACAAACTGGAAAGCAAGTGAGCTAGCAATCCAAAGTGATGGTTAAACCAACAACACATTTCAGTAAGATTCATACATACTTATATAGGAAAGTCATACATGCATGCGTAAGCAAATAGATACATATATTATTAGAGTAGACAAGTTAGCTAAAATACAGTAACAACATATGCATGAAACGTGTTGGCTCTGTTATATTAAGAAGTGAAAGTTCCAGTCATACAATACAACCATGACCAACCACTAGTTCCGACAATGGAATGTTACAGTCATTGCCACCTACTCCTGCAAAGAGATATACTAGCTCTACATAGTGGAGAAGCCAAGGCTCATTACAATATTGTCCAAGATTTCTCTGAGATACTCCTATTGGAAACTTGGTTGACCAAAAGCCTCTACAATGAGTTATGAGGTACTATAAATAACAAAGGGTGGGTTGACCCTTGACATACCCCTTTGTTGACTATTCATCTAGCCTCATGACTCTTCAACTACTCTATGACTGTTACATTCAATTATCGACACTTGAACTTCCACTTGACAAGACGTTACATACAATCTGCACATGTACCCATGTGAGACAAAAGGCTTGAGCAAGCCATGCAAGACATCACTAACAATCGGACTGTTGTGGTAAGGCCAACTCTTCGATATCCTTGTGATGGTCGACGTTGGCGAACTGATGCCAAGCTTTGTCATCCGTGATGGTGTTTGCGTGCTCAATGGTGACATCCTGCTGAAAGTGAACTCTTGCCTCTGTTGCATCTGGGTACACTGATATGGCTCCTTTGTCAAACTCATCTGATAGCATGTGCATGGTCATCCTAGGTGCGACCAAACCGGAAACATGTTGATGCATAGTGTTTGCACTAATCTCCAAGCATGTGTTGGTGGTCGTGCACATTAACTTGTTGGAATACATGTTCAGCTTGAGTCGGACTTGCTTCTTGTCTTTGCCTCAGTGAGTGTGCCAAATGGGTGGGATCGCATGTGTGCGCACAATGACATGCATGCTGTTGAATTCCCTTACATGCGATCAACAGCACTGCTCACCCTGTCTGCTCTATGTTGACTGCTGGGATGGATCTATAACTTGTACGGGCATAGTTTCATCCGTCTCTGCATGTTGCCCCTCCTATTGTACCTGTTCCTGTTGTAACTAATTCTCTCGTCTATGCAGCTCCTGTTCTTCCTTGAGTTGTTACTTCAACACATGCAACTCCTTCTCTGTTTCTCTCTCTGCCTTCGCGCAATCTTCATGTCGCATCGTCACCTCATAGCCTCAATCTCCAAAGCTGCTTTCGTCATGAGTGGATCTGCTTTGAACTTGCAGCTTTGCTCCGCCTCTATGTTGTCAACAACCTTGCATTAGTCGCGTGCAGATGTGTTGCCTTCTACTGTTACTGATGGTGTTACTCGTTGTGATGTCGTTGCCATTCATCATGATATCCTTGTCCATGAATAACTTGATGTCTTCATGGATAGGCAAGTTCATAGACACTTGATTGACTGCATCCCAATTGTGTTCTTAACAGTGTCTTTGACTCTGCTCTCCTGGAAGCCATTGTACCTATGTTGCTAAGAGGTGGACGACACCTTTGATACTTGGAGGCATAGCAAAACTCATGGAAAACAATCTGTCAGTTGAAAACCAAAACAAGCTGGAGGACTGACAAACAACATACCTGTGTGACTGTCCATGAAGATTATGCAATTTTCACCGAGAGGCTGGGAGACTGATTGCCAAGACTGTGGACGACATAGTTCAGGCTACCGAGGGGCTGACTGACTGCTGGAACTGCACAATAGACAGTTCAACCTGGCCTGGTGAGGACTGAAACTACACAATGCACAATTTCAATCAGCAGTGACATGTAACCAGCAAACTGCATTGTGCAGTTTCTGGGGCCAGCAGAACACCGCCTCCAAGAATCGAGCAACGCAAGCCTAGAGGTCAGTGTTGGGCCACACTTGCGCAATTTCTGGAGGGAAGGCAAAGCCTTCACTTCCGAAAATGCGTAATGTTAGTCGGGCAAGGCACAGTCCGGGCCAAGGCAGCCCAGACCACCCTATGGGTGACTGAAATCATGAGAAGTCTGAATGCATGATGGGATGAGTGCAAATAAGAGTGAATGATTATGCATGCAAATAGTAAGTGCATGATTCAGAAAATGGGATGCATGCTTGTTTGTGAAGCCGGTCACCGCGACGACGACCATCGGTGCAAAAACAGTGTCATGCATGTGACAACAGTGAGATGCGAACGAAAACTCAAATGGCGCTAGTAGAAGCTAACATGCATGCAAATGACAGCAAGCGTTCACATAAATCAAGCAAACAACATTCACACAAGCCGAAACACAAAAAGTGACAGAAACGCAACTCAAGACATGCGAAGCGGGATTACCCCCAAACAGTTGAGCTGAATGTGTCGACGACTCCTAGATGTGATGTGGGATGTCAGAGATGCAAGATCAATGTGAAGAATGAGCTCTGTAGTGTCTGGTTCATAAGTTTTGATAAAATCAAGGTTATGACGCGCATGCCACAAATCTAGGAAAAGGACACTTGGTTGGAGGTTTCTGAAATGACCCTTGCATGTAACCTCTAGCTGCTAAAAATAGATCCCTAAATCTAGGTATGCCTTTGCATGTTGCCTTGGGAAGAGTAGTCCATGCATGCAAATCAGTTTTGCTCGGTCTCGGAGGGAACCGGTTAACCTGAAGGCACATACATTGGCCTATGAGCCTGGGATGAAAATCTGTGTTGTTCCTAGGCTAAGCAGAGTTGGTTGTCCCAAAGGGATTACATAATTTCTGGGAGCAGCAGGTGACTTCTGCCCAGAATTTTGTAATTTTTGGGCTGAGCAGTTGTCCTTGGATGAATTGCGCAATTTTTGAGAGGAAGATTGTTAGTAAGAATTGCGCAATTCTGGAGCCCAGCTGGGTTTGCGTAATTTCTGGAGGGAAGATTAGTTCCCCTCCATAATTATGCAATTCCCGAAGGGAGCTTCTCAACCAGTAACTAACACTAAGTCTCGAAAGTAGCCTGTAAAGGAGGTGGAACAAACTTGCATGCACGGGCTGATAAGACTCTATGAAACAGTTGATGCCTATGTGCTTGACAATGCAAGACATGTTATTGAGGATGGTTGGTAGGGAGGCTCCAAAACGAAGCTAAGGCAAAATTTTGGAGGGTGCTTGTAGCTTCTATAACAATTAGCAACACACGGGTATAACTCCAGCTCTCTGAATGTACCTTGTTCGTGAAAAGCAAGTCTAACACCTCTGGAAGTATTGTTCAGTTCTCTGTTCGTCTTAGTTTCCACACTTGCTTGATTGTAAGATGTAGCATCTGCCAAGCTCTTGGTCGGTCGACACACATTCCAAGCCAAGCCAACACAGGTATTTCGATTAGGGATGAGGGGTATATTGGTGCACAAGCATATTGGTCATCAGAGTTTAAGTTTCATCTCTAGTGTTGCTCCGCTGCCAGCAGGCCTTGACAGTAACCTGATGGAGTCATGCAGGAACACAAGCATCATTTCACTTCCAGCGAGCCTAGTCAGTACCCCGCGGGAGTTACTTGTATCACCTCTTTGTGCAGGAAGCCTTTCTCTTCTTTCACCTTATTCATTTTTCATTTTTTTCAAACTTTTTCACATTTTCATTTTTTTCATATTTTCATAACTGTGCATAGCACTTATTTATTTCTGAGGCGGGAGAGGGATCCCGAATTATTGAGAGCAGAAGAGGTTGTTCCTTCAAAGAAGTAGTTTATATATACCTCTGACGTGCTTGTTAAGGTTTTCCCCCTCACCTTACTCTACTTGACTGAGGTTACAAGGATTAACCAAAAAACAACCAACTAGAATAGGTGATACTAGTTCGCGCGCAAGCGTTGTGTTTTCACCAAGGTTCACTTTGATCAGTACGTATTTTCCATTGATGTATCATGGACTAAAAGTAACAAGTTCTTCATGAGAGAGTGGACAATGGATAACCAAATGTTAATAGATGTACAAGTTCTCATGTACTTTACCTAGGCTTGTTTCAAGAGTCGCACACGATCCATGCGAAACTAACCTACAAACAAAAACAAGCAAACAAAACAAAATGCAAAGCAAGAAGCAGAAGCAAATGCATAAGCAAAGCGAGTAAGCAAAAAAACAAGCAAGCAAGCAAACACACAAAGAAAGAAGCAAACAACTCAAAGAAAATACTACTCCTACTCCTAAGCTAATAGTGCATGGATCATCTCACGTGAAGTGATACTTCCAATGCAGCCACCGGTGCATTGGTCGACCCATGTTGGTGAAGGCATGGTTCGCGAACATCATAATTGCACAAACCAGCAAGCATGAAAGATATAATGATGAAGATGTACACACTCCAAGCTTATAAGTGTCCACAAACAAAAATGAGTGAAAGTGCATGACATGCACTATGTGGACTTGCCATGGTGATGTGCCACACTACGTGCAGAGGTTGAGTGTATGCATTCTCTTTACTGTGACATGCAAGGAAACATGAGAAAGGTAGGCCACTTACGTTGTGCAAGTGTGCTTGCTATGTAAGATTCATCAAATGCATGAGCGATGGGATCTTGTAGTTTGAGTGGAGGAAGTGAAATCTGAGTGTTAGATTGATCTTGAATGCAAAGTAGAGAGTGGTGAGGAGCCTTGCGTGTTTCAAAAATTTCCTAATCAGAAGTGAAACCAACCTCGTGACAGCGAGGGCCTAACATAACCATTAGCTCGGGCTGAAGTTCCTCGACAGCCTGCGAGGTTTTGACTTCGTCAACAGATAGATTATCGTAGACCAGTGGCTTAGACAGATTAACAACAAGTGAATGAACATCTTGATCGAATGAAGAAGTAGAGAGGTCACAACAACCAAGATCAGAAAATTCAGGATGTTCAGCGGCATCCTCATGATTCGATGAATCGTGTAGAGGGGTAGATGAGAAGCAAGGATGTTCACTCTCCGTGTTTTCATAAATGACAGGTTGGATGGATTTTTAGAGGAATATGTGTCCTCTACACAATGTAATGATAGCCTGACATCCGACATGTCCTGTGAACGACCGAAGTAGAAGCATTTGGAAATGATTTTTCAAAGGGGAAATTAGCAGTGGTAGAATCACAAGGGATGTCAGGATAAAGCGGATGAGGCACAACTGGAAGGGAGTCATACTTCACTGTGAGTTCTTCTTTAGATTCCTACACATGCTCATAATGAATGATGGCGCAGGGTGGCTACACAACACTAACTTTGCCAACAGCTTGATCCTCATTCACAACAGGGGAGGAGTCCGGAATGGAAGAACACAAGACAGTACAATCTGGAGGATCAACAGAACGCAGGGACGGAGGTTGAGGGAATGAATCCATGTGACAACCAACAGGCTTGCAAGCCAAATATGTGCAGATATCAAGAGCAGATGGGGTGGGAGGATGTGACAGTTCAACAGATGTGTGTGCATAATCTCCCACATCACTCTGCGGTGGTGGAGTTGTTTGATGAGGTGAAGGCGGATAGTCACTTGTGATAGCAACTATGCTTGCATGTGATTGCGTAACTCCATCACCGAAGTGTGTTGAGCGGGGTTCAGATGATTTCAAGAATTGCGGATTTTTGGATGTGTAAAGAAGATACTCAAATCTTCCATCAAGAAATTCCCAATCAATTTCATCTTCAGGGAATCGGTATGCAAGATTACAAAAGCATGTGTAAAACTATTCAACGGATTCATCGGGTGCTTTTCATAATTCCACAATTTCTTTGTTGAGTGCTTTATGGTCAAAGTGATTGAAAGCATGGTCTATTTCTGCAACCAGATGAGAAAGAGAATGAATAGATTTTTTGGGCAGTGTGGTACACCAATGCATTGGGTTCCCTTAAAGCGTGTAGACGAACAATCCGCAAGTCATGTAATCTTCAAAGATTCCATGTCTTTCACATGAGCCTACAACAATGACCTCATGCCTAACCAAGGCTATGTAGCTTCCACCATCGTATGTTTTATGTGACAAGTTATCCGAGAGATTTTCTAAGATAATGAAGTCGTTTCCATAAGACGTACACTCCGGAAAAAAAACTCTTTAGTTAGTCATGATAGATATGCAGAGATTCAAAACAGATGTGAGAACTCAAATTATCATTTGGCCCTCCTTCTAGCGCCAAAATGTTGATGGTGCTGGACCCGTCAACATTCAGGGGATCTCCCCAGTAAGAAATCCCTACTAGACCTCAAACTGTTTGGTGTAGGAGTCCCCAGCAGTGGGTCATACGGTATCGCCTTGACCACAATGGTGAGCAGAGGCAAGTAAGATGTCCTTGTTGGTAGCAAGGGTGTGACATATGCAGTAAGTCAAGGAAGGTGCAAGAGCGGTTCAAACACACGGGGGTGAGGTGAGTGTTCCCCTTGGAAACCTGTGAAATCACGGAGTTAAGAAGGGAACACATGAGCAAAGATGCATTACGAACTGGAAAGAAAGTGAGCTAGCAATCCAAAGTGATGGTTAAACCAACAACACATTTCAGAAAGATTCATACATACTTATATAGGAAATCCATACATGCATGCGTAAGCAAACAGATACATAGATTATTAGAGTAGACAAATTAGCTGAAATACAGTAACAACATATGCATGAAACGTGTTGGTTCTGTTATATTAAGAAGTGAAATTTCCAGTCATACAATACAACCATGACCAACCACTAGTTCAGACCGCAGAACGTTACAGTCACTGCCACCTGCTCCTCCAAAGAGATATACTAGCTCTACACAGTGGAGAAGCCAAGGCTCATTACAATACTGTCCAAGCTTTCTCTAAGATACTCCTATAGGAAGCTTGGCTGACCAAAAGCCTCTATAATGAGTTACAAGGTACTATAAATAGCAAAGGGTGGGGTGACCCTTGACATTCCCCTTTGTTCACTGTTCATCTACCCTCATGACTCTTCAACTACTATATGATTGTTACATTCAACTAACGACACTTGAACTTCCACTTGACAAGACGTTACATATAAAATCTACACATGTACCCAAGTGAGACAAAATAAGCTTGAGCAAGCCACACAAGACATCACTAACACTCGGACAGTTGTGGTAAGACAAACTCTTCTACATCCTTGTGATGGTCGACGTTGGCGAACTGATGCCAAGCTTGGTCGTTCGTGATGGTGTCCATGCGCTCAATGGTGACATCCTGCTGAAAGCGAACTCTTGCCTCTATTTCATCCGGTTACACTAATATGGATCCTTTGTCCAAACCGTCTGATAGCATGCGCATGGTCCTCCTAGGTGCGACCGGACCGACAACATGCTGATGCATAGTGTCTGCTTTGATCTCCTAGCATGTGTTGGTGCCTGTGCGCATCAACTTGTTGGAATACATGTTCAGCTCGAGTCAGACTTGCTTCTTGTCTTCACCTAGGGGAGTGTACCATGGGTGGGATTGCATGCCTGCGCACAATGACATGCATGCGATCAACATCACTATTCACCTTGTCTGCTTCGTGCCTACTGCTGGGATGGATCTATAACTTGTACGGGCATAGTTTCATCCGTCTTTGCATGTTGCACCTCCTATTGTACCTGTTCCTGTTGTAACTCATTTTCTCATATGTGTAGCTCTTGTTCTTCCTTGAGTTGCTGCTTCAGCACATGAAATTCCTCTGTTTCTCTTTCTGCCTTCGCGCGATCTTTGTGTCGCACCGTCACCTCATAGCCTCAATCTCCAAAGTTGCTTTCATCATGAGTGGATCTGCTTTGAACTTCTTTGCTCCGCCTCTATGTTATCAACAACCTTCCTCTTGCATTCGTCGTGTGCAAGTGTTCTGCCTTCTGCTGCCAATGATGGTGTTGCTTGTTGTGATGTCATTGTCATTCATCTTGATATCCTTGTCCATGAACAACTTGATGTCTTCGTGGATAGGCAAGTTCATAGACACTTGATCGACTGCATCCCCAGTTGCGCTCTTAACGGTGTTTTTGACTCTCCTCTCCTGAGAGCCATTGTACCTATGATGTTGGGAGGTGGACCACACTTGTGATATTAGAGGCATAACAACACTCATGGAAAGCAATTTGTCAGTTGAAAATGAAAACAAAATGGAGGACTGACATGCAACATACCTGTGTGATTGTTTGTGAAGATTGTGCAATTTTCACTGGGAGGCTGGGAGACTGACTGCCAAGACTACGAACAACACAGTTTAGGCTGCCGGGAGGCAAACTGATTGTTGGAATTGTGCAATGGATAGTCCATCCTGGCTTGCTGAGGATTGAAACTACACAATGTGCAATTTCAGTCAGCAGTGACATGCAACCAACAAACTACATTGCGTAGTTTTTGGGGCCAGCAGGACACTGCCTCCAAGAATTGTGCAATGCAAGCCTGGAGGTCAGTGCTGGGCTAGACTTGTGCAATTTCTGGAGGGAAGGTAGAGCCTTCACTTCCGAAAATGTGCAGTGCTAGCCAGGCAAGGCACAATCTGAGCCAAGGCAGCCAAGACCGACCGACGAGTGACTGAAAAGATGAGAAGTCTGAATGCATGATGAAATGAGTGCAAACAAGAGTGAATGATTTTGCATGCAAACAATAAGTGTGGGACTCAAAAAATGGGATGTATGCATGTGTGTGAAGCGGGTCTCCATGACGGCGACCGTCAGTGCAAAAACAATGTCATGCATGCGACAGTAGTGAGATGCGAACTAAAAATCAAACGGCGCTTGTCGAAGCTAACATGCATGCAAACGATAACAAGCGTTCACAGAAATCACGCAGACAACATTCACACAAGTCGAAACACAAAATGCGACAAAAATGCAGCACAAGACATGAGAAGCGAGCTTACCCCGAAATAACTAAGCTGAATGTGCTGACGACTCCTAGATGCGATGTGGGATGTCATAGCTACAATATCGATGTGAGGAATGAGCTTTGTAGCGTCTGGTTCATAAGTTTTGATAAAATCGAGGTTATGATGCGCATGCCACAAATCTAGGAAAAGGACACTTGGCGGGAGGTTTCTAAAATTACCCTTGCACGTAACCTCCAACTGATAAAAATAGATCCCTAAATCTAGGGATGCCTTTGCATGCTGCCTTGGGAAGAGTAGTCCATGCATGCAAATCAGTTTTGCTCAATCTCGGAGGGAGCCAATCAACCTGAAGGCAGATGCATCGATTTGCAAGCCTCGGATGAAAATCTGGGCTATTCCTGGGCTGAGCAGAGCTGGCTGTCCCAGAGGGATTGCGTAATTTCTAAGAGGAACAGGTGGCTGTCTCCCAAGATTGCGCAATTTCTGGGCTGAACAACTGTCCTGGGTCAGATTGTACAATTTTCTCAAGGAAGCCTGTCTCACTACATTGCGCAATTTCTGAGCGCAGCGGGCTGCCTAACTGATTTGCGCAATTTCTGCTAACTATTGGGCTGGTTGTCCTAAAGGGATTATGCAATTTTTGGGAGCAGGAGGTGATTGCTACCTAGAATTGCGTAATTTCTAGGTTGAGAAGTTGTCCTGGGATGAATTGCGCAATTTTTTAGATGAAGACTGTCAGGAAGAATTGCACAATTCTGGAGCCTTGCGCAATTTTTGGAGGGAAGGCTGGTTCCCCTCCAGAATTGCACAATTCCCAGAGGGAGCTGCTCAACCAACAATTGACACTAAGTATGGAAAGTAGCCTGTGAAGGAGGTGGGACAAAATTACATGCACATGCTGACAAGACTCTGTGAAACAGCTGAAGCCTGTGTGCTTGATAATGCAAGACATGTTGTTGAGGAGGGTTGGTAGGGAGGCTCCAAAACGAAGCTAAGGAAAAATTTTGGAGGGTGCTTGTAGCTGCTACAATAGACCCCTATGCCTAGGAATCGGCCTGCCACAAGGCATATTGACTTAAATGACGACAACAGAGGAGTCAAGATCAGGTGAAAAAGTTTTGAGTACCGAGTTAGCAAAGACAACTTCTAATTTGGAAAAAGTATGAGTCCAGGTGGTAAAGTAGCATACATCAATGAGACTATCACTAGTAAAGGGACTAGGAAGAGGCTGGTATTACAGAGCATTCACATCCATAAAGGTTATGGAAGATTTAGTTGGAATGGCGGGTAATAAAAAGTGGTTGGGAGGGCATATAGAGAGGCAAGGATTCACCCAGTCAAAGTTCCAGGCAAGATGACAAACTTTGAGGTTGAAAGGGCCAGGTACACTATGTTGTGAATCAAACCAAGGGGACAAACTCGATGCATACACTTGAAAAATGATTTTGTCAACCATATAGCATAGGATATTAGAAATAGAACGATATAATTGTTGTATCTCTGAGATAATAATGGTCAGCTATTATGCCAGAGCATCTAAGATAATTGTTTTGGGGTTTTTGTTTTAATTTGGGAGACCAATGGATGAAACAAATATAGAACTAATGTGCCTAACCTCTTGAATAATATCAATATCTCAGCAGAGGGCTGCTATAAATATTTACACAGTGAAATAGCTTTTATGATGATGAGCAGAAACAAAAAAGTAATATGATTGCCACAGTTTTCAAATTGAAAGCTAAATAATCATAAGTATGAAAACCTTTAAACTATGTTTAAAGGTTTGAGAAAATACACATGAGCTTACAAAAGATGTTGATGATTTATTGATTTTGAGGGAATTAATTAAACAAACAGTCCATTAATTCATTCTCTTTATAGATTATCACTTCAGAAGCTTATAGGAATAGATTGAAATACAATTATTCCTACCTAGTTATCTCTGCAAGACACAAGTATATGAAGAAAAAACATAATGAATGACACTAGAAAAACATACAGGAAACACAAATTGTGTAAAACATAATTCAGAATCCTTTGCTTTGTATTAATAATCCGGAAACATTTATTACATCAGATGTTTAGAAATGCTTCTTCAAGGGTGCAACCCTTAATAACTTGTGAAGAGAGTTATTTATACAACAGTAGGACGAAAAATATCCTGAACTGCGTTTACAAAAATAGATTATTTACACAGCCAAAAATAAAATTGTCTAATGATCTCGCGCTATTTTGGTGTTGCGCTGTTTGATGACTATTACTGAAAAAGTTGAAAAGTGGTTGAAGCTGGCTGACTGTTCCCTCAAAAATTGAATGTTGTTCAATTATACTTAATCAAGTAAATTTGTTAATTCTTCCCAGCATTTCTTATCTAGGATAGAAATATTTGTTACCCTCCTGTAGATTTCATCCATCTCAGTGTATTTAGTAAAAGTGGGTTCTACCAAAAATATATGCTTGATTTCATCAAGGATGAAGAAAGAATCCCTGAGTGTTTTTACTATGAGAGCTAGTGTTGAGTGTTTTTACTATGAGAGCTGGTGTTGCTGATGTAGTGGTTGAAGTAGCATGGGTGCCCACCTTTGTTAACTTCTTGAAATAATCCTCAATTGGCATTAATTTATCATTAATAACCATCATAGAAGGTAAACCCTTGCTGACCAAAGGTTCAATTTTGTTGAAAAATCTCCGGACTATTTGTTAACATTGTTGCACTTTTCTTGTAGCTGAAGGGTGAGATTTTTCTTAGTGATAATCTTCTTTACCTATAATATTGTTGCAGTTTTGTCGCTTATTCTTAATTCCTCAAGCTCATAGTCGTCCTTGGAATTTAGAAATTTGATTATATCAAAGGCAATCTCTGGCATATCCTCTGGCTGCTTAGTTATGGATTCCACTGCTTCCTGAGCTTTTCCCAAGAGATCTTTCTGATTGAATATTATCTTAATGGAGGGCCAAATCTCCTTGATTGCTTCTATGATTTCTTCCCACAAAGTTTCTTTTGCTAAACCCAACTTGTTTCCTATGAAGGAACCTGTGAGTTCTCTCTGCAACATTTCCACTTGGTCTTTGAGTCTGTTTGTTTCAGTTGTATGTGAATTGTCTGATATAGACTTCTTAAGCCGTAATTCTTTGAGCTCATCCTTTAATTTATTGATTTCTCTTGTCTGGATAGGCAGGTTCTGAATAGCTTCAGTAAGTTGTTCAGCTCCTTCTGTTGTACATGTTGCTGATGTAGTGGCTGAAGTAGAAATGCTGGTGATGGGAACTGCTGCAGGAGAGACTACATCCATTGAAGTTTGAATGTTCTTGATAGCTTCCTCCTTCTCCTTAACCAATTTATCCATCTGCTCCTCCATTTGTTTTATTTGCAAATTCTGCTCTATGATGAGCTTCATCATATCTGACTTTTGAGTCTCTGTCTCCTCGATTTCTTTTGCCATTGGATCCTCAGATGCTGGTAGTTTCAACTGTTTCTTTAATGCTGCAACCTCAGTGTTATTTTTCTTAATGAGCTCCTTTGCAACATTTATGTTTGAGGGATCATATCCCATCCTTAGCACTAGGTTTTCCAAGGATTGAATATTGGTATCCTTTGCTAATGAGGAGACCTTCTCCAACTTTAATTGTGATTGAATGTTGGCCAATGTAACTTGCATTTTTGGCAAACTCATACCAGTGTCTGTCAAGGTTGAAGCAATCATCTGTCCAGTTAGTTTGTGCATCTCAATTTGATCAATTGGATGCACATCCTTAACATTAAACTCAAAAGAAGTGTGTTTCTGGCATTGTGTTGTAGTCCTGGGCTGAGGAACTTGGGCCTGCAAGAAAGCCATTTGCATCTTCCCCTTCTCAGGGTCGAAGACTGAAAGAAGCTTGGCTTGAGAGCTAGAAGAATGCTTCTTGTACTAGGTGTAAGTATTCAACTTCAATTCTTAATTCTTTCTTTTGATTTCACTAAAGACATGGAAGATGTCTTCCTCTTTATTCTCTGGAATGCCTCCAACAATTTGGACTATCTGCTGTTCATGAGAAGTGGTAGATTGAGTTGGAGATTGTATATACTGTCCACCAGACTGTGAATCAATATTCATATAGACCCTTTGTTTCTTTTTCTTGTGAAAGACCTTGAGGCCTTGGCTTGTTGCCTCTGTTGTAGGTGAAGATTGTTCTTCCCTCCCTCTCTTGGCTATTTTTTCCTGTGCAATTGGAGTTTGCATATTTGATGTAGAGACTACCTACTCCTCAGCCTCCTGGAGGGTATTCTCTGTCCATTCCAACTGATTCTTGAACTATTCTATCTCAGGCCTAGCTGTATGATGATATGGTGTGAACTTATTTTCCACCCTGAGTTTGGAGATGACTCCCAATGGGTCATATGACCAAGAAAAACTAAGAGCAAATTTCATTTCTTTTAACAACTTATCAGCTTCCTCCCTTGCTACCCTGGTATTACAAATGAAGGGACCAACTTGAGCTTTGAGCTTAAATTGTGATTTCTTTTTAGCAACTACAAAATGTACTTCATCTGCATTCAATCTTTGCCTCAAGTACTCCAGTGCAAAGATTCTAACAAAGAGGTACTTTGGCAGTTTGTAGGGTGGAAGCTCACAGCCAAAAACCCTTATTTCTGTGTAGTTTTGGTAGCAATACCAATCTCCTGTTGCAGCTTGATCTATGAACTAAAGTTCTTTGACAATCTCCTCATTGATCCTTGGTAATGAAGTGCTTCTCATAAGGCTGAGGGTTGGATGACTAAATAGTTCTATGAACTGCTTGTATGTGAATTCTTCTTTCTCCTTCATCCCCATTGAAGTCCAAAAAATCACTGACTATTGTTGTCCTTCTTCATCAAGTTTCTGCAAAGGAAATGGGAATTTGTCTCCCTGAAAATATATAAAAAGATACACAAGTACTGAAGTGTACTTGAATACTTTTTCAATGTTAAATTTGACAAACTGCTCATGTATGGTTTCAGCTATGAAATGAATGAAATCATAAATAACAGTAGGCTTAGAATCAGAATAAAACATGGATAAGAAACCAAGGATGGCTTCATTGACAGACTTATTAGAGTGATAACCAAGCAAATAGGACAGGATAGTAGTAATATGCCTGGTTCTATCAGGAAACATAGATGAATCATAAGGGGGATTTCTCTTTGGTAGAGGACTACCAATTGCTAAAAATAATTCCAGGGTCTGGGATCTCTTGGTAAAGTCCAGTTTATTATAAGCTTCTATTGGTTTTTCATGGGAAAAAGGATGACTTGGTATAGTGGCAGGGGCCTGCAACATTTTCTCAATTGAATCAATGTTAATGGGATAGAGGATTTCTCCAGTAAGTGAGATAATGACTCTCTAGCCGGGATCATAGGATTCATGGCATTTTCTCACAAACTCTGGAGCTCTGTGTATTTGTGGAAAAATATAGTGGGGTAATTGGGATTCCCAGAGCCCAATTTCATCACTCTAGTCAATTAGCTGCTCTTCCCACCAGCAATAAATTTCAAATAAATCAAATTGAGAAGAAGTCTCAATGATTTTGCAATCCTTGTCAACTAATGGAGTATGGTGGAAATCAACCTGTGGGTGAATTAGAGGATTTGAAACTTCTGCAATCGTTTTTCCCTTGGGAGGCATTTTGTCAAACGAAACTGCAGACTGTAAATGACAAAATGGTAAAAGGAGTTACCAGAGTGGAGACAGGCAATTGACAAGTGGACCTGGAAGATGTGCTTGCGAACAGGACAAGTGGCTGAGCTGTATGAATAGGTGGGCTTGAAGAATAATCTTGGTCACAGAAGTTAACTATGTAACCTTTGAAATGCATGACACAGTGTTTATAAAGAGAAAAATGGAGTGGGAGGGTGGCACCGAACGTTTGAAAATTCATTAATTATCCAACGGGTTAATTAATGGACATTTGGTTATAAATGCATGGGAGCGGAAATGAATGGGCAACGGATAGGCGGCAGATGATTGGATGGGAGATATGAAGTGAAACATGACGTGGAGGTGACGTGGGGTGGCGGTAAATGACTATGAAGGATACTGCGTTTGGGGGTAAGATGGAGTGGTTTGTGGTTTTGGGATTTCTAGTCATAAAAGACTAAAAGTTACTTTTTGTGGTTTATGTAGGCGACATTAAAGATTGCCCATTTCGACCCCCCCCCCCCCCACCGATAAACTTTGAACGACGAATGAGGGCCGAAAGGGAGTGTGGGCTGTATGATTGCGAAGGAGTGTGCGGGATGAGAGGCGAGGTGGAGGGAGTTTAATGTGTGAACGGGGAATGAACAGTGGGGTTGTGATATGATAGGCGAACGCGGCGGCTGTGGGTCCGGGTGATTTCACAAATGAAGTGATAGGATATGAATGAAATAACATAAGGTCAAAACTTTGGTTATTCGAACTCCCATCATCAATATGTTTTCTAATGTTTCAATCTTTAGGAAATAACCATTTCAACATCTCAAACTTTCACATTTCTACCTACCCTTCTATTCCTAACATTTTTACTTATCCTTTCAGAGTGAATTTAAACTCGCAACCCAATATTTTCTTTTTGTGAACAATCTATCTCTATACCTTATTCCCTCCATTGGCTCAGATTAAACTGTTGAGCCAATTTATTTTCTACCTATGAGAATTAATTTAAAACAAATCCAATTATGATGCAACTGTATAATTGGATAAAATAACCTAGTGTGGCATCTAAACAAACTGCACACAACTTATTATTTTCAAACAGAATTTAGAACAAAGTAGTGGCATTTAGTTTTGCAAAACTTTCATAGTTGATTTCTTTTTATTTTCTGTCTAACCTAACATTTTATTTCACCTTCAATTTTTAGGGCAATTACCCTAACATTTTCTTTGATATGGACATATTTACCAAAATATTTTCCTAACATTTTTTATTTAATATTATTTTTGTCCACATCCTATCTTAACATTTTGTAAATTTATTCTCATTTTTTGTATAATTTATTCTAACTTATCAAAACCAAAAAATGCTACAACATTGGCTCCAACTGGGGACTGCTTTCTCCTATAGAATGCAGAGAACCTGCAGATCCATGTGCCTTCTCCTTGGGCTATGAAGTCCTTTGCTGTAAAAAATCTCATTGACAACTTGAAAAGTAAAAGAAACTGGAGTTTTTACAATGAAATGTATTCCAACTTCTTAGTACTGAATGAAATGTTTGAGAAACCTTCCACTTACAGGATAAGTGGAATATAGTTCCTCAAGATTTTGTAGCACAAAAGTGTTGTTGCCCTTCACTTTAGAGATTGCTAAAGGACCAAACCATAGTTTATCAAACTTGCCATGATTTCCCTTTTCCTCCCTCTTGGAGTCCCATCTTAGAACTAGGTCACCTTCCCTGAAGTCCCTTTCCCTGGCTCTTCTGTCAAATAGGATTTTCATCTTATTCTGATATTTCTTCAATTTGTATTGAACTTCATCTTTGTTTTCATTTAATTCAATAATCTGATTTATCATTCTTGAAAAATCATCAAGTTCATCTGTTGAGTCCTGCAAGAATTTTAAAACTGGGAAAGCCAAATTGGTGGGAAAAATTGCATCTTTCCCATAGACTAACTGAAAAGGAGATTTCCCAATAGATATTTTTGGAGTTATTCTGTTTGCCCATACTGCATAAATTAAATGAGAGTCCCAACTCTTTTTGTGATCTACTAGAGTCTTTTTTATTACCTTCACCATACTTTTATTTGAGGATTATGCAAGGCCATTACCTTGAGGGTAATATGGAGTTGAATGATGTAATATAATCTAATATTTCTGGCAAAACTCAATCATTTTAACACTAGAGAATGCTGCTACATTATCTGTGACAACTTGAGTTGGGCAACCAAACCTAGATAAGATATTTTCTTCAATGAATTTAATTACTACTGAATCGATAGCATTTCTTACTGGAATTGCTTCCACCCATTTAGTGAAGTAGTCTATTGATGTGAAGATCCATCTGTGCTAATTACTTGAAGTGGTATGGATTTCTCCAACAAAATCTAATCCCCATTGAAGGAAAGGTGTTGAAATTATTGATGGTACTAGTGGAAGAGTTGTTAGTTTCTGCTTACCAGCAAACATCTGACAAGGGACACAACCTCTAACTTTTGCCCCTACTTGCAAGAACAATGTTGCCCAATAAAATCCTCCCCTTAAAATCTTGTATGTTGTTGCTCTCCATGCATAATGTCCTCCTCAATATCTTGTATGAAACTGAACAATGATTCCTTCAGTTTCTAATTATGTTAAATTTAATAACAAAATATTCAGTGGATCTTTCGAGTACAAATTTGCATTTATGATGCAGTACTTGACTGTTTTCAATTTAAGAGTTTTACATTGCGCTTTGGAGAATGATGCTGGGCATTCAAAATGGAGAAGAAAATTTACAACGTCTTGATACCAATCTGACAATAGAAATTTGTCATCAATATGTAAAGGGCTAATCTGATCTGAAGGTAAAGGTTCTTGTGGATTCTTTTCTTCAGGTTGAAGAGAAGGTTCTTGTGGATTCTCCCCTTCTACAAGGACAAAAGGTTCTTGTGGATTCTTCCCTTGTAAAATTAGGAAAGGTTCTTGTGGATTCTTCCCTTGTGCAAGGACAAAAGGTTCTTGTGGGTTCTTCCCTTGTACTTCTAAAATATAATTGATTCCAAGCACTTTGCAATTGGATTATGCTAGAAGCTTGGCTAATCCTTGGCCTTTTAATAGCTTTGTATTTTTGATAGTTAGATCAAACTCAAGTATTTGAGTGATCCACCTATCTCTTTTCCCATCAGTGTCAGGTTGAGTTAAAACAATTTTTACAGCACCATTAGGAACATAAGCAGTAATAGGTGAATGTAGGACATAAGTCCTGAAAGATTTCAGAGCTTGAATGAGGGCATAGGCTTGCTTCTTGATTATGTCATACTTAAGCTCGACATCTCTCATAACCTTACTAAAAAAGGCTATGAGCTGGTCATGGGAATCTTCATTCTTTTGTAATAGAACAACAACAAGGGTTGTTTATGAGGCAAAAGAAAAGATACTGAATGGTTTAGTATAATCAGGGTTGGCCAAGGTGGGATCTTTAGAGATAGCTTTCTTGATCTGATCAAATGTGTGCCTGGAAGAGACAGTCCATTTAACTTCATGATCCTTTTGGAGCATGTCAGTTATATCTTTTACAATCTCTGCATAATTTGGGATGAATCTCCTTAAAAAATTAATTTTGCCCAGAAAAGCTTGAATTTCTTTCTTGTTTCTAGGTAAGGTCAATGTTTCAATGGCAGACACACGCTTGGGATCAATTACCACTCCTTCCTTTGAAATTATATGGCCCAACAGTTTTCCTTCTTTGATAGCAAACAAAGACTTTTTAGGGTTCAATGATATCCCAAATTTCCTACACCTGTCAAAAACCTTGATCAAGTGCTTTAGGTGTTTCTGATCAGATTTAGAAAAAACAGTAATGTAATCAAGATAAATAGCCACAAATTTGTTTACCTGACCCATAAAAGCTACATCCATAGCTCTCTAAAATGTTGCTCCAACATTTGATAGGCCAAATGGCATTCTAGCTTACATAAATGTACCCTAGGGTGTAGTGAAGGTTGTCTTTTCCCTGTCTGTTGGATCAACATTTACCTAATTATAACCTAAAAAACCATCAAGCATAGAAAGTCTTTGTGCTTTTGAAACCATTTGAAGTAATTGATCCATTTTGGGCAAAGGGTAATTATCCTTTAATGATGGTTTGTTAAAATTTCTAAAGTCCACACAAAGTCTGATTTCTCCATTCTTCTTCCTAACAAGAACTAAATTTGCAACCCAATTAGAATATCTAAGAGGGAGAATGATTTGGGCATCTAACATTTTCTTAATTTCCTTTTCTACAGTTGGTAGAAGGGCTGGATTAATCCTCCTAAGTTTTTGTTGATAAGGTATTGCTTCTGGCTTCAAAGGGATCTTATGTTGTATTAACGAAGTATCATAGGTTTTTAGATCAACATAGGTCCAAGCAAAAACATCCTTATAATTTTGAAGTAACTTAAGATATTGAGTTTTAATCTCAGGGTCTAGAGATGCACAGATTTTGATGCTTTTGACATCATCATTTGTTCCAATGTTAATTTCTTCTATGTCCTCTTCCGAAGAAATGGACCGAGGATTTTAGAGGACATCATTTTGATCAAACAATTTTTCTAAATATATCAAGCCTTTGGGAATAAAATTGTTAGACAATTGAATAATATCATGATCAACAATTTTTGAACTAAAATCTAAAGTATCATTCCCACTTGTATTTTCATTTATTTCGTATCTATCTTCATCAATTTGTAGAACAAAAAATTGATCTACAACTTGCAGAAAAGATTTTAAATGTTCATCATCTTCAAATATTTGCCAGTGTTTTAGATTGTCTGGGGTAGATGGTCTATACTTGACTTGTATATGGTAGAGTAAATTAGTTTGATTAGGAATTTTAAAGGAACTAGCAGAAACAGCTAAGGCATCTACATGAATATTCTGATCTCTTGGAATATAAGTCAATTTAAAAGCATCAAAGAAGTTTTCAACTGAATCCCATACTTCATTTCAGTAAGACCTAAGTCTAGGGTGTTTAGTCTGGCAAATATTTCTCACTTGTTTGACAATAAGTTCTGAATCAGTCAAAACACTTAAGTTTTCAACCTTTAAGCTTTTGGCTAATTGCAATCCCAAAAGGAAAGCTTCATATTTAGCCACATTATTTGTAACTTTGAAATCGAGCTTACATGATTGGGTAATGTTTTCTTTTTCTAGTGATATTAAAACTACTCCAGCTCCTACTCCATATTTTGTATAGGAGCCATCAAAAAATAGTTTCCATATATCAGTTTGATTTGGTGATGGACTTTCAATTACATCTTCAATTTTAACTTGAGTTTCATGCACTTAGTTTGAAGAGAGTTGAAAGAAACCAAAATCTTGGTCAATTGCATAAATGGGATGGTTCCTTGGCTGGTCTGTTTTGCAAACAGTGTGCACAAACCTCACCTTTGTATATAATATTAGTTGTTCTCCTCCATAAACTGGAATAGTAGCATAAGACATATCCATATGAAGAGCTCCCCCTAATTTGGCACAACAAGACCTAGAAAGGAGCATTCCAAATTTGGGAGGGATATATCTGACAACTATATCAATTACTACACTTTTCACTAAAATTTGGGCAAAGGTGACTAGTAAATCCTTAATCAATCCTAAGCATGGCACCCTTTTAGAATCAAAGGTGTGCAAGTCATGATAGGATCTAGTTATGTCAAGTTTCAAATGATCCATGATAGTTTTTGGCATGAGGTTATGTGATGCTCCAGAATCAAGCATACAATTATACGACATGGAATCATTTGTCTTAAGAGTTACATAGAAAGGAGGCACTATTTCATCTATCATATCTGAGCTAGGGCCAAAAACAACTACTGGTTTTTCATCTTGTAGACTGATGATATCACCTTCAGCATCAACCGAGGTATTTTGTATCCATTTGGAGACCTAATTTTTATACCCAGGGTTTTTAGAAAGTTCTGAAAGAGGAATTGGGATTTTAACTCTTTTTCAACATTAAATGTAGTCAAAGCATTTTTGTCATTTTGAGGAGTATCAATTGACTGTTCTAATGGTTGAATAAAAGTCGTTTGAGTTTGAGCAGTTGTGGCACGAGGTTCAATTACTGAAGTTTCCTTAGGAGGTCTTCCAGGTCTAGGCCTAAGGTCATATCTTCTGTTCAACTCCGCAATTAAAAATTCAAAGAAGACATGGTATTTAGAAACCTGTGAAGATTCTTGATCTTCTTGAACCTAATTTTGTTGTGTAAGAGGAATAATGACTGTTTGATCAAAGGAAGTATCCATATTATATATATCTTCAGTGATGGTCATAGTATTATCATCAGGTTGTTGATCATCTATCAACAAAGGAGTGGGAATTTGCTTATCATTACTAGGTCTCTAAAGAATTTGTAGTTGTGGATTTCTTTTATACTGACCTTGATTTTGATTTTGGGGTCTGGTAACTGTTTTTTGAATTGTCCTAGGTTGAGTCTCAATCTTGGAAATTCTATTAGATATATTTCTAAGAAGAGAAGTTATTTCATCTATTTTAGAATCTTCAGTTTTAGTCTTAGAGGAACTAGAAGCCTTTGGTGTCGATTTGAGTTTTCTTTGGGCCTTTTCCTCTTTAGCTTTCAAAGAAGTTGAAGCAACCCTGTTTGCTTCTACCTCAATAGCATTTGTTTGCATATCTTCAAGAGTTCTTGAAGTTCTCTCTTTCAACATAACAACAAAATCATCATCAAAGGCTTTAGAAAATCTAGACTTTGTTGCTGCTACAGGGCGTTTACAATCAGGGGGCATTTTATGATAAAGCTTATTGAATCTTTCAATAAAGTTTGATACAGGTTCACCAAAATTTCTTTTAAGTTCATCAAATTCAGTGAGAAAGTAAAGAGGATCTTTTTCCACACCCCGCTGGTTTTAAATATGTTTGTAAGTTCTTCCCAGTTTCTAATGGAATTTGCAGGTAACTGCCTAAACCAAATTCTTACATTTCCTTCCAGTGATTGTATAAACAACCTCATGTAAACATTTTCTTGTTCAATATTCATGTTATCTACAAAGTCTAAAAAGGTTTGAAGATGGTTCTCAACAAAGGGACCATTTTCTCCATTATACCTCAGAAGGTATTTCAAGTATCTAGCTGGGAATGCATCAAGATTAGGAGGTAAGACTAAAGTTTCATATCTAGCTCGTACAATAGGTTGGAAAGTCGTAGTGGGAGGTGGTGTATGAGGTGTTTGTGTGGATGAAGAAGTTGAAGAAGATGAAGAAGGGGTTGAAAAAGGTGATTGAGGGGGTGAAGAACCAGTTGGAGGTGAAGAAGGGGGGATCTCCTGAATGATTTCAAAGGAGTCTTAAGAACTAACTTCTAGACCTGTGGATGAATACCCTCCTTTGTTTCAAAGAGTGGATTCGAATACACAGAGACGGTCTCTTCAGGTTGTTCAGAAGTAGAAGCTTTAGGTTGTCCAGAAGTGGGAGGAAATGAATAAGTGGTAGGGGATATGAAATTTGTTGGTTTGTATTCTGGTAAATTAACACCCAAATCAGACTCAGTTTTAGGTGATCCTGGTGGTAGTGAGGGTTCTGGATGAGATTCAAATGAATGAATGAGAAATGCTAATTTAAAATTAACTCCCCTGTCTAAGAGTTCAGCAACCCTAGGTGATAGGTGGGAATAATCTGGATTGGGTGGAATGTTACTATAAGGATCAAATGATGCTAAATCTTCAGACTGCAAGACTGAAGAGGAAGAAGAAGAGGGTTGATGTCCCCTTTTAGAACTGGCTTTTCTTAGAATTTTTTCAAGGTCTGACAGAGGATCAACTAAGTCAGCCTCTGAACAAGATCTAGTGTGCTTAAAAGGTGCCAGTTTAGGAGAGTGGAGTCACCAGGTGAAGGATTTTAACCTTTCTAGACCTTTAATCACCTTAAAGGAATATAATACATGTCGTTGCCCCAACGAAATTCGAATCCCCGGCAACGACGCCAGTTTGATGCTGTATCTCTAAGATAATAATGGTTAGTTATTATGCCAGAGCATCGAAGATAATTGTTTTGGGGGTTTTGTTTTATTTTGGGAGACCAATGGATGAAACAAATATAGAACTGATGTGCCTAACCTCTTGAATAATATCAATATCTCAGCAGAGGGCTGCTATAAATATTTACACAGTGAATAACTTTTATGATGATGAGTAGAAACATAAAAGTAATGTGATTGCCACAATTTTCAAATTGAAAGCTAACTAATCATAAGTATGAAAACCTTTAAACTATGTTTAAAGGTTTGAGAAAATACACATGAGCTTACAAAAGATGCTCATGATTTATTGATTTTGAGGGAATTAATTAAACAAACAATCCATTAATTCATTCTCTTTATAGATTATCGCTTCAGAAGCTTATAGGAATAGATTGAAATACAATTATTCCTACCTAGTTATCTCTGCAAAGACACAAGTATATGAAGGAAAAACATAATGAATGACACTGGAAAAACTTACAGGAAACACAAATTGTGTAAAGCATAATTCAGAATCCTTTGCTTCGTATTAATGGTCCAAAAAGATTAATTATATCAGATGTATAGAAATGCTTCTTCAAGGGTGCAACCCTTAATAACTCGTGAAGAGAGTTATTTATACAACAATAGGATGAAAAATATCTTGAACTGCTTTTACAAAAATAGATTATTTACACAATAAAAAATAAAACTATTTAATGATCTCACACTATTTTGGTGCTATGCTGTTTGATGACTATTACTGAAAAAGTTGAAAAGTGGTTGAAGTTGGATGACTGTTCCCTCAAAAACTGAATGTTGTTCAATTATCCTTAATCAAGTAAATCTGTTAATTCTTCCCAACGTTTCTTATCTGGTATAGAAATCTTTGTTACCCTCCTGTAGATTTCATCCATCTCAGTGTATTTAGTAAAAGTGGATTTTACCAAAAATATATGCTTGATTTCTTCTAGGATGAAGAAAGAATCCCTGAGTGGTTTTACTATGAGAGCTGGTGTTGCTGATGTAGTGGCTGAAGTAGCATGGGTGCCCACCTCTGTTAACTTCTTGACATAATCCTCAATTGGCATTAATTTATCATTAATAACCATCATAGAAGGTAAACCCTTGCTGACCAAAGGTTCAATTTTGTTGAAAAATCTTTGAACTATGTTGTTAACATTGCTACACTTTTCTTGTAGCTGAAGGGTGAGATTTTTCTTAGTGATAATCTTCTTTACCTCTAATATTGTTGCAGTTCTATCACTTATTCTTAATTCCTCAAGCTCATAGTCATCCTTGGAATTTAGAAATTTGATTATATCAGAGGTAGTCTTTGGCATATCCTCCAGCTGCTTAGTTATGGATTCCACTGCTTCCTGAGCTTTTTCCAAGAGATATTTCTGATTGAATATTATCTTAATGGAGGGCCAAATCTCCTTGATTGCTTCTGTGATTTCTTCCCACAAAATTTCTTTTGCTAAACCCAACTTGTTTCCTATGAAGGAATCTGTGAGTTCTCTCTGCAACATTTCCACTTGGCCTTTGAGTCTGTTTGTTTCAGTTGTATGTGAACTGTCTGATATAGACTTCATAAGCCGTAATTCTTTGAGTTCATCCTTTAGTTTATTGATTTCTCTTGTCTGGATAGACAGGTTCTAAACAACTTTAGTAAGTTGTTCAACTCCTTCTGTTGTACTTGTTGCTGATGTAGTGGCTGAAGTAGAAACTTTGGTGATGGGAACTGTTGCAAGAGAGACTACATCCATTGAAGTTTGAATGTTCTTGATAGCTTCCTCCTTCTCCTTAACCAATTTCTCCATCTTCTCCTCCATTTGTTTTATTTGCAAATTTTGTTCTATGATGAGCTTCATCATATCTGACTTTTGAGTCTCTGTCTCCTCGATTTCTTTGGCCATTGGATCCTCAAATGCTGGTAGTTTTAGCTGTTTCTTTAATGCTGCAACCTCAGTGTTCTTTTTCTTGATGAGCCCCTCTGCAACATTTATGTTTGAGGGATGATATCCCATTCTTAGCACTATGTTTTCCAAGGATTGAATCTTGGTATCCTTTGCTAACGAGGAGACCTTCTCCAACTTTAATTGTGACTGAATGTTGGCCAATGTAACCTGCATTTTTGACAAACTCATAGCAGTGTTTGTCAAGGTTGAAGCAATCATCTGTCCAGTTTGTTTGTGCATCTCAATTTGATCAATTGGATGCACATCCTTAACATTAAACTCAAAAGAAGTGTGTTTCTGATATTGTGCTGTAGTCCTAGGCTGAGGAACTTGGGCCTGCAAGAAAGCCATTTGCATCTTCCCCTTCTTAGAGTTGAAGACTAAAAGAAGCTTGGCTTGAGAGCTGGAAGAATGCTTCCAGAACTAGGTGTAAGTATTCAACTTCAATTCTTCATTCTTTCTTTTGATTTCATTCAAGACATGGAAGATGTATTCCTCTTTATTCTCTGAAATGCCTCCAACAATTTGGACTATCTGTTGTTCATGAGAAGTGGTAGATTGAGTTGGAGATTGTATAGACTGTCCACCAGACTGTGAATCAATACTCACAGAGACCCTTTGTTTCTTTTTCCTGTGAAATACCTTGAGGCCTTGGCTTGTTGCCTCTGTTGCAGTTGAAGATTGTTATTCCCTCCCTTTCTTGGCTATATTTTCATGTGCAATTGGAGTTTGCATATTTGATGTAGAGACTGCATACTCCTCGGCCTCATGGAGGGTATTCTCTGTCCATTCCAACTGATTCTTGAACTGTTCTATCTCAAGCCTAGATGTATGATGATATGGTGTGAACTTATTTTCCACCCCGAGTTTGGAGATGACTCCCAATGGGTCATATGACCAAGAGAAACTGAGAGCAAATTTCATTTCTTTTAACAACTTATCAACTTCCTCCCTTGCTGCCTTGATATTACAAATGAAGGGACCAACTTGAGCTTTGAGCTTAAATTGCGATTTCTTTTTAGCAGGTACAAAATTTACTTCATCTGCATTCAATCTTTGCCTCAAGTACTCAAGTGCAAAGATTCTAACAGGGAGGTACTTTGGTAGTTTATAGGGTGGAAGCTCACAGCCAAAAAACCTAATTTCTGTGTAGTTTTGGTAGCAATAGCAATCTCATGTTGCAACTTGATCTATGAAATGAATTTCTTTGACAATCTCCTCACTAATCCTTGGTAATGGAGTGCTGCACATAAGGCTGAGGGCTGGATGAATAAATAGTTCTATGAACTGCTTGTATGTGAATTCTTCTTTCTCCTTCATCCCCATTGAAGTCCAGAAAATCACTGACTGTTGTTGTCCTTCTTCATCAATTTTTTGCAAAGGAAATGGGAATTTGTCTCCCTGAAAATATATAAAAATATACATAAGTACTAAAGCGTACTTGAATACTTATTCAATGTTAAATTTGACAAACTGCTCATGTATGGTTTCAGCTATGAAATGAATGAAATCATAAATAACAGTAGGCTTAGAACCAGAAGAAAACATGGATAAGAAACCAAGGATGGCTTTATTGATAGATTGGTCAGTGTGATAACCAAACAAATAGGACAGGATAGTAGTAATATGCCTGGTTCTATCAGGAAACATAGATGAATCATAAGGGGTATTTCTCTTTGGTAGAGGACTACCAATTGCTAAAAACAGTTCCAGGGTCTGGGATCTCTTGGTAAAGTCTAGTTTGTTATAAGCTTCTATCAGGTTTTCATGGGAAAAAGGATGAGTTGGTATAGTGGCAGGGGCCTGCAACATTTTCTCAATTGAATCAGCATTAATGGGATAGAGGATTTCTCTAGTAGGTGAGATAATGGCTCTCTGGCTGGGATCATAGGATTCATGGCATTTTCTCACAAACTCTGGAGCTCTGTGTATTTGTGGAAAAATATAGTGGGGTAATTGGGATTTGCAGAGCCCAATTTCATCACTCTAGTCAATTAGTTGCTCTTCCCACCACCAATAAATTTCAAATAAATCAAATTGAGAAGAAGTCTAAATGATTTTGCAATCCTTGTCAACTAATAGAGTATGGTGGAAATCAACTTGTGTTTGAATTAGAGGATTTGAAACTTCTGCAATTATTTTTCCCTTGGGAGGTATTTTGCCAAATGAAATTGCAGACTGTAAATGACAAAATGGTAAAAGGAGTTACCACAGTGGAGACAGGCAACTGACAAGTGGACCTGGAAGATGTGCTTGCGAACAAGACAAGTGGCTTAGTTGTATGAACAAGCGGGCTTGAAGAATAATCTTGGTCGCATAAGTTAACTATGTAACCTTTGAAATGCATTATAAAGAGAAAAATGGACTAGGAGGGTGGCGTCGAACGTTTGAAAATTCATTAATTACCCAACGGGTTAATTAACAGACATTTGGTTATAAATGTGCGGGAGCGGAAATGAATGGGCAACGGATAGGCGATAGATGATTGGACGGGAGATATGAAGTGAATCGTGACATGGAGGTGACGTGGGGCGTCGATAAAAGGCTATGAAGGATACTGCGTTCGGGGGTAATATAGAGTGGTTTGTGGTTTTGGGATTTCTAGTCCCGAAATACTAAAATGTGCTTTTTGTGGTTTATGTAGGTGGTATTAAAGACTGCCCATTTCGCCCTGCCACCCCCCCCTCCCCCCGCCGATAAACTTTGGACGGTGAATGAGGCTCGAAAGGGAGTATGGGCTGTATGATTGCGGAGGAGTGTGTGGGATGAGAGGCGAGGTGGAGGGAGTTTAACATGTGAGTGGGGAATGAACGGTGGGGTCACGATATGATAGGTGGACGCGGTGGCTGTGGGTCCGGGTGATTTAACGAATGAAGTGATAGGATATGAATGAAATAACATAAGGTCAAAACTTTGGTTATTCGAACTCCCGTCATCAATATGTTTTCTAATGTTTCGATCTTTAGGAAATAACCATTTCAATATCTCAAACTTTCACATTTCTACCTACCCTTCTATTCCTAACATTTTTAATTATCCTTTCAGAGTGCATTTAAACTAGCAACCCAATATTTTCTTTTTATGAACAATCTACCTCTATACCTTATTCCCTCCATTGGCTTAGATTAAACTGTTGAGCCAATTTATTTTCTACCTATGAGAATTAATTTAAAACAAATCCAATTATGATGCAACTGTATAATTGGATAAAATAACCTAGTGTGGCATCTAAACAAACTGCACACAACTTATTATTTTCAAACTGACTTTAGAACAAAGTAGTGGCATTTAGATTTGCAACACTTTCATAGTTGATTTCTTTTTATTTTATGTCTAACCTAACATTTTATTTCACCTTCATTTTTTAGGGCATCTACCCTAACATTTTCTTTGATATGGACATATTTATCAAAATATTTTCCTAACATTTTTTATTTAATATTATTTTTGTCCACATCCTATCTTAACATTTTGTAAATTTATTTTCATTTTTTGTCTAATTTATTCTAACTTATCAAAACAAAGAAATGCTACAACAATAATGATACCAAGAAAGGAAATATAAAACCTAAACACCAACAAAACCAAAGCTAAACAAAACTCTATGATGAGAAACAATAGTGAAACAGAGCCTTTCAGAGAAGAATGTTACCTTAATGTGTGATGTGGCCATTGTTAAGAGGCTAAACCCTTGAGCGTTGTAAGACCCTGACGAGGAGGAACTGTGTATAATCACGACGCCAGAGAAACTTGGCATGGTTGGGTATGGCTACTGTGCATGCTTTATATTGTGGACCATTACTAATATTGAGATCCCAAATGCAGAAAGATCAATAATTTAGTATCTAAAAGCAAGAATTAGCCCTGAGCAAAGCATAATTAAATGGATATGTGAATTGGAAGAGCCAAGAATTCATTGCTGTATGAAATCGCAAAGAGCCATTTTAAGTTTCCAGTGGTAATCCCCATAGCAAACCACTTGTATGCATAATGATGTTGCAAATCTATTGTGAATATACTCCCAATTATGATTAGGGTGTGGTATGTGACAACTCATTGATATTGGAATGGCATTTCCCCTCATGCATATGACATGTTATCACATTTGAAGTGGCGTGCATGCATGCATTGTGACAGGTGGGGGTACCTTACACCCTCCTTTTAATTATCTCATTGTAATATCCCCAACCATTTTGTTTATAAACATGCATATGGGGGGAGTAAAATTGGGACAATTAACTCCAGGGCCGAGGTGGACACGCTGCTTGGGACAACTGGAAAACAAGGGGGGGAAGTTAAATTGACAATATGCGATTGGCTGACAATATTGGACCTGAAAACAAAAAAAAACAATTAGTACAAGGCCAACTAATAGAAAAATATGGATCAAAATGGATAGGTGGTTAGCATTCTTGTCCCACAGAATTTTGGCCAGGATGGGAAAATAATAGCAGAGGCATGATATTCTTCCTAAGGCAACATAGAAGAAAAAGATGGGGGGGGGGGGGGAGGGGGTGTAGGTTTTAACCCCGTACAGAAATTACCTGCATACGAATTCTAAAACACAGAAAATAAATAATGCGAGAGCAGAACACATAAAACACATATACACAGAGATTTTCCCCTGGATCCCAAAACCAGGACTACCAGCTTGATTTTTCATTATGTTCCTTTCAATGTTATAATACATATTTATACATGCTAAAGCATCCAATACCATGGATCGAAAACCATTGCATCCAATACCATGGACCAAAAACCATCGCGTCCAATACCATGGACCGAAAACCATCGCGTCCAAAAAAACATGTGCGAAAATCATGCACAAAACCATAGGTGGGTCCACCCAACCTAACATAGGGTCCAAAACCAAAATTTTTCGGGGCGCTGCCCCGGACCCCATAAAGTGGGGTTACAGATGCCCCTCAAACCCCCTGTTAACTACGTGGAAAGAATATAATACAACCCAACAAGGGGGGGTGGGGCGAGCATACACGTAGGGGAGCAGTTAGTCGAACTGGGTTAAGGGTATGCTGCTAAAAGCATAGTAAGAGTTCACACACAAAGGATATATTTTTTTTAGTCAAATTGAAGCTGCGTAGAGCTTGGATTGTGTCATTGAAGCAGTTCCCTCATGTCCTTTAGATTGGCTCAGGGGTGGTAGTTATGTGAGAGAGGTTCACCTAGAGTATGCCTAAGGTTGGGAGGAGAGAATTCATCCCTGACTGAGTTTCACTTTTTATTTGAGATCAGTCCTCACTTAGAAATTTGTGTTCCTGTTGTGATATTCATGTCTATTTTAGTCAAATTGAACTAATACCATTGGGGTGTCGTTCATATTACATGTTGTGACTCCATTTGTATGGTTATTCGTGGTTGTTGGTTGTAATGTACTATGTGCATTTCATGTTGGTGTGAGTATATAATAAACCCTCCTATAAATGCATATTAAACTTGAACATAATTGAATTTTCATATTATGTTTGCTTGGGTGCCCATTCCTACGTTATAGAGGAAGATATCATCATCCTTGGCCCCTTAGGACATCGATTGGGTAAACTTAATTGAAAACTAGTAGAAGACATTAAACAGTCTTTGTCCATGTGGGCATTTTGTCTCTAACTTCACGTTCAATGGATAGACATTTGTAGAACAACGTTGGTATATGTTTGTGTTTGTTTATAATCAAATTATTTAGTGAAAGCGAATGTGGTATTTCTATGTTATCTGATATGATCTTTTGTCATAATATCCAAGGTTAGACATCGTCGTGTAATTAAAAAACACACCAACATGGAGGGACCTTGTCCACCTAGGATGTGGAACACCTCTTGTTTCTATGTTATTAGGTATAAGGCATGTTGGTGTTTTCAGTAAGTCCCCATGTCGATAAGTAAATATCTGGGATGAGTGTAAAAAAGGGTTATGCAGGGACTAGCATATGTATAAGATGAAAGGCCTTCAAATCAAATGCCACTAAGATGTAGGAAAATGGCATGTAAGAGAACACCTATGCAACAGTGCAGACAATTCATCAAGATATGATCACCAAGACAATATGAAACAACTAGAGCTACAATAATTTCATGTTGGAGTATCTAGCTTTCATCGCATATTTTCTGTTGATGTTTCGTATCTCATATAGTATAACAAAGAGTTGAAATTTAAAAAGACAGCATGTATTCAAAGTTGAAATTTTATGATCTTAATGTTGGTCACATTAATTTTCCTCCAGTGGTTCCAAAATGGAAATGCTTATTGTGTTGCATCTACTAGCAAATATCTACAGGTTTAGATAATTTCATTGATACTATTTGATGACTAAGATAGTCCTCATTCGAGAAACTCATATACAAACCATTTTTAGATTTAAAGTTCAGTTCATTGTAGTGGAAAATTTCTTGCCTTCTTTTTATCAGTATGGGGATCTCTTGCTCCGGAGCCTGAATTTTGAAACGACACCAACATGCATTATTTTTGTCATTTTATAGGTAGTTCTAAAGGAACTTGGGACCTTTGAGCCTCCTTTGAACATCCCTTGCAACCACTAAAGTAATCCATACATTAATTCGTGACCAAATTGTACAGGACATTATGATACCATCAACATAGCTATGCTCACAGATAAACAATTGTGAAACTCTGGAAGTACCTAAAGATGGAAAGTAGACTCTTAGAATATAGTAGCTCTAAGACTTTGTGAGAAACGATTGAATCTAGACAAACCAGACTACTTGCAGAGCTGTGAAAAATATTTTTGGAGTGGCAAAAAATATAATGCTAACATAGGAGATGCCTTTCACAAGTAAACCCAAAGGAAAAGACGCCTATTAACAATACATCAGGATATTCTCATGATCTAAGGAACCCTCAACTACAATCCATTTATGTGTGTACACTTCACTGGGTAGACCCTTCACTACTAAATTATTCCAATGTGTAATATGAAACTACCTCTCTAGCCAAGTTCATCTTTTTTCAATTCATTTCCACTGACCACGATGCCCCTATCTTTCTTGCACCAAGCCACTTCCTCTATGGTATTTGTGCCTTGCATGTTATGATATTTCCAACTCCACCTTTCTTCTTGGGACAATATTGACATTAATGTCCTTGCCCTTCCCTTGGAATTTGAAACAGATCACATCCTTTTCCCTTCTCTAATATGAATTAGAAAGTACCTTATTGTCATGTAAGCATGGTAGGTCTTGGTCATGACAAAACGATGAAGGTTGTAACCTTTTGACATATGTTCACCTCATTTTTATGAGTTCTCACATACATAGTAAAGGAAGATTTGTTGAAAGCTTATGATTATCGACAAGCATACCAGATTTTGTACTCAGTGGCATCTAATGGTGTAGCTTAGACCCATCACCTACTCACATTCAGAAAAAATAAGCTACCCTCGGTGGTTGTTAATGGCCTGTTCTAGATGTTAATTCACCATAGAGCATGCAATTGTATTAATAAGCATCAAATCTACAAGGGTGAATGTCTTGAATTTAAGTCTAATGTAAAACAATAAGTAGGTCCATACTTTTGATAAGGGATGTGATTCTCTTCGTGCAAGCATTTCCCTTAGTCTGTTAATAATACTTGTATGGTTGATAATTAAAACTTCAAAAACCATATCCTTATTGCATCTCTATGGATATACCCTCTTTCAATAAGGGGAATTGGTTGACATTCTAACCATATCCAAAATGCAGATGTTAGAAACCAAATGTTACAGACAAACTAAACCTATTACTGTCACTATCAAGTAGGTTACTACAAAAGATCTTTGCCATATCAAAAGAGAGCATAATGTGGAAACCAAATTGTAGGAAAAGGATGGAACATTAATTGAGGTTCATGTGGTTATAAATAGGGTAAATAGAATAGGTTATATTGTTACTTCCCTTGCATGCATCATACACAACACTACTCAAAATGTTGGATGGGATTTTCTATAATTAAATGAGTGGAAACAATGTAGTCATTTGGCTTCCATATTGTTAAGAGTCTTTTAGATCCTTGGTTTTTATTTAGAATCCAAATTGTTGATGTTCTAGTGTTCAGTGGTTGCTACATTCCTCTCAGCATCATATTGCCACAAAGGAAGAAAGATATATTTTAACCTTGGTATGGTTGTATATCTAACTGCCTCCTCCCACATTTACCCTCTTTCATCGGCTTGCTCGGGTAAACATGAGCTAAGGGTCACTATGATAAGACTCAACCTCCTATATCACCTTAAGGAAATGGAGTCCACAACATAAACCTTACTGACTTCCCTCAAGTGCTGCACGACCTCCAGGAGCAACCCAACCCCTCCACGTGTCTAACCCCTGAGGTAACTCTCTTTCACTGATCTAGAGCCACAATCACTCCCTTTCGAAGGCATGCAAGCGATTGTAGCACTCTAGTCGCACTGATGAGCCTGCCTTCATGTGACTGTAGACTTTTCCAATCAATTCTATGCCAGCGACCTCGAATTTTGAGCCACTTTTTTAGGGCCAAGGCTCAGGCCTCTACCCAGAACTCAGTGAAACTTCCAGAAATGATAAATGACATACAAACAAAGTTTATGAACCAAAACTTGAACCAGGACTTGGCCTAAAATCTCCCAGCCAGGACTGACATTCCGGTAAACTTTGGTGAACATGCAACCTACAAGTCATGAATTCAAATATGAACATAATGATCTAAAAACTTATCTGAGGATAAACAAGAAGGAACAATGCCTTCTCACAATAGTTGTTTGTTGTAGCGGCTACAACATCCCTCCTAAAATTTCCCTTCACTTCGTTTTGGAGGCTCCCTCCTGAAATCATCACAACTATCCTGCATTGATCATGTACTTGTGTTTATTTGATTTCATTTGTCATTTAACAGCTTGTGTTCAACACACTTGTCCAGTTGGTCAACCATGAGCACACCCAACACTTGGTTCACATCCGGTCAACTAGTTATCGGGCAAACTGTGCCATCCTGAAGGGCAAATTGTCTTCCCCTCAGGAATTGCATAGAGTAGCCTAGTAGTTACCCTGCACTCATAAATTGTGCAGAGCAGGTCAACTAGCCTTGCTCTGGAAATTGCGTACAGTAGGCTAGCTGACACTGCTCTCAAGAAATTCCAGTTTCAGCTAGTTGCACTGCTCTCCAAAATTGTGAGAGAAGCCCAGGCAAGTTGCACTGTTCTTTGGAAATGTGAAAAACTGGCCATCTACACTTCTCTCCAGAAATGTGCAGAGCAACCCAGCCTCATTGCTATGGAAATTGCATAGCCTAACCAGCTAGCCAGGGCCACTCAGTCAAGAGACACACAAAAGCTTTCCCTCAATGGTTGTCTATCACATGTGCTGGTAGTGTGCCTGGTTCCCTCCAGAACTGCACAATCCTTCCTTGCATGTCGGCCAACTTTTCCCAAAAAAAATCAAAAAGCAAAAAATAGAAAACACATCCATAGATTTTAGGGATCTATTTTTAGCAGCGAGAGTTACATGCAAAGTCAATTTTAGAAACTCCCCGCTAAGTGTCGCTTTTTCCTAGATTTGTGGCATGCACGTCATAAACCCTAATTTCAAAAAATATATTTAAACAATGTCTCAGAGCTCATTCTTCACGTTCGATCTTGGAGCTCTAGAATTCTCGAGGCATTTAGGAACCTTCGGCACAGTTGACGTAGCTTTTCTCGGTAGTTTTTCTTTTCATGCCTTTTGTCGCTTTTTGGTCGCTTTTTAGTTTTCGGCTTGTATGAGTGTTGTTTCCTAGGTTTTATTGAACGACCATTGGTGTTTCAATGTGTTTTAGCTTGTAGAAGTGTTGTTTCAAGTTTTGCATTTCCTTTCCTTAGTGTTACACACATAATACTATTTCTGCACTCATAGTCGTCATTGCGGCGACTCGCTTCATGAGGTTCTTGGTTTTGTCGTGTGACTGATTTATGCACTTGCCTAAATTGCATGCATGTCTAATCACTCAGATCTGCACCATCTTTGCACACACACTCAGTCCTTCGTGTTTTCAGGTTGCCATTGAGCAGATCTGGGCATATCTAGGTTGTCTTGGTCCATATCTTGTCTATCCCAATATGCTTTGCACATTCCTGGTGGTCAAGGCTCTGCCTTGCCTACAGTAATTGTGCAAAGGATGCCCATAATGGACCCTAGCTTTGCTCTACACAACCCTGGGAGGCAATGCCTAGTCCTTCCCACTAGAACTGCGTAATGCCCAGTTCCAACCAGTAACCCAGCCTGACTGTTCTATGCATTGCGCAGTTTCAATCAACAGTCAGCCTCACTAGATTGCATAGTTCCAGTCAACATTTAGCCTCACTAGCAACTAAGACTACATAATCTAAAGTTCTAGCTGATAGTCTCCCAGCTTCCCAGAGTCAATGTTATGCAATCTTGCCCAGCAGTCACTAGTTTGTTGCCCAAATGTTTCTCGAGTTGCTTGATGTTTCCAGCTAACATTGTCTTTTCGTGAGTGTCTTGTCTATCTCCAAGTACCATAGGTTTTTGAGAATTTTCTCAGTAGTACATGTATCATGGCTTCCAAGAGATTTTGATCAAAAGGCACAATTGAAAGCAGTACGGGGGATGTGGTTGAATAGGGGCCTATGAGCTTACCCGTGTACATAGACACACACATGTTCATTGAGAAGGACATCAAGATCACATGGAAAGACATTAACACTATTTTCTCAGATAACTTTGAGGAGAATCTGGGGGACCGACAGGCCTATGTCAGTATTCATAATTCAGGATTGTATAAGGTTGCATGCAGGTTTCCCGTGTTTCCATGCACAGATGTGATCCACGGGATTGTCTCACACACTGATACTGAGATGATGATATGGACCAATGTCAATGGAGCAAAGCTTACTTCCTTTATGATGAAATATTATTAGCAGATGTATCATTTGTCACTACTAGTGAGCAGGATGGATGCACCGTTCTACACTCCCAACAACAACACGAATATAAGAGACATCTTGAAGCGTTGGGTAAGGGAGCCAACAAATTTGAGGAGGGCACCCACCAAATCTACAGGACAAAGACACTTAGGAAGGCATACCAATTATTCTCGTCTTTGTATGTTGTTTGTATGGCCAAGGGAGTATGGAGACCTTCTCGCAAAGTTGGGTTGCTATGTTGGATTAGCTGGCAAGTGAAGGAAAACCTTTCAACTGGTCTGACATGTTGGCTCTCCACTTGAAAGTGCATCTATCTAATGCTTGGAGTCCACCCAAGGATCAACAAGCAATATTCTTCATGTTTCCTTACCTGCTTGATGCAATCTGTGCCCGTCAACAGTTACCTGGCATGGGTTGGGCATGGACACCTTCAGAGAATGCTGTGAACGTATATTGCAAGTTTCTCTCAGACTGCAACTACTGAGGAGTCATGGCTAGAATATCTGACCATTTCATCACCCCTCTGTACATGATGATCTTTGAACAAGATCTGCCTTGCATGTCCCAAGCAACAATGGAGGCGTTGTTGAACATTGCAAATTGGTACGCCTCACCCGATGACACCTTCATCAGGATGTACAACGTGGAGAAAGCTCTACATGCGTTGTCAAGGTTTTCCACGAATAAGTTGGTCGTGCAGGAGGTTGCATACCACATCTTGATAGGTTTATCAGTTGGATTGCACAGGAAGAAGAAGGCACTGTGGCCTATGCTTCATATGTGAATTGGGTTGTACGTGATTGGGATTTTGAAAGAAGTAGATGTCGAGGTCCAGCTTCAAGAAGTTTAAGTTCGACACCAAGAGTTTCATTCTGTACGACCCACATGGATTTTGCAAGGACCACTGTGCGAGAGTGTACTATTCTTGGATCCACGGGGCATGTCATTGTCCAGAGGAAGACCCATGGAGATATTGTTATAACCCTGTAGGCTCAATGAACCGGTCAACATGGAAGTTGAGTGGCTAGCATCACAACAGGGAGCAACAACAACAATAGTAGCAAGCATCAAACCTGTGCAAGACAAAGGCAAGAGGAAGATTGTCGAAAGCACAGAGACGAAGCAAAGCTACAAGTTTAAGGAAGACCCATTTGTGGAGAAAGTAGCTTTGGAGATAGATGCAAAGAGGTGACAATGTGATAGGAGGAGAACACAAAGAAAGAGGAAGAATCAAAGACTGGAAGAAGCAAAAAGGAAGTTGTGGGAAGTACAACAAAAGATCAAAGAAGAACAAGAGCTACGCAAAAGAGAGAAGGAAGTGCAAGATGAACATCAACAACAACAGGAACAGGAGGAAGTGCAAGGCACACAGACAACGCAAACTGTGCTAATACAGGTTGAAGACTCTGAACCAGGAGCAGATGAGGAACAAGGTGAGTAGCCAGAGGAACAGGAACTTGCTCCACAAGATGAACTGATAGTAGAACATATGGACATGGAGATGGAGCAGCCGAAATAGGATCAGGAGACTGACCTCATGCCAAAAGCAACCAAGGTCACTCCACAGGCTTCACCAGCTCCAACAGCAGAGCAAATCCCAACTAAGAAAGGGGATACCATTCTCCTTTAGGACAATTCAGGAGAAGATGTGCACAACATAACCTTTGATAAGTCACAACACAAAGTTGTACAAGCACGTAGAGCACACACCCCGGATGAACATGCATCACCTATGCACTTTGAAGAATAGATAATTATTTCATATGTACGGAGACATCCTGCCGCCTTGGCTGATGCTACAAAGGCTTATGTCGAAGCCATGAGCTCAAGTGTTAAGCTCTTGATAATAGAAAATGAGTGCATGGCTAAGGAGTTGCAAGTAGCCAGGTAGAGAGAGGAACAATCAACATGATTCGTCAGAGTAGAGATGAAGAAATCCATACTTGCTGAAGTATCGACTCTCGAGATAGTCACGCAGATACGGAATGACAGGTTCGTCTCCATGCACAAGGTAATTGTCCATCTACATGGTTATCAACATCACTACACTAAGATAGCGTAAGCACTCATAGTTATACATGTCGTAGTTGATCATGTACATACATGGACAATGAGGTAGAAGGGAGCCCCGCTTCACTTGCACAAGGTGATGAAGCTGCAGGTAGAGTTGGACAAAGCACACATCCGGAGACATATCTTGAACTATGAGGAACTCTCTTCACTAGTGTTGAGGCTTCGTATGCATGGTTGTACAAGAGTGTGGATGTCGTGGTGAGAAAGTATGGCACCTTGTTGATTGATACGCTCACCGAGGCCAAAGAGAAGAACCAAGTCAGTCTAGAGCTCGATGCATACTTTTATAAATTGATGGTCATGACCACTAGCGTAGATTTGCAAGTTAGCGCAAATAACATGTAGATGTAGATGTACATGCTGCATCTAGGAACCTTCGACACAGTTAGCGTAGCTTTTCTGGGTAAGTTTTACTTTTCATGCCTTTTGTCGCTTTTTAGTTTTCGGCTTGTATAAGTGTTGTTACCTTGGTTTTATTTAACTACCGCTGGTGTTTCAATGTGTTTTAGTTTGTAGAAGTGTTGTTTCAAGTTTTTCATTACCTTTCCTTAGTGTCACACCCATAACATTGTTCCTGCACTCATAGTCGTCGTTGCGATGACTCGCTTCATGAGGTTGGTTTTGTCGTCTAACTGATTTCTACACTTGCCTAAATTTCATGCATGTTTATTCACTCAAATCTGCACCAACTTTGTACACACACTCAGTCCTTTGCATTTTTAGGTTGCCATTGCGCAGATCTGGGCATATCTGGGTTGTCTTGGCCCAGATCTTGTCTCTCCCACCATGCCCTATGCATTCCTAGCAGTCAAGGCTTTGACTTGCATCTAGGAATTGTGCAGAGGATTCCCACAATGGCCCCTAGTTGTGCTCTACACAATCGTGGGAGGTAGTGCACAGTCCTACCCACTGTAACTGCACAATGTGCAATTCTAACCAGCAACCTAGCCTAACCGTTCTGCGCATTGCGCAATTTCAGTCAGCAGTCAGCCTCACTAGATTGCGTAGTTTCAGTCAACATTCAGCCTCACTAGCATCTGAGACTACACAATGCGCATTTCCAACTGATAGTCTCCCAGCTTCCCGGAGTCAATGCTGTGCAATCTTGCCCAGCACTCACTAGTTTGTTGCCTAAATGTTTCTCGAGCTACTTGATGTTTTTAGCTGACATTGTCTCGCCGTGAGTGTCTTTGTTGTCTCCAGGTAGCACAGGTTTTTGAGCATCTTCTCAGCAGTACATGTATCATGGCCTCCAAGAGAGTTGGATCAAAAGACACATTTGAAAGCAGTACAGGGTATGTGGTTGGACAAGGGTCTATGAGCTTGCCCGTGTACACAGACACACACATGTTCATTGAGAAGGACATCAAGATCACATGGAAAGACATCAATACTATTCTCTTAGGAAACTTTGAGGAGAATCTAGAGGATCGGCAGGTCTATGTCAGTATTCATAAGTCAGGATTGTACAAGGTTACATGTAAGTTTCCCGTTCCCATGCGTAGATGTGATTCACGGATTGTCTCACACATTGATCTTGAGACGATGATACTGAGCAGTGTCAGTGGAGAAAAGCTTGCTTCCTTTAGGACATAATATTATCAATAGATGTATCATTTGTCACTGTTAGTGAGCAAGATGGATGCACTGTTCTACACTCCCAACAACAACACAAATACAAGAGACACCTTGAAGCATTGGGTAAGGGAGCCATCAAAGTTTAGGATGGCACCTAACCAGATATACAGGACTAAGACACTCAGGAAGGCATACCAATTCTTCGTCATCTTCGCATGTCGTTTGTATGGCCAAGGGAGTATGGAGACCTTCTCGCAAAGTTGGGTTGCTATGTTGGATCAGCTGGCAAGTGAAGGAAAACTTTTCAAATGGTCCGACATGTTGCCTCTCTAGTTGAAAGTGCATGTATCCAATGCCTGGAGTCCGCCCAAGGATCAACAAGCAAGATTCTTCATGTTTGCCTACCTGCTCGATGCAATTTGTTCCCATCAATAGTTTCCTGGCATGGGTTGGGCATGGACACCTTTAGAGAATGTTGTGAACGTATATTGCAAGTTGCTCTCAGACTGCATCTATCGAGGAGTCATGGCTAGAATATCTGACCATTTCATCGCCCCTCTGTACACGATGATCTTTGAACAAGATCCGCCCTGCATGTCCCAAGAAACAATGGAGTTGTTGTTGAACATTACAGATTGGTACACCTCATCGGATGGCACCTTCATTAGGATTTACAACGTGGAGAAAGTTCTGCATGTGTTGTCAAGGTTTTCCATGGACAAGTTGGTCATGCAGGAGGTTGCATACCACACCTTGACAGGGTTATTAGCTCGATTTCACAGGAAGAAGAAGGCACCATGGCCTATGCTTCCTATACGAATTGGGTTGTACGTGATCGTTTTTAAAGAAGCAGATGTCGAGGTCCAAGACATCAAGAAATTTAAGTTCGACAACACGAGTTTCAATCCGTATGACCCACATGGATTTTGCAAGGACCATTGTGCGAGAGTGTACTATTCTTGGACCCACAAGGCGTGTCATTAGCCAGAGGAAGACCCATGGATATATTTTATAACTCCTTTAGACTCAATGAACCATTCGGCATGGCAGTTGAGTGGCTAGCATCACTCAATGTAGCAGCACCACAGGGAGCAACAAGAACAGAAGCAGCAAGCAGTAAACCTGTGCAAGACAAAGGCAAGAGGAAGATTGTCAAAAGCACAGAGACAAAGAAAAGCTACAAGTTTAAGGAAGACCCATTTGTGGAGAAAGTAGCTTTGGAGATAGATGCAAAGAGGCGACAATGCGATAGGAGGATAACACAAATAAAGAGGGAGAAGCAATGACTAGAACAAGCAGAAAGGAAGTTGCGGGAAGTACAAAAAAAGCTCAAAGATGAACAAGAGATACACAGAAGAGAGAAGGAAGCACATCATGAATAATAAAAACAATAGGAAAAGGAGGAAGTGTAAGGCACACAAACAATGCAAACTATGCCAATACAAGTTGAAGACTTTGAATGAGGAGCAGATGAGGAACAAGGTGAGCAGCCGCATGAACAAGAACTTTCTCTGCAAGATGAACTGATAGTAGAACAGATGGACATGGAGATGGAGCAGCCAGAATAGGATCATGAGACCGACCTCATGCCAAAAGCAACTGAGGTCACTCCATAGGCTTCACCAACTCCAACAGTAGAGCAAGTCCCAAGTGAGCAAGGGGATACCATTCTCCTTTAGGACAGTCCAAGAGAAGATGTGTACAACATAACCTTTGATGAGTCGCAGCACAAAGTTGTACAAGCACGTAGAGCGTACACCCCGAATGAACAAGCATCACCTGCACACTTTGAAGAATGGATGATTGTGTCAGATGTACGAAGACATCCAGCCACCTTGGCCGATGCTACAAAGGCTTATATCGAAGCCATGAGCTCTAGTGGTAAGTTCTTGATAGCAGAAAATGAGTGCATGGCTAAGGAGTTGCAAGCATCCAAGTAGAGAGAGGAACAATCAACATGATCTATCATAGAAGATATGAAGAATCCATACTTTTTGAAGTATCGGCTCTCGAGACAATCACACGTATACTATATGACAGGTTCGTCACCGTGCACAAGGGAGTTGTCCATCTACATGGTCATCAGCAACGCTGCACCAAGATGGCGTGAACATCACAGTTATACATGTCGCAGTTGATCATGTGCAGACATGGACAATAAGGTACAAGGGAGCCCTGCTTCACTTGCACAAGATGATGAAGCCGCAGGTAGAGTTGGACAAAGCACACATCCAGAGTCAAATCTGGTACTATGAGGAACTCTCGTCGTTCTTCACTAGTGTTGAGGCTTCGTATGCATGGTTGTACATGAGTTTGGATGTCATGGTGAGAAAGTATGACACCCCGTCAATTGATACGCTCGCTGAGGCCAAAGAGAAGAATCAAGTCAGACTGGAGCTCGATGCATACTTTGATCAGTTGATGCTCACGACCACCAGCACAGATTTACAAGTTAGCACAGATAACATGCAGATGTACATCGTTGGTTCGGCCTTGCTTAGGACTAAGTTGCACATGTTACAGGATGAGTTGGACAGAGGTTCCAAATTAGTATACACGGAAGAAATGGAGGTAAGAGTTCGTTTCTAGAAAGACATCATCAAAGAGTACACGGACACCATTGTGCACTACCAAGCATGGCATCAGTTCATCACCGAGGATCATAGAGAGGAGATTATTGAGCTGGTCTTTCCACAACCATCTAAGTCTTAGTGTTGTCTTGTCTAGTTTACTCAAGCCATTTTTTGTCCCACATGGGTATATGTGGAAAAATGTATCATTTTTGTAAACATGATGTAATTTAGTGAAATTCCAAGTATCATTAGTGGAATGAAAACAATCATATGTAATGTAAAGAGCTATGTAATGAAGTTGAAGAGTTATGAGGGTAGTCCAAGAGTCGCAAAGGGGAATGTTAAGGGTCACCCCACCCTTTGTTATAAATAGAACCTCATAACTCTTAGAACAGGCTTTTGGGAGCCAAGCTTTTGCTATGCATTGCTTAGAGAGGGCTTGGAAAGTATTGTGATGAGCCTTGGCTTCTCCACAGTGCAGAGTGAGTATGTGTCTTTGGAGGAGCAGGCATTGTTGACTATAACATTCCACTATTGGGGCTAGTGGCTATCACGGTTGTATTTATGGATGGAACTTTCACTTTATATAATATAACATAGCCAACACATTTCATGCATATGTTGTTATTGTAGTTCGACCATTTTGGTTACTTTAGCAACGTATGTAGTTTTAACTTACGCATTTTTGTATGGACTATTCTGTATGTGATTGTATGAATCTTATTGAAGTGTGTTGTTGGTTTAACTCATCAATTTGGATTGTCGAATATTCTTCTTTCTAGTTTGTGATGTCATTAAGCTCGTGTGTTCCTTTGAGGCTACGTACTATTATAGGCTTCTAAGTGTTACACAACATTTTTTCACTATCCCTATACTCCTTGTCCACGATCTTGGAGGACCTTTATAGTGAACCCTACACGCTTTCCCATCATGAAGAAACTCCCCAGTATGGCCGCCAATTTGTGGTGCAGGTAAATTATCAGTGCAGACACAAACAATTCCTCTGGTCTGAGAGAGCGGGTCTAGCCACAAACAAACAATCTATGGAAAATCTCCTTAACCGTTTTTTGGATTTTTTGAGGAGATTTTAGCAAAAAAGATTTGCCCTCGGTTGGCGCAATTTCTGGGCAAAGAATTGCACCGATTGGGGGTTATTAAGACTGTCAAGCGCATCGTCAGCACTACTATTTTTAACACAGCCGCGCTGACATCGCGAACATAAAATTTTCAAGTTTTTGCCTAATTTGTCCAATTGAATCCAAATTTTTCTAGCCAAGGATGTTTATTGACTTGATTGTATGGTTTTTGTAGGGAAAAAATTGCGAAAAATGGTGGATTGGAAGGAACGTGAGCATGAGGACATTGACACACAAGCAATGGTAGACCCAAATTGCTTGAATGCTTTGAGGAACTGTGGGCTCCTCAAATTCTTCCTCACACCAGGTCTGCGGGCTCAACCCGAATTGCTATGGTATTTGATCAGTCTCTAGGATGTCAATCGGGAAGTTTTCATGATCCGTGACCAAGAACTGGAGTTGGAAACTTTCGAAATTTATTTCATCACAGGACTATCCTGAAGAGGGGAACCAGTCAATTTGTATGGGTCAAGGCCTATTGGGGAAAGTGTGACCATGTTACTTGCAGAACACTGCTCGGAAGCACTCAAATCAAAGAGCGGCAAGATAGAGATCATGATTGTTCGGGATCTTGTGCTGAGAGTGTTGTTGTTGACCATAAACAGAGTGGTTGGGGCTCAAGCACAACATGAAACCAACAAGTCAAAGTTTCAGTATGCTATCGACTGTACGACGCCGACTATCTTCAACTGGGTGGAAGCCATGAAGGTAAACATGAAGTGCTAGATATTAAAAGTTAAGGTGGGAAACTTGAAGCAATTACACTTACTCCTGGTTCTCTGTATCGTCTGAAATCATTTGCATCCTTTTTTCTCATGTCGATGATGTGGGATACGTCATGGCCCTCCTTCGACACAGTCACTTCGTGTTGACTTCAACTCATTATTCAGGAAGTTGACCGAGAGACTCCCTTCCAGTACCTTAGAGCTTGCATACCCTAATGGCAAGTTCTTCTCACTCGACGATGAGTTCACATCATTGGCTTTCGATCGGGTGATTTCACAGGTGTTCGACATCAGATCCTTTATTCACATTCTGTGAATTGTGTTGCTAGTACCTTGAGAGCCATTGTCATTATTGGTGGTTTCTCTTGTGCTTGTTAATGGTTCACATCATTGACTGGTAATCAAGTGACTTTCAAACATGTTCAACTTCAACACATTCATTCACATGTTAGGATTTGTACTTTGATCAAGTCGTTTGGAGCGCAAGACCCTGGGCTCAGATTACACCAGTCCAAGTTGCGAGGTGATGTGACATGACCATGTTAATATACATGTATCTTTCAGATGGATGGTTGTGACCATACCATGAGTTGTTATATGTGATCCTTCTCATTATTGGATGGCTGCGACCATACCTTGGTTTCGTTATGATCCTTTTTATTGGATGGTTGTGCCCATGCCTTGGATCCATTTACATGATCATTCTCTGGATGGCTGCATCCATACCACGATTCATGTATCATTTGTGAGATTTTTTAGTGATGTATATGTATCTATGCCTGCTTGCAGGTTTTCTGATGATGAACTCTAGTTCCCAGCATCCACTTGTAAAGAATTTCACCCCTCACTCTAGTTCGACCTTCATGCTTTAGGGGGCATCTGTTACACAACATTTTGTCACTGTTCCTGTACTCCCCGTCCACGGTCCTAGAGGACCTCTACAGTGAACCTTACATGCTTTCCCATCATGAAGAAATTCCCAGTATGTCCCTCTTCATGAGAAGAATAATTCCTCTTTGTATCATTTCCCAAGAGTCTTCCTTTTACCCAAGTTTAGAAGACTGACGCTACTAACCAGTTTCCTCCTCGCGCTGATTTGTAGAGATTAAAACTAGCACTAGTGCCGTAGGGAGACTGAGCCCTTTTCTAGTCGTGCCGATCCTCTTTTCTCAAGTTTTTTAAATATGGAGTCGAAGCTTCCAGGTCTAGAAGCTTCGTAACATAATTGTGGTAGATGGTTGGGCTGGATGGAGCCTAAGAAGTCAGTTTGGGCTCCTTGCCCTATTAGGATGGAACAAACTCAAGAGATAAGACCTTTTCCCATGATGAGAGGAACCATCTCCCATCCATCCAAGATATATAAACCTCTCTTTTCCTAAGCTAAACTAGTTTTGGAGTGAGTTTGAATGAAGAGCAAGACATCTATAGCTTGTAGATTTCTAGTGTTTGTTTGAGGGAGAATGGTGTGTTTGGTTTGGTTTGAGACTAAAGGGAATAGGCCTTAAAACTTCCATTGTTGGGGCTATCCATGAGATGCTAGCAAAAGTGTGGGAATCCAGATATGTCTATTGTTGTTTTTTGTTTTCTTGTTTCAGGTATTCAAAGGAAGGAAATGAAAGATAGCTTGAGTAAGGAAGTAGGATCATCACCAAGCAGAATAGCATTCTAAGAGGTAGGCCCTCTTATTTGATTCTAGCTTAAGGATATTTTCCATAGATTATTTGTTTATGGCTAAACCTGCTCTCTCGGGCTAGAGGAATTGTTTATGTCCGCACTGAGAATTTACTTGCACCACATTAAGGGATACACTCTTTTTCCCCTTCTGTGTGTCATAACCTCCCCACAAATCTCTCTTGAGTCACTGCAAGGTCACGCACTTGCTGCTGACAAAGATATCCCTCTTACCTCTGCGCACTATCGCAGTCAAGGCACTATTGTACTACCCACTGCTAGGACTCCTACTCCAAACGGTCTGAGGTCTAGTTGGGACTTCTTACCGGGGAGATCCCCTGACATTTTAGCGAGTCAAACACCGTCAACATTTCTGGCGCTAGAAGGAGGGCCAGATGACAAGCTGAGTCCTCAAAGTCTGTTTTGAACATTCGCACATCTATCATGTCTTATGTTACACTTCGTCCTCCGAGATGTATGTCTTATAGAAATGAATTTGAAATCTCTAAGGAGTTTTGGAATCTATGGTCACAAAACACATATGAAGGTGAAGGCAGAACAACTTGGTAGAGGCATAGTCTTTCCATTGCCAATCTATGTGATAGCCTCAAAACCCATGAGGATTAAGTGATCTGTACGTTGTTTGCATTCACGCTTCGTGGGCACCTATTGCAATGGCTTGTCACAATGCTCAAAAAATCTATTAACTCATTTGGTCACTTTGTTAGAGAGTTAGTCGATGCTTTCCTTAAGTTTGACCGTCAAGCACTTAATAAAAAAATTCTCGAGTTACAGAAAGCTCCTGATGACTCCCTTGTGCAATTCTGGGATCGCTTTCATAATCTCGCATTTCAATTCCAAGAGGATGAAATTGATTGAAAGTTTCTTCCTGAAATATTTCAACACCTTCTTCACATATCTGAAAATCCACAAGTGTTAGAATCATTCAAACCCTTCCTAGAATACCTCGATTTTCGAACTGCTAAATCCAAGGGGAACACGGTTGCTGTCATGAGTGATTGTCGATCCTCGTCTCATCAAATAGCTTTAGCCCCATCGTGTGAGGCAGGAGAAGTTGTGCATCTATCTGTTGAACCAATCCTCCCACCCCACCTGCTCTTGATTTTTGCGCAGATTTGGCTAGCAAGAATGTTGGTTGTCACGAGGACTTGTTTCCTCAACCTCCATCCCCATGTTCTGTTTATCCTCCGGATTGTATTGTACTGTGTTCTCCCATTCTAGACTCCACACTTGTTGTTCACGAGGATCAAGTTGTCAACAGAGTTGGTGTTGAGCAACCAACTTGCGTTATCATTTATGATTAGTATGTGTGGGAATATGAAGAAGAGCCCATGGTGAAGGATGACCTCCTTCTGTCCCCACCTCATCCGCTTTTCCCTGACATCTTTGGTGATTCTGACATTGTTAGTTTTCCATGTGAGAATTCATTCCCGGATGCATCTATTTCTGATCATTCTCAGGATACACTAGATGTCAATCTGTCATTGCATAGCGGAGAGGACACATATGTCTTTGCAAATCCATTCAATATTTCATCTGTCATTTCTGGAAACGTAGAGGGTGAACTTTCTTGCTTCTCATCAACCCCTCTGTCCAATTCATTAGATCATGAGGATGTCGATGAACATATCGAATTTTGTGATCATGGTTGTCGTGATCTATTTTTTCCTTCATTCGATCACGATGTTGATTCATTTGTTGTCGATCTTTCTAAACCACCCATCTTCGATGATCTACCTATTGATGAAGTGGAAACCCCACAAGTTGTCGAGGCACTTTAGCTCGGGCTGATGGTTATGTTAGGCACTCGTTGTCTTAAGGTTGGTTCTGGTTCAGATTAGAAATATGTTGAAACACCCAAGGCTCCTCATCACTCTCATGTTTACATAGAAGATCAATCTAGTTCACAGAATTCACAACCTCCACCTGAATCACATGATCCTATCACACATGCATTAGAGGAATCATACACAACGAGCACTCTGGCTAAGCGTAAGCTGTCTTTATTTCTGATGTTTTCTCATCTATCCCAGTCAAAAGAGTGTACGTGCTTCTCATCTGCATGCAGTGCAATGCATAACCATGATATGTTGGCAAAATGATTGTCTTGTGCCTTTTTTTTGTGTGGATATTTTTAAACTCGGAGCATGTTGGTCTTCACTATTATATCTTTCTTCTTCTTCTTCTTCTTTTTTTGTGTGGATATTTTTAAACTCGGAGCGTGTTGGTCTTCACCATTATATCTTTCTTGTTTTCTAGTTTACATGTTTATCTTTCTCGTAAACCATGCCTTCACCAACATGTGTCAACCAATGTGTCGATGGCTGCTTTGGAAATATCACTTTACGTGAAGAGGCCTATGCACTACTTAGTTTAGGAGTAGGAGTAGTGTTTGTTTCCTTGTTTTGCTTTGTTTGCATGCTTGCTTTGTTTACTTTGTTTGCGTGGCTTGTTTGCTTACTTTTCTTTCTTGTTTTGCTTTCATTTAGTCTTGTCCTTTGTTTTTTGTTTGTTTGTTTGTTTTTCACCCATAGGTTTAATTCACATGAAACCGTGTGTGGCTCTCGAGACAAGCAAGGTAAAGTACAAGAGGACTTGTACAACCGTCAACACTTAGTTATCTCTTGTCCTCTCTCTTTATGATGAGCTTGTTGTCTTCAGTCGATGATACCCTAATGGAAAATACATTTTGTTCAGAGTGAGTCTTGGTGAAAACACAACGCTTGCACTTTAACTAGTACCACCTACTCTAATCAGTTCTTTTGGGTTAATCCTTGTAAGCTTAGTCAAGTAGAGTAAGGAAGTCTAATGTAAAACAGTAAGTAGGTCCATACTTTTCATAAGGGATTTGATTCTCTGCATGCAAGCATTTCCCTTTGTCTGTTAATAATACTTGTATGGTTGATAATTAACACTTCAAAAACCATATCCTTATTGCATCTCTATGGGTATACCCTCTTTCAATAAGGGGAATTGGTTGACATTCTAACCATATCCACAATGCAGATGTTAGAATCCAAATGTTACAAACAAACTAAACCTATTACTATCGTTATCAAGCAAGTTGCTACAAAATATCTTTGCCATATCAAAAGAGCATAATGTGGAAACCAAATTGTAGGAAAAGGATGGAACATTAATTGAGGTTCATGTGGTTATAAATAGGGTAAATAGAATAGGTTATATTGTTACTTCCCTTGCATGCATCAGAGATAACACTACTCAAAATGTTGGATGGGATTTTCTATAATTAAATGAGTGGAAACAATGTAGTCATTTGGCTTCCATACTATTAAGAGTCTATTAGATCCTATGTTTTTATTTAGAATCCAGATTTTTGATGTCCTAGTGTGCATTGGTTTCTACATTACTCTCAGCATCATACTACCACTAAGGAATATTAGTATGGTTGTATATGTAACTGCCTCCTCCCACATTTACCCTCTTTCACTGACTTGCTCAGGGTAAACATGAGCTAAGGGTCACTATGATAAGACTCAACCTCTTATATCACCTTAAGGAAATGGAGTCCACAACTTAAAACCTTACTGACTTCCCTCAAGTACTACATGACCTCTAGGAGCAACCCAACCCCTCTAGGTGTCCAACCCTGAGGTAACTCTCTTTCACTGACCTAGAGCCCCAAACGCTCCCTTTCCAAGGAATGCAAGCGATTGTAACCCTCCAGTCACATTGATGAGCCTGCCTTCATGCGACTGTAGACTTTTCCAATCAGTTCTATGCCAACGACCCCGAATTCTGAGCCACTTTTTCGGGGCCAGGACTCAGGCCTCTACCTAGAACTCAGTGAAACTTCTAGAAATGATAAATGACATGCAAACAAAGTTTATGAACCAAAAATTGAACCAGGACTTGCTCTGACCTCTCCCAACCGGGATTGACATTCTGGTAAACATTGGTGAACATGCAACCTACAAGTCATGAATTCAAATCTGAACATAATGATCTAAAAACTTATATGAGGATAAATAAGAAGGAACAATGCCTTCTCATAATAGTTGTTTGTTGTAGCAACTACAACATCCCTCCAATTTTTTTCCTTCACTTCCTTTTGGAGACTCCCTCCTGAAATCATCGCAGCTATCTTGCACTGATCAGGTACTTGTGTTTATTTGATTTTATCTTTCATTTAACAACTTTTGTTCAACTCACTTGTCTAGTTGGTCAACCACAAGCACACCCAGCGCTTGGTTCACATCCGGTCAACCAGTTGTTGGGAAAAACTGTGCCATCCTGAAGGGCAGCTTGTCTTCCCCTCAGGAATTGCATAGAGTAGCCTAGCAGTTGCCCTGCACTTATAAATTGTGCAGAGCAGGTCAGCTAGCCTTGCTCTGGAAATTGCATACAGTAGGATAGCTGACATTGCTCTCCAAAAATGCTCAGTTTCAGCTAGTTGCACTGCTCTCGAAAATTGCACAGAGAAGCCCAGGCAAGTTTCACTGTTCTTCGGAAATGCGCAAAACTGGCCATCTACACTTCTCTCAAAAAATGTGCAGAGCAACCCAGCCTCATTGCTCTGGAAAATTGCACAAAGCTAGCCAGCCAGCCAGGGTCACTCAGCCAACAAACAACGCAAAAGCTTTCCCTCAATGGTTGTCTGTAACGTGTGCCGGTAGTGTGCCCGGTTCCCTCGAGAACTGCACAATCCTTCCTTGCATGCTGGGTAACTTTTCCCAAAAAAGCAAAAAGCAAAAAAGATAAAACACATCCCTAGATTTTAGGGATCTATTTTTAGCAGCGAGAGTTACATGCAAAGTCAATTTTAGAAACTCCCCGCAAATGTCGCTTTTTCCTAGATTTGTGGCATGTGCGTCATAAACCCTAATTTCAAAATCTATTTAAACAATGCCTCAGAGCTCATTCTTCACGTTCGATCTTGGAGCTCTAGCATTCTCGAGGCATCTAGGAACCTTTGGCACAGTCGACATAGCTTTTCCAGGTAAGTTTTGCTTTTCGACTTGTATGAGTGTTGTTTCCTTGGTTTTATTGAATGGCCGTTGGTGTTTCAATGTGTTTTAGCTTGTAGAAGTGTTGTTTCAAGTTTTTCATTTCCTTTCCTTAGTGTTACACGCATAACACTATTTCTGCACTCATAGTCATCATTGTGGCGACTTGCTTCATGAGGTTCTTGGTTTTGTTGTGTGACTAATTTATGCACTTGACTAAATTGCATGCATGTCTAATCATTCAGATCTGCACCATATTTGCACACACACTTAGTCCTTCGTGTTTTCAGGTTGCCATTGAGCATATCTGGGCATATATGGGTTGTCTTGGCCCATATCTTATCTCTCCTAGCATGCTATGCGCATTCCTGGCAGTCAAGGCTCTGCCTTGCCTCCAGGAATTATGTAAAAGATGCTCACAATGGCCCCTAGCTTTGCTCTACGTAATCGTGGGAGGCAATGCCTAGTCTTGCCCACTGGAATTGCATAATGCACAGTTCCAACCAACAACCCAGCCTGACTATTCTGCCCATTGTGCAGTTTCAGTCAGCAGTCAGCCTCACTAGATTGCATAGTTCCACCCAACATTTAGCCTCACTAGCAGCTGAGACTACATAATCTGCAATTCTTGCTGATAGTCTCCTAGCTTCCCGAAGTTAATGTTATGCAATCTTGCCCAACAATCACTAGTTTGTTGCCTGAATGTTTCTCGAGTTTCTTGATGTTTTTAGATGACATTGTCTTGCTGTGAGTGTCTTCTCTGTCTCCAAGTAACATATGTTTTTGAGCATCTTCTCAGTAGTACAGGTATCATGGCTTCCAAGAGATTTTGATCAAAAGACACAGTTGAAAGCGGTATGGGGGATGTGGTTAAACAGGGGCTTATGAGCTTGCTTTGTGTACACAGACACACACCTGTTCATTGAGAAGGACATCAAGATCACATGGAAAGACATCAATACTATTTTCTCAGACAGCTTTGAGGAGAATCTGGAGGACGGTCAGGTCTATGTTAGTATTCATAAGTCAGGATTGTACAAGGTTGCATGCAGGTTTCCCATGTTCCTATGCACAGATGTGATCCACGGGATTGTCTCACACACTGATACTAAGACGATGATACTGAGCAGTGTCAGTGGAGCAAAGCTTACTTCCTTTAGGATGAAATATTATCAATAGATGTATCATTTATCACTGCCGGTGAGTAGGATGGATGCATCGTTCTACACTCCCAATAGCAGCACGAATATAAGAGACATCTTGAAGTGTTGGGTAAGGGAGCCAACAAAGTTCAGGAGGGAACCCAACCAGATATACAGGACGAAGACATTCAAGAAGGCATACCAATTCTTCGTCATCTTCACATGTCGTTTGTATGGCCAAGGGAGATAACAAAGACCTTCTTGAAAAGTTGGGTTGCCATGTTGGATCAGTTGGCAAGTGAAGGAAAACCATTCAACTGGTCCAACATGTTGGCTCTCCAGTTGAAAGTGCATCTATCCAATGCCCAGATTCCACCCAAGGATCATCAAGCAAGATTCTTCATGTTTCCCTACCTGCTCGATGCAATCTATGCCCGTCAACATTTTCCTTGCATGGGTTGGGCATGGACACCTTTAGAGAATGTCGTGAACATATATTGCAAGTTGCTTTCAGACTGCAACTACCGAGGAGTCATGGCTAGAATATCTGACCATTTCATCACCCCTCTGTACACAATGATCTTTGAACAAGATCTGCCTTGCATGTCCCAAGCGGTAATGGAGGCGTTGTTGAACATTGCAGATTGGTACGCCTCACCCGATGACACCTTCATCAGGATGTACAATGCGGAGAAAGCTCTACATGCATTGTCAAGGTTTGCCACGGACAAGTTGGTCATACAGGAGGTTTCATACCACATCTTGACTGGTTTATCAATTGGATTGCACAAGAAGAAGAATGCACCATGGCCTACGCTTCTTATGTGAATTCGGTTGTACGCGATCTGGATTTTGAAAGAAGCAGATGTCGAGGTCCAATACTTCAAGAAGTTTAAGTTTGGCACCAAGAGTTTCAATCCGTACGACCCACATGGATTTTGTAGGGACCATTGTGCGAGAGTGTATTATTCTTGGATCCACGGGGCATGTCATTGGCCAGAGGAAGACCCATGGAGATATTGTTATAACTCCTCTAGGCTCAATGAACTGGTCAACATGGTAGTTGAGTGGCTAGCAGCACCACAAGGAGCAGCAACAACAATAGCAGCAAGCATCAAACCTGTGCAAGACAAAAGCAAGAGGAAGATTGTCGAAAGCACCGAGACGAAGCAAAGCTACAAGTTAAAGGAAGACCCATTTGTGGAGAAAGTGGCTTTGGAGATAGATGCAAAGAGGCGACAACGCGATATGAGGATAACACAAAGAAAGAGGGAGAAGAAAAGACTAGAAGAAGCAGAAAGGAAGTTGCGGGAAGTACAATAGAAGATCAAAGAAGAACAAGAGCTACGTAGAAGAGAGAAGGAAGTTCAGCATGAACATCAACAACAAGAATAAAGGGAAGTGCACATAGGCGATGCAAACAACGCCGATATAGGTTGAAGACTCTGAACCGGGAGTAGACGAGGAACAAGGTGAGTAACCACATGAATAGGAACTTGCTCCAAAAGATGAACTAATAGTAGAACAGATGGACATGGAGATGGAGCAACCGAAACAAGATCAGGAGACTGACCTCATGCCAAAAGCAACCAAGGTCACTCCACAGGCTTCACCAGCTCCAACAACATAGCAAGTCCCAAGTGAGGAAGGGAATACCATTCTCTTTTAGGACAATTGGGGAGAAGATGTGCACAACATAACCTTTGATGAGTCGCAACACAAAATTGTACAAGCACGTAGAGTGTACACCCTGAATGAACACGCATCACATGTGCACTTTGAAGAATGAATAATTATGTCATATGTACGAAGACATCCAGCTGCCTTGGCCGATGCTACAAAGGCTTATGTCAAAGCCATGAGCTCGAGTGTTAAGTTCTTGATAGCAGAAAACGAGCGCATGGCTAAGGAGTTGCAAGTAGCCAGGTAGAGAGAGGAACAATCAACAAGATTCATCCGAGCAGAGATGAAGAAATCCATACTTGCTGAAGTATTGGCTCTCGAGATAGTCACACAGATACTGTATGAGAGATTTGTCACCATTCACAAGGTAGTTGTCCATCTACATGGTCATCAACATCGCTACACCAAGATAGCGCAAGCACTCATAGTTATACATGTCGTAGTTGATCATGTACAGACATGGATAATGAGGTAGAAGGGAGCCCCGCTTCACTTGAACAAGATGATGAAGCTGCATGTAGAGTTGGACAAAGCACACATCCAGAGTCAGATCCAGAACTATGAGGAACTCTTGCCACTCTTCACTAGTGTTGAGGCTTCATATGCATGGTTGTATGGGAGTGTGGATGTCGTGGTGAGAAAGCATGGCACCATGTCGATTGATACACTCACCGAGGCCAAAGAGAAGAACCAAGTCAGACTGGAGCTTGATGCATACTTTGATCAATTGATGCTCACGACCACCAACGTAGATTTACAAGTTAGCACAAATAATGTATAGATGTAGATGTACATACTGCATCTAGGAACCTTCGATGCAGTCAGCGTAGCTTTTCCTGGTAAGTTTTACTTTTCATTCCTTTTATTGCTTTTTAGTTTTTGGCTTGTATGAGTGATATTTCCTTGGTTTTATTGAATGACCGTTGGTGTTTCAATGTGTTTTAGCTTGTAGAAGTGTTGTTTCAAGCTTTTCATCACCTTTCCTTAGTGTCACATGCATAACATTGTTCCTACACTCATAGTCATCGTTGCGATGACTCGCTTCATGAGGTTCTTGGATTTGTCGGCTGACTAATTTTTGCACTTGCTTGAATTTCATGCATGTCTATTCACTCAGATCTGCACCAACTTTGTACACACACTCAGTCCTTCGCATTTCTAGGTTTCCATTGAGAAGATCTGGGCATATCTGGGCTGTCTTGGCCCAGATCTTGTCTCTCCCACCATGCCCTGTGCATTCCTAGCAGTCAAGGCTTTGCTTTTCCTCCAGGAATTGTGTGGAGGATACCCATAATGGCCCCCAACTGTGCTCTACACAATTGTGGGAGGCAGTGCCTTGTTCTGCCCACTAGAACTGCACAATGTGCAATTCCAACCAACAACCCAACCTCACTGTTCTACGCGTTGCGCAATTTCAGTTAGCAGTCAGCCTCACTAGATTGCGTAGTTCCATTCAACATTCAGCCTCACTAGGATTTGAGACTACACAATGTGCATTTCCAGCTGATAGTCTCCTAGCTTCCCGGAGTCAATGTTATGCAATCTTGCCGAGCAGTCACCAGTTTGTTGCCTAATGTTTCTCGAGCTACTTGATGTTTTTAACTGACATTGTCTCGCCGTGAGTGTCTTCGTTGTCTCTAGGTAGCACAGGATTTTGAGCATCTTCTCAGCAGTACATGTATCATGGCCTCCAAGAGAGTTGGATCAAAAGACACAGTTGAACAGGGGTCTATGAGCTTGCCCGTGTACACAGACACACACTTGTTCATTGAGAAGGACATCAAGATCACATGGAAAGACATCAATACTATTCTCTCAGGCAACTTTGAGGAGAATCTAGAGGACCGGTAGGTCTATGTCAGTATTCATAAGTCAGGATTGTACAAGGTTGCATGCAAGTTTCTCGTGTTCCCATGCGCAAGTGTGATCCACGAATTGTCTCACACATTGATCTTGAGATGATGATACTAAGCAGTGTCAGTGGAGCAAAGCTTGCTTCCTTTAGGATAAAAGATTATCAACAAATGTATCATTTGTCATTGTTGGTGAGTAGGATGGATGCACCGTTCTACACTCCCAACAACAACACAAATACAAGAGACATCTTGAAGCATTGGGTAAGGGAGCCAACAAAGTTCAGGATGACATCTAACCAGATATACAGGAGGAAGACACTCAGGAAGGCATACCAATTCTTTGTCATCTTCGCATGGCATTTGTATGGCTAAGGGAGTATGGAGACCTTCTCGCAAATTTGGGTTGCTATGTTGGATCAACTGGCTAGTGAAGGAAAATTATTCAACTGGTCCGAAATGTTGCCTCTCTAGTTGAAAGTGCATGTATTTAATGGCCGGAGTCTGCCCAAGGATCAACAAGCAAGATTCTTCATGTTTGCCTACCTGCTTGATGCAATCTGTGCCTGTCAACAGTTTCCTGGCATGGGTTGGGCATGGACACCTTCAGAGAATGTTGTGAACGTATATTGCAAGTTGCCCTCAGACTGCATCTATCGAGGAGTCATGGCTAGAATATCTGACCATTTCATCGCCCCTATGTACACGATGATCTTTGAACAAGATCTGCCCTACATGTACCAAGCAATAATGGAGGTGTTATTGAACATTATAGTTTGGCACACCTCACCTGATGGCACCTTCATCAGGATGTACAATGTGGAGAAACTCTGCATGTGTTGTCAAGGGTTACCATGGACAAGTTGGTCATGAAGGAGATTGCATACCACATGTTGACAGGGTTATCAGCTGGATTGCAGAGGAATAAGAAGGCACCATGGCCTATGCTTCCTACACGAATTGGGTTCTACACGACCAGGAGTTTAAAAGAAGCAGATGTCAAGGTCCAAGACATCAAGAAATTTAAGTTCGACACCAAGAGTTTCAATCTGTACGACCCACATGGATTTTGCAGGGACCACTATGTGAGAGTGTACTATTCTTGGACCCACAGGGCGTGTCATTGGCTAGAGGAAGACCCATGGAGATATTGTTATAACTCCTCCAGGCTCAATGAACCATTCAGCATGGCAGTTGAGTGGCTAGCAGCACTAAATGTAGCAGCACCACAGGGAGCAACAAGAACAACAACAACAAGCAATAAACCTATGCAAGACAAAGGAAAGAGGAAGATTGTCAAAAGCACAGAGACAGGGCAAAGCTACAAGTTTAAGGAAGACCCATTTTTGGAGAAAGTAGCTTTGTAGATAGATGCAAAGAGGCGACAATGTGATAGGAGGATAGCGCAAATAAAGAGGGAGAAGCAATGACTGGAAGAAGAAGAAAGGAAGTTGCGGTAAGTACAACAGAAGTTCAAAGAAGAACAAGAGCTACGCAGAAGAGATAAGGAAGCACATCATGAACAATAACAACAACAGGAGCAGGAGGAAGTGTAAGGCACACAAACAACGCAAATTGCATCGATACAGGTTGAAGACTCTGAATCAGGAGAAAATGAGGAACAAGGTGAGTAGCCGTAGGAACAAGAACTTTCTCTGCAAGATGAATTGATAGTAGAACAGATAGACATGGAGATGGAGCAGTCAGAACATGATCAGGAGACTGACCTCATGCCAAAAGCAACCAAGGTCACTCCACAAGCTTCACCAGCTCCAACAGTAGAGCAAGTCCCAAGTGAGTAAGGGGATACCATTCTCCTTTAGGACAATCCAGGAGAATATGTGCATAACATAGCCCTTGATGAGTCGTAGCACAAAGTTGTACAAGCACGTAGAGAGGACACCCTAGATTAACAAGCATCACCTGTGCACTTTAAAGAATGGATGGTTGTGTCAGATGTACGAAGACATCCAGTTGCCTTGGCCGATGCTAAAAAGGCTTATATCGAAGCCATGAGCTCAAGTGTTAAGTTCTTGATAGCAGAAAATGAGTGCATGGCTAAGGAGTTGCAAGTAGCTACGTAGAGAGAGGAACAATCAACAGGATCCGTCAGAGCAGATATAAATAAATCCATACTATTTGAAGTATCAGCTCTCGAGACAGTCACACGATATTGTATGGCAGGTTCATCACCATACACAAGGCACTTGTCCATCTACATGGTCATCAGCAGCGCTGCACCAAGATAACGCAAACACTCACAGTTATACATGCCGCAGTTGATCATGTGCAGACATGGACAATGAGGTACAAGGGAGCCCCGCTTCACTTGCACAAGATGATGAAGCCGCAGGTAGATTTGGACAAAGCACACATCCAGAGTTAGATCTGGAACTATGAGGAATTCCCACTGCTCTTCACTAGTGTTGAGGCTTCGTATGCACGGTTGTACAGGAGTTTGGATGTCGTGGTGAGAAATTATGGCACCCCGTCAATTGATACGCTCACTGAGGCCATAGAGGAGAACCAAGTTAGACTGGAGCTCGATGCATAGTTTGATTAGTTGATGCTCACGACCACCAATGCAGATTTGCAAGTCAGCGCAGATAACATGCAGATGTACATTGTCGGTTCGGCCTTGCTCAGGACTAAGCTGCACATGTTACAGGACGAGTTGGACAGAGGTTCCAAATTAGTATAACCAGAAGAAATGGAGGCAAGAGTTCGTTTCCTGAAAGACATCATCAAAGAGCAAGTGGACACCATTGTGCACTACCAGGCATGGCATAAGTTCGTCATCGAGGATCATAGAGAGGATATTATTGAGCTGGTCTTTCCACAAACGTCTAAGTCTTAGTGTTGTCTTGTTTGGTTGACTCAAGGCATTTTTTGTCCCACATGGTTATATGTGGAAAAATGTATCATTTTTGTAAACATGATGTAATTTAGTGAAATTCCAAGTGTCATTAGTGGAATGCAAACAGTCATATGTAATGTAAAGAGTTATGTATTGAAGTTGAAGAGTCATGAGGGTATTCCAAGAGTCACAAAAGGGAATGTCAAGGGTCACCTTACCCTTTGTTATAAATAGAACCTCATCTCTTGGAACAGGGTTTTGGGAGCCAAGCTTTTGCTAGGCATTGCTTAGAGAGGGCTTGGAGAGTATTGTGATGAGCCTTGGATTCTCCACAGTGCAGAGCGAGTACGTCTCTTTGGAGGAGCAGGCATTGTTGACTGTAACGTTCCACTATTGGGGCTAGTGGCTATCATGGTTGTATTTATGGATGGAACTTTCACTTTACATAATATGATAGAGCCAACACGTTTCATGCATATGTTCTTATTGTAGTTTGATTATTCTGGTTACTTTAGCAATGTATGTAGTTTTAACTTATGCATTTGTGTATGGGCTATTTTGTATGTGATTGTAAGAATCCTATTGAAGTGTGTTGTTGGTTTAAATTATCACTTTGGATTGTCGATTATTCTTCTTTCCAGTTTGTGATGTCATTAAGCTCGTGTGTTCCTTTCAGGCTGCGTGCTATTACAGGCTTCTAAGTGTTACACAACATTTTGTCACTGTCCCTGTACTCCCCGTCCACTATCCTAGAGGACCTCTACAGTGAACCCTACATGCCTCCCATCATGAAGAAACTCCCCACTATGGTCTCTGATCTGTGGTGCAGGTAAATTATCAGTGTGACACAAACAATTCCTCTAGCCCGAGAGAGTGGATCTAGCCACAAACAAACAATCCACGGAAAATCTCCTTAACCATTTTTTGATTTTTTCAGGATATTTTAGCAAAAAAAAATTTCCCTCAGTTGGCGTGATTTTCGGGCACAGAATCACACTGATAAGCGGTTATTAAGTTTGTCAAACGCATCGTCGGTGCTACTGTTTTTAAAATAGTCGCACCGACATCAGGAACATAAAATTTCCAAGTTTTTGCCTAATTTGTCCAATTGAATCCAAAATTTTCTAGCCAAGGATGTTTATTGACTTGATTATATGGTTTTTGTAGGGAAAAAATTGTGAACAATGGTGGATTGGAAGGAACGTGAGCATGAGGACATTGACACACAAGCAATGGCAGACCCAAATTGCTTGAATTCTCTGAGGAACTGTGGGCTCCTCAAATTCTTCCTCACACCAAGTCTACGGGCTCAACCCGAATTGCTACGGTATCTGATCAGTCTCTGGGATGTCAATCGGGAAGTTTTCATGATCTGGGACCAAGAACTGGAGTTGGAAACTTTCGACATTTATTTCATCATAGGACTGTCTCGAAGAGGGGAACCAGTCAATCTGTATGGGTCAAGGCCTATTGGGGCAAGTGTGACCATGTTACTTGTAGAACACTGCTTGAAAGGACTCAAATAAAATAGTGCAAAGATAAAGATCATAATTGTTGGGGATCTTGTGCTGAGAGTGCTGTTGTTGACCATAAATAGAGTGGCTGGTGCTCAAGCACAACATGAAACCAACAAGTTGAATTTTCAGTATGCTATTGATTGTACAACGCCAACTATCTTCAACTGGTCGGAAGCCATGAACGTAAACATGAAGCGCCAGCTATTAAAATCCAAGGTGGGAAACCTGAAGCAACTACACTTACTCCTGGTTCTTTGTATCGTCTGAAATCATTTTCATCCCTTTGTCTCGTGTCGATGATGTGGGATACATCATGGCCCTCCTTCGACATGGTCGCTTCATGTTGACTTCAACTCATTATCCAGGAAGCTGGCTGAGAGACTCCCTTCCAATACCTTAGAGCTTGTATGCCCTAATGGCGAGTTCTTCTCACTCGACGACAAGTTCACATCATTGGCTTTCGATCGGGTGATTTCATGGGTGTTCGACATCGAATCCTTTATTCACATTCCGTGAATTGTGCTGCTAGTACCTTGAGATCCATTGTCAGTATTGGTGGTTTCTATCGCGCTTGTTAATGATTCACATCATTGACCGGTAATCAAGTGACTTTCTAGCATGTTCGACTTCAACACATTCATTCACATGTTAGGATTTGTACTTTGATCATGTCGTTTGGAGCGCAAGACCCTGGGCTCAGATTACACCAGTCTAGGTTGCAAGGCGATGTGACATGACCATGTTAATACACATGTATCTTTCAGATGGATGGCTGCGACCATAACATGAGTTGTTATATGTGATCCTTCTCATTATTGGATGGTTGCGACCATACCTTGGTTTTGTTATGATCCTTTCTATTGGATGGTTGTGCCCATGCCTTGGATCCATTTTCATGATCATTCTCTGGATGGTTGTGTCCATACCATGATTCATGTATCATTTGTCATAGTTTTCAGTGATGTATATGTATCTATGCTTGCTTTGCAGGTTTTCCGACATTGTAGCTCTCTAGTGTATGTTTGAGGGAGAATAGTGTGTTTGGTATGGTTTGAGACTAAAGGGAAGAGGCCTGAAAACTTCCATTGTTGGGGCTATCCATGAGATGCTAGCAGAAGTGTGGGAATCCAGATACGTCGGAGGAGACCAACGACGTCAAGGCATTGGTTGTAATCTCTTTCTGAATTTATATAAATACAACTATTAATTGATTTCCTACATGAAGTGTCATCTTACATCTTTATGGATTAATGTTACTTGACCTTTTAAGTAGGCTGAATACAATATTGTATCCTATCACGTTTGTTGTTGTTGTTTGTTTGCTTGTTTCAGGTATTCGAAGGAAGGAAATGAAAGATAGTTGGAGTAAGGAAGCAGGATCATCACCAAGCAGAATAGCATTCTAAGAGGTAGGCCCTCTTATTTGATTCTAGCTTAAGGATATTTTCCATAGATTGTTTGTTTGTGGCTAGACCCGCTCTCTTGGGCTAGAGGAATTGTTTGTCCGCACTAAGAATTTACTTGCACCACACTAAGGGATACACTCTTTTTCCCCTTATGTGTGTTGGAACCTCGCCATGCATCTCTCTTGACTCATTACAAGGTCACACACTTGTTGTTGAAAGAGATATCCCTCTTACCTCTGCGTGCTATCGTAGTCAAGGCACTATTGTATTACCCACTGCCGGAACTCCTACTCCAAACGGTCTCAGGTCTAGTTGGGACTTCTTACCAGGGAGATCCCTCGACATTTTGGTGGGTCCAACACCATCAACATTTCTAGCACTAGAAGGATGGTTAGATGACAAGCTGAGTTCTCAAAGTCTATTTTGAAACTTTGCACATCTATCATGTCTTATGTTACACTTCGTCCTCTGAGATGTATGTCTTATAGAAATAACTTTGAAATTTCAAAGGAGTTTTGGAATATCTTGTCACAAAACACATATGAAGATGGAGGCAGAACAACTTGGTAGAGGCATAGTCTTGCCATTGCCAATCTATGTGACAGCCTCAAAACCCATGAGGATTATGTGATCTACACGTTGTTTGCATTCATGCTTCCCATTGCAATGGCTTGTCACAATGCCCGAAAAATCTATTAACTCATTTGGTCACTTTGTTAGAGAGTTAGTCGATGCTTTCCTTAAGTTTGACCATCAAGCACTTAATAAAAAAATTCTTGAGTTATGGAAAGCTCCTGATGACTCCCTTGTGCAATTCTGGGATCTCTTTCATAATCTCGCATTTCAATTCCAAGAGGATGAAATTGATTGGAAGTTTCTTCATGAAATATTTCAATACCTTCTTCACATATTTGAAAATCCACAAGTGTCAGAATCATTCAAACCCTTCCCAGCATACCTCGGTGTTAGAACTGCTAAATCCAAAGTGAACACGGTTGCTGTCATGAGTGATTGTCCATCCTTGTCTCATCAAACAAATTTAGCCCTACAGTGTGAGGCGGGAGAAATTTTGCATCTATCTGTTGAACCGTCGCATCCTCCCACCCCACCTACTCTTAATTTTTGTGCAGGTTTGGCTAACAAGACTATTGGTTGTCACGAGGACTAGTTTCCTCAACCTCCATCCCACGTTCTATTTATCCTCCGGATTGTATTGTATTGTGTTCTCCTGTTCCAGACTCCACACTTGCTGTTCACGAGGATCAAGTTGTCGACAGAGTTGGTGTTGAGCAGCCAACCTACGCTATCATTTATGATGAGTATGTGTGGGAATCTGAAGAAGAGCCCACGATGAAGGATGAACTCCTTCTGTCCGCACCTCATTCGCTTTTCCTTGACATCTTTGGTGATTCTACCATTGTTAGTTTTCCATGTGAGAAATCATTCCTGGATGCATCTATTTCCGATCATTCTCAGGATACACTAGATGTCACTCTGTCATTGCATAGTGGAGAGGACACATCTATCTTTGAAAATCCACTTAATATTCATCTGTCATTTATGGAAACGTAGAGGGTGAACATTCTTGCTTCTCATCAACCCCTCTGTATGATTCATTAGATCATGAGGATGTCGATGAACATATCAAATTTTTTGATCGTGGTTGTCGTGATCTATTTTTCCCTTCATTCAGTCACCATGTTGATTCATTTGTTTTCGATCTTTCTAAACCACCCATCTTCGATGATCTACCTATTGATGAAGTGGAAACCCCACAAGTTGTCGAGGAATTTCAACCCAGACTGATGGTTATGTCAGGCCCTCGTTGTCTTAAGGTTGGTTCTGCTTCAAATAAAAAATATGTTGAAACACCCAAGACTCCTCATCACTCTCATGTTTACATAGAAGATCAATCTAGTTCACAGATTTCACAGCCTCCACCTGAATCACATGATCCTATCACACATGCATTAGAGGAATCATACACAACGAGGACTTTGGTTAAGTGTACGCTTTCTTTCTTTCTCATGTTTTCTCATTTATCACGGTCAAAAGAGTGCACGTGCTTCTCGTCTGCACGCAGTGCAATTCATAACCATGATACATTCGCAAAATTCTTATCTTGTGCTTTTATTCTTTTCTTTTTTTGTGGATATTTTTAAACTCGGAGCATGTTGGTCTTCACTATTATATCTTTCTTGTTTCTAGTTTACATGTTTATCTTTCTCGTAAACCATGCCTTCACCAACATGGGTCAACCACTGTGTTGATGACTTCTTTGGAAATATCACTTTATGTGAAGAGGCCTATGCACTACTTAGTTTAAGAGTAGGAGTAGTGTTTGTTTCCTTGTTTTGCTTTCATTTAGTTTTGTCCTTTTCTTTTTGTTTGTTTGTTTGGTTTTCACCCATAGGTTTCGTTCACATGAAACCACGTGTGGCTCCCGAGACAAGCAAGGTAAAGTACAATAGGACTTGTACAACTGTCAACACTTGGTTATCTATTGTCCTCTCTCTTTATGATGAGCTTGTTGTCTTCAGTCGATGATACCCTGATGGAAAATACATTCTGTTCAGAGTGAGTCTTGGTGAAAACACAATGCTTGCACTTTAAATAGTACCACCTACTCTAATCGGCTCTTTTGGGTTAACCCTTTTCAGCTTAGTCAAGTAGAGTAAGGTGAGGGGGAAAACCTTAACAAGTATTGTCAGAGGAGTATATAAAATACTTCTCTAAAGGGACAACCTCTTCTGCTCTCAATAAGTTGGGATCCCTCTTTCACTTCTGAAATAAATAAGTGCCTATGCACAGTTCTTTGAAAAAATAAATAAGGCAAAAGAAGAGAAAGGCTTCCAATGCAAGGAGGTGATGCAAGTAACTCTGCTGGGGTACTGACTAGGCTCGCTGGAAGTGGAACGATGCTTATGTCCCTGCGTAACTCCACTAGGGTATTGTTTGAACCTACTGGTAGTGGAGCAACACCAGAGATGAAACTAAAAGTCTGACATCTTTATTACTTGTGCACCAATATACCCCTCATCCCTAATCGAAACAACCAACTTGACTTGGCTTGGAATGTGTGTTGAACGATGAAGAGGATGGCGGGGATTATATCTTTAACTCAAGCTTAGTTTTGAAGCCATGATGATCGAAGAATCGAACAATAATTCCGAAGGAGTTAGACTCACTTTTCATGAACAAGGTCCATACAGAGAGCTGGAGTTCTACCAGTGTGTCGCCAATGTTGTAGCAACTACAACATCCCTCCAAAAATTTGCCTTTGCTTCATTTTGGAGCCTCCTTCATTGAAATCATCACAATTATCCTGCACTGATCAGGTACTTTTGTTTATTTGATTTTATCTATCATTTAACAAATTGTGTTCAACTCACTTGTCCCGTTGGTCAACCACAAGCACACCTAACACTTGGTTCACATCCGGTCAACTGACTGTTGGGAAAAATTGTGCCATCCTGAAGGGTAGCTTGTCTTCCCATCAAGAATTGCATAGAGTATCCCAGCAGCTTCCCTGCACTCAAAAATTGCGTAGAGTAGACCAACCATCCTTGCTCTAGAAATTGCGCAGAGTAGGCCAGCCGACACTGCTCTCCAGAAATGCGTAGGTCCATCCAGTTGCACTACTCTCCAAAAATGCGCAGTTCCATCCAGCTGCGCTACTCTCCAAAAATGTGCAGAGAATCCCAGGCCAGTTGCACTGTTCTCCGGAGATGCGTAAAACTGGCAAGTTGCACTACTCTCCAGAAATGCGCAAAGAAGCCCAGCATCACTGATCTAGAAAATTGCACAGAGGTGGCCAGCCAGCTAGGGCCACTCAACCCAGAAACAACGCAAAAGTTTTCCCTCAGTGGTTGCCATCGCATGTGCCGGTAGGTTGCCTAGTTCCCTTCAGAACTCTGTAATCCTTCCTTGCATGTCGGGCAACTTTTCTCGAAAAAGCAAAAAGAAAAGAGAAAAAGCATCCCTAGATTTTAGGGATCTATTTTTAACAGCGAGAGTTACATGCAAAGTCGATTTTAGAAACTCCCCGCCAAGTGTTGCTTTTTCCTAGATTTATGGCATGCACGCCAGAAACCCTAATTTTGCCAAATCTATTTAAATTATGCCTTAGAGCTTATTCTTCACATTCGATCTTGGAGCTTTGGTGTTCTAGAGGCATCTAGGAATCTTCGACACATTCGACACAACTTTTTTCTGTAAGTTTTGCTTTTCATGTCTTTCACTACTTTTTCTGTCGCTTTTTAGTTTTTGGCTTATATAAGTGTTGTTTCCTTGGTTTTATTGAATGAATGCGGGCCTTTCAATGTGTTTTAGCTTGTAGAAGTGTTGTTTCAAGTTTTTCATTACCTTTCCTTAGTGTCACATGCATAACACTATTTTCGAACTCACAGTTGTCGTTGTGTTGACTTGCTTCATGAGCTTCTTGGTTTTGTCATCTCACTGATTTCTACACTTGCCTAAATTGCATGCATGTCTATTCACTCATATCTACACCATATTTGCACACACACTTAGTCCTTCACATTTTCAGGTTGCCATTGGGTAGATCCGAGCTGTCTTGGCCTAGATCTTGTCTCTCCCAGCATGCTCTACGCATTCCTGGTAGTCAAGGCTCTACCTTGTCTCCAGGAATTTCTCAGAGGTTGTACACAATGGCCCCCATTTGTGCTTTTCACAATCCTGGGAGGCAGTGTCCAATCCTGCCCACTGGAACTGTGCAATGCGTAGTTCTAGCCATCAACCCAGCCTGACTGTTTTGCGCATTACACAGTTTCAATCAGCAGTCAATCTCACTAGTCTACACATTACACAGTTCCAGTCAGCAGTCAGCCTCACTAACAACTGAGACTACCTAGTGTGTAGTTCTAGCTGATAGACTCCCAACTTCCGAGAGTCAATGCTACGCAATCTTTCCCAGCAGTCACTAATTTGTTGCTTGAATGTTTCTTGATTTGCTTGATGTTTTTAGCTGACATTGTCTTGCTGTGAGTGTCTTCTCTGTCTTCAGATACCATATGTTTTTTAGTAGATTCTCAGTAGTACAAGTACCATGGCCTCTAAGAGAGGTAGATCAAAAGACACAGTTGAAATCAGTATGGGGGATGTGGTTGAACAAAGGTCTATGAGCTTGCCCGTGTCACAGACACACACTTGTTCATTGAGAATGACATCAAGATCACATGGAAATACATCAATACTATTTTCTCAAACAACTTTGAGAAAAATTTGGAGGACCCACATGTTTATGTCAATATTCATAAGTCAGGATTGTACAAGGTTGCATGCAGGTTTCCTGTGTTCCCATTCACAGATGTGATCCATTGGATTATCTCATACACTGATCCTGAGACGATGATACTCAGCAGTGTTAGTGGAGATAATCTTTCTTCCTTTAGGATGGAAGATTATAAACAGATGTATCATTTTCCAGTGCCCGTTAGCAAGATGGATGCACCATTCTACACTCCCAACAATAACACAAATATAAGAGACATCTTGAAGCGTTAGGTAAGGGAGCCAGAAAAGTTTAGGACGACACCCAATGAGATATACAGGATGAAGACACTCAAGAAGGCATACCAATTCTTCGTCATCTTCGCATGTCGTTTGTATGGCCAAAGGAGTATAGAGACCTTCCCGCAGAGTTGGGTTGTTATGTTGGATCAGTTGGAAAGTGAAGGAAAACCATTCAACTGGTTTGACATGTTGGCTCTCCAGTTGAAAGTGCATGTATCCAATGCCCGAAGTCTGCCCAAGGATCAACAAGCAAGATTCTTCATGTTTGCGTACCTGCTCGATGCAATCTGTGCTTGTTAACATTTTCCTGCCATGGGTTGGGCATGGACACCTTCAGAGAATGTTGTGAATGTATATTGCAAGTTTCTCTCAGACTGTAGCTACAGAGGAGTCATGGCTAGAATATTTGACCATTTCATTGCCCCTCTTTACATGATGTTCTTTGAACAAGATCTGCCCTACATGTCCCAAGCAACAATGGGGGCATTGCTGAACATTGCAGATTGGTATGCCTCACCTGATTGCACCTTCATCATGATGTACAACGTGGAGAAAGCTCCGCATGTGTTGGTGAGGTTTTCCACGGACAAGATGATCATGTAGGGGGTTGCATACCACATCTCGACAGGGTTATCAACTGGATTTCACAGGAAGAAGAAGGCACCATGGCCTACTTTTCCTATACAACTTGGGTTGTACGCGATCAGGAGTTTGAAAGAAGCAGATGTCGAGGACGAAGACTTTAAGAAGCTTAAGTTTGATACCAAGAGTTTCAATACGTACAACCCGCATGGATTTTGCAGGTACCACTATGCGAGAGTGTATTATTCTTGGATCCATGGGGCGTGTCATTGGCCAGAGGAAGAACCATGGAGATGTTGTTATAACACCTCTAGGATCAATGAACCGGTCATCATGGTAGTTGAGTGGCTAGCAACACTCAAGACAACAACACCACAGGGATAAATAACAACAACAACAAACATGTGCAAGACAAAGGCAAGAGGAAGATTACCGAAAGCATAGAGACGGAGCAAAGCTACAAGTTTAAGGAAGACCCACTTGTGAAGAAAGTAACTTTGGAGATAGATGCAAAGAAGCGACAGTGCGATAGGAAGATAGTGCAAAGAAATAGGGAGAAACAAAGTCTGGAAGAAGCAAAAAGGAAGTTGCAGGAAGTACAACAGAAGCTCAAAGAAGAATAAGAGCTGTGCAGAAGAGAGAAGGAAACACAACATTAATATGAACAATAATAGGAATAGGAGGAAGTGCAAGGCTCACAGATAATGCAAACTACACCTACACAGGTTGAAGACTCTGAACTAGCAGCATATGAGGAATAGGGTGAGAATCCGGAGGAACGGGATCTTGCTTCGCAAGATGAACTGATAGTAGAATAAATGGACATAGAGATGGAGCAGCCAGAATTGGGTCATGACACCGATCAAATGCCAAAAGAAACAGAGGTCACTCCATAGGCTTCACCAAATTCAATAGTAGAGCAAGTCCTGAGTGAGCATGGGGATACCATTCTCCTTGAGGATAATTCGAGAGCAGATCTGCACAACATAGCCTTTGATGAGTCACAACACAGAGTTGTACAAGCACCTAGAGTGCAAACCTCAGATGAACACGCATCACATGAGCACTTTGAAGAACGGGTGATTCTGTTAGATGTACGAATACATCCACCCACCTTGGCGGATGCTACAAAGGATTATGTCAAAGCCACAAGCTCGAGTGGTAAGTTGATAGTAGAAAATGAGTGCATGGCTAAGGATTTGCAAGCAACCAGGTAGAGAGAGGAACAATCAATAGGATTCGCCAGAGCAGAGATGAAGAAAGCCATACTTGCTGAAGTATCTGCTCTTAAGATAGTCATGCGGAGACTGTATGACAAGTTCGTCACCGTCCACAAGGCAATTTTCCTACATGGTCATCAACAGTGCTGCCCTAAGATAGCGCAAACACTCATATTTATACATGCTGTAGTTGATCATGTATAGACAAGTACAATGAGGAATAAGGGAGCCCCGCTTCACTTGCATAAGATGACGAAGACATAGGTAGAATTGGACAAAACACACATTTGGAGTCAGATCCAAAACTATGAGGAACTCTTGTCGCTCATCACCAGTGTTGAGGCTTCATATGCACGGTTGTATAGGGGTTTGGATGTCATGGTGAGAAAGTATGGCACCCTGTGGATTGGTATGATTGGAGCTCAACACACTTTGATCAGTTGATGCTCACGACCACTAGCGCAAATAACTTGTGGATGTACATCACCGGTCCAGCCTTTGTTAGGACTAAGCTACACATGTTACATGATGAGTTGGACAGAGGTTCCAAATCAGTATACCCAGAAGCATTGGAGGCAAGAGTTCATTTCCAGAAAGACATCATCAGAGAGTACGTGGACACCATTGTGCACTACCAAGCATGGGGTCAGTTTGTCACCAAGGATCATGAAGAGGAGATTCATGAGCTGGTATTTCCACAACTGTCTGAGTCTTAGTGTTGTCATGTTTGGCTGACTCAAGCCATTTTTTGTCCCACATGGGTATATGTGGAAAAATGTATCATTTTTGTGAACATGATGTAAAGTGAAATTCCAAGTGTCATTAGTGGAATAAAAACATTCATATGTAATGTAAAGAGTTATGTAATGAAGTTGAAGAGTCATGAGGGTAGTCCAGGAGTCATAAAGGGGAATGTCAAGGGTCACCCCACCTTTTGTTATAAATAGAACCTCATAACTCAGAGAACAGGCTTTTGGGAGCCAAGATTTTGTTAGGCATTGCTTAGAGAGGGCTCAGAGAGTATTGTGATGGGCCTTAGCTTCTCCACAGTGTAGAGTGAGTATGTCACTTTGGAGGAGCAGGCGGTGTTGAATGTAACGTTCCACAATTGGGGCAAGTGGCTATCATGGTTATATGTAAGGATGGAACTTTCACTTTATATAATATAATAGAGCTAGCACATTTCATTCATATGTTGTTATTGTAGTTTGACTATTCTGGTTACTTTAACAATGTATGTAGTTTTAACTTACGCATTTGTGTATGGACTATTCCATATGTGATTGTATGAATCTTATTAAGCATGTTGTTGGTTTAACTCATCACCTTGGATTGTCGATTATTCGACTTTCCAGTTTGTGATGTCATTAAGCCCGTGTATTCATTTCAGTTTGCGTACTATTACATGTTTCTAATGGATACACTCCTTTTCCCCTTTTGTGTGTTGGAACCTCCCCATGCATCTCTCTTGACTAACTGCAACACCGTCAACACTGTCATTAGTGGACATGATGTAAAGTGAAATTCCAAGTGTCATTAGTGGAATAAAAACATTCATATGTAATGTAAAGTGTTATGTAATGAAGTTGAAGAGTCATGAGGGTAGTCTAGGAGTCATAAAGGGGAATGTCAAGGGTCACCCCACTGTTTGTTATAAATAGAACCTCATAACTCAGAGAACAGGCTTTTGGGAGCCAAGATTTTGTTAGGCATTGCTTAGAGAGGGCTCGGAGAGTATTGTGACAAGCCTTAGCTTCTCCACAGTGTAGAGTGAGTATGTCTCTTTGGAGGAGCAGGCGGTGTTGAATGTAACGTTCCACTATTGGGGCAAGTGGCTATCATGGTTATATGTATGGATGGAACTTTCACTTTATATAATATAATAGAGCTAGCACATTTCATGCATATGTTGTTATTGTAGTTCGACTATTCTGGTTACTTTAACAATGTATGTAGTTTTAACTTACACATTTGTGTATGGACTATTCCGTATGTGATTGTATGAATCTTATTGAAGCATGTTGTTGGTTTAACTCATCACCTTGGATTGTCGATTATTCGTCTTTCCAGTTTGTGATGTCATTAAGCCCGTGTATTCATTTCAGTTTGCGTACTATTACATGTTTCTAATGGATACACTCCTTTTCCCCTTTTGTGTGTTGGAACCTCCCCGTGCATCTCTCTTGACTCACTGCAACACCGTCAACACTGTCATTAGTGGACATGATGTAAAGTGAAATTCCAAGTGTCATTAGTGGAATAAAAACATTCATATGTAATGTAAAGAGTTATGTAATGAAGTTGAAGAGCCATGAGGGTAGTCCAAGAGTCATAAAGGGGAATTTCAAGGGTCACCCCACCATTTGTTACAAATAGAACCTCATAACTCAGAGAACAGGCTTTTGGGAGCCAAGATTTTGTTAGGAATTGCTTAGAGAGGGCTCGGAGAGTATTGTGACGAGCCTTAGCTTCTCCACAGTGTAGAGTGAGTATGTCTCTTTGGAGGAGCAGGCGGTGTTGAATGTAACGTTCCACTATTGGGGCAAGTGGCTATCATGGTTATATGTATGGATGGAACTTTCACTTTATATAATATAATAGAGCTAGCACATTTCATGCATATGTTGTTATTGTAGTTCGACTATTCTGGTTACTTTAACAATGTATGTAGTTTTAACTTACGCATTTGTGTATGGACTATTCCGTATGTGATTGTATGAATCTTATTGAAGCATGTTGTTGGTTTAACTCATCACCTTGGATTGTCGATTATTCGGCTTTCCAGTTTGTGATGTCATTAAGCCCGTGTATTCATTTCAGTTTGCGTACTATTACATGTTTCTAATGGATACACTCCTTTTCCCCTTTTGTGTGTTGGAACCTCCCCATGCATCTCTCTTGACTCACTCCAACACCGTCAACACTGTCACAACACCAATTAGCCCTTGCATTCATTATCTAGACATTCATTAATAGAAATGTGTTAAAAATCATACTTAGATTTGTCAATTAACCATGCTTATAACTAGCATATAACCAGATAAATATATATATATACAAGTATTTATACTTGTATATATAACAAGTATATATACTTATATACGAGTATATATACTTATATACAAGTATATATATTTATATACAAGTATATATACTTATATACAAGTATATATAACAAGTATATATACTTATATTCATTTCAGCGTACTATTACATGTTTCTAATGGATACATTCCTTTTCCCCTTTTGTGTGTTGGAACCTCCCCATGCATCTCTCTTGACTCACTCCAACACCGTCAACACTGTCACAACACCAATTAGTCCTTGCATTCATTATCTAGACATTCATTAATAGAAATGTGTTAAAATCATACTTAGATTTGTCAATTAACCATGCTTATAACTAGCATATAACCAGATAATTCGGCTTTCCAGTTTGTGATGTCATTAAGCCCGTGTATTCATTTTAGTTTGCGTACTATTACATGTTTCTAATGGATACACTCCTTTTCCCCTTTTGTGTGTTGGAACCTCCCCATGCATCTCCCTTGACTCACTCCAACACCGTCAACACTGTCACAACACCAATTAGTCCTTGCATTCATTATCTAGACATTCATTAAAGAAATGTGTTAAAATCATACTTAGATTTGTCAATTAACCATGCTTATAACTAGCATATAACCAGATAAATATATATATATATATACAAGTATATATACTTGTATATATAACAAGTATATATACTTATATACAAGTATATATACTTATATACACGTATATATAACAAGTATATATACTTATATTCATTTCAGTTTGCGTACTATTACATGTTTCTAATGGATACACTCCTTTTCCCCTTTTGTGTGTTGGAACCTCCCCATGCATCTCTCTTGACTCCAACACCGTCAACACTGTCACAACACCAATTAGTCCTTGCATTCATTATCTAGACATTCATTAATAGAAATGTGTTAAAATCATACTTAGATTTGTCAATTAACCATGCTTATAACTAGCATATAACCAGATAAATAACAATGAGAGAACAACCATTAAAGCCACATAATAACAAGTATATATACTTATAAAAAACAAGAGAAGCTTAGCTCTTATTAACCATATGCAAAAGCCAATCAAGTTAGGGACTTCCACGTACCACCCGACCATAGATTGGGCTGAACCACAACTTTCTTTCATCTAATCACCCCCATTCCATATTCCAAACATGAATGTGGGATCTCATGGGGTAAAACCATCCATAAAAAACCAAGGGAATCCAAATGTTAAACCACCTCCACCCTTACCATACCATGATCTCACCTAAATAGGTCCCACGATCACAAAACCAAACTTAGCTTGGATGCGTCAGAATTCCTTCACCATCCCTTGAGGAAATTTCTTGTCTCCACCCACCTGTCAGGGGCTTCCTGAAGAAAACCATCTCCACCCACCTGTCAGGGGCTTCATGAAGAAAACCATCTCCACCCTCAACCCTTTGGATTTTCTTGATACCACCTCACCTAGATCCAAAACCTTCCGACAATCCATAGCTCAACCAATAAAGAATCCCATCACACCATGGCTATCTAGAAATATCATGGAAAAGCTAAAAATCACTGTCAAAACCCAACAAAATCCATGCCACCAACAACAACGAAACCAAATACACACATGCATATGCCATGCATGCCAAAACCAGCTAGGAAACCATGCATGCAATCTGTTACCCACAAGTATTCCTGCTAAAACTGCATGATCCAAACTTTCCTTTGCTTCCTTGCTTTCCTTCTACTCTTAGTGCTCTTCTCCTTTCTGAGACTAACTCAAAAAACTGAATTGACAAAAGCTACCAACTAATGCTCTGATGTCTTTTTGCCTCTAATTTCTTCATTTTTCCATTATTTTCCTTCAATTTCCTCCTACATGCAACCTGTGACCTTTCACCCGCCTTTTCTCCTAATTTCCTTTATTTTCATAAAAAACAAAATGTCAATTAATGCCTCTTTTCCTTTTCAAAGCCTTTTCCAATTTCCCCTTAGCCATAAACACAACAAGTGATGCCCACTAGGATATTTTAACCCACATTCAGCTTGGAATAAGTGTCCCTTGTCCTTGGTCTTATTTTTCCTTTATTAACATTTATTACATGAACTTTTAACTTGGTGTTATTGCAGACCCCTCCCCTTTAGGGGAACACCGTCCTCAGTGTTATTTGACACCTACAACCAACAAAACCACTAAAAACCAAAACATACTACCCCTGGAGCCTTATAACCCAACGCGTTGCAATATTTATAATGAACAACCTGCTCAAAGGCAAAACCATCATGACAAGCATGACAACACAACAACCGTAACGCTTATTTGAGTTTTATAACACAACTCATTGAGGTATTTACAATAACAGCCATACATGAATATGTACATATACCAAATCTGCTTTGCCCCAATCGGCAAACAATGAAGGATACATACCCGCATCTAATCAACCATCTCCCATGTAGCTTCATCGGGCCCAAAGTTTTCCATTGCATTGCTCAATTTCTCTATTTCGGAGCATGAGTTGTTTTCGTTGCAATATGCACTGAGGTTCCAACTGGAGTTCTCCTCCTATTTCCACCTACAATACAAACCAATCAGTAATATGATCAACATCCTTTACATATATTTTAAGCAATGAAACATGAAAACATCATAGACTTTCACTGTCGAAGGTAATGCAAGTTTGTAGGCCACTGGTCCAATCCTCTCAAGGATCTCAAAAGGCCCACAATATTGTGGTGCCAACTTTGCACATGATCCAATCCTCAAGGAGCTCTTCTTGGGTTTGATGTGCAAATACACATGCTCCCCAACCTAAAACTCCTTAACTGCCCTATGTTGGTTTGCATAAATCTTCTGCCTGTGTTGTGATGCCTTTAGATTCTTCTTTATAACCTGCATTTCTTGGTCCATGTATGCCAACAAGTCTAGTCTAATAAGTACCTTGTTCACTGGATCACTTCAACTGATGGGAGTGTTACATCTTCGCCCAAATAGTGCCTCAAATAAACTCATTCTTAGTGACTCCTAGTAGCTGTTATTGTAAGCAAACTCAACCAATGGAAGGTACTCCCCCCATATCCTTTTCTATTGCATCACATACATCCTTAGCATACCGTCCAGAATCCTGTTGACCCTCTATGTCTATCCATCTGTCCGCGGATGATAAGTTGTATTAAAGGCCAACTCTATCCCAAACCTGCAAACAGCTCCTTCCAAAACTTGGAAGTGAACTTATCATCCATGTTTGACACGTTCTTCTTCGGAACACCATGCAATCTCACGATCTCCCTAATGAAGACCTATGCCACATCACTAGTTGAATAAGTAGTCTTCATTGGAATGGAGTGAGCTACCTTGCTCAACCTATTGACCATAACCATGATAGAATCATGTTTCTTCGATGTCCTCAGAATACCTATAATGAAATCCATGGAAATGACCTCCCATTTCCATTTTGGAATCAAAAAAGGTTGAAGCAATCCACCTGGATGCTTACGCTCTTCTTTCACCCGCTGACAATCCAAACATCTAGCCATGAACTTTGCCACTTCCTTCTTCAGAATTGGCCAATAGTAGAACTTCTTCAGTATTGTCAAAGTATTCTAGTATCCTCAGTGTCCTGAATAAGGATTAACATGAAACTCCCTCAAGATAAGCTTCTTGAGCCAACTTCCATCCGACACATAAACCCTGTCCCTGAATCTCACCCAACCATCTTGTGTGAGATGATAGTCCACATCTTGATCACTTGTACCATGTTGTTGTAACATGTGCCTAGGCTCAATGTACCTGTCATCCCATAGTCTTGCCTATAAGATATGATCTTATAAATATATCGGGAGCTCATAGCTGCAACATGGTTCACTTGCACTCTCCTACTAAGAGCATTTGCAACCATATTCTCCTTACCCTTGATGTATCTGATCTCAAAGTCAAACTCATTGATTGTGGCCAACCATCTAGTTTGCCTGACATTCAGATTCGGTTGGTCAAATAGATATCTCAACCCACTGTGGTTGCTCATCAATACGAACCTCTTTCCAAGAAGATAATGTCTCCAAATCTTCAATGCATGGATAATAGCTTCCAGCTAAAGATCATGATTCACATAGTTTTTCTCATGCTCATTCAGTTTCCTAGAATCATAGCATACCACCTGTCCCTCTCGTATCGAGGCTCCACCAAGTTTCTCTTGCAGGCATCTGTACACACCATGAACTCTTTATCTAGATATGCAATCTTAAGAACTAGAGCAATTTTCAACAACTGCTTCAACTGCTCAAAACTGGTTGCACATTCCTTTATCCATTTACATTTCTTCCCTTTCCTTTATAAAGATGTAATGGGATAGGAAATTTGAGAGAATTTCCTCACGAATCTCCTATAATAACCTACTAACCCCATGAATGATCTTACCTCATCCACATTTCTACGAGCTGCCCATTCCATGATAGCTCTTATCTTTTCTAGATTTATTGTTATGCCTTCCTTGGAAACAACATGTCGCAAGTAATACATCACTTTTTGAAAGAAACTGCACTTGCTAAGCTTGGCATACAACTGATGCTCTCTTAGCAATATCAACATTGCTACTAAATGCTCGACATGTTCTTCCTCATTCTTAGAATATATCAAGATGTCATCAAATGAATACAATAACAAACTTTTTTAGACAAGGACACAACACACTATTCATCAAGCACATAAAAGTAGCTGGAGCATTATTCAAACCAAATGGAACTACAACAAACTCATAATGCCCATACCTAGTCCTAAAAGCAGTCTTGTAGATGTCCTCTTCTTTGATGCGTACCTAATGATATCTCGTTCTTAGATCAATCTTTGAGAACACTACTACTCACTTGAATTGATCAAACAATTCATCGATCATCGACAATAGGTACCTTTTCTTGATCATCACCTTGTTCAGTTGTCTGTAGTCAATGCACAATGTGAGAGTACCATCCTTCTTCTTCATGAGAAATACCGGTGCACCCCAAAGGGATACACTTCACCTAATGTATTCCTTATCAAGAATTTCCTTCAGTTGCAACTTCAACTCTACTAACTCTGGTGTGTTCATCTTGTAAGGTCCCTTTGATGTTGGTGTTTCCCCTAGTACCAACTCAATAGAAAAGTCCACTTCCCTGTGAGGAGGCAACCCTGAAATCTTTGTTGGAAACACATCCTGAAACTACTATAGTATAGGGTACCTCTTGAATATTTTTTCATCCTCAATATCCTTACCCTTGTCACTAGATATATGCACTGCAAACATCACACATCCTTTCCTACAACTGCACTTAGCCTACATAGTCATGACTATCCTAACTGATGTAGGCTTCTTCTTTCCCTGCAATATTCTTTTCCCCATTACCATCGAGGCACTCAATAGCCTTTTAATAACATTCTACTTTGGTCCTATGAAGGTACAACCAATCCATACCCAAAAAGCATATTATATGATCCCAGTGGCAGTACATTCAGATGTGCTGATGTAGGCATACCATTAAGCTCAAATGCATAAACTCTTACCTAGTGATGAACTCTCTTCTTAGCACTTGTAGCCAACTGCACCAACCAAGATTCTGCATGCACTTATTTTCTCAAGCCAGAATTATCCACCAGGTTAGGATTAACATAACTATAATTAGATCTAGGATCAATCAAAATAGAAACAACTCGACCATAGAGCTTACCTTCCATTTCGATAATGGATGCTTGATGATTTGCCTACTTGTTGCCCACAATTGCATGAATCCAAGGAATGTTATGCCCAACATCCCTAACTGTCTATTCCTCCTGAGCACTATAGATATGGGGCCTACCACCATGGTACAATGGACAATCCTTATTGCGATGATCTTTGCCACATATCCAACACTGCAACGGTCCCCTACCATCACCTTTGTTCTGCTTCTCTCCAGGATGCAACCCACGTCCCTTCTCAACTGCATTGAACCTCTTGTAAGGAAACACATTTTCTTTCTCGCATGCATCCTGAGGTATTCCCTACTTTGATGGCCACTTCCCTTTAACTTTCTCATTTCCTTTCAAGTCACACTTCAACTCAACTTTGCGCTTTGACTACTCATAACAATGCTTCAACTTTTGGATGGCCTATTCCAATGATCTAGGCTCATCAAACTCAATTTGTTCTATATATGATGCTCACAACCCATTGATGAATCTTTGGATCTTATCCTTCTCATCCTTGAGATAAGGCACATACCTCAATATTTCTATGAACCTGCTAGTATACTCATCATTTGTCATAGAATCATCTGCAACTCATAAAATTTCTTAGCTTTATCATCATAGTACCTCTTCGATAAGTACTTATTCTTGAAGAGTCTCTCAAACTCATCCCAAATCAACCCTTCTCCTCGAATTCCCTTAACATTCTTCACATATTCCCACCAAATATCTGCTTTCCCTTTGAGACTGAAGGTGGCTATATTCGATTTCATGTTCTCTGAATAATTGTGCAATCTGAAAAATTTCTTCATCCCAAGCAACAATGCCTCTGGACTTCTTCATATCTCCATCAAATGTAGGCGGTTTGACTTTCTTGAACTCCTCGGGTAAATACTCACCCCTCCTATAAGGATGATGATGGTGATGACTATGATTATGTCTCCTAGATGAGGAACTAGAATGATGCCCATACATACCAGTCCTCCTGTCAGGTGTATCCAATGACATGCCACCTCTAACTGTATGCCCTCTATCCAACTTGTATCTAGACAGAGACCTGCTACCATAAGCTTCATTAGTTTTCTCTTCCTGCTCTTGGTTGATCCTTAACTATCCCTGGCTCTACAACTCTGACAAGCTCTAAAGAATCACTGCATTAACGTATACCTGCTTTTCTTGAGCCCTTGCAAGTCTTTCTTGAGCCTCAACCAACCTGTTATTGTCCACTTTGCAACTTCTGATCTCTACCCTCAAACTCCTTAAGGTATACGCTATACCAGGAGAATGCTATCCTCCTTGCTGCGCAACTAATATGTAGGGAGAGTCATGGGAACTGTATTCTACCATTTTGCTTGTCATCTTTTCTTTCTTCTTCCTGCAAGTGTACCATGTAAGATAAACCAAATAGATAACAAAATCAAAACCATACCTTATTGATGTTCAGAGGAGGCTTATCTCATCTGGAAGACCACTCCACATTAGCATGATACATCTATAATCATAACCATATCAATATAATAACATCATGCATGACCATACCAACTGTACACCATGACCCCATGCATGACAAACATAACCATGAAAACATCATACTTTACCCAAAGAGAGTGTAACCTGCTTTGATACCACCCTATAACCGCCTCCTCCCACATGCTTTCACCAACTTGCCTGTGGTAAAAATGAACTGAGGGCAACTATGATAAGGCTCAACCTCCTATATGACCTTAAGGAAATGGAGTCGAAAACTTAATACCTCACTGATTCCCCTCAGGTGCTACATGACCTCCAAGAGCAACCCAATCCCTCTAGGTGTCCAACCCCTTAGGTAACTCTCTTTTTCATTGACCTAGATCCCCAACCACTCCCTTGCCAAGGCATGCAAGCGACTGTAGCCCTCCAGTCACACTGATGACCTTGCCTCCATGTGACTGTAGACTTTTCTAGTCAGTTCTATGCCAGCGACCTTGAAATATGAGCCACTTTTTTAGGGCCAAGACTCAGACCTCTGCACATAGAATTTAAAAAAAAACGAGTAGAGATGACTTACTTGTATCGATGATATTCCTTACTTGTGATTTTGCAGTTGAATGCTCTTTGAATTCTGCGAACCACAACAAATATTTTGGGGACGACTCTCTACCCAACTATAGGGTAAACTACACATAATCTTTCTACAGTTGGCCAATCCTAAGCCCTCAATCAACCTACTATTGCTAGGGCTTTGTCTCACAACACTTTTCTCCCAAGAGAATGAATGAAGGAATGGACGAATCTCATCTTCCTCATCGTCCATTAAATAGACCAAAAAATGGAAAGAGATTCGCATGCACACATTCCATGTGTCAACATGCCAACTTTTATTTCTTTATTTTAAGTTTTACTTAATTTAATATTTCTCTTAATTTAACTCTTTCTTATTTTATTCATTTTTACTTTTTGTTAACTTTACTTATTCTTATTTTTTTTTAGTTTAATTATATATATATTTGTTTAGAACTTCAATTTATTATTTTCTATTTTATTTATTTATTATTATTATATTCTCTTCATTATTTATTGTTTGTTTACTATTATTATCTTTTCTTTATTGTTTACTATTTATTTACTGTTATTATCTTTTCTTTATTGTTTATTATTTATTTACTTATATTTTAATATTATATTATATTATTTATTATTATTATTATTAGGGGGTATTACAGAAACTTAACTTTACTATTTTTCTCATGGACCTTACTATCACTAGGTGATTGTTTGTCACTAGCATGATCTCTAGACACTGATGTGAGCATGTGGACCACACTTCTAATACCTTAGGAATACCAGGACAATCTCTAAGAAGGTGGTCACCCTTACACAACTTGCAAGGGAATTTAACTTTGCAGGGCTGATTGGAAGGGTTTTCCATACCAGTTGCATTGGTAACAATGGTTGCTTGGTTGCCCCCTTGCTTATTTTGCTTCTTCTTTGTCCTTTTCTTCTTCTTATTAGCTTCCTGGTTGCTAGAATCAAGCCTTTCACCCGACGAGGAGGAAGAAATGGATGAAAAAACAACAAGTGAAGAAGGAAAATCGTTAACTTTAGGATCAACTTGAGGTTGAAGTCATTTAGGTGGAGGAGAACATGGTTGAGAAGCAATTTGGACATTCAGAACCAAGGAGGTCGAAAAAAACCAAACTGGTAAACCAATGGTAAATCTGGTAAGGCACAACGTTGCCATATAAGGAGCATCAATATCTCCAAAAGAGGGAAAAGTACCAGGATTCCCATGAGAGGGGTTTCCTTGATTGGTAGACTCTGGAACTGTTTCCATTAGTCTCAACCTAAGATCCACTAAGGAGGTGTCCCGTGGTAATGATTTTGTTCCGTGGTCAATTAATTGATTTTAGAAATTAAAGACAAACTAAAAATAAAAAGGGGTAAACTAGGTAAAAAGGATTACCAAGTCACCGTGAACTGCAATATACCACTTTGGTAAACCAAGGATTTATGTACATGCAGGTAACCTCTTTGAATGTTGTGTTTGGTGTAGCATCATGTACAAGGTGGCCAACTCGGTTACCTATGGTGGGATAACAACCTAGTGGGCACTTAAAAAATATACCCGAAGGTACGTGGAAGCGCAGTCTGTAGTAATGTTGTCTAACATGTAACCGTTCGATGAGAGAATTCCCATATACTTATTTTTCATGGAGCGCCATCTGATATACCTGAAGGTATGTGGAGAACGATCCAATGCACTTACGAATGTGGAACGTGACATCACCCCTCGGAATGCAACGCTTGAAAAAAATGACACCTCCTACATTTAAAGACGCTGGAACAGATCTTTAGCCTAGACCTCTATGTGTGTCATTAAGTTTCAAATGCTCCTTAAGTTAATTGAGATGAATGTTAGAGTTGATCTTGAATTATGTTTCAATTTCACGGCTCAAAACTCGATGTTACATGAACACACTTATGATGCAACTAATATGAAAAAATGAACTCTTTTCATTTTCCTTTTAACAATGAAATGCCTAACTAAGTAGGGGAAGAAAAATTCAATCAACAATGCAACAATTAATCTCCTCAACTTCACAATTCCAATCAAAATTAAAGCCCTATATGCAATGCAAATGATTATTTTTCTTTTCTTTTCTCTTAATCTTCAAATACACTGAAAAATAAGATTCAACAAGATCACTGATAGAATAAATCACACATATTATTACTGCAATATAAATTTCTTCAATTGAATAAAAAATCAAGCTCAATGTGTACAAGTGACCTAATTGATAAGAAGAAGGAAAAACCAAAGAAATTCTTACGAAAGACTAATAAAAACAAATGCAAACATTAAGATGGCTTTTAAGAGACACTGACAAACTCAGAAAAATCAAGAAAACATTCTAGACCAAAGCATATCATAGAGCAAGGGAAAGGAATGCAATTTTTTCCATCCTACAGGATCAACACATGTGCATAAAGGACATCAGTGCACTGTAGAGCAGGTGCAACACAGGAGCAAGTGTGTTGCAGTGAAGGTACAAAGGAATTAGCGTAGGTGCAACATAGGAGAAGGTGTGTTGCAGTGCAGGTAGAAATTTGCGCAAGGTGTGCTAGGCCGCTCTGTCTCAAAACAGAGAGATGCGTTGGGGCAGTTTCGATCAAAACATGACACAAGAAACCCAACCAAGCTCAAACATATGTTTTCTTAATATCAATCAATGTTCGAGTGAGTGAATCAAGATGAAATTAAGAGGTTAAAAAGGTGCCAAGGTAAAGGAAACCTCTAAGGGAAAGAATCATTTCCCAATGGAGTTGCCAATTTGTTATGCAGACTTTACAACTACGGATAGAAGTATCTTCCCTAGAACTAGTGGACTAGTCTAGAACAACAAAAAACAAAGAATATAAAGTTTCTCAACATAGTTATTGATCAAACGAGAACTATTACCACAGAATGGGTACTCTGGCCCAAAAACCCCAAAAAAACATGAAAAAATAGGCTGAAAACGAAAAGTGTTGATGCTGGAATAACATATTTTTTTTTGGGGTACATTTTCAACATTTTTTTAAAAGTGGTAGTAAAAACCAATTTTTGTTGTTGTTGTTGTTGTTGTAAAAGACACCCTGAAAACGAAAAGTGTTAATGTTGGAATAAAGTTTTTTTTGTTTTTGTTTGTTTGTTTGTTTTTTTAGGGTAAATTTTCAACATTTTTTAATAATGACGTTAAAAATAAAACATCATGACTTCGAAAAACTTTAAATTTTCAATGATTTTCAAGCATGACATTAAAGACAAAAACTATCACGTCTTTGAAAAGCCTTAAAATTCCAAGATTTTTAGGCATGACATAAATTTAAAATATCGTGTCTTTGAAAAACTTTAAAATTCCAGCAATTTTCAGACATGGTGCTAAATAAAAAATACTTATAACTGTTTTCAACAGTGACATTAAAGATAAAATATCATGACTTAGAAAAACATTAAAATCTTGACAATTTTTCAACCATGGAATTAAAACCAAAGATTATGATAACAAAAAAATCTTAAGTTTTCAAAATGTTTCAAGCATGACATTATGGAAAAAATTTATAATTAAAAAAATGTTAAAAATGAACACTTGAATAAAAGACTTATTATACCAAGACTACTTTTTTTTTTTAATGCAAAATGTATAACGATTTTAAAATCTTAGTCTAAGACAACTTAATACATTGCAACAAAAATTTAAAAATCAACAATCAAATTGACACATTGTGGAGGGAGAATAACAAAAATTTTAAAATCAACTATCAAATTGCACATTATGGGATCAGGTAGCTAAACGAGCATCGACACGGACCCTGCAAAAAAAATGAAAAATACAAAAGAAAACAAATATTCAAATATTGAAAAATAAATAAAAACAGTGCAAAAAAATAATACAAAAGAAAACAAGAATTCAAATATTTCAAAAAACTAAAAACAATAAAAAAACACAAAAAATTAAAAAATTAATAATAAGTAATAAAACATAAAAAAATATTTAAAAACATGACAAAAAAATCAAACATATAAAATATATAAAAAACCAAAAATAACTATAAAATGTAAAAAAAAAAAAACTTGTAAAATTAAAAAAAAAATTGGGGAAAATATTTCAAAAATATACATAATTTAAGAAAAATAAAAATAAAAATTAACCAAAAAAATCATTTTTTTTTTAAGTTAAAAAAGGAAAAAACCAAACAAAAAAACAAAAAAACAAAATAAAAACAAAACATTAAAATAAAAAAGAATTAAAAAAGAATTTATTTAATTTATTTTTTTTGCAATTATTTTATTCTATTTTTTTATTATGCATTTTTTTTTAACTTAAAAAAATTGTTTTAGAGTTTTTTGTTTTTTTTTGTTTTTCCTCTTTTGAAATATTTGTATTTATTTTAGTTTAGTTTTATTTTTTTTTCCTCTTCTTTTTATGAGTTAATTTTGTTTTTTTCTTTATTTTTTTTGTCATGTATTTTTATTTTATTTTTATGTTTTATTACCAACAGGGAAATCACCAACATTTAAAAGAAATTCACACTTAATACATTAGAAAATTTAAAGTGTAAAAAATAAGCCCTCTAAACAAAAGGGTTGATGTTGCATCAACACTTTTCAAAATCAAAATGAAAATCACTAGCAAAAAAAAATGTTCATACTTGATACATCAAAAAAATTAAAGTGTCAAAAATTATCTCTCTCAAAAAATGTGTTGATGCTCCATAGACACTTTTCAAAATCAGCATGAAAACCACTAACATTTAAAAAAAATATGTCCATACTTGATACATAAGAAAATTTAAAGTGCCAAAAGTACGCCTTAAAAAATGGTGTATTCTGAATCACCACTTTTCAAAATCGGGTGGTTTTTTGCTACTTCAAAAAAACGGGTACTAGGTAATTTTCTCGTTTGATCGGTAACTATGTTTCTCTTAGACAAATTGAAGAATGGAAAGAAGCTTACTTGGAATCCAACGCAAGCTTTTCTCTTCTCTCGGCTTGTAAGCTTCAATCATAGTTGTGATTGCTATAATTAGAACCTGCACATACAATCAACACAAGCCAAAGATCTAGGACATCTATGTAGCATTATCCAATTACTCTATTCAACAGATCAACAAGGCATTTAAATATATGAATCTAAACATAACATAACAAATATAGGAAAACAATATACTTTTTGTATTAATAGAAATAATAGAGAGTTTACAACCAAGAATAATAGTTGAGCTTATAGAGATCTCCCCAAGTTGACTTGTTCTTCTTTGTCACAAAGCACGCCTCAATGTCACCCTAATGCATGATGATGACTCTCTTAGATTTAGGGAAGCAAAATAAGGGCATGATCAGTCTTCAAAATCCAACCTTGAAGTTGTAGATGAGAGTAAATTTATAAGAGAGCGATGGTAGTTTAGGAATTCTTATCCATTTACTAATCTATGCTTGATATCCACTTAAGATGGAGGATGAGCTCAAGGGATAAGAGGTGAAGTCTCTAAGGTAGGATCAGATAAGTCTCGAGCTTCTTATCCAAGGTAAATGGTTAAAACAACCCTTGGAAGCTTATGGAAGAGGAATCTTCGGGATTCTTTTTATTTTTCATTAATTTCTAGAATCAATGCACCCCCAGCAAGGAGCAAGCTATTGTTAATTAGCACTGGTGCGGAAAGTAGCAACCTACTACTTAATGCACGTCTCTAAAGGGGCAGGGTGTGTTTGGGCTTAAAATCTCTAACTTGAAGCAGTTAGACCGATAAACTCAATTATTTGGAAAGGTCATGCTTAGGGCTTTGTGTAGGAATGATGACAACATGTTCACATATGATGATTGATCCGGTTTGTAGGCCCATTGACTAGATGCGACAAAATGGATTATAAAAATCATGATATCTCTCAGACAGACACTTCTTCCTAAAGAGTCTTTCAAATTCTTCCCATGCTAGCTTCCCTTCCCTGATGCTTATGAAATGCTTAACATATTCTCACCAATTTTTTTTCCCCTTGAGATTAAAGGTAGCTATGTTAGCTTTCATATTCTCAGAGTAATCATGAAGTCTGAAAAATTTCCTCCTCCCAAGCAACCATGCTTCTGCATATTTTGACTTAGTCAACTCACCATCAAAAGTAGGAGGCTTGGATTTCTTGAAATCCTCCTATGATGATGTTGACAGTGATGTCTTTTAGAAGCAGAGCTAGAATATAGTCTTTTGTAACATGCGTTATTTTTTGTTTATAACATTCATTTTTCAGTCAAGAATCTTTTGAAAATATTTAAAAAAAGAGACAAAGGAAAAGGAATGTATATCGGAAGCCAATGGTTATATATATATATATATATATATATATATATATATATATATATATATATATATATATACATATATATATATATATATATATATATATATATATATATATATATACATATATATATATATATATATATATATATATATATATATATATATATATATATATATATATATATATATATATCACAAAACAATCGGAAATCAAAATACAAAGGAAATGAAGGAAAAGGTCGAATTTCAAAGAAAACAAGTGTTAAAACATTAACGTCGGACCCGAAATATTATATGCTGCATTTAAAAGTTTGGCAGGTCTGCAATATGGATGATGGACACCACGGATAAGCGCCAATTGCGAATAGCGATTGGGTTTCGGACCTGAAAATTTATATGCCATATTTTATAACATTGACGGGTTCGAAATAATATAAAACACTTATATTATATACATATGCCCTTGCCGATTGCGACTTGTGATAGCGGACCTGAAATGCATATAGGTTATGTTTTATAAACCGGCGGGTCTACGTTATCGCATAAATTCTTAATATATATGTAGGTGGCTATGTCGATTGCGATAGGGGTAAGCCAGACCTGAAAGGTATATACATTAGGGTTTAAAGTTTTGTTGGGTTCGCCCTGCCACAGAGCCTTGAACGTTAAGAACCACCGATTGCGACTTGATATAGTGAACCTGAAATATTATATATCCTGTTGTAAAGTTCCGACGGGTCTGCTATATTCAAAAGTTTTCATATGCGTTATAATCATGCATTTTTAATATATTTCTATTATAAAGGGATTATAAAAGAAATAAGCGCCGAGTGTGATTTATAAAGGGAAGTCAACGTAACTCTAAATAGGCAGATGCGATAAGTTTATTAAAACAGGTTAATCCCTTTTCGGTTTCGCTTTGCCTGTTTTGCATTGGTTTTGCTATGTAAACAGGAAAATCAGTGTTAAAGCCAGATTTAAAGAAGAAGGCAGTTGTTCGAATTTCTTGCTGTTCTAGCTAGTCGAAATGCGCCCGATATATGCGTAAGCCAGGTTATGCATAAATTAAACACAATTTTGTTATGATTAAAGCAAATTAATTAGCATTGAGGCACATTCAGAGGAATTCAACAGCGGATTAAGCAGAGTGGGCCAACAGTTGTCATCTCCTTCTAAATTCAGTTTTGTTCTTGCTATTCCATGTTCTTTGAGGTGTTTTACCCTCTTTAAATTCTGTAATAATTTTATTTCATATAGTTAGAAAATAGTTAGATAGGTGTCAGAAATCAATAGATGTTCCACAAATCTATAAAGGTGGAAAATTTTACCAAGTAAGGGTTGGAACTTTGGAGAACGGGCCCCCTATATTCCTGATAACATCATTGATTAATGAAAGAACCAGAAGTTTCCAGGAGTTGTTACATATAATTTTGTAAGTTCACTGTCATGTGTCATGATATGTTTTCTTCTTTTTAAGTGTAGTAATGAAGCTGCAGGGTAAAATCCCTTAAAGAGAGCTCCTATACTTAAAGTTCTCACTTCCTTTCCAAGTTATAGATAATAGTTTCTGTGAAAGATCAACATATTGTCTATGATTTATTTCTCATGATCATAATTCCTCTAAGTTATAGATAATAGTTCCTGTGAGAGATCAACATATTGTCTTTAACTTCTCCTTCAAATTTTCCTCATTCATAATTTATATTTAGCAACAAATGGCATTCTAAGATGTTCTGGTCATACATGTGTTAAGAGTCTAAGGCCAAGTCTTCCAAGTCCTTCATTTGGGAATATAATAAACAATAAGTGAAAGTAAATAATCTTTATTAATGTCTTAAGCACAATTTCCCTACAGCCAGGAAATTGGTTTCTTAAGGAACAACATTAATTGGCGCTGCTACCAGGGAAAGAAGAAAGAAGGTTTTTTCCCAGTTTTCAATATTTTCCTCTGGTTGTTCAGTGAGGAGGAAGCATTTGGCTGTTTTGAATCAAAGCAATAGCTCTAGCTTCAAGAAGGCCCCATAGAAGATCAAACACTTCACAAAAGAAGGTTCAAGTCTTTCAGATCCTGAAAGGCTGGTTTCAAGGAGGGTTAGGAAGTATAGGATCTCAAATAGATCAAGTCCTACATTTTCTATATCAAGCAGCAATCTATTTGAACATTCATCTTCTAGAGACTCATGTTTTTCATTGTCTTCATTTCAGGAACCTAGCTGTCAAGACCAATCTTTTGAGTCTGTTACTTTTCATTTACCTGCTGTAATTATTCAACCTCTACCAATAAACACATTACCTCCTTTGCATAGTCCATTTACCTCTCAATAAAGTTCCACATATGTTAGTGATCAAAGTTCAGTAAACATGGCAACACCTGCATTTTTAGTAAATAGGTATGCACTTCTTCAACTACCACAACCTTTCAATCAAATGCCACAGGATTACCTTAAAACTCTTCCACGTTTTTTAGGAGAAGATGAATAGACAACAGAGAATCATGTAGTAGTATTTTGTAACTTTGCAGAAAGCCTAAATGTTGAACATTTAGATGTTGTTCTAAGACTTTTTGTTTAGTCTCTGGATGGAGAAGTAAGGAAATGGTTCAAAGGTCTTCCCAATAATTCTTTTCCTTCTTGGGAAGAGATGGAACGCGTGTTAATTCCGAGATGGGGAGAAAAAAGAGACCATGGATATTCATTAATAGAATTAAATGCCATAAAGAATAAGTCTAATGAAACTGTGGCTAAATTTGTTAGAAGATTTAACAAATTGTACAATAGTCTCCTGTCAGAGATTAAGCCTCCTCCTGCTGGTGCAAAAATAACTTTTACAGGGGCTTTTGAATCAAATTTTGGATTTACATTAAGGGAAAGGAGAGCTCCAACCCTTGATCAAATCCAAAAAGATGCTTTAAAGATAGAAGCAAATCTGGTGGCTGCAGGAAAAGCACCAGAAACACAACTTTCCCAAGACAAGGGAAAGGCAAAGATGGAATCCTCCCAAAGTCAATCATTGGAGGATATGTGTAATATAATTAAAACCATGTGAGATAAGTTAAATAGGTTAGAGTTAGAGAATAAGAACTCTCAGAGACAAACGCATTATAATAAGAATTTTAATCTCCAATTCAGAAGACAACCTTTACAAATCTTGCAAAAGGAAAGAAAAGATCAAAATAAAATTCAAGCACCATTATATATAGAAGTAGATCCTGGTGAAGAACAACCTGAAGATCAAATTTCCACATTATATGCAGTTGATGAAGATGAACTCGACATTGAAGGAGAGGAGTATGTGTATGATGAAGCAAATGCTATTCATAATGAAAATGAAATTGATGAATATTGGAAACAATTTTCTGATTTATGCAGGCTAAACTACATAAAAAATATGACCTGAGATCTAGGAAAAGATCGAGAAGTCAAGAAAATGAAGGTGGGCAGTGAGTTTCAACTTCCTCATCAAAGGCGACTCCACAAGAATCTCAGCCTGAAAAACAAGTAAATAAAGGAAAGTAGCAGCGAAATGCGAATGGCAAGACATAGATGCTTCGAGGTGAGTCTTCTTAGGATCAAACTGGAAAAATTCATTTGGAGAAGCTCGTTTCAATTCCTCAAATAATTCCAGTCATAAAGAAAGGTGAAAATGAGAATGAAAAGACAGGGTCACTTGTTTAGTCTTACCAAGGAGTTGGAAAAGGTAAGAATACAAGTTCCCCTTACAGAATTGGCAAAAACACCTACTTATCAAAAGGAGATTGCTGAGTTTGTTAATTTAAAAGAGAGTGAGAGTGATACTGTAAATCTACAGGAAGATAAACCAGTAGTGGTTTTTGGCCCTCATGTAGAGGAAGTAGATTCTTCAATACCTCCTTTTTATATTTCCCTATTGGTTCATGATTTCCTTTTATATAATTGCATGTTTGATTCGGGGGCTTCACATAATATTATGCCTTTATCAGTGATGAAGCAACTAAATTTACAAGTGACCAAACCTTACAGGGATTTGTATTCTTTTGACTCAAACAAGGTCAAGTGTCTTGGGGTTATTAAGGATCTTTCAATGTCATTAGCCCAAATTTTAGCTAGAAGCTTGTTCATGGATGTTGTAGTAGCAGATATCCCTGCTAGATTTGGAATGCTTCTATCTAGGTCCTGGGGTGCTAAATTGGGAGGTGTTTTGAAGTTGGATTTTACATATGCTGTTATACAAGTTTTTTGTGGGGAGGAGAGGAGATTGTATAGAGAAACTAGGTTTGTAAAAACAATTACAAAAAACGGACAAACAACTCACCTGTGTATAGTCAGGAGAAGGATGATTTTTCTTGTTTCACACTGCATGATAATGCAGAGTTGGTTGAAGATAATTAGAAGCAACTTGCTTCAATCAATGTAATTACAAAGCTGCAAACGGAAGAAGTGTGGAAAACAAGGATAATTTTAGGGGCGAATGTTCACCCTTTGGCGAAATTAAGGGGTTTTAAATTTTTAGTGGGCGAATATTTTGTATCATAATACATTTTTACAAATCACCTCAAATAGCCCACCTTATTTTAAGGGAGAGGGTAAAAAAGGTAAATTTAGCCCTTGAAATTAGGACTTACAACCTTCCATTCGCCCATTTTCAAGAATAGGTTTTATTTAAGTGAATCCATTCGCCCATTTTCAAGAATAGGTTTTATTTAAGTGAATCCTATGGGCCAAATACCATATTTATAAAAGATGTATGGTAAATTAATAAAAATATAAATAAATGAGAGGTATGGTAAATAAATAAAACATTTTTTATATTTACTCCATAAGTCACCTTATATACATGTAAGGGTGTAAACAAATAAAAATATAAGTAAAGTGGAGGTATGGTAAATAAATAAAACATCTTTTTATACTTACTCAAAAGGTATGGTAAATAAATAAAAATATAAATAAACTAGACGTATCGTAAATAAATAAAACCTCTTTTTATATTTAGTCCATAACCCTCATTCTATTTATGAAAACTCAAGAAAGAGGTTTTATTTAAGTGAATCCTATGGGCCAAATACCATATTTGTAAAAGAGGTATGGTAAATTAATAAAAATATAAATAAACGAGAGGTATGGTAAACAAATAAAACATTTTTTTATATTTACTCCATAAGTCACCTTATATTTACGAACACTCAAAAAATGGGTTCTATTTAGGTGAAACCTATGGCCAAAATACTATGGGACAAATACCATGGACTAGATTGTTATTAATACCATGCAAAAAACTATTATTAACCCTAATATTAGAATTAATAAAAATAAAAATGGCACATGGTATTGACCCATGGTATTCACCAAAATGGCACATGGTATTGACCCATGGTATTCACCTGGAATGTAGCCTATTTAAATGGGGGAATTTAACCAGCATGTAGCCTATGCTAAGATTCACTAGGACTTTACAAAGTTTTATTATTTAGTGAAAGACTCGCCAAGATCTTACAAGATTTTATAATTGAGTAAAATATTCGCCATGCCTGGTGAGAGATTCGCCAAAAAATTATATATACATATTATATTATTGATAAAATCGCCTTCCATTTTTCCTATATACCATGGAGATTCGCCCATTTATTATATTTATAAATTTAGGGGGGGTTCTTAAAATTTTCCCTGGTGGAAAATGTTTCTTTGACGGAGCTTACTCGAAGGAAGGAACAAGTGCTGGTTTTCTTCTAATTGCACTTGGAGGTAACTTGTTTCATTTTTCTTTCAATTAGAGTTCGAGGCAACTAACAACGTGGTAGAGTATGAGTCCTTGATTATTGCACTACAAATAGCCAAACAGATGGGAGTCAAGTCAATTTCTGTTTTTTGAGATTTAGAGCTAATTATTAAGTAGATAAAGGATCACTGCCAAACAAAGCATCCTAGACTCCGAGCATACATAAATGAGGTATGGGATTTGATTGAAAATTTCTTTGAAGCTTTTAACATTCAATTCATTCCAATGGATGAAAATAGATTGGCAGATTCACTGGTTGTGGCTGCTAGCACTTTCAAGCCTCCTACTAATCCAAGATTAAGATATGAGGTAGAAATGAGATACAGACCTTCTGTTCCTGATAATGCTAAGAACTGGTAAGTTTTTGAAGATGACCAGCAGATTAAGGAGTTTTTAGTTGAAGAGTTCCAGGGTACAAAAATTGATCAGGATGAAGAAGATACAACAAAAATTGCAGGAGCCAGTGGTTTTAAAGATTCAATAGCAAATCAGAAGATATTCCAATTAAAAGACAATTTTCTACCAAAGGTACTTGTTCCTCTTGACAGGATTTTTAATTCAAATGATGTGGTTGTGGACTCAAGGAAAATCTCAGAGGATGAACATATTCAAGATCACAACATTGGCACTCAGGAGAATCCTAGGTTAGTCAAATTATATGCTGGAGTTCCACCTAATTTTCAAGAAAGATATATTAAACTTTTCAAGAATTATGTTGATGTCTTTGCATGGTCCTATGAAGATCTCCAAACTTATGATGTAAATATTATTCATCATAAAATTCATTTGAAGGAGGGGGTTAAACCCTACAAACAAAAACTTAAGCAGATAAATCCTTTGCTTCTACCATCAATTGAAAAGGAGGTCAAGAAGTTGCTTGATGCTAAAATCATAGTCCCACTCAGATATTCTGGTTGGGTGGCTAATCTGGTACCTGTGAGAAAGAAAAATGGAGAAATAAGGTTGCGTGTTGACTTCAGAAATCTAAATAGATCTTCTTTGAAAGATAATTATCCTTTGCCTAAAATGGACCACGTGCTGTAAAAGGTAATAAGACCTTTTAGAATATCAGTGCTAGATGGATTTTTTGGTTATAACCAGGTGGCTGTGGACAAGGAGGATCAAAAGAAAACAACGTTCACAACTCCATGGGGAACATTTATGTATGCCAGAATTCCTTTCAGATTGATGAATGCCAGAGCTACATTTTAAAGGCCTATGGACATCGCTTTCGTTGGAGATAAGTTTGTAGTAATATATTTGGATGATATTACTGTTTTTTCTAAGTCCGATGAAGAACATTTAGACCATTTGAAAAGGACTTTTGATAAATGTAGAAGATTTGGGCTTTCTTTAAATCCCGAGAAATCAATTAATGCTCTAGAGGAAGGAAAATTGTTGGGACACATTGTTTCCAGAGAAGGAGTGAAGATAGATCCAGCTAGAGTACAAGCTATGCAGAAAATACCATTGGCCAGAAGTAAAAAGGATATTCAAAAGTTTCTGGGAAAGATAAACTTCCTGAGAAGATTTGTATCCAATTACGCTGAAATCTTGAAACAAATCACTAACATGCTGAAGAAGGAGAATGAAGTATGCTGGACCAAGGAAGCTAAAGAGTCATTTTCCAAGATTAAAGAGGCATTGTGGGTAGCTCCTATCTTAATCAGCCCTAATTATCAGAAGCCTTTCCAAGTTTTTTCACGTGCCTCATTAAGTTTGATAACTGCTGTCTCACTGCAGAAGAATGATGAAGAGAGAGAGCAACCAGTTGCTTTCTTTAGTAAGATTCTTAGGGATTTTGAGCTGAAATATAATATTCTTGAGAAGCAGGTGTATGTCTTGGTAAAAGCCCTGAAAGCTTTTAGAACTTATGTGTTGCAGTCCCAAATCATTGCTTATGTGCCTAATGCTGCAGTGAAAGATATATTATTATAGGGAGATGTAGAAGGCAGGAGAGGAAAGTGGATTGCCAAAATCCAAGAATATGATTTAGACATAAAACCCACAAAGTTGGTAAAAGGACAAGGACTGGCAAAAATGTTAACAGAATCAAACTTTCAGGCATTGGGAATTAACTTGTTGGCACTTGTAGATGAAAAAGCAGTTGAAGAAAATGAAGGAGAGCAAGACCCAGGAATGAAGATCAGGTATAAATTTTTATGTTCAGAATGGTATAAACATATAATTCATTATTTGTGCTTTCTTTCTTGTCCTCAATCCTTAGACATAACAAAGTATAGGGCACTAAAGATCAAGGCACAACCATATGCGATTATGGAAGGCAGATTGTACTGGAAGGATCCTGCTGGAATTCTATTACTGTGCTTAACAAAAGATGAGTTTACAGAAACAATCAAAGATTATCATGAGGGGTTTTGTGGGGGGCATTACAGTTGGAAAGTAACTGCACACAAGGTCCTTCAGGTTGGATTTTATTGGCCTACCTTATTTGGTGATACATATAAGTTTGTTCGAAGTTTCCAAAAGTGTCAACTTTTTGCCAAGTAGAAGAGATTAGCTCCTTTACCTCTAATTCCAATCTTCATAGAGGAGCCATTTAGACAATGGGGATTGGACTTTGTTGGAGAAATCAATCCACCTTCAAGAAGACAACACAGGTGGGTTCTCACAGCAACAAATTACTTCACCAAATGGGTAGAGGCAATTCCTATTAAGAAAGCAAACGATCAAATAGTGATGAAATTCCTGGAAGAAAATATTTTCAGCAGATTCAGATGTCCCGTTAAAATTATAACAGACAATGCTCAAGTAAGTTCATCACTTTTTGCCAAAAGTATAATGTTATTTTCTCTCATTCAACAACCTACCACCCTCAGGGAAATGGACTAGTTGAATCCACTAACAAGACTTTGATGAAGATCCTAAAGAAAACCATTGTAGAAAATCAAAGAGATTGGGATGCTAAGTTAAAGTTTGCTTTATGCACTGCTAGAGTAACTACAAGGAGATCCACAGAGAAATCGCCTTTTGAATTAGTATACAGAACTCAGGCTCTGTTTCCAAGTCAACTTGTGAAACCAGTGATTGCAATGATTCAGGAGGCGAAAGAAGAGCCAAATGCTTTGGTAAGAAGAATGAACAAAGCGGTGGAGCTTAACGAAAACAGGGACAAGGTAAGGAAAAATTTGATTATGTATCAATCCAAGATGAAAAATATTTTTGGCAGAAAAGCCAGGGAAATCAATTCAAAGTTGCAGACATAGTATTAAGATGGGATACCAGAAGAGAGGATAAGGATAAGCGTGGGAAGTTTGATCCTCTCTGGTATGGCCCTTTTAGAATTTTTGAAGTGAGATCCAATAATACCTTCATCCTTGAAAATCTTGATGGTGAGACTCTACAGCTGCCTGTAAATGGGCAATATTTAAAACACTACTTCTAGTTCTAAAGAGTAAGCATCATTTCATTGTGAATACCGGAGTGAAGTCATTGTACAAATACCATAGTATTTCAGTTTATACAGAGCAATATATGACTCCATGCTCGAGGTGAAGGCACTAATCTGCGGTTCTTAGTGCTTCTGTGGCAAAAGCACTATCCCCAGGTGGAGCTAGATGTTGTAACATGCGTTGTTTATCGTTTATAACATTCATTTTTCATTCAAGAATCTTTTGAAAATATTAAAAAAAAAAGACAAAGCAAAAGGAATGGTATATCGGAAGCCAATGGTTATATGGGAGCATGTATGTATATATATATATCACAAAACAATCGGAAATCAAAATACAAAAGAAATGAAGGAAAAGGTCGAATTTCAAAGAAAACAAGTGTTAAAACATTAACACCAGACCCGAAATATATATGCTGCGTTTAAAAGTTCGGCAGGTCCGCAATATGGATGGTTGACACCAAGGATAAGCACTGATTGCGATTACCGATTGGGTTCCGGACCCGAAAATTTATATGCCATATTTTATAACATCAACGGGATCGAAATAATATAAAACGATTATATTATATACATATGCCGCCACCGATTGCGACTTGTGATAGCGGACTCGAAATGAATATAGGTTATGTTTTATAAACCGACAGGTTCGTGTTATCGCATAAATTCTTAATATATATGTAGGTGGCTATGCCGATTGTGATAGGGGTAAGCCGGACTTGAAAGGTATATACACCAGGGTTTAAAGTTTCATCGGGTCCACCATGCCACAGAGCCTTGAACGTTAAGAACCGCCGATTACGACTTGATATAGCAGACCCGAAATATTATATATCATGTTGTAAAGTTCCGGCGGGTCCGCTATATTGAAAAGTTTTCATATGCATTATAATCATGCTTTTTTAAATATATTTCTATTATAAAGGGATCATAAAAGAAATAAGCGCCGATTGTGATTTATAAGGGAAGTCAACGTAACGCTAAACAGGTGGATGCGATAAGTTTATTAAAACAGGTTAATCCCTTTTCGGTTCCACTTTGCCTGTTTTGCATTGGTTTTGCTGTGTAAAAGGGAAATCAGTGTTAAAGCCAAATTTAAAGAAGAAGGCAGTTGGTCAAATTTCTTGCTGTTCTGGCCAGTCGAAATGCGCCCGATATATGCGTAAGCCAGGTTATGCATAAATTAAACATAGGTTTGTTACGATTAAAGCATATTGATTACCATTGAGGCACTTTCAGAGGAATTCAGCAACAGATTAAGCAGAGCGGGCCAAAAGTTGTCATCTCCTTCCAAATTCAATTTTGTTCTTGCTATTCCATGTTCTTTGAGGTGTTTTACCCTCTTTAAATTCTGTATTAATTTTATTTCATATAGCTAGAAAACAGTTAGATAGGTGTTAGAAATCAATAACTGTTCCACAAATTTATAAAGGTGGAAAATTTTACTAAGTAAGGGTTGGAACTTTGGAGAACGGAGCCCCTATATGCTTGATAACATCATTGATTAATGAAAGAACCAGAAGTTTCCAGGAGTTGTTACATATAATTTTGTAAGTTCACTGTCATGTGTCATGTAATGTTTTCTTCTTTTTAAGTGTAGTAATGAAGCTGCAGGGTAAAATCCCTTAAAGAGCGCTCCTATACTTAAAGTCCTCACTTCCTTTCCAAGTTATAGATAATAGTTTCTGTGAAAGATCAGCATATTGTCTATGATTTATTTCTCATGATCATAATTCCTCTAAGTTACAGATAATAGTTCCTGTGAGAGATCAACATATTGTCTTTAACTCCCCCTTCAAATTTTCCTCATTCATGATTTATATTTAGCAAAAAATGGCATTCTGAGATGTTCTGGTCATACATGTATTAAGAGTCTAAGGCCAAGTCTTTCAAGTCCTTCATTTGGGAATATAATAAACAATAAGTGACAGTAAATAATCTTTATTAATGTCTTAAGCACAATTTCCCTACAGCTAGGAAACTGGTTTCTTAAGGAACAACATAGTCCACGAGTTCTATCCCTTCTCTTAGGTGTATCCATGAATCTTCTAATCTTTACTGTATCATCCTTTTCCAACCTGTACCTTTTCTAAGATCTTGTTCCCTCAACACCATTAGTCTTTTCTTCTTGTCTATCCCCATGAGTGATTCCCAACTATCCCTAATTTTGCAACTCTAAAGGCTCTGAAGAATAAATAAATTGACTTTATCTTGATTTCCTTGAGATTTTGCGAGTCTTTCATGTGCCTCAATCAACCTGTTATTGTATTCATTACAATTTATAATCGCTACCCTCAGACTCCTCAATGTATCTGCTAGATCAGGAGAATATTCCTCTCCTTGCTACTCAATTGAACTTTCTCGTTCCACTAACTTCACTTCAGGCCTGTACAAGGAGTCATATGAACTGTACTTGACTATTCTTCTCTCCATATCTAGTCTTTTATGGTCATGCAAACATACCATGTTATATAAACTAAATAGAAGACATAATATAAACCATACCTCAATGTATGTCAGGGGAGGCTATTACATTTGCAAAAGTCAGTCTAGACTAGCATGATACATAATAATATCAAGAACTCATATGTCACGCAAGCAATCACAATGATAATACTTATCATGCATATGACCGCAATTCAAATAACAAAAATTAACTATCATGCATGCATGCCAAACCTATAAACTTGCATGACAATTTACTTTTACCTAGAGGTCCAGTGCTACAACCTCACTCTGATACCACTCTGCAACACCCTACCCCACATTAATAAGCTTTTACAAGCTCGTCAAGGTAAAAATAGGCTGAGAGCTTCTATACATGACCCAACCTCCAAATTCCAGTTATGGAAGTGGGGTCCACATATCTGAACTTACTGCAACCTTCTAGGGACACATGATCACCCAAACATCAGACAAATCTCATTGGTGACCTTTTCCTGAGATGAAACCATCTTTTTCACCCATTTTACCTCTCATCCGCATGCATGCAGGCTTGTGCATGTGGCCAGAAGGCTCCATCCACACACACAACTCACCCTCCATGTGACTTTAACTGAAATTTTTAGGATCTGAGAGTGTGGCCAAAAGCCCTGCTCTGGATTTTTAGTGATAGCCTTTAGACCAACTACCTATAACTCTATCATCAAATTATGGGGGCATCGAGAATCAATTTCCAAGCACCAACCTTTCTCAAACTTATAAAACACACAATAGTCATCTATGAAAACACTTTGTAAACAAAGTATCTATAGCTCATGAATGCATATATGCTCACTAATTCATTAAATCATCTAAGGATCATCAAGAAGGATCACTGCCCTCTCTTATTAGTTGTACAAATGCATGTTATCTGATGCATTCATATATATAACTAAGAGCCTACCAAACCATGGAATAGAACCATAACAAGAGCACATCACATAATGACAAATATACCATGCATGTAACCAACATTTAACCAGAATAAGACCATGACAAACCAGTCACGAAAACAAGACAATAATCAATACATGTGCTCATAGATATCAATAAGAAATAACACATAATAACATATGCACAAAGCCAACCAAGTTAGGGACTTCCACGTCCCACTCAACCATTGATTGAGCTGAACCAAATATTTCTTTTATCCAATCACCCCCATGGAATATTCCAAACATGAATGTGGCATCACAAGGGATAAACCAAAAAAAGACCAACTAGGGTTTCCAGAGGTTAAACCATAACAACCCTCAACCATAATGATTTCACCTAAACCGGCCCAGAAATCACCAAAACTAAACAAACTTGGATTCCTTAGACTTTCTTCACCATAACCAGAGGAATTTTCCCGTCTCCACCTACCTGTCAAGAGTTCCATTAGAAATCCCATCTCGACACTCAAACCCTGGGAATTTTCCTGAAACCACCTCAACGAGGATTTAAAATCTACTAGTCATCCAAAGATTAATCAAAAGAAGGAACCCACTACATCATGGCTATCCAGGAAATGGAAAGGAAAGGGTAAAACTACTGTCAATCCAGGAAATTCTCATTCCAATGACAAAAAAGTAACTAAATAACCAAATGCATGTACCATGCATTCAAATCCCAACATGCTAAATCACACATGCACATTGTTACTTGCAAATCCACAACTATTTTCTACCCTTACTTATTGTTGTCCAAACTTCCTCTTGTGCTCCCTTGCTTTCATTTGATTGTCCTTTGCTTATTTGCTTGCTTGTGTCTAGGTGCTCTCCCACTCCTCTTAGAGTTTGATTTTTGACAATGATAAAAACTATCAACTGTTTCTCAAGTTCCTTTTTATCATTGATGTGTGGTGTCTCTTCCTTTCCTTTTCCTCTTTTCTTTCATTTTCCTTTATTTTCTATTTAATTTTCCTTGCATGCATATTCTTGTCCCTTCATCTTCCTTTTCTCCTATTTTCCTTCATTCCTTAAATTAATTTCCTTTTATTGCCTTTGCCAATGCCAATGCCAATTTCCATAGCCATTAATGAACCACAAGTGACCCCCAATGTGATGTTTTTACCTCCATTCAGCTTGGAATACATGTCCCATGACCTTGGTCTTATTTTTTCCTTTATAATGTCCTTCCATTTAAATGGAAAATCAACCTGATGTTGTTACAAAATGTTATGATCCTTCCTTAAAATGATAAGAAACTAATAAATACAGTCATTTTCAAGGGGGAAACATCCTTTTACAAAGAATGCAATTTACAAGACAATATTTGATGATCTTAAGACTAGGTCTCCTCAATGTATATAAAGGAGACAAAGGGTACAATTATAATAAAATGGGACCATGATGGGTTCTAGACTACATCCAATATCACAATAGAAATGTAATCACGCAATATCTAGGGCTTAATAAGGAGTTTTTGGGTTAAAATGGGGTTTAACAGATACCACATCCTTGGTGATTTCTGTAACCCATAAGGGGACATTTTTAGCCTTGCATATGAGCTCTTTCTTTCCTTTCACAACAAAACTTCTAGTTGCTTCATGTAGATTTATCCTTACAGATCCTCATGTAGGAATTTTTTCTTCATGTCCATTTGTTCTACTTCAAAATAAAATATAACAATAATAGATAAAAGAGATCTAATAGAATTTAGCTTGGCAACAAAGAAAATATATCACCAAAGTCAGTTTCCTCTACTGGAGAATAACCATTTTCTGCTAACCATGCTTTGTATTTGCCCACTCTTTCTTTGCATTCAACTTCTTCTTAAACACCATTTACTACCAATGGTATTTCTCCTAGCCAGAAACTCCACTATATCCTAAGCCTCATTCTTGTCCATGGCTACCATTTCTTCAACCATGGCCTTTTTCTATAGTTTTCCATCTTCTATATCCACTGCCTTTTTGACAATTCTAGTGTCACCATCAATAGTAAACAAAATAATTTTTGAATGGAAATTCGGGGGAGTACATCTTTCTGGTTGCATTCTTTCCCAAAATGATATCCTTAGTGTTGAAGTCTATGTTTCCTCTTCTTCTTGTTCTTTTGTAGAGTATGATTCATCATCCTTCAATTCAACTCTATCTTTTATGGTTCTTTCTCCCTTGGTAGGATTTCTTGTTTAACAACATATTTGACTTCTCTAAATACTACATCTTGCCTATAAATAACCTTTTTAGTTTATAGGTTCCAAAGCTTACAAGCTATCAAACCATCTTTATATCCAATGAAGATACACTTTTCAATTTTCTTATGTAGCCTACTCTTATTCTCTTTTGGAACATATACATAAGTATCGTAGCCAAATTCCTTAAGGATTTTAAGATAATTTTTCTTACTCCATACCTCATGTAGAGTCTTTTCATTCAATGTTGATGAGGGTGATCTATTTACCAGATAACATGCAATATTGATTGACTTTGCCTAGAATTTATGTCCTAACCTAACACCACTAAGCATGCTCCTTTCTTTCTCCATTAACGTCTTATTCATTCTTTTGGAATCTACATGTTGATGAGGTGTGTATGGAGTAGTCTTCTGCCCTTCTATGTATTACTCCTTATATAATTCTTCAAAGTCATTCCGATATAATTTTCCACCATTGTTTGTCCTGAACACCATAATTTCCTCTCTGTCTAATTTTCCCAAAGAGCCTTTGTTAGGCTTTATAATGGGTATAAGTTTACTCTTGATTACACTATCTTTTTCCTTCTTTCTTTATGCATTTGTGCCTTGATATAGTAAGATGTTGATAAAACTTTGATGAGAAATTAATAAAATTTCTTTTGATATGGTTCCACTAAGCAAAGCTAACTTTTGTTGTTTTTATGCAGAAATTGGCAAAGGGAACAACTGCTGTTTAGAAGATTAAATAGCAAATGCTAAACAGAGGAAAAAGAGTGCGTCTTCTGTAGACGAATCAAGGAATAGATCAAGAGGATCAGCACAAGTTTAAATGTTGTCCGATAATAGCATTTAGTTGCGAATCCCTCAGGATCTCCTGATCCTAAGGGATCACATTTATCTCTTTTACTTATTGACTATAAAAAGGGAACCTCTCGCCCTTTTGAGAGAGAGTTTTTTCATATATACGAAGTGTAATTTTGAAGAAGACAACGCGTTGTAATGACATTTGAATTTGATGATTAATACATGACTTGAGTTGCTGTTCCCTCGTGATATTATGAAGTAGTTAAGCAGTGTTCGCTAGTGGCTTGGGCCTGATCATTGGTGGATTCCGCCGCCGTTCCTTGTGTTTTTACTTTTCCTTTACTGCAAGTTTAATTACTCTGCTTTACAATTTTACAGAAGATTTACTTTCATTGGTGTGGAATTCATGTATGTATTTCATTTCTTCTTAATTCTGCCAATCAATTTCATTTACTTATGTTGTGGATTGAGTTAATCATTAAGAGAGAGTTATTTCCGGTTCATTAAAAGATAGAAGCGTTATTGATTGAATTGAATGCTTTATTCCTCCGAAGTAGTTTAGAATTAGCTAGAAGAGCTTTGTTATTGCTATAGGCACTCAGTTGATGCGATTGCAATTAGAATCTCTTGATTAAGATTGAGTCTTGTTTCTGATTAAGGTTGAGTTTTGATGCTTAGATAGATTATTTTCCCCGAAGTTACAAGCTTGAGATTTATGATTTAATTTGTTTACTCTTGTATTGAATTTAATAAATGATCTCAAATCATTACTCACCATAGATATAGAATTTGCACATATTGTGTACACTCTTGGAACAGAAAGACATACCCAGGTTAATGATTAATGTGAGGCAATTAGGAGTTTTTAAAGACACCTTATAGCACCCAACATTTTGGCGCTGTCGCTGGGGAGAGTGTTGCCATTTCACAAAAGAGCGATGTATGTTTGATAGTTGCTATTGGGAAAGAATTGGGTATTAAAAATGAAAGGTAAGAACCTGCGTACAAGTAAGTAAATTCTTGCTCCCTTGCCCGCTTTTCAACACAATTAGGTAGGAATTGAAAGTAGAAATATAAATTTGATGTTTATTTGCTGTGAAAGAATTGGGTATTAAAAACGGAAGGTAAGAACCTGCGTACGAGTAAGTAAAGTGCTTTCTCCCTTGCCCGCTTTTCAACAAAAATTGCTTAGGAATTCAAGTAGAAATGAATGTTTTTATTTTTGTATGAATGACTAAGAAGAAAAGAGCAAAAAAAGATATAATTCCTCCATCCAAATCCGAAAAATCCAAGGGACCGGTGACCCTTGGACGATCAACCTTCATTGACAAAATCATAAGAAAATCTGAGTCTCAGTCATCAGTAGGACCCCGAATCATTTCCACAAGAAATCCTACTATAACCCTTCAGGCCGCAGGATCACCATCTGTAGCTAACGCTGAGATTCACAGCAGAACTAAAGGGTCTAAACAAAGTTTTTAGAAAACTGAAAATTTGCAGTTTATCCCTTTACAAGAAGGGAATTCTTGCAACCTCCATGAAGGAGGAGGAGAAACAGGTAGTACTGAATTATCAGAACCCAAATATCCTCAAACAGTGGTTGAACAGAGGACCCCCAGTATTTCGGACCAAGGAAGTGTTGTTAAAATCATTTTACAAGTCTCTTCTAGCCCTCCCAGGAAAAATTCTCCAGCTCCGGAAATCCCTGAAGAGTATTGGCATATTTTTTACCAAATGGCCAATAATCAGTGATAGCCTCAAACCTCTACATTACAATATCCTATTGTTGACACAACTGTCAATGCTCCCATGAAATCCATTCCGTTACATAATATTCCTACCTTTCATGGGCTAACTTTAGAGGATCCCGATGCATTCCTTTTTGAATTCGATGTTTTATGTAGGGGTTATGGTTACACTACTGACCCCCAGAAACTGAAGTTGTTTCCTTCTACTCTGAAGGGAGCAACTCTGCGTTGGTTTATGGGGCTTGGTGGAGGTACCATTAACGACTGGGAACAAATGAAAATAACCTTTTTGAAAAAATACCAAGATTTTTGCCGAAGTAGAGAACTAAAGAATGAAATCTTTCAAATGGTAGCTAAGACTAATGAGACTCCTGAAGAATATGTAGAACGTTTTCAATATAATCTGCAAAGATCTCCTTATGCAAATCTACCCCCTAAAGTTCTTAAAACCATAATGATTAAAGGTATGAAAGACCAATGGGTAGAAACATTAAACTTAATGGGGAAAGGGGATATTTATCAAGAGGATTTTGACAATATTGTACAATTGTGTATCAGGTGTTCCAGAGGCAGTACAAGGCTGAAACCAACCGGGCGCGATGCGATCACTAGAGATAATAGAACCTCAGAAGGAAGCATTACACGAGTTGAAATTGGTAATTTGCTCGAAGATTTCAAGACTGATATCTTGGGGACCCTGACAACACAATTGGATATCATGCAAGCCAAACAGAAACAGGCTGAAGCAGAACAAAACCTGGCTATTTTATGTCCACGATGTAGGAAGAAACACCATCATAGAGAATGTTCGCTAGATATGATACAAACATGTGCCATTTGCACTAAGGATCATACTATGGAAAGTTGTCCATCGCTTCCTGGGTTAAAAGTAGTCTTCAAGGAAGCCGAGGAGGAAGTGGAACCAGTATATCTGATGAACTAGTGCCGTTAATGGCAAGCACGACCGACAATTATGCCTACAGATCCTTCTTCGTTCTTTCCTTCCTCACAATATAATTCTTAGCGGTATCTAGGGACAGCATGGCAGAACCAACCACCCTTCTCTAATTGGCCACCTCAAGCCTTTTCTATGCCATCATGGCCCAATCAATCAAATTGGTCAAATCCCTCTTATCCTCGACCATTTTGGCAGAGTAACCTCTATCCCTCACAGTGGTCCCCTTCTACCTCGAAAAATAAGAACTGGCAACCTAATTGGCAACGATAAGTAAACCAGCCTACTGGAACAGTTCCTCCATCTCAACCAACCTTACCAACACCTTACACATTGCAGCAAAATCCTCAATCTAATATACGGCCACACCTCCCAACCCAACCAAATCCGAATCCTTACAACAGACCCATCCAGTCATTACAAATTATTGAGAGTCTGGACCCTGAAGTTGAGTCGAAAGGATGTAATGAACTTAAGTTAAGATCTGGACGCACAATTACCCCAGATGAGGATAAAAATATGCAATTTGAAACCAAAGAGACATATTCAGATAACCCTTCGACTGTAGATAGCCAGCAAACAATGCAGGGAGAAGATACAGTCAGGCAGAAGGATCCCGAACAAATCATAACTTCTTCTCCCCCATTCCCAGAAATATTGTTAATACCTCAACCAATTGAATATCCTGATTTTGATCTTCTGGGTGAACTCAAGAATATCTGCATAAAAATACCCCTCCTCAAGGTTATTCAAGACATTCTGATATATGCTAAAACTATTAAAGAATTGTGTATAAAGAAGTCTGTGAGGAAAACAAAAATAACCCCAACTGTCCATGTTGTCGGGACTTTGTCTGATTTATTACTAGGCAAAGAGACACCTGTAAAATATGAAGACCCAAGAAACCCCATTGTCATAGTCTAGATAAATGGCCGCTCTTTCCCAATTCTTTAGTTGATTTAGGGGCAACCATTAACATTCTCACAACAACAACTTGTGAAATTATTGGTATCACAACCTTGGAACCAACAACTACCTTGTTGTAACTTGCCGAATGCTCAGTCATTAAGCCAGAAGGAACATTACCGGATGTGATGGTTTCTATAGACACTTGGGAATATCCAACAGATTTTTTGATTATTAACCCTAGGAACCAGCTAGATGGACATCCCTTAATATTAGGAAGGCATTGGCTAGCAACTGCTGATGCTTATATTAGCTGCCGGACAGGCAGTATGACCACGACCCGAGGAAATGATGTAAAGAATCTAGTCTTATACCCTCTTGCTCAGCCAAGCCTAATCATTGTAAAAACTCAAAAACAACCTGTAACATATTTAACAGAAAATATTCGTTCACCATTGATGGTGGCAGATGCCCTTAAATTCAAAAACCAAAAAGAAGACGATGTCATTAATACTTTTATCAATCACTGCTACGGTGTCTAATTTGAGATGTCACATGATTAAAGCAATCCCTGACAATGAAATTGAAGAAGATTCCTTGAGATATTTCAATGACCAACCAATACCAACAACCACTGTCTATAATAGCAAACCTATCGAAATCGAGCCAGGGAAGATCCTGAACATCAACAGTAATTTGAGTAGCGACCAGCAACAAAAACTTATCCAAGTCCTTAAGAAATACAAAGGGGCTTTTGCATGGGACTACCCATACATGAAAGGGATTGACCCTCAGTTATGCATGCACCACATCTACATTGAAAAGGATGCAAGACCCATTTGACAATCGCAATGTAGATTAAATCCTCATCTAAAGGATATTGTGAAAGAAGAACTTAAAAAATTATTAGATGTGAATTTTATTTATCCTATATCTGACAGTAAATGGGTCTCCCCATTAGTCGTTGTCCCCAAAAAGAATGGAAAATGGAGGATATGCGTTGACTACAAAGAACTCAACAAAGCAACACAAAAGACCATTTTCCCCTTCCATTTATCGATCACGTCCTAGATACATTGGTGGGGAATAAATTCTTCTCTTTCATCAATGGCTTCAATGGCTACAACCAAATTCAGATTGCCCCTGAAGACTAGGATAAAACTACTTTTACCTGCCCATGGGGAACATTTGCTTACAGAGTATTGCCTTTTGGATTGTGCAACGCACCTGCTACATTCCAAAGAGCCATACTCAGTATTTTTGTAGACTTGATAAATGAAGGATTGGAGGTGTACATGGACGATTTTACACCCTACGGGGATGACTTTGATCATGCATTACAGACATTGGAGAAAGTCCTAGAATGGTGTATTACTACTAGGCTATGCTTGAGTCATGAGAAATGTCATATGATGATGACAGAGGGCCTAATTCTGGGTCATTACATTTTAGCTACTGGAATTTAGGTAGATCCAACAAAGATATAGGTAATCCTTTTATTAGCTATTCCCTGCACTCAAACAGAGGTATGTAGTTTTTTTGGATTTGCTGGATATTATCGTAGATTTATAAAGAATTTTTTGCAAATTTCCACACCTTTATATGTATTGACAGGGAATGTTGATTTTATATGGACTGATAAATGTGACACTGCATTCACAGATCTTAAATGGTTAGTATCAACAACACCAGTATTACGAGGGCTGAACTGGGATATACCTTTCCAGATTTCATCAGACGTATCAGATACAACTACAGGAGCTATTCTTGGCCAAGAAGAAGACAAGAAACCCTACGTTATATATTATATAAAAAAAAACCTAACTCCTGCTGAGTTGAACTATACAGTCACAGAAAAAGAGTTTCTAGAATTTATTTATGCTATAAATAAATTTAGACGCTATATAACTGGATATTCTGTCTTTCTGTATACTAACCACTCTGCTATTAAATATTTAGCCAACAAACCTATCACAAATGAAAGCGTGACACGTTGGTTACTACTTGTGTAGGAATTTGACAAAACTATAAGGGATCAACCAGGGAAGGAGAACCTTGTGGTAGACTTCCTCTCTCGAGTACCATGAACAGACGATACAGTGGTGGTGGAGGATCAGTTCCCGAATGAACATTTGTTTACTGTGGCCATAAAAACACCATGGTATGCAGATGTGGCGAATTATTTAGTAGTGGGAAAATTGCCCAAACATCTGACATCCAGAGAAAGGAAATTGATTGTGCAACGCAACACTTGTTTCTCCTGGATTGGGGGATATCTTTTCCACACAGGAGCTGACATGCACATCCGCAGGTGCATCAGGGAGGACGAAATTTATGATATCTTAAAAGCTTGCCATGAAGGACCTTGCGGTGGACACTTTGCAGACCACAGAACTAGACATAAAATTCTACGAATGGGTTACTGCTGGCCCACTATTTTTAAGGATGCTAAGAAATTTGTTCAGGCATGCGATAGTTGCCAAAGGATGGGCCACCCCGGGAAATCTGATGAAATGCCCCTGCATCCACAACTGGTGATAGAACCTTTGAGCGTTGGGCATTAGATTTCATTAGGCCGATCAAACCATCATCCAATCAGAAATCATATATATTGGTTGCAACAGAATTTGTAACTAAGTGGGTAGAAGTAGTACGTTACCAAGAGCAACAGAGCAAACTGTTATTAGCTTTCTTTTCAAAATTTTTTTGCGTTATGGTTTACCCAGAGAAGTGATTACTAATAGGGGGCCACAATTCGTGGGTCACAAGATTGTTCCTACATTGAAAAATCATCACATTACACACATAATTACCTCTCCGTATCACCCGCAGGTGAACAGGAAGGTAGAGAGCACCAACAAAGTTATCGAAGCTATTTTAACAAAGACAGTCTCATCGCATAGACGAGACTGGACTGCTCGACTGCCAGAGGCCTTGTGGGTGTATCGCACAACTTGGAGAAACACTACTGGATACTCTCCATATCAGCTGGTATTTGGTAAGGAACCCATTTTCCCCATAGAATTTGAAATACAAACACTAAGGACAACCCAGGAGGTAGGACTAGACTTAACTGAAGCCCAGGTTAACAGGTTACAGCAAATGAACGAATTAGATGAAATTTGATTATTGGCTCTACAACATACTACACTTATTCAACAACAAAGAGCCAAATGGCACGATGCCCTTATTAAGAAAAAAACATTTCATGAGGGCGACTGGGCACTTCTATATGATTCCAGGTTCCAAGACTTCTCGGGCAAGCTGCAGACTAGATGGCTAGGCCCTTATGAAATAAAGAAAGTACATGACAATGGCACCCTTACGTTGGCCACCATTGATGGGTCTGGTTCTTCTTTTAAAGAAAATGGGCATCGGGTATGCCTCTACCAAAAACCACTTACCAGAGAATCTTTCTACCAGCAGATACGTGAGGACCCCACCATGCAAGTTTTAGCTGAAGAGGGCAATCCCTCGGTAGCTTCATGATGATAAAAGTTATTTCTTTGTTGTAAAATATGTAAATATGATTGCTAATTTGATTTTCTTTCCTTTATTTTTTCTTTTTTTGCTGTTCAAACTTTTGAACAACACTCTTTGCACATTTTTGTTGTTCAAACTTTTGAACAACATTTCTTTTCGTGTTTTTGCTGTTCAAACTTTTGAACAACACTTTTTCACGCATTTTCGCTGTTCAAACTTTTGAACAACACTTTTTTTTGCTGTTCAAACTTTTGAACATCATTTTTTTTGCTGTTCAAACTTTTGAACAACACTTTTTCGTGCATTTTTTGTTGTTTAAACTTTTGAACAACACTTTTCTTTGTGTATTTGTTGTTCAAACTTTTGAACATCCACTATTTAAACTTTTGAACAACACTTTTTTTGCGTGTCTTTGCTGTTCAAACCTTTGAACAACACTTTTTTGCGTGTTTAGCTGCTGTTCAAACTTTTGAACAACACTTTTTTGCTATTCAAACTTTTGAACAACACTTTTCTTCTGTGTGTTGTTGTTCAAACTTTTGAACAATACCTTTTTATTTTTGCTGTTCAACAACACTTTTTGTGTATCTGGCGCTGCTGTTCAAACTTTTGAGCAACATTTTTTCTTGTGATTATGTTGTTGTTCAATCTTTTGAACAACACTTCGTTTCCTTTTGTGTGATTTCTCATAGCTTATCTCAACCGCACTTTGTTTTCTTTTCATGGCAGGAAGTACACTACTTTCATGAGGGCAAGAAGTATGGATCCTATTGAAGGGAGTTAATACTATTAACGTTATGATCTTTAACAGGACAACCTCTTGATGATAGATTCTTTTCAAGAAAAGGGACACAATTATTTATATACTACTCTACTGCATTGTCTTCTGTTGTACCTGATATTGATGGATCATCTTGAATACCATGCTGGTTCTACTTCTCCTGGTTATAAATTTCTTTGTCTATAATAAATAAAACTATGGGCATATTTTTTCTATTGACATATTCAACTTTTTCCACCATCCCTGCTCTTAAGGAGTATTGAGCCTCCCTCTATTTATCATAAAAATATGTAACAATAGCAAAATTTTGTTTGCAGATAGAGGATAGGGGGTCTCATTAAGAGCCAGCTTACCATGTTCATAAGGCTGTAGAAAAGTGGCACTCCCACTATGGCCACCACACCAGGGTTATGATCCATTGGACAACTAGAATATCCTTGGAACAGGAGGTCTCATCACGAGCTGGCCTGATCACTTTTGCTACATCCCAGTGAATGGCAGTGTGGTCATCTGGTTACCACGCCAACACACTGATCTCTTCTGTAGAACAACAATGGAATTTTCCACTTATAAATTGAGGATCCTGGCTCATAAGGGTTAAAAAGCAACCCTGCTGAGGCTATGGATGCTTGCTAGTAGTAGAGGCTCTGCTTATGGTATTGAAGTGATATTTTAACGTCAATAATCATTATAATACCCTCTTCTTATTCTTTCTTTTTCGGAGAAATTATTTCCTTAATTTTTTTTTAGAACCTTTATGCATGAGATAATGTTTTTTTGATCAATCGTATCATTCCCAGCTAAGATACCGTCAGCAGAGCATCTTTTTTCCATATTGCTGTCCTTTTTCGCATAACCTATCATCAACCCAAAGCATCTTATCTTTTATTTCATAACTACCTTTTTACACTCCACTCTCATTATAACCATACCTCTTGTCGTCCCGTCATTGATATGCGTACTCTGTCTCATTTACTACCGTACCCTTCACCCTCTTGCCTTGCCGTCAGAACAACACATCCCTATCTATTCGGTCGTAGGCAACCTCTCATTTGAAGGAGGGGAGGACTCCCATTACACCCTTGCATGCGCTATATTTATTTTATTGGATTTCATATGTTGCTATGGTATCCCATGATTAAACAACATGTGGCAATATGATAGTCCTCGAATTAATAATATTAATTCTCATGGAAATGCCACTTAATGAAACTTAGCCATTACATCTGCTTGATGTTCTATCTCACTATTGTTGTTCTCTATTGTATGTTTCTTGCTATTGCTGTTCTATGCTGCGTTTTCCCTGCCTGTTAATATTTTTGAAATTGTAGGAAGAATTCAAGCATTATGGGTGAAAAATCAGTGTGCCGAGAACCTTTAGTATTGGAAATTTCAGATAGAGCCAGGGAGATTCTGGATACTTCACCAGGCTTCAGGCCCCTAATAATGAAGTTACTATCGAATTCCTACAACAATTACGGAATGGGCAGTCCATGGTGAAAGGAAGAAGAATCACAATATCAGAAGCTGTGATAGTTGAAGTATCTGGGCTGCCGGCGAAAGGAACTGTATGGCCTAAAAAACACGTAATGTTGCAAGAGATGGTGGAGATTTTTAGAGATGCAGGCGAGGAATTAACCAGAAAAGGCAAGGCATCCAACTGTCTTCTCTTGGAGAACCATGGCGTGAGTTGGCAAGTGTTGTCCAAAGGTACATTACCTATGATGGATGACGAGATGTGGTAAGACCATGACAACTCAAACTCTTAGCTGTTTTAAAACAAAATATCACTGTTAATTTGCCATCTTTCTTGAATTCATTGCTGCATGATACCACTGATAGAATAAGACAGGCTAGGCACAATGAAACTGTATTTATCCACCATGGTTTGATTAGACTAACTGTTAGCCATAATCTTGTTCAACAAAACTTAACTTGGGATGGTCTCATTGTGCCCCCTAGAGATTAGTCAAGACCCTGTAATCCAAAATTCTGCAATCTTGGAGATAAGCCAGCAAAGCCCTGTTCCGAAGAGGAAAAGGACTGCTCACTCAAAAATTGAACCCCATAAGTGTAGGCAGTCTGCAAGGTGAAAACTAGCCCAGAGGATGTTTGTAAGTCCTCAGGGTAGCGCTAAATAACCTGCGGAGCCATCTAGACCAATTAGTGTACAGGACTTTGAGTCAGAATCAGAGAAACAATGCAATTCTGAATCAGAACCAGAAGAAAAAGTTAATTCAGAGCTCGAGCCCGAGGAAGAGTACAGTTTAGAGCCTGAACAGGGGATAGAATGTCATTCTGAATTAGAACCTGAAGAAGAAGCCAATTCAGAACAAGAACCCGAGGAAGAACATAAGTCAGACTCAGAACAAGAGGGAGTACAACATTTTGATGATGAACTTGGCAATGAAGCAGGACCTCCTTAGACACCAACTATGAACCCCCAAGATGATATTTTGCAGGATTGTGAGGAAGGGATGACACAGGTCCTAGCAAATTTGAATGCATACATGCAACCTGGAAGATCACTAGATCCTAACCTTATGGAAGTTCAATCCTCAGGGGATTCTGGTCATACAGAAATTCTGCCTTCTCCAGAAGCTCTAGACCAGGAATAGGGAGTGAGCACATAAATTATTCATGAATCTGATAACCAGTCTGACAACACAAGTATATTGGAGCACAACCATGACGAGCACCAAGAACCCTTAGATACAGAGGGTATTGACAAACCCGTTTTTACAAAGAAGGCACGTCAGAAAAATGGGTGGTTGAAACAAAACTAAAGAAGTTGAGGAAGAAATACCAAAAGCTCCAGAAGATAGTTAGAAGGCTTCGTAAAAAATTGAACAAAACTGCAAATAGAGAAACCCAAATCACTACTCCTGAGGTAGTCACGGTGGCCACACAAACAGAAATATGTGAGGGCAAGGCAATTGAAACCCAGAACGAACCTATTTTTACTCAAACGGTAGCCACTCAAACAAATTTGCATGTAGACTTAATGGATATAACTATTCAGACGAAGGGTTGGTCCTCCCATAATAAGAGAACTCAGACCGAGAGCATACCCTCTCACAGCACAAGCACCCAAACTAAAGAAAAATTTAAGGACACCCCTTCAAGCAGTGATCCTACTCTTTGGAAGTTACAAGAGGAACTAGCACAAGCCCAGATTGCTTCAAAGCAATATAGGAATGAGACAATTCCTCTGCAGAATTATAAGGAGTTGAAAAAGCAATTCAGATAGTTGACTATCACAAAGGATGAAACTTTTGCTAGGTTTAGATAGGTGGAAGAAAGGCTGAAGAAGGTAAAGATTAAGCTGGACAAGGTCATGGATCAGATTGACACCATTTGCTCGCTATATTCGGATGTCTTATCTTGCAGGTCTCCGGCTACGAACTATGCCCTATTTCTATTGGAAAGATACTTATTATTGAATATTAAAGCCGTTAAGGCCGACAAACCAATAGAATTAAAAACAAATGAATAATTTATAAGTTGCTGTAAAGAACATGGGGTAAAAGTTCAGTGACTTCTTTGTGAATTTTGTTTACATAATTTTGTATTAGAAGAAGAGGTAGATAAGAATCCTAGCCCTTTTGTTGGGGACATTCAGTTTCAAGCTTTTATTTCCTTCACAATTAATCAACTTAAGTGGTTTAAGGCCTATAACTCTTTCTAGAGAAAAGAACAAGAAATGGATTTATGAGTAAGAAGCGAGCCTACTCACCCTTTGCAACTATTTATTAAGCACAAAAGGCTTATGACACAGGAGGGCGTAATTAATATTTTGGGACCTATACATAAGGAAATCATGTAAACAGGAAAGGCATATTTCCTCTCCATTCAGGAAAGATATTTGATTGCATCGAAGATGAGATGGACAATCTCAACTAATAGTGTCAAGAAAAGAGAACCATTTAACTACAGGAACTTTAAAGCTGCTACATGCCGTTTGGTCACATACAACAATATTATCCTAAGAGGCGGACCATATTGGTTGGGATGTCGATACAAGAGCCCTACTATTTGGTACCCTCCTGAAAGATATCATTCTGACTATGAGTTTCCTGAAGGACATGAAGAAACAACCTTTGCCAGTTTGATACAACAACATGGTTTTAGGTCTGATAAAGAAACAGGTTTTCCAGCTTACTCTCTAACTGCACTACATAGGAACTACTTGTTTTTCATGAGGACATGAAACAAGGTAAGCAGGGGAGTATGTTGGGTCGTACAATGGGTATAATTTTACTCTTGATTACACTGTCTTTTTCCTTCTTTCTTTATGCATTTGTGCCCTGATATAGTAAGATGTTGATAAAAATTCGATGAGAAATGAATAAAATTGCTTTTGATACGGTTCGACTAAGCAAAGCTAACTTTCGTTGTTTTTATGCAGAAATTGGCAAAGGGAACAACTGTTGTTCAGAAGATTGAACAACAAATGCTAAACAGAGGAAAAGGAACACGTCTTATGCAGACGAATCAAGGAATAGATCAAGAGGATCAGCGCAATTTGAAATGTTGTCTGATAATAGCATTTAGTTGCGTATCCCTCAGGATCTCCTGATCCCGAGGGATCACATTTACCTCTTTTACTTCTTGATTATAAAAGGGGAACTTCTCTCCCTTTTGAGAGAGAGTATTTTCATATATACGAAGTGTAATTTTGAAGAAGACAGTGCGTTGTAATGACATTTGAATTCGATGATTAATACATGAATTGAGTTGCTGTTCCCTCGTGATATTCTGAAGTAGTTAAGAAGTATTCGCTAGCGGCTTGGGCTCAATCATTGGTGGATTCCACTGCTGTTCCTTGTGTTTTTACTTTTCCTTTACCGCAAGTTTAATCACTCTGCTTGACAGTTTTACAGACGATTTACTTTCATTGGTGTGGAATTCGTGTATGTATTTCATTGCTTCTTAATTCTGCCAATCGATTTCATTTACTTATGTTGTGGATTGAATTAATCATTAGGAGAGAGTTATTTCTGGTTCATTAAAAGATAGAAGCGTTATTGATTGAATTGAATGCTTTATTCCTCCGAAGTAGTTTAGAATCAGCTAGAAGAGCTTTGTAATTGCTATAGGCACTTAGTTGATGCGATTGCAATTATAATATCTTGATTAAGGTTGAGTCTTGTTTCTGATTAAGGTTGAGTTTTGATGCTTAGATAGATTATTTTCCCCGAAGTTACAAGATTGAGATTTATGATTTAATTCGTTTAATCTTGTATTGAAGTTAATAAATTATCTCAAATCATTACTCTCCATAGATATAGCATTTGCACATATTGTGTACACTCTTGGAATAGAAAGACGTACCCAGGTTGATGATTAATGTGAGGCAATTAGGAGTTTTTAAAGACACCTTATAGCACCCAACAACCTTAAACTTTTGAACTTGTAAAAGAGTTTAGATATTTTCTTGAGGAAATAAACCTATGTATTCCTTGAGAATTAATCTATAAAATGAGGCATATTACATGGATTTACCCAGTGATGGAATCGACAGAAGTCCAAACACATAACTATGCAACAACTATAATATTCCCTCTAATCTCATAGAATCAGAGGAGAATCTTACTCGATTTTTCTTCCCATATAAATGATGTTCACAGAAGTCAAAACCCAAAGAGTAATTAGGCATATCTTCTACCGTACCATTAATGTGTAGTACTTGAAGGTCGTTCTCTTCGATATATCCCATTTTTTATGCCACAACATAGTCTTTTCTCCAAAAGCTACAAGACTTTTTCCTTCTTTTGCTCCACTCTCAGGAATAATGGACATGTTGCACCCATCACTAACAATGCTTCCCAACAACTTATACAAAGTTCCAATTTGATCTTCCCTTAAAAATACCTTTTCTCATTGATCCATCCTGTGTCCTTTTCAAACATTTTTTTTACTCCCGCATTGCTCATATTTCTCACAAAAATAAAATTTCTAGCTAATCCTAGGATTTGCAAAACATTAGGGAGTGTTCTAATGACTTTTTCCTTTTCCTATGATTCTAGCTATTGAGTCATCTCCTAAGAAAAAAATTCACCACCATCGAATCTTTCATATTTGCAAAACCAATCCCTGTGAGGAGTCATATGAAAGTTTGTGCCCTATTCGATCTTCCATGCCTCATGATTTATGTGTGTACTTGAAGAAGAAAAGTACACATCCCCTCCTTCATCTAAGGATGTTTTTGCTTCTGCAGAAGGAGCATATTGATATCCCTTCCCTTTCTCAGGAATTTTAGGTCTGTAATATTTCATGTAATGCCCTTCTTTTGCACAATCTCCAACATACCTTTGTGAAATTTCCAGGAGATTTATATCTTCATTTATATTTATATCGTCCACTCAAGGACTTATTTTTATTTCTATTCTAGGAGAATCCTATTACAGACAAGGCATCTTTGTTTTGTATTTTCATGATTTTTCATCTCATCTCCTTTGATAACAAGGATGGGACCATTTCATTGAAATTTAAAGTAATTGCATTACTACTTATGGCAACAACCATACTATCCCATGAGTCTGGTAGAGAACATAACAAATTGATGCACATATGAAATCTTAATATCAACTGATAATAACTAACTTACCACAATATTGAAGGAATTGAGATGCTCAATCACTAAGTCTCCATCCTTCATCCTCAAGTTATACAATTTATTCAGCATGAAAAATTTGTTCACCAAGGACTTAGATTGATATAAAGCCCCTAACTTTTCCTAAAGGACCTTAGCTATAACTTCCCTTGAAATATTCAATAATATTAAATTTGAAAGACACAATTGTATCTTTCTCTATGTTTTTCAATCCAATTTTGTCCAGTATTCTATTGACATCCATGTTGGTGTAGTACCTAGATCCATAACGATCCACTAATCTCTCTCCACCAACAAATCTTCCCTTTTGAGCTCCCACAACTCAAAACTATGCCCATTAAATATCTTGATCTTTATCTTCAAACTAATCATAATTTAATTTTCATCACAAGAATCACTTTTTCATATCTCCCACTGTAACAATGCCTACCATAGGCCCGAGCCAAACCCCTTAGCCACAAAGGCATCCCCTTGAACCCAAAATCACTTTGATGCCAAATGTAAGTATTAATCCTATACAATTAGTTGTTGCAAATATATTCTTAATTAAAACAGAATAGATGCAATGGCAAACACACACATTAACATAGATATTTTATCCTACAAACCCAAAACTAGGAAAACCAACAAATTTTTTCTATATATATGTCTCTATATGTATTATAATACAACATATATCCCCCCATAATTATGAACCACCAATCCATTTTCCCTGGATTAAAATGCAATGTCCATAGTTCCTTAGTTGAAACTACAAAACCATTGGAAAAACCACCATGCACCGTAAAACCGATTTTAGTTAAAAACCAAGTGCAAAACACTGCAAAAAATGAACACAAAAAACTACCTATTTTTTTAAGGGGCATTGTGCATGAACCTTTGCTATAGACCCCTATGTGACCCCCCTACTGCACCCAACGAAACATACAAATGCGTGGAGGTAGTCACACAAGGAATATAACACATACCCAACATAGACCTTGTCACCAGCCATCTTTTCACTATGCATCCATTGCAGTAACAATTGGAATATTGCTAGAGGTTTATTCTTTAGGATAACTCCCCAAGTTTACCTTCAACTAGAAAAGAAACCAAAAGGAATATAAATTCAAGTTGGTGTAAATCAACAAAACACAAAGTAATAGTTAAGTTTCAACAATATATTTTGCCAAAAAATGCAACCAAAACAAACCATAACTAATGATGAGCCTTATCATTGGGTAATTATATGGGCATTAATTGGCCTTAATTCACCTCCCAGCTTAGCCAAACCAACTATTCTCACAACTTATTGCATACTTTTGATTATATTTTGTTTATGAGATGAGTTAGAGTTGGATATTTTTCTTTGTGGTCTAATGTGCATGTAATGCAGGAATAAAGGATAAAAGCAAGGAAAAATGTAGGAATAAAGGATAAAAGCAAGGAACTGTGGCAAAAACCTTGGTCAAAACTCGAATGGGACAAGGGAGAGGAATTATAGGAGGCAAATCCTCCTCATTTATTACCCCTCCATTCGAATATTACTCCATCAACTCAGAGTGAAAACAACCAAATCATGAGGACTAAAAGACAGCCGAGCAAGTGAAAGTGACAGAAACCCATTTACCTTGAGTGGGGAACCAAGCCTCCCTAATGGGAAGGAAGTCGTTGGAGTTTTCAGATGTATAAGTAGAGAGGCTTAGGACCTTAGTAGGATTCAGATTCTTATTGTAAAACTCTACTTTATTTCTGAGTTGCAAGACTTGTGACAGTTTGTTATGTAATCCATGGTTTTTATAATAAAGATGAGTTCTATTTTGAGCCAGCACGGAGTTAACTCAGAGGGCTGAAGCTCTTGGGTTAGGGCCCAACCCGAGCAGGAAAAGCTCCTCTTTATTGTACATGTATGCTAGCATAGATTTCTCGTTCTGTTCATTTTCATAAGTAGCTTCCTAGTTTTCTATTCATTTGCTTAAGTAGTTGCATTTTCAGTACAACAGTATAGTGTAGATGATTTATGGTTCTTTTGTTCATTTTCTTAAGTAGTTGCATTCCGCTTACAATAGTGTAGAGTAGATCGGTTGTGCTTTAGTTTACCTCCATTTGTGCCTTCTTTCAATTAGCAGGTTAGCTAGGAGAAAAAGATCACCATAAGGTTGTCCGTAGGTGTCTCGACCACACCTCCTCCCTCTGGGACCATGACTTGAGGAAGAGACCCTTCAGCAACCCCAAAAACATAGGTTTCTGGTTCTCACATGAGCTATGGAGTTTGTTGTTTGATGCAGTTACTTGTACACCCTCACTAGTTTTTTCTGTCGTTTTCATTGAAATCTCCTTCAACACGTTCTTCATGCATAATCCCCTTACCGTCCGATCCACAACAAACCTGCCCAATCACCATCCGATTCATTAGTTTATCCATATGCCACCTCGCGTGAAGTCTTCCACCTACATTATGCACTTTAAATCCCCACTGTCGATCTGCCTCGCTTGATTCGACGACTATCACGTCACCTCAACACTTTATGCGCTTTAAACCCCCATTGTTAATCTGCCTCACCTGATCTGACGGCTGTTGCGTCCCCCGATCGCCAAATAGCTCGGCCGATCTCCACCGTTGATCTGTTTAGCATGATCCGATGGCTATTGTGCAATCTCGCGCCGATCCTTGCACAACCGTTATCCGCCCGAGAGCACGCGAGAAAAGTGGTTTTCTCGTGCTACGTGTCACTCAGTTATGCTAATCACGTGAAATTCAGAAATACAGCTTACAGCTTTGAGGGCACGCAAGAAACTGCTTACTTCTTTCGAAACCCACTCCATCATTTCCTGCATGTTTTCTCCCTGCGATACGATCTCTGCCTTCCATCCTCTGATTAATCCTGTCCGTCCATCTCTTGACTTAATCTCCACGATATGATCTCCACTATTCATCTACTTCATTACCCTGTTCGTTCACCTATTCACTAAACTTCCCGCGATAAGATCTCCATCGTTCATCTACTTCATTACCCTTTTCGTCCATCCATTCACTTAATTCCTTGCGATATGATCTTTGCCATCCCATCCATCTGCTTCGTTACCCTGTTCGCGCACCTATTCACTAAATCGCCCGTGATAAGATCTCCACTGTCCATCTTCTGGTCATTGATTGATCCAACGGTCCCTATGCACTACTGCGTCCTTACGTCCTCCTTTCACCAATTTCGATCTCTGACTGCTCTGCCACTTGAAAACAAATTTATTTTAGTTCCTTTGCTTACACCTTAGTATAGTTTAATGCTCTTTACCTCTGCAACTTAGATAGCAGCATTAGGTTAGTGTTGATTTAGCAATTCTGTTTAGCATAACTATTTAGATGGTTAGTTAGGTTATGGTGCGATTTAGCATTACATGCCGTTTTCTTCATTACTGCAGTAGAGTAGCTCTCTCTTAGAATAGATTTTCTCTTCTTCCATCAAAGAATTAAGCTTCTTCTGACCCTATAGAAGTCTGGCTTGGAACCCCTGGGGTCTCTTGCCAGATGAGCAGTGACAATAGGCAAGACCTTCACTTTTACTTGTGCATAGACACTATCACCTCCAAGTTTTTACGAACCCTGGGTTGATAAGTAAAGTTGGTAGCCCTAGGAGTTGCAGCATTCTTGTTGCAATACCTAGGCTCATCACTTTTTGGCGCCATTGCCGGGGAGGTGTCTAAGTAGAATGTGATTACTGCTTTCTTCTATTTCTAGTCTCCAATTTTCTTCCATTAGTTTATTTATGCAAAAGTAATCTACTTTATTCCTTTCTTTCAGTTGTCATTATCTGCTTTCCTTCCCATTCTGCAAGTAAAATTTCAATTCAACAAGTAGTTTCTTTGTTAGTAGCTTCCTTTCTTTCAATTGTCATTATCTACTTTCCTTTTCAGTCTGCGAGTAGAATTTCAATTTAGCAAGTAGTTTTTCTTGTTAGTGGTTTTTAATTCAATCAATGATTTCCTTTCTGCAGAGTACTTTCCAGCTTAAAAAAAATAAATCTTGCAGAAACCAACCCAAAAACATTTCCTTTCATGCCTCTTAGGAATAGGGACAATTCAGGGAAATTCTTGTCAAATACCCCCACTGCATCCAATAGTCAACCTTTTCTCTTCTTCTGTGACGGTGAATTGGAAGACCCTTTAGGTGAGCAACCTTACATATTTGAAGAACCTACAGGGGAAGAAGAAGAGGAAGAATCCATTCCTACTGAACCAATGGTTGAAAACCGTGACAGAGGGAATAGAGAGAGAATTGAGGGTGCCTTCCCCATCAGGGAAACCAATGGGGACACTAAGATGAAGAATATAAGCCCCTTTGCTCTACCTCATTTCCATGGCCTAACCACAGAGGACCCTGACACTTTCCTATTTGAGTTTGCTGTTATATGCCAAACCTATGAATATACAGATGATGAGCAAAAGTTAAAATTATTTCCATCTACCCTCAAGGATGCAACATTGCACTAGTTCATGGGTTTACCTAGAGATAACATCACAAATTGGGCTCAAATGCAACAAGATTTTAACAACAAATATAGGGACTAATGTAGGTCAAAGGATACTAAAGAAGAGATTTTCAGGATGACCACAGGCCAGGATGAATCCTTAGAAGACTATGAAGAAAGATTCCAACTCAGTTACAAAAGGGCTAGGTGCACACTTGACCTTGAGTCGCTGAAGCTGGTCCTGCTTAGAGGAGTAAGGGAGGATTTTCTGGATACCTTACATATGCTAGCAGGAGGAGATATCTACCAATTACCCCATGAGGATATTAAGACTGTCTTTAGAAACCATTCTAGGGCAACTAGGAAAAAGGGTAGGGGTAGTCAACTTATGGCCAATACAACATCCTCCAACTCATCCATCAAGGGTGAAATTGGAAATATGTTGGAAGAGTTCAAAAGTGATATGTTGCAAACCCTTGCCTTGCAGTTGGACACCATGAACATCAAAAGGAAGCAAGAGGAAGTAGAAAGAGCCTTGGCCATCTTTTGTCCTAGATGCACCAGAAGGCATCCTAGGAACGAATGTCCATTGAACTGTATTAAGATTTGCTCAGTCTGTGAAGAAAACCACTCCACAAACAAGTGCCCTTATTTACCTAGACTCAAAACTGTATATCAAGGAGCTGAAGGGGTCACTGAGAAACTTTGCTACATCATCCAAAGGAGACCTCATGGGCCTAGACCATACCAGCAGGGTATGCAAGGGTCATCCCATGCATATTACAACCCCAACCAAACCACAACTATACCTTCTTGGGGACCCCCTTCTCATCCTTCTTGGTCTACACCCCCTCCTTGGTCCTATACATCTCAGTATCGTTCCTAGCCAGCCAACCAATCATTTCAATCTTATGTTCAGCCACAACATTAGTGGAATACCCCACTTTAGGGGTGGAGGCCCCAATTCAACAATGTTTCAGCCCTATTGCCTCCACCGCCTACCCAACCACAACTCTTGCACTCTGCTCCACCTAAGCAACCCTAGATGCCTACCCAACCAAATCCGAACCTGAACAATAGGCAGGCTCAACAAGTCTACAGTGGAGAGACATCATACCCAGCTTATGCTGTAGAAATCTAGGAGATCAACCTAAGATCTGGGAGAAATGTCCTTGATAACCAACCTCCCTCTCCACATAGGGAGGTTGAGGAATAAAGAGAGGAAAGAAACCTTAAGGTAAATCCACCCTTTCCTAAGAGATTAGCCCAACCACTCTAGCCTACCCTAGAAGAAATTGAACTTCTGGGAGAATTGAAAAATCTATGTGTAAAGATCCCCCTTCTCTAGGCAATCAAGTATGTTCCCATTTACAATAAGTTGATTAAGGAGAAGTGCTTCAAGCATCCAGGAGGAAGAAAAAGGGATGCCCCTACCATTAATGTCATTGGGCAGTTGTCTGACTTAATGCTGGGGCAGGTAATATGTCCAAAATATTTGGACCCTGGAAGCCCTGTAGTATATGTGCACACCAATGACACCATTGTCCCACACACTTTAATTGATCTTAGGGTTGCCATTAATGTGATGACCAAGGACACCATACTCAAGCTCAACCTCCAAGGGTCATTGTGGAAGACCACAACAGTTCTGCGACTTGCAGATCGTTCCATAGTCACCCCCGAGGGAATTGTGGAGGATGTGATGGTCTCCATTGACTCCTGGGAGTACCATGTAGATTTTGTAGTTCTCCAGCTTAAGGCTAAGCTTACTGTTTACCCTCTCATCCTTGGGAGGCCATGGTTATCTAGAGCTGATGCTTACATTAGCTGTAGAGATGGGAATATGACCATCAAGAATGTGAATATGTCCAAACAGTGAATCCTATACCCTCCTGCTCAACCTACACTAGAGCATGATTTACATTTATGGTTGGAGGAGGAGGAAGAAGATGAGGTTTATTCTGCCCAACTTTATGCTTTGGAAGCAACCATAGGAGGAGGACAACAAGATGAGGATGACTTAATTGAACACCTGCTCCAAAGTCCAACTCCTAATTCACTACCGTTACAATAAGAAGTAAGGGAAACCTAGAACAATCATCCAATTGACTTATGCTTGGCCAATTCCAACCCACTCCATGTCAAAACCATAGAATTTGGCCCAGAGAAAACTTTGAAAATTAATCCATCTCTTTCTGCTTTAGAAGAGGAAAAGCTATGCAACATGTTGAGAGAAAACCTAGAAGCCTTCACTTAGAGTTATAAGGAAATGAAGGGAGTACACCCCTCAGTGTGTACTCACCACATATACATCAAAGAAGGTTGCAAGCTAGTCAGGCAACCACAAAGGAGGATGAATCCAGCTCTTAAAGACATAGTCAAAGAAGAACTTCAAATTGGTAGATACAGGATTCATTTACCATATCTCAGACAGTGGGTGGGTCTCTCCTTTAGTGTTAGTTCCCAAGAAAAATGGTAAGTGGAGGATTTGTGTTGATTATAGGGAGTTGAACAAAGCCACAAAGAAGGATCATTTTCCCCTACCCTTCACTGACCAAGTGCTAGATGGCCTTGCAGGGAAGAAGTTTTTTTCCTTCCTAGATGGATTCAGTGGGTACAACCAAATCCAAATCTACCCAGAAGACCAGGATAATACCACATTCACCTATCCTTGGGGTACTTTTGCCTATATGGTCCTTCCTTTTGGTCTATGCAATGCTCCTGCCACTTTCTAGAGAGCAGTCTTGAGTATTTTTGCTGAATTAGTACATGATGCCGTGGAAATCTATATGGATGACTTTACACCTTATGGCTATGATTTTCAAGAAGCCCTGACTAACCTAGGCAAAGTATTGCACAAATGCATTGAAATGAACCTGTCTCCCAGTCTAGAAAAATGTGAAATCTTAATGACTGAAGGGACTATGCTAGGTCATTCAATATGTAAGTAAGGACTGCATGTGGACACAAACAAAATAGAAATCATCCAAAGGGTCCCTCCTCCACAAAAGCAGAGAGATGTTAGGAATTTATTAGGGTTAGCTGGATACTACCGAAGGTTCATAAAGGACTTCAACAAGTTGTGCTCTCCTTTTTTTGGGTTGTTGGCCAAAGATTCTGAGTTTATATGGTCAAAGAGCTGTCAAGAGGCCTTCGACATTCTAAAGGGTAATTTAACCATTGCACCAATCCTTAGAGGCCCAAAATGGGCCCTCCCTTTTCATATTCATGCTGATGCCTCACACAAAGCCATAGGAGCAACCTTAGGTCAGGAAGAGGAGAAATTGCCCTATGCCATTTATTTTATCAGTAAGAACCTGTCAAAGGTTGAGCTAAACTATACTGTGACCGAAAAGGAACTCCTGGCTATTGTGCATTCATTAAACAAATTTAGGCATTACATTACAGAATATCAAACATTTGTGCATACTGATCATGCTGTAATCAAATATTTAATGAACAAAATACATGTGAATGTTAGAAATATAAGATGGTTGCTTTTATTACAACGGTTTGATCTAAATATTTTTGATAAGCTTGGTAAGGAAGTTGTTGCAGACTTTCTATCTAGGATGAATCTGCCTGCAGGTGAAGAAGGAATGGTGGATGACTAATTACCAGATGAGCATTTGTTTGCTATTCCAGTTCTCTCCCCATGGTTTGCTGATATAACAAACTATTTGGTATCAACATAGTTCCAACCAAACTTGCCCTCCAAAGAAAAGAGCAAGATAGTCAGAAAAAGCGCCCCCCTTTACCTGGATTGGGGGTAATCTGTTCAAACTTGGCCTAGATCAAATCTTGAGAAGGTGTGTAAGAGAAGAGGAAGTTTTTGACATCCTTCTGACCTGTCATGATGGGCCTTATGGAGGTCACTTTGCAAAAAAGAGGACATCATTCAAAGTGTTGCAAGTAGGCTATTATTGGCCTACTCTTCATTAGGATGTGAAAAAGTACATTAATCAGTGTGATTGGTGCAAGAGGATGGGAAAGCCTACTCCAAGAGATGAAATTCCCCTACAACCTCAAGTGACTTTTGAGCCATTTGACAAGTGGGGCATGGACTTCATTGGGCCTATCAACCCTCCTTCAAAGCAAAAGTAGTACATTATTGTGTGCACTGATTATTTGACTAAGTAGGTTGAAACCAAGGTGATTAAGGAAGAAACAAAAGAGAAGGTGGCTGAGTTCCTAAGGGAGAGTGTATTCTACAAATTTGGGTACCCTAGAGAACTATTCACCAACCAAGGCAGCGAGTTAACCTCCAGCATGATTGAAGAACTGCTCAGCCATCACAAAATCAAGCATAGGAACTCCACTCCTTATCATCCACAAGCTAACGGGCAAGTGGAGGTGATCAATAGGGCACTGGAGAACATCTTAACCATGGTAGTGAGTAGCAGCAGGAAGGATTGGGCAGAGAGACTAGTTGAGGCCACCTGGGCCTATAATACAACATGGAAGACCACCACTGGATTTACACCCTATGAGCTGGTCTATGGGAAAAAGCCTTTGCTGTTAATTGAATTTGAATATAACTAGAATTTGCACCTTATGTTGCAAAGGAAACGCCGTAAGGCATAGAGTGGGGAAGAAAGGCATAAAGTGGGGAAGAATAGGTAATCAAATCCGTCAAAATTAAGATTAAATTGATCTATTAATTTTTCATTTACATGCACTAAAATCGTATGCAGCGTGGGATAAGAATCTCAAGAATCTCAAGTTATCATTCAGATAAATTTCTATAGTCCATGTTCTATTTTAAATATTTTACTCTTTTGTCATAACTGGAAGAATCTCAAGTTATCATTGAGATAAATAAATCTCTATTACAGTACATACTCGTTATATATATATATATATAGTCCGCTATGATTTATATTACTTTCTATAGTCCATGCTCTATTTTAAATATTTTACTCTTTTGTCATCACTGGAAGAATCTCAAGTTATCATTGAGATAAATAAATCTCTATAGTACATACTCATTATATATATATATGAATGAATATCTCTGCTATGATTTATATTACTGTGGCAATGCCATTTTTCTCTCGCAAAGTTGCATCCATTGGTTTTTTTTAAGACATTAAAAGAATCTAGCTGCTATGGTTTGTTATGATCAATGGGTTATCTTTCATATTATATTGTAGATGATGTTAGATACATTAAATCATTTTGAAATAAACACAGACATGTCGTTGGCATTGATTAGCGACATATGCTACAATAACTTATCTTCATTGAAAAAGAGGTTGATGTATTCATTGAGAATCTCTCACACGAAAACTTCTTGAAACATGGCTCGAAACACCATGTGTTAATGATGTTTTTATAGAAGTTGCAACAATGAATGTTGAAGGCAACATGGATGTTGTAGAAAATATAAATGTTAATGAAATTTTCATGCAATACTGTCCTTGAGAGACAAAATATTTTTATGATTTATTTGGAACAAATTGATGAAGAGCAAGCTATGGAAGGTGACATGTGGTAGTCGTTTGCATACAAGCCAATTTTGAAGAAATAGAGGACATGCATGGACAACTTGGAACAATCAAACAGTTGCACCAGCCAATAAAGACACCGAAATCTGAAGCTTACAACAAAAAGACAAAGCTAAAGCAATGAAGAAAAGAAAAGGAAATCCAACTGATGTAAAAAAAAATTAAATTGTAAGCATAGCTTAGACTTGGACCAGAAAATATCTTAGTTTAAATTTTTGTTTTTTGTAATTAAAGGGGAGTGTTGCATAAAATAATTTCAACCACCCATTTAAATAGGAGACAAATGTTTGTTGGAAATCTTCGAAAATTTTATATCGGAACGATCTCAAAACATAAAGGTAATGACTCATTTTCTTCGGTCAAGGATAGTGTGCATTTGCATGGAGTGCACAAAACAATTACAAGTGATAAGTATATTTATTTTCAAGGTGATTGATACATTTTTTCCCATTTGCAAATCGATGGTACAACAAACATGGTAAATAAAGTTCTGAAAACATGTTGCAGATAAATTCTGGAGAGCATATAGACAAAATGAAATTTAACTGGTGCCAACAAAGTACAAGAAAACCACCCCTCCTTATCTTCCAGAGTTGTAAACTTAGTGGAAGTACCAATATGAATAGGTCAGCAAAGGTGTCAAAGCCTCTAAATCTCAAGAAGGATAGCGTGAGTACTGTGTATGCGAACACAGTTTAAGCTCAAGAGGGATAGCTCTTAAAGAGCTTTACCACTATATATAAACTTTTATGGAAACGAGCAGGGGCTTAGCATAAGGTGTTAAGAGGTTTGGCCCTTGTCCCTATGCGCGGGCACTATAACCAAGCGTCAAGGGCGAAAGCGCCAAATCTATCTTCTTATATGCATGTGTTGTGGGTCTATAAGTTAGGGTTCAGAGGAGCATGAAGATGCATGTATTATAAACCATATGACCAAGAGCCATGTCCATAAGCACATGCAAGAGAGGTCCTAGTCGTCGAATTTCGCGAAATGTTAGCGCTGACCATGTGTCCCAGAGATTACGATGGGAGGCTTGACAAATCCCACTAGGAATGAATTGTTGAGATGACATGGTGGGTGGGGTCAGTTGTTCAATGATTGGCACGGTGAGGCGAAGGACCCCCAAAACACTTATAACGTGAAATTTGAACTTACTATGCAGCAGAGGGCCAAGCAGGACCCCCAATTAGTGTGGCAAGTGACTTGGACTCAGAGCCACGTGACATCCTGGAAGGTAGACACGTGTTACTTGAATTCGAGGGTTTTGTGGTCCCAAGTGGACTGGATCTAAGTGACACATGGCATACCTAGTGTGGGGCCATGTGGAGGGTGACATCACCCCGGGACCATGTACCCCGCGATTTATGTTGGAGTGAGGTGCAACCCCGCTGAGATTTAGTCCCCAGGGTGATGTGGCACGGCGAAGCCCACCTACACAGGCATAAGGGACCACAACCACATGATTGGTTAGAGCGGAGTTGAGGTGGTGAGTAGCCAGGTGGACTTCCACGAAACCTTGGCAGATTGTAAGCCTCGCAGAAGAGAATGGGTCGGGACGACATGGTGTGGTGGAGCCCGAATGTGCTGCAGTAGCAAATGACGATGGGACGCATGGAGGAGGTATACCAAGGATTTGTGTAACCCCAGAAGGTCTTTCCCAGTAGTTTCAATGGGGAATCACAGTGGAATCTATTGGGATTTTAATCTCGATGTGATGTGGTCGTAGAGAGGGGTTAATTTATGACCCGGTATGAATGGGCCGACGGCTAAGGTAATGCTACCATGTGGTGATGAGGTGGCTAACTCGGATAGCTTGGGGACACCACATGGAAAATCAAGATGACATGGCACTATCTGATAGGCTAATCTTCAAATGGCCATATATTTTGATCCGAGAATCGTATTGAGACAAATCTTATATTTTCATAAAGGTCTTGACAAGACGAACACAACAACATCATCTGTTTTAAGTCTTAAGAAAGTCGAAAAAGGTCAAAAAATTTAGACCCCATTTCCATAACAAGACTTTGGAGGTTGGGTCAGCTTAATAACTGCCTCCTTCTACCCTTAGTTGGGGCTAGGGATAGTAGGGGATGTGTTACAAAAAGGCACATGCCAAAGGGTGAGCACAATGTAGAATTGGTGTTGGTTGAACAATAAGGTAACATGCTATTATAATACACTAAGACTTGGTAAAGGTAAAGAGCTCATCAAAAGCACCCAAATGCACAAATCAATTATTCCCTTTTTCAAAAGAAAATTACAAATTTTTTCATCTCTATATTGATCAAGTTTCACGTCATCCCCTAGAAATCTTCAACCACTAAAATTTATCACTCCATACCTAAGTTACATGACACAATGAGACGAGACATGGACACTAAAATACAAGTGTCTAACACATGACATGGTGACCCCAATAACAAGACATGAAGAACAAGGTTTATATATATACCTTAAAAGAAAATAACACATTACACAAATAGAAATTATAGACATAAAGATTCAAATTTTGTTAGAATTTAGAAACTAGAACATTTACATGATACAAATTCGATCATGCAACTAAATACTACTTAGTACTTGTCCTAAGTCAATGAAGTTCAAGTGACAAACACAAGAAATTAGAACCATAAACTATAGTTTCTCATTAAGTCATTAAATTCGAAATGTATTACATAAATAATGAGTCACTATTACTACAAGTGGGAATGCCAATGAAAAATACAAAATAGGGTAGATACTAGAACCGTAAATGGAAGAATCTCATAGCTTGTGATTGTCAATAGTCCTTCTCCATGTTAGAATCATCAAAATCAGCATCACTTCCATGACTCTCTCCTCCATCCTGCCCCTTCTCTTCCTCATCTATATCCAATCCAATCAATGCATATGTTGGTGTGGAGAATGAACCCTCAACTGGATCACCATGACGAATGGTAGTATCAAGTTGTTTGAACAAATAAAAGGCTTCAAAACATAGGCAATATTGAACTTGCCCAGTGGTTGGAGAAATCTACCATGTAATTGGTCTTCCAAAGAGCCATTTTGCATCAGATCGTATACTAAAAACCGTGTATGTTCATGAGTACAGAACCCAAGAAAAGAAACAAAGTTTGGATGTCTGATTTTGCTCATTAGCTCTACTTCATTCTGCAACCAATGACAATACCAAAAAATGAAATCAGCAAAGCTTCTTCTATGTTCTAAAATTATAGGGAGAATAAAAAATCACAATGTAATATGTTAAATGCAGTGCATCACCAAATCCACAAAAGAAAAGACACTCAAAATGGAAACTTCAGGGCACCCCCCCAGAAAATGCCTTCACTAATATCTTCTTAAGTTTGAAGAAGCAGCCAACTTCCAAAATAATACCTGTAACGTTTTTATTACCTACCTGAAATTCATGCTCAGCCTGTCTACTACCCTCATCTAGCTTCTTCACAACAACAAAGGAATCATCATCAAATACTGCCTTGTATACACACCCAAATCCACCCTCTCCAAGTATGTTATTGTTGCTGAAGTTATTTGTAGCTGTTAGTAGCTTAGAATATTCAATTGCAGTTGCACATCCCTTTTTCTTAGAAACACGGGAGTTCAAACGACTCAGGAGAGGCATGAGTGGAATACCCCTATAGGCATCTATGAAAATTCAAATTACAGGCAACTTAGTGAGCTAACCCTAGATCAAAATAGTCGTAATGTAACTAATCGAACTCTCATGTAAACAGAGGTCATCCGCACCCATGGCTTTTTATAATTTGTTAGAATCCAAAATTTTGATTTTATCAGATGATTCAGATCATGAAATCAAGTCTGATGTTTATTATGTTAACCCCCACAAAAAATAATAGTTTGACAGAGGAGAAGAATTTCTATAGTCATGGAAACCATTCCAATGCACTGGCAGTAATGCATAATAGTTAATATGTATACATACATCCAAAAGATATCCACACAGATTCAACAGGGGAAGTCATCGAATCTCAGCCCCGAATCCAATCAAACAATATCTCCATAGGAAGCACCACTCTCTTGTGGCTGCCCTGTTGGTGTACACATCAAGAGAGGGTTTGGTTTCACACAGTGAAAGGGATAAAATATGACATAGTGGTGATACCAACCTGAGGTGTCTGGATCTAAATTTCGCTTGAATGCATGAGGTTGAGGTGAAGAAGGAGCAGAGTTGTAAGTCTTTCTATACAACCAAGTACAAACTGAAGAAATCATGATACATCCAACAAATATTGGCAGTATGATAATTGCCAATAGCAGTCCTTTGTTGATGTGATGAGATTCTTTGTCTATCTGCATTGGAGAACCTGTGTCTGAACACACAACCCATTTTGCAATTGTCAAAATAACAAAGCGCAATGACTTCTCAGAACTTGTATAAAGATGCAAACAAGCAATTCAAATTGAGAGATTTCAATTTCTGAAGAAATCTTACACAGGCTGTATTTTTTAGCATAAATATACTCTTCAAAATTTTAATGAAAACGCTGGCATTGAAGCCCTTACTGGTTGAATTTTCTGGTTTGGTTGATGCATTTCTTTTTGCCAGGGGATCATCAAGTAGGGAAGCCAATGACAGTGCGAAATGCAAAGAAACTGGCGCAGAGGTAGGCAAAAGTAAAGAACGTCCCTTTGCAGTCTCGACTTTGTTAAAAAGAGAGAGACTCAGAATCCAAATATGCAGTAAAAATGAATGCCCCATCTTGAAAATGAGTTCTACTTGAAAGTCAGTCAGGCTATGGCAGAAAGCTCAGGAGATATTCAAAGAGGTAGATATCTGCATTTTCTCAAGGAAGGTTCAAACCCAAAAATGCATAACACTGCTCTCAAATTTTTAAAATTGGTAACAAGAATACACGGGGGTAGATCAAATCCCATTTACATTGGATTTCTTTGAACACTTCAAGCGAGAATGTAAACAGATCTGAACAGAGAGTTGAACTTCACTGATCACAACAAGATTTGTAGCACCAAATGCCCAACAATCCTCCACAAGTGAAGTTCAGGCCTCCAAATGAGTGTGCGCTTAGTTGAAGAGCAGTACATGCAAACTGGTCCTTCAGCGCTTATCCGTGAGCCCACACATATCACGCATTGCTGCGAAACGAATGACTTCAAAATTGGATCTAATTTCTTTATTAGAGACTTACCATCAAGCATGTATTTTGAAGCTACATATCCCAATGTCCCTACTAGATCAATATTTGTGTTACCAGCACATCCTACACTTGTTACTGCAAGATCAAAATCTGAAAGCTGCATCCATAGCCAGTGGTTAGAGAGTGGTGACTACAATACCATCTACTTAGGAAATGTTTCACTTCGGACCAAGTGTTTTAAAGAACATAAACCAAGATGGACAAATAAATCTATTTAGAAATTTCTCAAAGTATAATTCATGATAAGCAATAATAAATTAATACAAACAGCTGCACATGTCACGAAATTGATAGAAAAGAAAAACTGAAGTCCTACATGAAAATATTTTGACAAAAAAATAACTGATGCTTAAAATAGTTGATAAAGTAAAAAAAAATTCAGTAGGAAAGCAATGGAATTCCCACCTCACAGAATCTCCCATTGAATGCAATGCACATGCCATACATTTACAAAGGCTTTTGTCAATTACATTCTAGGAAACTTTCTTAATGCTTTACAAGAATCTTCCCAAATTAACTGATAAATATTACATAAGAAACATTCATTTCCAGGTAGATTTAATGGTATTACTATTTTTAACACTACAGTCAGTGTAAGTGGGAGATTGGAAAACCTTGCCCTCCTTGGCGTTGAAGCTTGCATCAAGAAGAATATTTGATGATTTGAAATATCGGTGAATCACTGTAGGGTTGCAGTGCTCATGCAAGTGTTCTAGACCCTGTAAAAGAAAGAAAACCATGGTAAGCTTGAGCTCCCAGGTTGATAGAGGACCAAGTGAAAAAGTGATTTCAATTGGTAAAATCTAGTAGTAAGGAATCAAATTATCTGTGTTAGAACTACCTTGCTGAATCAAGGGCTATCTTCATCTGCAAAAACCATGTAAGTGCAGATCCGTGAGATGGTCCTGACAAGCAATCCAGCACAGTTTCTTAACAAAGCATAACTGTGAAAGGCTGCTTACTCATGTCCTACTAGTTTATCCATGATGAATGGTAGTATCAAGTTTGTTTGAACAAATAAAAGGCTTCAAAACATAGGCAATATTGAACTTTCCCAGTGGTTGGAGAAAGCTACCATGTAATTGGTCTTCCAAAGAGCCATTCTGCATCAGATCGTATACTAAAAACCATGTATGTTCATGAGTACAGAACCCAAGCAAAGAAACAAGGTTTCGATGTCCGATTTTGCTCATTAGCTCCACTTCATTCTGCAACCAATGACAATACCAACAGATGAAATTAGCAAAGCTTCTTCTATGTTCTAAAATTATAGGGAGAATAAAAAAGCACAATGCAATATGTTAAATGCAGTGCATCACCAAATCCACAAAAGAAAAGACACTCAAAAGGGCAATTTTAGGGCACCCCCCCAGAAAATGCCTTCACTAATATCTTCTTAAGTTTGAAAAAGCAGCCAGCTTCCAAAATAATACCTGTAACGTTTTTATTACCTACCTGAAATTCATGCTCAACCTGTCTACTACCCTCATCTAGCTTCTTCACAGCAGCAAAGGAAGCATCATCAAACACTGCCTTGTATACACACCCAAATCCACCCTCTCCAAGTATGTTATTGCTGCTGAAGTTATTTGTAGCTGTTAGCAGCTTAGAATATTCAATTGCAGTTGCACATCCCTTTTTCTTAGAAACACGGGAGTTCAAACGACTCAGGAGAGGCATGAGTGGAATACCCCTATAGGCATCTGTGAAAATTCAAATTACAGGCAACTTAGTGAGCTAACCCTAGATCAAAATAGTCGTAATGTAACTAATTGAACTCTCATGTAAATAGAAGTCATCCGCACCCATGGCTTTTTATAATTTGTTAGAATCCAAAATTTTGACTTTATCAGATGATTCAGATCATGAAATCAAGTCTGATGTTTATTATGTTAACCCCCACGAAAAATAATAGTTTGACAGAGGAGAAGAATTTCTATAGTCATGGAAACCATTCCAATGCAATGGCAGTAATTCATAATAGTTAATATGTATACATACATCCAAAAGATATCCACACAGATTCAACAGGGGAAGTCATCGAATCTCAGCCCCGAATCCAATCAAACAATATCTCCATAGGAAGCACCACTCTCTTGTGGCTGCCCTGTTGGTGTACACATCAAGAGAGGGTTTGGTTTCACACAGTGAAAGGGATAAAATATGACATAGTGGTGATACCAACCTGAGGCGTATGGATATAAATTTCGCTTGAATGCATGAGGTTGAGGTGAAGAAGGAGCAGAGTTGTAAGTCTTTCTATACAACCAAGTACAAACTGAAGAAATCATGATACATCCAACAAATATTGGCAATATGATAATTGCCAATAGTAGTCCTTTGTTGATGTGATGAGATTCTTTGTCTATCTGCATTGGAGAACCTGTGTCTGAACACACAACCCATTTTGCAATCGTCAAAAGAAAAAAGTGCAATGACTTCTCAGAACTTGTAGAAAGATGCAAACAAGCAATTCAAATTGAGAGATTTCAATTTCTGAAGAAATCTTACACAGGCTGTATTTTTTAACATAAATATACTCTTCAAAAATTTAATGAAAAGGCTGGCGCTGAAGCCCTTACCGGTTGAATTTTCTGGTTTGGTTGATGCATTTCTTTTTGCCAGGGGATCATCAAGTAGGGAAGCCGATGACAGTGCGAAATGCAAAGAAACTGGCGCAGAGGTAGGCACCAGTAAAGAACGTCCCTTTGCAGTCTCGACTTTGTTAAAAAGAGAGAGACTCAGAATCAAAATATGCAGTAAAATTGAATGCCCCATCTTGAAAATAAGTTCTACTTGAAAGTCAGTCAGGCTGTGGCAGAAAGCTCAAGAGATATTCAAAGAGGTAGATATATGCATTTTCTCAAGGAAGGTTCAAACCCAAAAATGCATAGCACTGCTCTCAAATTTGTAAAATTGGTAACAAGAATACACGGGGGTAGATCAAATCCCATTTACATTGGATTTATTTGAACACTTCAAGCGAGAATGTAAACATATCTGAACAGAGAGTTGATCTTCATTGATCACAACAAGATTTGCAGCATCAAATGCCCAGTAGTCCTCCACAAGTGAAGTTCAGGCCTCCAAATGAGTGTGCGCTTAGTTGAAGAGTTGTACATGCAAACTGGTCCTTCAGCGCTCGTCTGTGAGCCCACACATATCACGCATTGCTGCGAAATGAATGGCTCGCTGGCGGTGCGTCTGTCTCGCTTCCTCATTAACCGTTCAGTTTTGGATCAGGTTATGTTGGATCAACGATCATGCTTCATTCAATCGTCTAACACCACAATCCACGGTCAACAATAGGACACGGCGACGGCTGGGGCCATTCATTTCAAAGCGAAACGCCTTACGGCGTAACTAATTGAGGATGGTAGCCCAACTAGATTTGGATCTCAGTCATGCACAGAAAGAAATATTGTTTCATTTGAACGCCTTGGATGAATGCAGAATGTAGGCCCTCCTACATATAGAGATAGTTCAGCTTCAGAGGAAGATTTGGCATGAAAAACATATTAAGGAGAAGCAATTTCAAGAGGGAGACTGGGCATTGTTATATGATTCTAGGTATAAAGACTTCAAGGGCAAGCTAAGGACAAGATGTCTCAGACCTTATGTGGTGGAAAGATGTCATGATAATGGTTCAGTGCAAATTAGAACTATAGATGAAGAAGCCATTCCATTGCTTGTTAATGGACACCAATTGAAAATGTACAAGAGGCCTTTATCAAAACAAGAGTTCATTAACAATATCAATAAGACAGTGATGATGGTGGAGCATGTTCCAGCTCCTCCCTCATCAGGGCATTGAAAAAGAGAAAAAAAAATAAGGATTCAGGTGAAAACCTCCATGAGGTGCTTGAGTCCCATCTTTGGGTTGAAAATCTCGTAAGGCAGCCCAAGGATGAGAAAAAATGAAAAAGAGTAAGAAGATCCCTGGGTGAAAAGGTGCCTAGGGTAGATATCTAGGGTGAAAAACTCTTTGAGGCAGCCTAGGTGTTTAAAAAAAAAAGATATAATAATAAAAGAAAAAAAAGGAAAAAAAAACATAATTGTTATTTGCAGGTGGGTGAGAAAAATAATCAAGGAGCAAAGAGAAGATCCAAAGGGAACCTTGCCTCACATATATTCATCTCCTCCACTCCTTACCATGCATTCCTCCATCAATTCCATTGTTTTTTTACTTCATTGCTTCAATTCAGGTAAAGATTGTATTCCTACAGGATCCCCTGAATGGTATGTTGGTTAGGTCCCCAAAATTCATTCTATACATGATCTAACCGCTCACCTCATCCATTACCATCATCCCTGCACTCACACACACTCCTATTCCCTCTGTCCATTCACTACAACATCCTCGTAGCACCATCCAGCAACATGATCAAGAAATTCTAAGGGAGACACCAAACATTGCCAAGTAGTAATCCAGGAGCTATACAACAGCAACAACATCAGATATGCATTCACAGAAACCATTAGCAGACAACAGAGGAGGAAGAAGAATGACCATGCAGCAAATGAACATCACAACACCTCTGATCCTTGACAAACTGCAACATGGCATCGAGACCACAGGTAAGTATTCCACTCACTCACTCATATGCATCATTTGACCAAAAGTTGTAAAGGTTATGAGGTAGTTGGTTTGTAAGTGAAAAGGTGGCCAGTTAACTTGGCCACCTACGTTCAGTCATCACATACAAATCAGGGTGTCCTCTCACACATGGCTACAGTCAACTCAAAGAATAGAGGAGGAGTAGGACAAGAAGTGGTTAACTATGGATTTAACAACTATGGGAGCTGATTACAAGGAGTGGGAATGATGAGGTGGTATAAAGGGAAACAAAACATCGTTTGCATGCATTCATGCATTCCAACTCCTTGAAACTCCCTCACTCAAGTAGCTCTCATAACTTTGGCCATCCATTGGAAGCAAGGATCCATTGTTTTGCAAGAGAATTTCTACAAGAGCATGCATAGGAATTCCTACAGAAACAGTCTACAGAGGCAGTCTATAGGATAGGCAGAGAAGGTTTCAAGAGGGAATATCACCATTCTAAAGAGGTAGGATCTAAAAACTGATCCCCATTACAAGCAAATGAACTAGAAGTGCTCTAAAAGCTAGTGGATTACATACACAAGAAACTCTGTTTTCTCCTGAATTTAAAATTCTTATGTCACACCTCTCATTTCCTCCTCAAGCCCCACAAGCAAGATGATAGGAGGGTTTAATAGGTGAAGAACCCATAGAGGATAAAAATGGAGTAAGGAGGGACAGTCTACCATACCCATGGAGTGAGGTAGGAAACCAACTCATCAAATATATCTCATATGAGGGTAGATACAATGTTGTTTATGGCTACCATTTTAGGATGCTTGAAGAACTAAGATTTGGGGTAGAAACACCAGCTCACCAAAGACTCAACATACCCTATTTCTTGATGCAATCACTCATAGAATCCAACAACAAAGTAAAGGAAGGGAATTCTCAGCAGTTGGCTCATTGAGGATGCCCTCCAAAACCTCAGGATCCCTATAAAATGGTCATTCTTCAAAGATATACCAACGAAGGATGACATCAAAACCCTCATCTATGATGTTAGTCCTTCTATCAGAGAGGAAGAAGGCATTGAAACAGAAGGGGAAGAACACAAGGAGGAGTCACCTAGGGTGTCTCTAGAGGCCCCTGAGAGGACAGCTGCAGGAAAAGGAAAACCAACTAGCATGTATGGCCAACCTCTCCTTGGAGGCCATCCAGTGTAGGATGCCAGCTAAATCCTATGCTCTTTACCTCAGAGAACAATGGTTTCAATTTCAGATTAAAACACTAGCACAAAGGGGCACCATGCCATTTCAGGACTGCAGGCAGTTTATTGATCTTTGTGATCAAAGTGCACTAGAGGATAGGGCCAAAATGGCTGAGTTTTACTTGCACAACATGGCCCTCACAAACATGAATATTTGGGATCCTAATGCAGAGCTAGGAGATCTACAATTAATGGCTTTGGCATCATCGATGAACCATGAGAAGTCAAGGGTTGTAGAGATGAAAAGAATATTGGCCAGAGAGAAAAATGAACCTCTTTTCATCAGAGCTGAACAATCAAATCCCATGGCCCTAATCAACACCCATAATCTAATTGCAAATGATCCTTAGCTGGCACCTAGATGTCTTACTTCCCAAGAGAGAGAAATTTCACATTTTGAGGATATGTTTAGGCTGCTAAGAGATGATAATATACATGCCTGCTAAAGGAGATGGAAAACACTACCACATAGCTTGAATATCAGAGAATATCACTCCCCTCAAAGGTTGAGAGAGGCACTCAATAGGACACCTATGTATGAGCAATCAATGTAAGTTTGAAGGTCAACTAGATAGGCCTTAAACTAAGTCCACCACTACTCTTAAGGATGCTAGAAGGGAGAACAGAAGAAGAGGAAAAGAGGCAGTGGGAAGAAGTAGAAAGGAAAGCAGGCTTCTATAAACAAGAAGAAGAGACTACAACAAAAGCATGGGATGTCAGAGAGGCTACCAAAGCCATGAAGGACATGGACATTGACTAAGTTGCTCAGAGGATGAGCAACACTTTCAATAGGGGGGTGTTGATGAACCTCATCATTGGGTAATTATATGGGCCTTAATTGGCCTTATTTTACCTCCATCTTAGTCAAACCAACTATTCTCACAACTTATTGCATACTTTTGACTATATTTTGTTTATGAGATGAGTTAGAGTTGGATATTTTTCTTTGTGGTCTAATGTGCAAGTAATGTAGGAATAAAGGATAAAATCAGGGAACTGTGGCAAAGACCTTGGTCAAAACTTGAATGGGACAAGGGAGAGGAATTATAGGAGGCAAATCCTCCTCATTTACTACCCCTCCATCGAATATTCCTCCATCAGCTCGGAGTGCAAACAACCAAATCATGAGGACTAAAAGACAGCTGAGAAAGAGAAAGTGATAGAAACGAGTTTATCTTGAGTGGGGAGCCAAGCCTTCCTAATAGGAAGGAAGTCATTGGAGACTTTAGATGTATAAGTAGAGAGGCTTAGGACCTCAGTAGGATTCAGATTCTTATTGTAAAACTCTACTTTATTTCTAAGCTGCAAGACTTGTGACATTTTGTTATGTAATCCATGGTTTTGATAATAAAGATGAGTTTTGTTTTGAGACAGCACTAATTTAACTAAGAGGGCTGAAGCTCTTGGGTTAGGGCCCAACCCGAGCAACCAAAGCTCCTCTTTATTGTACATGTATGCTAGCGTAGATTTCTAGTTCTGTTCATTTGCTTAAGTAGCTTCCTGGTTTTCTGTTCATTTTCTTAAGTAGCTGCATTTTCATTACAACAGTATAGCGTAGATGATTTATAGTTCTTCTGTTCATTTGCTTAAGTAGTTGCATTTAGCTTACAATAGTGTAGAGTAGATCAGTTGTGCTTTATTTTAATTCCATTTGTGCCTTCTTTCAATTAACAGGTTAGCTAGGAAAAAAATATCACCATAAGGTTGTCCGCAGGTGTCTCGGCCTCACCTCCTCCCTCTGGGACCATGAATTGAGGAAGAGACCCTTCAGCAACCCCAAAAACACAGGTTTCTGGCTCTCCATGAGCTATGGAGTTTATTGTTTGATGCAGTTACTTGTTCACCCTCACTGGTTTTTTTTTTTTTATCATTTTCATTGAAACCTCCTTATGCACGTTCTTCATGCATAATCCCCTTACCGTCCGATCCACAACAAACCTGCCCAATCACCATACGATTCATTAGTTTATCCAACTGCCACCTCACGTGAAGTCTTCCACCTACTTTATGAGCTTTAAATCCCCACCGTTGATCTGCCTCGCCTGATTTGACGGCTATCGCACCACCTCAACACTTTATGCACTTTAAACTCCCACTGTTGATCTGCCTTGCCTGATTTGACAACTGTCACGTCACCCGATTGCCAACTAGCTTGGTCGATTTCCATGGTTGATCTGTCTAGCCTGATCCGACGACTATCGTGCAATCTCGTGTGGAATCTTGCATGACCATTATCCGCCCGAGAGCACGTGAGAAAAGTGATTTTCTCGTGCTACGTTTCATTCAGTTAGGCTAATCATCTGAAATTCAGAAATACAACTTACACTTTTGAGGGAGTGCGAGAAACTGCTCACTGCTTTCGAAACCCACTCCATCATTTCCACACGTTTTCTCCCTGGGATACGATCTATGTTGTCCATCCTCGGATTAATCCTTTCTATCCATCTCTTGACTTAATCTCCGCAATACGATCTCTGCCGTTCATCTGCTTCGTTACCCTGTTCGTTCACCTATTCATTAAACTTCCCGTGATAAGATCTCCGCCGTTCATCTGCTTCATTACCCTTTTCGTCCATCCATTCACTTAATTCCTCATGATATGATCTCCACCGTCCATCTGCTTCGTTACCTTCTTCATTCGCCTATTCACTAAATCGCCCACGATAAGATCTCCACCGTCCATCTTCTGGTCATTGATCGATCCAATGGTCCCTATGCACTACTGCGTCCTTACGTCCTCCTTTCACCAATTTCGATCTCCGACTAATCTTAGTTTAGTTCCTTTACTTACGCCTTAGTATAGTTTAATGCTCTTTACCTCTACAACTTAGATAGTAGCATTAGGTTAGTGTTGATTTAGCAATTCTGTTTAGCATAGTTGTTTAGATGGTTAGTTAGGTTATGGTGTGGTTTAGCATTACATGTTGTTTTCTTCATTACTGCAATAGAGTAGCTCTCTCTTAGAATATATTTTCTCTTCTTCCATCAAAGAATTAAGCTTCTTCTGACCCTATAGAAGTTTGGCTTGGAACCCCTGGGGTCTCTTGCCAGATGAGCAGTGACAATAGACAGGACCTTCACTTTTACTTGTGCATATAGCACTGTCACCTCCAAGTTTGTACGAACCTTGGGTTGATAAGTAAAGCTGGTAGCCTTGGGAGTTGCAACATTCTTGTTGCAATACCTAGGCTCATCAACTAATATTAATGTGTGCATGCAAGATACCTATTTACTTATACCATTTACAACATAAACAACAATATTCATGTTAGGCATCCATTTGCAAAATCCTTTTCCTTAGTATTTCAATATTGACAAGGACACAACTAGAAGGAAAGGAGCTTGTATTTGTTATGTGATATACATCTAGTAAGAAGGAAAAGAAAAGAGCAATTGAAGACTACAAAAAGATATAATAGACAACTAAATAGGTTGAAAAAATGTTATCGTCAAATATTTTTCTCTTACTTGTAAAAACCTGAGCATTGACATAAATTGCATAGTTTTTGTGAGGATATTTTCATTTGCAAGAATGACATTTGTAACATTCTTGTAGTTGTATTAAAAACACAAGGCTCACTAAGTTCAAGTGTTATATACACAAGGAATACAACTTTTTTTTTAACAATTATCGATGAATTAGTAACTTCAAAGGACTAACCTATGCAAGACCTATGATACAATCACATTGATTTCACTATTCACCTCAATTTCAAGATATTCAAATATTCTTGCCCTTTCAAGCTTATAGGATTTTTTCTCAACATTTTTGTTCAACTTTTTTCATGACGGTTCAACTTGTACATATTTTTTTTTCCACACGAGCTAACATGTCTCCGGAGAATAGAACCATCGTGGAAGGAGAATTAAACATGTTAGCTTCCGTTCCAGTTATATTCCTTTGATATGCAAGGAATAAAACTTGATCAAAACAATGTTGCAAGAAAAAAGGAATTATGTTGCTTATAATGGATGTGAGAGGAATGTTGTGTGAAGGGAATGCACATGTTGACTCGAGCCTAAGGATATTCATGTATTATTTTATGTGAATGGATCTTCCCAAGATAGTTATAAGATGAGAGCAACTGAGGCTATCTCACTATTAAGAATGAGAAGGATGGAAAGCTCTTATTTGTGTAAAAGGACTTAGTCCATTTAGAGGAAATACAATGTATTATCCTCTCTATTTCATAAGTGTTAGAATTCTGGAGAGTGAAGTTGCAGTCCTAAGGGACTGGTAAGAATCTTATTTATTTAAGTGAATTTAAGGATTTGGCCCATGGCCATCTACTTGTATTTATTATTAAAATTAGGAAAATATGTCCATTGGCCACCCTTATGCTTTGCTTCTGAAGAGGTTCCTAGTTGGAAGTAGTGGCTTTGATTACCTTTAGAGGTCATTAAAGACTTTTATGCCTTCAAAAGTTTTATAGGAAAGCTATTGTCTATCGAATTTAGTTTCAAACCTCTAGGATAGGATTAGAATTCTCTACTAGGAGTTTTAGAAATTTGGGGTTGGAAGCCTTAACCTTAGCCTAATCACCTAGTCCAGCAAAAACTATAACCTAGTGCTTAATTGAAAGGTTGGGGGGGGGGAGCCCTAAAAGAGTATATTATTGGAGTATTAGACTATCGAGCCTTGAGTGTGGGGTGTTACCAACAAATATCAAACATGAGTTCCTAACACTTCCAATCTGATTTTCCAATAGTTAACATAACCCATTTTCCATCAGTGGATTGTGTATCAGCCATCAATTATTAGCTTGTCATCTATTCGTGAAAAAGTATTAGAACTTAAGGATTTCACCTTTAACCTTGGAGAATGGACATAATGGAGTAATTGGAAACTTCAAAGATCAAAGTGATTTATCCATATCCCCCAGTCACATGGTCAATGGGGGATGTGATCAGAAGCCTAGTTGGAAGGGGTTATCAAGCCTTCAAACATCGAGTGTTGGCCTTTTGGATGTGAATTATTTGGAGAATGTGACAAAATCTATTGGGTGAGAATACCTTGATGCAAAAATAACTCACATTGCCTATCTCTTAATGGGAAGTTAGGGAGTTGTCAATTAGCAAGACCAGGTGTTGTGTATTGGGATTTTGGAGGTTGTGTGTCGAGTGATATTTACCAAGTGATTCAGATTTCCTCCTAATAGTAATGACACTTGATAAAGGGTTAGATGTGGCAAGTTAGTGTGGTAGGCTTAGCGATGTGGCATGTTGACATGGAGTTGACATGGCATTTCCATGTGATAGGCGGCATGCCATGGTGATTTGGAATGAAACATTCCCTTTATGACATGGCATGCTAACATGGTGTTGATGTGGCAAGTCCACATGGTAGGATGATTGGCAAGATGACATGGTTCATAGGGTGTAGTGGTGTTGAGGTGGCACCCAAGTGGTAGTTGAGGCGGAGGTGACATGGATATTGAAGGTTAAGATGTTAAGTTTTAGTTGTTGGGTGACACTGGATCCCTAGGAGTCCCTGGCACTAATGGACCTTAACAGCCTTGTTGATCCATAGGAATATATTCATTGGTTCCAGTTTGTCTATTAGGCCAATGAAGTGTTGTGAGCAGAGTTTCCCCATGTAGTTCCATTGCGTTGCTGGATTGGTGAACTAAGAGATGGAACATACGTTAACAAAGGAGTGAAGTTGTGGCATTAGACGAGACATCAATCATCTATTAAAACTTGGTTTATCAAGAACTGTAGACTTCATATCGACTTGATCCCCTCAATATTAATAGAAGTTCAAACCCAATATGGAGTCCACACTTCCTGATAACCCAACTTCCAACAAATGGATGATGACTCGTCGAATGCCATGACCTAACTCCTTTGTTAGCTGATTTCAACTACCAAAGAGTGGTGTTCCTATTTCTTGATGACAATATAGTGAAGGTTAGTATTTTATAATTTTAGGCTTTAAGAGGTTGGAATGAGACTGTTGAGATTTTCCTCTTGAAACTGTCGAACTTGATAGAAACCTTGACATGGCATACCAGCTGACATGATTCAGGTTTCCATGTGCTATTGGATGAAGGGATGCCACTTGTATACAATGTGGAAGTGATAGGGAGTCTAGGTGGAATTTAGAGGAAAATCTTCAAGTAGGCACAACTTTGGATCCAAAGCTTTATTTTGGATGAATTTTATATGATTGAAAAGCTCTTAATGAGCAGAAAATGATGGTGGTTTTATAAATATGTTTTGCGATGATTCAAGGAAAAGAAACTTTGATAAACACACTTCCTTAAGTTAACCTATGATGTTGGGTCTAGTTACCCCACATCCTTAATGAGGCATTTATGGGGTTAGGTATGTTACAATCAAGTAGGAAAATGACACTTCCTTGTATAAATGTAAACATGTACATATCAATATTATGTGCAAGAAGCACACAAATTAAAAGAATAGTTCATCTACCATAGAACCAAAATCTATGTTTCACATGATTTGAATGGGGGGCATATTTGATAAATGGTTGCAGAGGCACCACCACACCAATTGAATACAAATAATAAAAGATAAATCATAATTTACAAAGAAATGTATGTGTTTGTTCAGAAAGGGAATCAAATTGGTTCTCATCTTCTATCTAACTTCATACAATTTTTTTTTTTAAACAATTTGATTTACGAATAACAAAGCAAAATAACTATATAAATTCAATAATACAAAATAATTCTCCTAGTCAACACCCCATCTATGGAGACCATATAAAAAAATAATGTTAACAAGGGAATGAGAACTCTACTAAAAAGGCCAAAAATAGTTAATGAGTAAGTACATAAATAATTATGAAGGCTTGTTTAACCTATTGGAATAATCATTCCATTGTGAAGAAAAAAATTGTAATGTGTCAATTTCTTTGTATAATTTTATGGAGTAACCACCCATACAACATCCCTACTAATTTCTCTTGGACTCTTTTGTAGATTACCCTACAAATTTATTATCGACATTGAAGAAGTGTTAGATGCTAGATTGGCTAAAATATATTATTACTTAGTCACTATCAAAAAATAATGGAAGATACAAATATCAACATATGATTTCGATTTCAATTGGAATCACCATAGATCTATGAAGGTGATTAGAAAGCTCAATTGTGTCATCATTTGAAATACCTATGTCTGATGTTAGAGACAAGTTTCTATCAATGTTCATTAACAATAAGTTTATAGCAAGAGGTTGAGAGAAGACATGACACAATGGAGTTAAAAGGTCCTTTTTATATTGATTTGACTCTATGCTAGTGGTTCCTTTAGTAGTGATATAACTTGAAATCCTTAATGTATTGTAATTCCACTTATTGTAGTAGATATTGTGAGACAATTAACAAAGAGAGATAACACTACCCATAGTAAGAAACTTTATAAAAACATATTCATAACACCTCATAATTCCATTTATTTAATATCAAATTTCAATCACGTTGAAAAAATAAAGTAAATAATCTCAATAATGTAGGAATGTAACTAACCATCCAATTGACATGCGCACGGCAATAATTTTGATAAAAATTAAAAGGTGTTCAAAGAAAATAAACCCATCATAAGAGGTTTGTGATAGAACTGAAAGCTACGCTTATATCAATATAATACCTATGATGTTTCTTGTACTAAAACTACAATAATTACATAGAATCCAACTATACCTTGGTATTATATTTAACAAAAAAATGGATATTCCTGGAAAAAAAGTGTATAAAATCTATCTGTGATTTACAAATGAAACATTGTGTAGAGAATCTATAGCAACACAAAATTTGGCCTTCAAAAAAAATCTTTGTAGTACACTGAGATGTAAGAATTTAGTTGAGTTTTTTCCTTGGAATATTGATCAAGGGGGTTCATCACTCCTAACTCCTAATCCACTGAAACAAATGTATGCATAAGGATATGGGTAATGCTCAAGATCTTTTAACATTGAAGCAAATAAATTCATCAGATAATGACGTGTGTGTAAAATGGTACCATATGCGTGAATGCTTGAAGGTTCTAGGTTTATGTGAGTGACCATGGAAATTGTTAACATTATGAGTATTAGTCTATCACATGAACATGTATTTCTCTTATTGTCCTTAGTTGACATGATGTGGATAGGATTGTTGATATGTGAATACTTGTATGTCATTAATACTCATTAGAGTAAGATAGAGACATGAAGCTTTGAGTGTGGAGAAATTGTTGAAAATTTTAATAATGCATAGTCTTGATGCATGGAATATATGCATGCTTGCATGGGATAAGAAATTGCATGAATGAATGCCACGAAAATAAATGCTTGAATGCATTATGAAATGTTGGAATAGTAAAAAACAAAATACATGATAATAATAATATGTGTTTATATACCGCAAAGAATGTTTCATTTCAAATTAAAATGGTATGTTTCTAAACGAGATTGGAAGTCATTTTTGTGGTCGTAGTAAATACTATATTGAAATAATTTTATTTCATGAAGATTAATAAATCCTTGGTAAAGTGAAAGTACAATTTGTAGGTTAAATAATCATGCACATGGCATTGAATGTAAGCCCATAAGAAGGTTTTGTATTATCACCTCCAAAAGAGCCAAACATTATGGGAAAGAGTCTCATATTTTGAAACATTGTTTTTGTATGAAACAAATTAAAATCAAATATTTTATTTTTTATTTGAATTATAATGATTAATATCACAAGAATTGTATACATGTAAAACATGCAAGAGATTTTCTATAACCAAGGAGGATAACTGATGGTTGTGAATCTGAGACCCCAAGAGCAAGGCAACTATACAAACATTGGAACCCCATGCCAAGTAAGCTATGTTAGAGTAAACCAATGAGACGCCTTGAATATAAGACTAATTGTCTCTTTAATATTCTTGTGTAAGGAATCATTGATAGGGTAGAGAACCTTAAGGATTATTTGATAAAGAAGTGGATTTCTTGAACCTAAAATGGTTATGAAAAGTTTACGTCACACATTCACTAGATCATGGGTGTGAAAGGGTGTTCCTAGTTCAAGCAGTGAGCTGAACTTGTTTCATGTGGAAATCTATAAAGTAAAGGAAAACCATACATATAAGCATTACCTTAAAAAATTCCTAAGTATAATTGAAATGTTTGTCATAAGTAAATGATTATGAATGATGGCTATGACATGTGTATGTTGTTTCATGTTTGATGAAAGTTGGAGCCATATGTCTAGAGGAAGCCCAATAATGAAAATGTGAAGAGCATTGTAGGCATAGAGAGCACTATAATTTTGTTTTTGCAGAAGATAAAATTGCAGCTAAGAAAATTAGAATGCGGACCGCTATGGATAAACAATGAAACTTAGATGGCATTTGTTGCTACTAAAATAACACTTGCGGCGCTAAGAAAATTGAGGATGATGTTCCTATAAGGAAGAAGAGATTGTAACACCCCTATTTTAAATACTCATGAATATTACAATTAATTATATTAATATTTCCATGTAGACATGCATTTGTAAAAAGGGTTAAAAACCTAAGAACAATATGTAAGGATGTTGATTATAATAAAAACATTGCCAAAGTTGAAGAAGAGGGAGAACCTATATGGATTAGATGCTTGAGGGTAAATTTGTAAGGAGATAATCTAGGGGGGATTTTTGTCTACCTAAATCAATTAGTTGAACCTTTGATTTGGAAACTAAATCATCAAAACTACCTAGGAGTATGACCACATACACACTCTATAGGTTTTCTATTTTGTACATGTAGCCTAAAGGGGAACCTTGGATTGTCATACTAAGGAGTGTATGAGTGGAAGGGGAGGGGAAATAAAGAAAATTAAATTGGAAGAAGAATAGTAAGACTGAGAGAAGAGTAACAAGATTGAGAGAGAGGAGAGCAGAAAAAGGGAAGGAACTAGATAGAGAAATTGGAGAAGGTTAAAACTGAGTGATTCTAAATAGCAAGAAACGAAAGAAGGAACTGTTTGAGACATAATGACCAACGTGGATTACACTGAATTTGATAAGGCCATTAGTGTGGAATCCTTTAGGTTGAGCGAGGGGCTAGACTATTTTTATAAATAATTGGTATTGATTTAGCACATAAAGAACAAGAGGAAAATGCCAAAACATTGCAAAATCATTGGAGGGATCTCTTTGTGTAGTGAAAGCCTAGTGTGGCCATACTATGAATGTTAACAAGCCCCAACTTAGTTGCTGAAATCTTGAGCATTGATTCCTTGCACATGAAGGAGAGTGGCCTTCATATAATCTACCTTGAAATGAATTTTGTTGATCCATGAGTGAAGCTTTCCCTTAGGCATTGGATCTGGCACAAAGGGTGGCCAACTACAAGAAAGATTACAACGTAGCAGAGCCTATGGTGGGGTGGAATGTGGCTTACCCTTCTTCAATTTCCAACTAATTTAAGTGTTTTAGAGAATTGTGCTTAGTTCCCTATTAATGAAATGAATTGTTGTTTCATACTTTATGATTTATGTGATTTTGAACTACTGTGAATGTGGTAGTGATAATCTAAATGGTGTTGTGATGTTGTATTGAATATGCACGAGTAATGAGCTAATTGTATGGTACAATTGCTTGAATTTTAAGTAATTCTTCTTTTATGAATGAATGTTGTATGTAGAGGAAAATTTTCATGTATGTTACCGGTAATAAAAAAGTGCTTCCTATTTATGAAATGAAATGGTAGAGTTGGATGTAATCAATGTATAGGCCCAAAGTTTTCTAAAAGTGCCATGATTGGATTATTCTGCATATTTGTAAGGATATATATTGGAATTGATTATGATGGTTCCCTAAATAACTATAAATAATAGGTTGAATATTGTATGTGAATCATTGGGTATGATGAGATGATGAGCTATTCATAGCCATTAATTGTTGTGTATTATAAGTATAAATGATGTATACATAGATATTACTCAATGTTTTCCCCTATCATAGTGTTAAATTATTGCACCATTATAATTCTTAAGGTTTCTCTGTATTTAGAACCTTATTTCTTCTAAAGACAAGTTAGAATACTTGCTTCTTTTTGTGCAAGTGTTAAAATTGCCAATGTGGAGTAGTGGTAGTCTTGAAGAAGTGAGAAGAAGCTTTTAGATGGAAGAAATTGTGGGACTAGCCATTAGCCATCCTTTTCCTTTATTAGAGAGGTTGCATGATTGTAAAAGTGTTTTGGTCTCCCTCAAAGGCTGTTGAAGGATTCTTAGCCTTTAGAGGCTTTCTAGGCAAGCTTATGCCCTATCTAAGTTAGTTTAGGCCTTTAGGGAATGACTAGAAGTCTTTCACAAGTTTTAATTTTTTTTGGGCTTTGGAAACCTTGTCCTCAACCCTTATTCACATGGTTGACCTAGAGCAATGATCAAGAGGTTGATTAGAAGGGGGAAAAATCCCTGAGAAGGTAGAGTTATTAGAGTCTCAAACTATGAGGTATTAGGCATTGAGAGATAACCAATGAACACTCCATTGTGGACGTTTGATGGTGAACAAAATCCATTTATTCATTTATTTATTATTATTATAATTTACTCTTTTTTTTTTTTTTTTAATTTCATATTTCTTAAATCTCCATTTTTATTTAATTTTATTCATTTATTTTATTATTATTAAAATTTATTTATTTGTTTTGTATGTATTTTTTTTTATTCACTGATCCTATATTTTTTAATAATTGTTATGGAACTTCATTTTTGACTTCTTTTAATTTCTCCATAAATTTCGCAATTTTGAACGTTTTATTTTATTTTAATTTGACTAAAAACAATAAAAATAATAATAATAATTAATTTATGATTTTTTGACTTTCTAACAGATCATTCTATTTTTCCTTGTTTTCTCTGAAGCATCTACACCTATATATATATATTGTTAATGTTAGATCAGATACTCCACCTTTGCCTTGATGATGAACCACAATAGAGGGTTCGAAACACTGGCTCCAAGAAATTGTTCGATGTGATCTCTCCGAAAAATTATCTTCTAAACATTATGGATCATAGAAGTATAAACTCAGGTGAACAAACTCGTTATATCCATTACATTGAAGGGACCAAAATGTTATTCTATCAGGCATTCCATTATGCAGTAGTGATAAACATTTCCCCCATAATCAACTAGTTTGATCTATGGATGGTTGTCTAGTTAGAGAGATTCAAGGTTGACCCATGTAACCTTTAGAACTAACTATTGAAAGAGTTTGTGCTCTTGGGGTCACCTACCAGGGTAGTGGGATGTCCAGTGTTGGAAATTAACAATTTGCACATAAAAATAACCCCCTGACACAAACGAACCAGACAAGCTGATCGAATGATGGGACTGTCCCTATTGGTTAATGTTTATACCAAATCAGGGAAACAGTGCAAGTGTGAGTGAGGTTGACATGTACCTCTTCTTAGGTTGATGAACTGGAAAAATGATGTATTAACCCTTGAGCATAGTGGAGGTGTTTTAGAGCCTATGATATCAACTACGAGGAAATCAAGCATCGAGGTATTAAGCAATTCATGGAGAGATTACTAGCGGAAATGCCCGATATTGACCAAACCTGACAAGTCTATCATATGTTGGGGAGGTGGCCATATGTCAACTAGGAAGGGTGTATTGACTTATCAACTATTGGGGTTTCAGATGTCAAGAATTGAGAGTTTGGGAAATACTATTGTCAAACTATTCTCCTAACACTACCAGGCTTGATAATGACCTTGATGTGATATTGACATGGAAATGACATGGACATGGCATTAACATGGCATTGATGTGGGGATTATGTGGCATTGACATGGATATGACATCATGTTGATATGGCATGCATGAGTGGCTAGATGATGTGATATGATGATAAGGATAAGAGTGCACAATGATGCTACAATGGTGGCTTAGTGGTAGCCAAGGTAAAGATGACATGGACCTCATAATATTGAGTATCAGGTGATTGGATATTGGGTATCGAGATATCATATTATGTGATGTCAATATTTTGGAAGGGAAAATGTGAGTGACTCCTTTAGATTTCCCCAAGGTTACTAGTGGTCTAGTGACCCAACTATCAACCTATCGTGAGTCATGTTATTGGTCTCTGGGTGTGTCGGGTGTTGTTTATCTATTGGTTCCATAAATATAGTGGCGATGTATGTCCCGATGGTCGAGGGCCCAAGGAGCTGGTAGACGAGCAACATTAGAAGGGATTTAGAACCCATTAGTTGATGATCGTTGTCAGGTCAAGGCTAATGGAAATACGTTTGTTGTTCGATAAAATTTGGATTAGGGGCCTAATGAATTATATGCCTGAGTTGGCTAGGAATTCCACGTGGTCCAATGAGATGGTTCCATGTGCTAGTATGGAAGATGAGGTTTCCTTGAAAGGAAAACCTTTAAACTCACGTACTTTCTTATTTAGAGCTTAGTTTTGGGAAAAAAATTATATATTTGGAAAGCTCTCAACAAGTAAAAGACAGTGGTGATCTTAGAAGAGGAATTTTGAAAAAAACACTTTCTTATGGTGATCAAGGAGGTAAGGTCTGAGTATCCCACAACCTTAATCACACATTAAGGGGTTGGGTATGCTACATATTTGGATTTTCAAATTATTTCACCCAATGTATGGCATACATTTGAAATATATCCCTCAAACTAGCTAAACCACCTTAAATGTTTTCAAAGGAATCATGACTATCTCAAACATGCACCACAACTAGGAAAATTTCTTAAAGATAAATCATAAGATTAATGAAAACAATAAGCAATCATATTAAAAACCCACTTGAATTTTCTATAATTTTGTTTACATTTACATATATCCTTTTCAATTAAGGAAAAGATATCATTAGTGAGTAATGCATGTTCGAAAAGATATCAGTAGTGAGTAACGCATATTAAAAGTTTATTGTGTAGTATTTAGATTAATTAAAAGGAAACTCGAATAAATGAAAAATCAAAACATGACATATATTTGAAGATCAAACATAAGAAAAAAAAAACAATAGTTGGAGAAATTTCATTTTTTTAATCCTTTCTTACACATCAATATTGATCTATTCATATGGAAGAAGAAAACAAGGGTAATATTTGTAAAACAATGTAGTCCCCGCCTCTACCGTTAATTAATTGATGAAGCCAGTGTGGGGTCCTCATTTTGTCTTTATTCGAGAGTGCTTCGTTTCCGCAATCCTCTACTGCTAATTGACTAATGAAGACACTTCTTCAAGAATGCTCCATTTCTGTAGTCATTTTCATAATCTATCATTATCCATATCATGAATTTTCTTGTTCATTGTCATAGAAACATTGCCAATAACTCATGATTAAAGTTACCTAGTATATATGATTAATAGAAAACACCGTTGCGGGTAAATATCAATCGTTTTAGCATTCAATTCACTAAATATGCGTGTGCATAGGTCATAATTTTTTCATTATTTGAGAATGATTTATTTCCACAATCCTCTACTGCCAATTAATTGATGAAGGAAGTTATTTGAGAATACTCCATTTCTATAATCTAACATTATTACTCCTTCTTCACTTTCACATTCCACACAATCAAACCTTTCATTGTTCCTTTGCATATCATAAAATTAGCTTGTTTTGTCCATGTGTCAACTCCACCAATTGAACTATCCTTATGCAAAGTGCGGAGGGAGAAAGCTTGACTCGATATACTCCCTACTATTAAACAAACTCCCCCACACACAATTTCTCTGCACATCCTTTCTCATACACTTCTTGCACACCCTTTCTCTGCATAACAAAATCATAGCAGTTTCATACTAAATTAATATTTAGCTACTTCCACATATTTTCACCGATGAAACAACCACTCAAAAAATTAGTCTTTTTTTTTAAAATGATTTTTCAGACACTTACAAATAGAAAAAAGATAAATCACCCTCCACTAGGGGAATTATGTCATATCAAGCCTCGCTCAACCAATGGAAAATTAGAAATAAGATTCCATAAATTAGAAAATGATTTTTGAATTTACAGGAAAATAGGAATATTCAACATTTTGCCAAAAATTTGGTTTAAATTGCAAAACTTGGAAAAATAATTGATAGTCAATGAAATTTGTCCATGCCTTACAATTGTTCTTTTTTGTCCATGCCTCGACTCTGCATAATAAATTAGCCTTATGTTGAGTGTGGAGCAAGAAAGATCCACTTGATATAGTCCCTTGCACACAATCTCTTCACAGATCCTTTCTCCTGCACATACCACACACCCTTTTTCCACACAACAAAATCATAGAAATTTCATATCAAATTAATATTTCAAAGCTAATTCCGCATATTAAAAAGATAATGAACAAATTATCCTTTTTTGTACATTTCTTGAGTTCGCATATTAAATTAGCCTTATGCGGAGTGCAAAGGAAGAAAGCTTGACTTGATATCGTCCCCAGTCTTTAACAAACTCCCCCACACAAAATTTCTCCACACACCCTTTCTCCCACACTTCTTGCACACCCTTTCTCCTGAACTTCCCGCACACCCTTTCTCTGCACAACAAAAATGTAGTAGTTTCATAGTAAATTAATATTTCAAAGCTTTGATTTTAAAATGATTTATTAGTCACTGAAAAATACCAAAAATAAATCACCTTCTACTAGGAGAATTATGTCACATCAAGCCTCACTCAACGAATGGAAATTAGAAATAAGATTTGCGAAAATTAGAAAATAATTTCTGATTTTGTAGAAAAATAGAAATATTAAGCATTTTCCCTAAACTTTGGTTAAAATTGTAAAAAATTGGTAAAATAATCGATACTCAACAGACTTTGACCACGAGGTATAAAAATAAATTAATAAATAATTAGATAGTTTGATGCTTTTGGATTCTATTTTCTACAAAACAATTAGAATTGGCACAACTCATTTTTCCTTTTGCCTCACTTTTCTGAGTTCATCTATGAATTTAGATATTGTTGAATGCTTTGAATACTCGAATCTCAAATTGAACTTGTCCCTTTGTAAGGTGTTGTGGCCACCAACAACCCCCTCCTTATTTAGTATTAGCAATAACACTAGGTAAGTGGGGACCCTTAGTAAAAATCTAAAAAATTTAATTAAAACTCATGTATTATACTCCTTAAGTAAATATCGCATCGCGCGAAGAAGATAGGACATTTCCTTGTGAGTAGAATGATAAATTGCGAGAATGCGACGCGAAATCCATCACATCGCATGCATTAAGAAACACTCATAAATGAAAACTTTAAGAAATCGCCGATGGCCGATATGCGACATCGCATATCGCAACATCATATCGCAACATCGCAAAAACAACACATAACTATTTAACAAATTGTAACAATCTGCAATCTTACGATAATGCGATAATGCGATCGGCGATCTTGCGATCGCGTGAAACAACAATCTGCAATCCTGCGATCGACGTGATCGGCTAACCCTGCGATAACACATCTTGATAAAATGCGATAACGCAATGATGCGATGCAAATCGCAGAAATCGTCCATCGCAGATTTTCCCTGGCTCAACATTCAAGAAAAATTGAATACATGCGTTAATGAAAATTAATGAATGTACGCCAAGTGTTAATGAAAGACAGTTTGGTAGAGTTAGTTCACGTCAGGTGGCATGTTTTTGTACATCCGTAGAGCTCAGAGCTTTTTTGTCAATTTTTATTATCATTACGCTCTCCTTATGTGTGAACTACAGGAAGGAAAGACAGAAACAATATGAAGCAATGTGTAGGAAGAAATTAAGGAAAAAGGTAAAGCTCTGATGCTCGGAAGCAGAGAAGAAATGCCCTCATGAATGGATACCGCATGCAACAGAGCTACAAATTTCAGAGCACTACTGAGCTATTCATTTACAGATCTATCAGTCAAAGCCATGGTTCAGTGAATGGTTGAACAATGCTGATATAAACATGCAATTTAACGCTCAAGAGTAGAAGTTCACAAAAGCAGTATGTTTGTAAAATTTTAAAGCTTATACCCGATAAAGGAAAGGCGCTAAAGGCAAAAAACGCACTAGAAAGGCTCGGATCAAAGAACGGAGGCAGTTTTCGATGCGCGATTAGCGCCTAGTGCTAATCGCGCATCGCTTACAAAATTGCTCAAAAAGCAAAGTCCCTAACTGCTTAGTCACTCGTAAGCCCGGAAACGCAAGAAAGCAAAGGCAGAGGCAATTTGAGGGTTAACCAAGTGGAATTTGGATTGTTACTGAGCATATACAGTAAATCCACATAGCCAGAGATGATTCTCAAGTATATCTGCTATTTTGCTGGAAAAATGGTGCCAGCACTTGCCATTTCTGTTTGCTTAGCTCAACCAAAAGCGGAAGACAGTCAGCCGACTCTACCCAGGCAAATATTGAATGCTCACAACATTAAGGAGCAAATGCAGAAATAGTTAGATATTAGATTTAATTTTTAGAAATAATTTTGCTTAGAAAAAGGGCGGTCATTTAAACCGTATCCTGAATATGTGTAATTAAGTTATTCAGTTAGTAGTATTTAAACCCTTCTCATGCATTTAGAGAGGGGTCCAGAAATTTACCAAAAACTTGTCCTCAAAACATGCACTTTTGCACCCTCCGAGGAGGTTTTGGTGAATGAATGGATCAAGATTTGTTGATGTTTACATTTGATATCTGCTACTAATGTTGCACTTCTGTACTCTTAGTAGATGTTAGAGCAAGGAGAAATAAATCATTATTGCTTGAAGCTTATGAGTAGGACCACTCATAAATGGTACTTTTATCTCTTGACCATTTCTGCTTATATGTTAAAGTGATATACAATTTTTAGTTTATATGTTATTGCATGAATGCTTGAGTTACCATTTGGAACTTTTGTACGGTGGAGCTATTTATTTATGTTTGATGTATGAATAGCTTATTATGCGATATGCTGCTCATAACTATTTTGCCTAACTTTTTATGCGAAATAGTTCATCTTAATTGATTTCCTTTCTTATAATCGCTGAATGATCTTTATTACCAGTTGTTATTTGAAATATCTTTAGATCGCATAAAAGAAGAATTAAATCCCAGGTTAGCATAGATTAGATGTGCTGTTTTTATTAGAATACCATAGCATAGAATTAGATTAAAGTTTGAATTAGAATAGCTTAGATAGTTACTGTTAGATCAGCAACATCCAATTCTACACACACACACCCATAGATTGGGAAACTGGTCCCATTATCCCCAGTCGGACCCACTATACCAAACGGATAAGGAGCTGCCAACCAAGGTCCGGACCGGGCGGGTATCCCCCTTGTTGTCGACCCGATTTTCGGGGCTTCAACATATTTAGCGCTAGAAGGAGGGCCTGAACTATGAATGGCAAGTAAATCCAAATATGAATACCATTCTGAGAGTAAATCGCCCTCATCATCTCCCCCGACTTCCCCATTACATTTAAATCCAGAGTCAGAAGTCGCTCGAGTATCAACCTCTGCTACACACCCTGATATTTCAGGCCAATCTACAATTGAACCTCCTGAAGTTGAATCCCTGATTCACAAACTTCAACAATTTTCCATCTCCCCTCAGAGGTCTGATAAATCTCAAGGCAGCATGACTTCGCAGTACAACCCTGCTCATCCCCTGACCAGGCTAAAGAGTGAAAAGTTTGGCATTAAGCCAACCGAATTACCTCTTCCCACCAGGAAAAGAGCAAGGAAATCACCGCAAGAGTCTGACAGTGAGACTCTTTTGTCCGCATCATCCATCTCAACTACTTCACTGCGAAGTCAACCATCCACACCTCCACTCCAGATCATCATCCATCCATCCACTGGAACTCCCACAACCCCTCTTCAATCATCTACGATCATAGTATCCTCATCCTCCCAACCACAGGCATCATCTTCTGCACTTTCCTCTGTTAGCAGTTCAACGATGGCCCAGTCTCCATGGAACAACCCTGGGGCGGTCTTAATGCCTGCACCCTTGAGTCAAATACCGGCCCATCCTGAGAAATGGCTACCCAAATTCAATCCCGAGGTAGGTATGCTAGCAGAAGAGCACATAAATAACTTCATGCTTTCCATTAATCTCAATGGGGTTACTAATGAAGATGCTGTTGTTTGGCTTTTTCCCTATACACTACAAGGGACAGCCAGGTCCTGGTACTTTTCATTACCCTCCGGATCCATTACAAGTTGGGATATCTTACAGGATCAATTCCTAACCAAGTTTGGTGATGACAGATCAACGACAACGTTAATCAATGACCTATCCAATCTTAAAGCCGAATCTAGAGAGCTTATTAAGGATTTCAATTTACGGTTCAACAAAATTTTCAACAAAATTCCTACTGCTTCTCAGCCCAGCGAAGAAGTACGATGCGAATGGTATATTACCGCTCTGCCATCGAACATAGCCATCTTCGTGGACAGGGAAAATAAAACAAACTTAGCTGAAAACATGAAATAGGCGATAACAGTAGAAAAACGAATAATAGCCCTAGAAAAGAGATCTGCGATAGAGGAATGTAAGTCCAAAAAAGTCACCTTCAAGGAAGACTCCAAGAACAAACACCCAAAAGATCCTTTTGATTTAGAAGGATTGCAGAAAGTTCTAAAGACCATGTCCAATGAGATGGTTGACATAAAAAAGCAAGTAGCGGAAACTTCTTCGAAAAAGCCCTACAGAGCTTTTAAAAGAGGTCCTTCAACGGATGCAAAGCCACCCAATGCCATTTCAAATGCTGAATCCGAGGAAGAGGAAGAGGAAATTGCCACTGAAGGGCAGACCAATGATGAAGAAGTTGTGGAATTACAAGGAATGTGGGACTTCATCCTCCCACAAGAGGAAGATCAAGAAGTATTTACAGTTAGCACACGAAGTAAAAATCAGCTTGATCCTCCCCAAACTACCCCTAAGCAAAAGAGCGCAAGCTCTGCAACAAAAGATAAAGTCGCAACAAAGAAAACGACATCCAAAGCGACTCAAACTAGCCCAGTCCAAGCAGATGAAACGACTCCACCAAAAACACTGATAGTCTCGGATGAAATGGAGTACAATATTATTGATGACATGCAAAAGACTAGGGCTAATATCACCCTTTACGAATTGAGCAAATTGAAACATCAATAGAAGATAATGATGAAAGAATTACATGCCGTGCCAGTTGCACCTTTGCCTGCCGCTATACTTTCTCAAGCTTCCCACAACATGGGAAGACCTCCAATGAACGCGATCAGTAAGATTGATCCAAATGACATCGCCTTGATTGGAGGAAGATCAAGATCTCACACTCCCCCGTTTCTCCTTACTTATGAAATCTTCAATAAAAATGTGCACAATTGTTTAGTAGATTCCGGTGCTTCATCGAATATTTTACCCAAATCTATATGTGCCAAATTAAATGTTCAACCACAGAAATCCGCAGTGCGCATAGTTCAGCTCGATCGATCTCAAGTCGAAGTGATCGACGAACTAAATCAAGTAACCATAATATTGTCATCCAACTCGAAGGTATGTCCGGTTATTGACATTCTAGCTGCTGACATCCCAGAATTCTATGGCTTAATCCTTAGCAGGGATTGGTCAGAGAAACTCCATGGATACTTCGCAACTGATTGGTTGCACATGTGGCTGCCCTACAATGGTAAACCGAATCAAATAAAAGTTGAACGAGAGCTACACCAGAAGTACATAGTAACGGAGTTAGAGGGAGAAAATGAACCAGTAGTGTATAACAACAGTATCATTGGCAATTACTCGGTAGATTCCTTCCTCGGCAATTTCAATGCTCATGCGTCACCTTATTTAGAAAATTTTGTTTTGTACCAAGTTGAGAATTTTTCTCGAACTGATAGTTCGAAATGTATTAATTTTTTAGATAAACCTGTAAATACATCTTTGTTTTGGAAATTATTTTTTGATGGCTCTAGATCTAACGAAGGAGCAGGAGCAGGATGTATTCTGATTAGTCCAAAAGGAGAAAAGATCATGCTCACATGTAGACTCAAATTTGATTGCACAAACAATACAGCAGAATACGAGGCTTTGGTTCAAGGCCTGTACAAGGCAATCAGGTTAGATGTCAGGTATCTTCAAGTCTTTGGAGACTCTGAGATTGTGGTTAAGCAGGTATGTAACACTATACATTGCTTATCAGGTCACTTGAAACACTATCAATCTTTAGTACAAGATTTGACTGAGCATTTCATAGCGTTTAATATTTCTTCAATCCCCAGACTCCAAAACGCAAGTGCAGACCTTTTAGCTAATGTAGCTTCTAAGCTTATTCCCTCCGAAGATTTTAGTCCAAGATTCTCAATAGAATTAATCTTTAGACCGTTTATTCCTGACAACATCACAAATTGAAGAGTATTCAATGATGATCCAGATATCGTAAATTTCCTCACATTTGAAGGATCCTACTCCAATCAAATAATCGACGAAGACCAGCACGATCGACAATTGCAACAAAATAGCACTAATAATGCTATACCAAAGTCGGTGGTTAAGTTAGAAGACTTATACGATTTGAAAGATCGGTTTAAGAGGTCTACCAATTCAAAACTCTACAGTTCAACTTTGAACTACGAATTAGTAAACCTAGGGACCGATGCTAAACCACAAAACATTAATCTAGGCCTCGGCCTAGCCCCTGAAGAGAAACTAGCGTATATTCGTCTTTTGAGACAATATAAATTTTTTTTGCCTGGAATTATGATGAGCTAAAAACATACGACACTTCTATCATCCAGCATACTATTCCTATGATTGATAACGAAAAACCTGTCCAACAAAAACTGAGAAAGATCCACCCCAATTTAGAAAATCAGATAAAAACCGAGCTCAACAAGTTACTGAAAGCCAGGATAATCTTCCCCGTCAGACATTCCAAATGGGTCTCCAATATGGTACCCGTTAGAAAGAAAAACAGAGACATTAGGATTTGCATTGACTTTCGGAATCTTAACAAAGCCTGTCAAAAAGACAATTTTCCTCTTCCACCTATGGAGCAAATACTGCAGGCGGTGGCAGGTTCAGAACTAATGTCTTTCTTGGATGGATTTTCGGGGTACAATCAAGTGTTGGTACATCCTGATGATCAGTTGAAAACCACATTCAGAACTAAATGGGGCAAATATGCATATCGGAAGATGCCATTTGGTTTGATTAATGCTGGTGCTACATTTCAGAGAGCCATGGACATCGCATTCAAAGGTTTAGTCAATAAATCTGTATTAATTTATTTGGATGATATAACAGTATACTCCAAGAAGCGAGGCGACCATCTCAAAGACCTGAAACAAATCTTTCAACGACGTTTAAGGTATGGAATTTCACTTAACCCAAAGAAATCTTTTTTTTCATTAAGTGAAGGGAAACTTCTAGGATTCATAGTGTCAAAGTCCGGTATTCACATTGATCCTGACAGAATCAAAGAAATTTCTGAAATATCCCTACCCCATAACAAAAAAGCCATGCAATCTTTCCTTGGTCAAATCAATTTTGTAAAGAGATTCGTTCCAGATTTTTCACGAATCGTGTCTCCTTTGCAGACCATGATTAAAAAGAATTCAAATTTTAAATGGGGTCAAGATGAACATGAAGCATTCAACCTGATTAAGCAAGCTATTATTAATGCTCCATCTTTAGCAACCCCGAATTTTTCAGAATCTTTTATTTTATACACATTTGCCTCAGATAAGTCATATGCCGTGATACTAACTCAAGTGAATCAAGAAAAAGCGGAAGCTCCAATTGCGTTTTTTAGCTCAAATTTACAAGGTGCTGAACTCAATTATTCTGACATGGAGAAACAGGCTTATGCTGTTTTCAAAGCGGTCAAATACTTCAGACCTTTCTTACTTAAAACCCATACTAAGATCATAGTACTGTTTCCAGCGGTAAGGAATCTTCTAGTGCAGAAGGATGTGGGTGAGAAAAGGGCCGATTGGGTTACTGCCTTACAGGAATATGACCTTGAGATAAAACCAACAAACATTGTAAGAGGTCAAGGCTTCTGCAAAATGCTGGCTGGAGCATCGCAAATTTCTGAAACTCCATCTGAAGAGGTACAAATGGGTGAGGTAAGCCTAAACAAAGCAGAATCATTATATGCTGATATCATTTATTATCTTAAGAACGAGTATGCTCCTTCACACCTTGATCATACTAAGAAAAGAGCTCTAAGATTGAAAGCTAAACAATATCAACTCATAAATGATATTCTTTTCAGAAAAAATTATGATTCTGTTCTTCTTAGGTGTCTTGAAAAAACTGCAGTTGAAAAAGTTTTGCAGGAACTCCATGATGGGCCAGCAGGTGGACACTATGCTGGAGATGCTACTGCACATAAAATCTTACGTGCAGGATATTACTGGCCCACGCTGTTCAAAGACTCGCACAGTTACGTGAGAAGATGTCAAGTCTGCCAAACTACTGCTGTGAGACAAAAGAAGCCGTCCCTACCACTACAGCCGGTAAACATCGACCAACCTTTCAGTCAGTGGGGCTTGGACATAATAGGTGAGATCGTTCCTCACTCTTCTAAGCAGCATAGATACATCCTCACGGCAACAGATTATTTCACAAAATGGGTAGAAGTAGTTCCGCTCAAGACAACTAATTCTGAAAATATTATTGAATTCATAGATCAATTTATAATCACTAGGTTTGGATTGCCATCTGCTTTAATGTTTGACAATGCATCATACTTTTCTGGAAATGCAATGACAGATTTTGCACTTAAAAGAGGATTCAAACTCAAATATTCAGCCAATTACTATCCGCAAGGTAATGGGTTAGCTGAGTCAACAAATAAAAACCTAATCAGGATTATTAAAAGAACAGTTGACCAGAATCAAAAGAATTGGCACAAAGCTTTAGTATATGCTTTATGGGCAGATAGGATAACGCAAAAAGCTTCAATCGGCACTTCTCCCTTTAATTTAGTTTATGGGAAAGAAGTGGTTCTTCCAACTCACTTAGCCATTCCCTCTTTGTCTTTAGTACAATACATTGATGAAGTACCAACTTCCTCCTTACAGCTGAGACAAATGGAAATAATTAAATTAGAAGAACAGCGAGAACAAGCTAAGAAAATGCATGCTTATCATCAAGCACTTGTAAAATCCTCTTTTGATTCAAACATAATGACCAGAAAAGATTTTCAGATGGGAGATTTAGTTTTAAAGTGGGATAAGGCTCATGAAGAAAAGGGCAAATACACAAAATTTCAAAGGATGTGGCTTGGTCCTTTTCAAATTGTTGAAGTCATAGGTCCATCAACATTTGTGTTACAGGATTTAGCAGGTAGGAGGGATCCTTTGCCTGTTAATGGACAAATTCTCAAGAAATATTTTCCATAGAAGATTATTCTTCTATTTTTTTTTTGTAGAATAGTTTTTCTTTTCATAATAAAACCATTTGTAAGTGGTTACATTAGGAATTTACAAAAAGACACCTATTCTCTTTCAGATTTTGAGCTTTTCGCTTGTATAAATAGCAAATCTTTTGGAAAATTGATCTTTATTATTGACAGATACAGTTAAAAACTTTAGCCTAGATATGATACGAGTTTCAACTTCAAGGAATTTGATGAAAGCAACCTTTAGTGAAGAAATTGTTTTATATCAGCATAATGAAAGGTATCAATAACAAAATGAAGATTCTCTGTAGAACAACTGTTTCCAAAAACTCTATTATTGTCGTCCAGAGCCATCTTAAGGAAACAATGACTTCCTCCCTGCTAGAGGAAGATCGCAGCTTTCAGAGGGATAATCCAAGGATACACTATATCTTGAAGAATAAGAGGTATCATCACGAGCCGGCTTATCATGATCACGAATATCATATCTTGTTGACTTTGCCAATAATGTCTACCACATCAGGGCAATGACTCAAGATTGTTGAAATCAAAAGACAAGGGGTCTCATCACGAGCCAGCTTGTTCAACAAAGTTATGAATCAAGTGAGTGACTGTGTCATAATTTGGCTACCAAACCAAGACGTTGTTCTTTAAGAATAAAAAGAAAATCAAAGAAATAAGTGTAAATATGGATTTTTCTTTGAAAGTTGCAGAGGCTCTACCTACGACAAAGGAGCATATTTAAAAACTGGTTTACAGAGGAGATATTTACAAGACCAAGTAATGAATGATGTAAATACAAGGACTAGCCTAAGGAAGAAAATAATTAGAATGAAAAGAGGTTGAAACAAAATATCATTGACATTTTAAAGCATAATGTACTCTATCTATCCATAACAAAGTTTAATTTTCTGAATTTTTTTTTGTTTTGGAAGTTTGAAAAATTCAATAGGAAAACATAGATAACTGGTTCTTCCAAGTGAATCGCCAATTGTTGTGGCCACCAACAACCCCCTCCTTATTTAGTATTAGCAATAACACTAGGTAAGTGGGGACCCTTAGTAAAAATTTAAATTTTTTAATTAAAACTCATGTATTATACTCCTTAAGAAAATATCGCATCGTGCGAAGAAGATAGGACATTTCCTTGTGAGTAGAATGATAAATTGCAAGAATGCGACGCGAAATCCATCGCATCGCATGCATTAAGAAACGCTCATAAACGAAAACTTTAAGAAATCGCCGATGGCCGATATGCGACATCGCAAAAACAACACGTAACTATTTAACAAATTGTAACAATCTGCGATCTTGCGATAATGCGATCGGCGATCTTGCGATCGCGCGAAACAACAATCTGCAATCCTGCGATCGGCATGATCGGCTAACCCTGCGATAACACATCTTGATAAAATGCGATAATGCGATGATGTGATGCGAATCGCAGAAATCATCCATCGCAGATTTTCCCCGGCTCAACATTCAAGAAAAATTGAATACGCGCGTTAATGAAAATTAATGAATGTACGCCAAGTGTTAATGAAAGACAGTTTGGTAGAGTTAGTTCACGTCAGGTGGCATGTTTTTGTACATTCGTAGAGCTCAAAGCTTTCTTGTCAATTTTTATTATCATTACGCTCTCCTTATGTGTGAACTGCAAGAAGGAAAGACAAAAACAATATGAAGCAATGTGCAGGGAGAAATTAAGGAAAAAGGTAAAGCTCCGATGCTCAGAAGCAGAGAAGAAATTCCCTCATGAACGGATACCGCATGCAACAGAGCTGCAAATTTCAGAGCACTACTGAGCTATTCATTTACAGATCTATCAGTCAGAGCCATGGTTCAGTGAATGGTTGAACAATGCTGATATCAACATGCGATTTAACGCTCAAGGGTAGAATTTCACAAAAGCAGTATGTTTGTAAAATTTTAAAGCTTATACCCGATAAAGGAAAGGCGCTAAAGGAAAAAAATGCACCAGAAAGGCCCGAATCAAAGAACGGAGGCAATTTTCAATGCACGATTAGCGCCTAGCACTAATCGCGCATCGTTGAGAAAATTGCTCAAAAAGCAAAGTCCCTAACTGCTTAGTCACTCGTAAGCCCGGAAACACAAGAAAGCAAAGGAAGAGGAAATTTGAGGGTTAACCAAGTGGAATTTGGATTATTACTGAGCATATACAGTAAATCCACATAGCCAGAGATGATTCTCAAGTATATCTGCTATTTTGCTGGAAAAATGGTGCCAGCACTTGCCATTTCTGTTTGCTTAGCTCAACCAAAAGCGGAAGACAGTCAGTCGACTCTACCCAGGCAAATATTGAATGCTCACAATATTAAGGAGCAAATGCAGAAATAGTTAGATATTAGATTTAATTTTTAGAAATAATTTTGCTTAGAAAAAGGGCGGTCATTTAAACCGTATCCTGAATATGTGTAATTAAGTTATTTAGTTAGTAGTATTTAAACCCTTCTCATGCATTTAGAGAGGGGTCCAGAAATTTACCAAAAACTTGTCCTCAGAACATGCACTTTTGCACCCTCCGAGGAGGTTTTGGTGAATGAATGGATCAAGATTTGTTGATGTTTGCATTTGATATCTGCTACTGATGTTGCACTTCTGTACTCTTAGTAGATGTTAGAGCAAGGAGAAATAAATCATTATTGCTTGAAGCTTATGAGTAGGACCACTCATAAATGGTACTTTTATCTCTTGACCATTTCTGCTTATATGTTAAAGTGATATACAATTTTTAGTTGTTTATATGTTATTGCATGAATGCTTGAGTTACCATTTGGCACTTTTGTACGGTGGAGCTATTTATTTATGTTTAATGTATGAATAGCTTATTATGCGATATGTTGCTCATAACTGTTTTGCCTAACTTTTTATGCGAAATAGTTCATCTTAATTGATTTCCTTTCTTATAATCGCTGAATGATCTTTATTACCAGTTGTTATTTGAAATCTCTTTAGATCGCATAAAAGAAGAATTACATCCAGGTTAGCATAGATTAGATGTGCTATTTTTATTAGATTACCATAGCATAGAATTAGATTAAAGTTTGAATTAGAATAGCTTAGATAGTTACTGTTAGATCAGCAACATCCAATTCTACACACACACACCCATAGATTGGGAAACTGATCCCATTATCCCCAGTCGGACCCATTATACCAAATGGATAAGGAGTTGCCAACCAAGGTCCGGACCGGGCGGGTATCCCCCTTGTTGTCGACCCGTTTTTCGGGGCTTCAACATAAGGGTACCACACAAAGATGAGGGTGAAACAATAATGAAAGAAGCTTTATTGTGCGGAGTGTGGAGCTCTCCTTATAGACATGGTACTCTAGCTCTTACATATCACCTCAATCTCGCATAATGAAAGTGACTTTTGCATATCTTTCCTCCACTTAAGATTTTGTCTCACTTTTTCTGAGTTCATCTATAAATTTAGATATTGTTGAATTCTTTGAATAATCAAATCTCAAACTAAATTTTTCCCTTTGTAAGGATCCTGCACAAAAACGCAGGTAAAAACAATAATGAAAGAAGTTTTCATTGTGTAGAGTGTGGATATTTTCTTATATATGTGGTACTCTAGCTCTTACATAGCACCCCAATCCTGCACAATGAAAACCACCTTTGCATATATTTCCTTTGCATCTCCGTATTTCACATAATGAAAGGCATCTTCACATACCTTCATCCAGACTTCCACACTCCACAATGAAAGCCTGATTCACATGTCCAACATTTATTGTCCAACATTAAATGAGATGTGATTTTAATTTTTTATTTGTGTGGGATAACAAGTATACGCAATAACAAACACAATTTTTTTGTCGCAATGTTCCAAACTTCCACATGCATTCTCCTTCCGCATAGTTCTCTCGCACACCTTAGTTCCGCACAGTACTAATTTTTAAATGGTTGACTTTGACCACGACGTATAAAAATAAATAAATAAATAATTAGATGGTTTGATGCTTTTGGATTTGGAGCTTTCATTGTGCGAAGTGTGAAGCTTTCCTTATAGAGATCCAGACTTCTGCACTCCATAATTAAATCTTGATCTGCATGTGAATTGTGTGTGAATTGAACACTTATTGTCCAACATTAAATGAAATGTGTTTTTAATTTGTGATTTGTGTGTTTCCACACTCCCGCATGCATTCTCCCTCCACGTTGTTCTTCTCCCTCCACATTGTTATCCTACACACCTCACTGCATGTCAAGCCTCTCAAAATGAAGATTGTTGAGACAAATAAATTTAGTATTGTACGAAGCTTTCTTTGTGCAAAGGAAGCTTCCTTCACATTATCAAATGCACTAAATGATAAATACTACACTTCACCACAATGAGTTATTAATGTTATGTCTCTTTGTTGATAAAAGAGTTAGTGCAAATGTTTATCCGATTAACACATGTCAGTGTTACAATGGCCAAATGCAAGCATGTTGTCCATATCATTTGTACATGTTAAATCGTATACTCATAGAACCAAGGATTACTAATAAACATTAATGTTTATAACATATTATATTACACAATCTTTGTAATGATAACAAGTAATGTGCAAACTATTGAAAGAATTTAGTACCCAAGCATGTGAGAAAGGACAACTTTGCAGGGAAGCCATATATGGAAAAGTTGTGTCAAGATGGAAATGTTTGCAAAGATGCGGGAAACTGCAGTGACGAATATTTACTACAATATAGAAATTTTTTCACTTAGCATTGCATAATTAGTTAAGGCTTAGCAGTACTATTAATATCTAGTCAACAAATCGATGTGCAATCACATCATTGCTGAAGTGTTTAATATTACTCTGGTGCATTGTGTAATGATTACTGACTGCAAACATATTAATAAAATGTTATCTATTGATATTATAAAATACTCTTTTAAGCATTTATTCTTTAAATCTATGCGTAATCAACATATTATTCGAGTGATTAATAACATTTATTATTTGTAAACAATTCAAGATTATGCACAGGTTTCCACAGCCAGTATCCATCATAGCAAATTGAAATGATGTGTGGATCTCCTTCACACATTTTTATTCACATATTTCTTCTGCATAATGGAAGCTTCCTATGCATCTTCACACTTCATACATGTGTAATCATTACTTGTCATAAACATATCAAGAAAATCGTATTTATCAATATTGTAAAATAGCCTTTTTTTCTATTTATTCCACAAATTGACACGTAAAACGAGTATTCGTTATAGCTAATTAAAATGATATGCTTTGCACACTTATTGCACACATTGCCTTGTTTTTGGGCAACACTTTGGCAATTATCAGATATAAAGTAATAATTGATCTGTAATCAAGACACCATAAAAAACTAATTAAGACTTAATTCTATGATTAATAGATATCTTTTAAGATATTAATGGCAAGTACTATTAAGATCATAAGCATTTATAGCAGAGTAGTGGTAAAATATTTACATGTTTAGAGCTTATATGAATTCAACCCTATTGAATTCAACCCATAATCTTTATGATATCAAGGAGCAAAGTTCAATATACATAAAGGAATGAAGCAAAAAGTCCAATTGAAAGTTATGAGAAACTCATAGCTTATAGATGCACTCTTTATGGAAAGAGTATTTATAGTATTGTATGCCTTCTCTACTCGGTTATTGTTTTGTTGTGAATGAGGACGATGAAGAAGTTGAAATACCTCTGTAATGCAATACAAAAAAATGCAACTGTTTCTAATTATAATTTGTTCAATGCTTAAAGATAATAGCCATTAAAGATAAGAAATCATATAATGGGGTGATAACAACTACAAGATTTGTTATGAAAAATATGTAAAGGACTCAATAGGATATTTATGTTTAGTTAGGTTATTTACATATGAAACAAGCTTTCCAAAACAATCTAACCACATGTAAATATCTATTTGCTACACTAGTTACTTAGAAAAAATCACATTGAATATAATAAAGCATCAACTGTTATTTGTCCAAATTGCATGAATTATGGACTTTGTTCTGATTGCATTTAATATAGTTACTACTTACTAATTTTGTTATTAACGAAAAAACACAAATGATGCATTTCTTTAATCCATTAATATCGCATCTCTTCACTCCGTAAATTGCAAAGTGAGGCATAACCACTTCATTATTATCCTTAATTAAGTTTTCAATATTTGTAATCTGCACTCGAGGAAGTTGATATGTGTGGAGGGGTAACGTATACGGAAATTAAAAAAGAGGGAACAAAGCTTCTGCTACACGTCACTTTTCGGTACATCCTTTTAATTTTGTATAATGGATATGTTGGGTGTGGATCCTAATTATCTTCTTGATTGTTCAAAGGTTTTTTTGTTTCAGTTGCGTTGGATATTTGTTCCTAATGGGGCGGCAACGCCACCTGTATGATTGTTGTTAGGGGGGTCGAGGGTGGGGCAACAACGATTTTATGATCCCCTCAAAAAAGATGAAAATTTGCGTTTTAAAATATTGTAATTTCGTAGTCAATCTGGGTTGTTCATTAGGTGGATGATTCGATGGTAGAAGTTATGCTAATTTAGGGTTTTTTTCTCTAGAAGGAAACACTCAATTTATATGAGGGAATTGTATTGCAGTTGTGTATTATTATTTTGAGCGAAAAAGAGAGAGGAGACTGTGTGAGGGTGAAGAGGAATTACAACGTATATGTTGTAGGTTCTATCTCTTCATTTTGCTAGATAATATAAAAGAAATGATTGGTTGTTTCTCCATGGAAGTAGCCCAAATTGGGTGAACCACGTATATCGTTTTGTGTGTTTGTGTTTCCACAATATTTTATGTGTTTCATTGCTCCATTAATTAATTTCTAATATGATACTAGTTGCAGAGCCATGTTTATTCTTGCATTCGCTAAATAAATGCTGAAAATACTATTTTGTAATATCGACTGATTTGTTAAAAAAAAAAATCATTATACAATACATTAGAGTAAGAGCTATTAAGCATTGAAACAATTTATTGATTACATGTCGATTCGCCAAATAATTGCTTATGTTAGCGGGAAAGGGAAATAAATAAATACACAAATTAAGTTAGGGAAACATTTTAAAATTAGAGAAATGTTTTTTTGGCTTGTAGAAAGATGAGGAAAATAAGATTTTACACCTGAATCAGAGCAACAACTAAATCAACAGTGATATACATTAATGTAGGGTATAGCCAACGAATTAAAGAGAGGCATATTAATATATGTTTGCCATGGGAATTAAATCTTACTTATTTGGAAAATCTGATTACATGCTATATAGTTATTTCTAGATTTGATAATGAAGTAAGGTGGAACACTTCTGTGCTCTGATTTCAGTATTTTGTGTTATTATTAGTTGATATTTTGTAACCTTTCTTTGTGGTATGTGACTATTCATTTAGAAAACTTCTTTTGGATCTAGGTCATAGTTCATTATAATGCAAGTCTAAGTGGATTGTTGTTGTTATTAGTTGATTCGTTGTTATGTTTAATGTAAAAGATTTCATTAGTTTATCTTGTCCATAACATTATTGTATTCGTGTCTTTTTATTTTCTAGTGAAATACAAGATGCCATGAGAACGAAGCAGAGTGAGGCATGGATTTGGTGAACAAGCATAGTCAAGTCAATGTCACCTGGAGTGCATTGGTCAAGATGAGGCTATAGATCCTAGTACTGTCAATAGTCCCGATTTGAATGAATTTGCATTTGATCAATGTAAATTTGGTAATGAGCTTGCATATCTCAAAATGCTTCTAGAACAACTCGTAAGAAATAAACATGATGACTGGAATACTATCATCTCATTCATGAATGACCTCCAATGTAACCAATGGTATATTTAGGACAAATTAGCAAATCTGTAGAGGGGTCATGACCATTTACATGAAAAACTAAATTGCCTTGAAGGCAAATTGGCTCACATGGAGAAACATGTACACTGTGAGTTTCAACTTCCACTGTCATCGGGTTCAGGAACAAAGAATCTTGTTCCATAACTACCCCTCATAGTTAATAGCTTTTGGGTATGTACTGATCCTGAAAGTTTTTTGGATCTATGTTTATTTTCCTTTTTTGGCAATGAAGCAATTTTTTGTTAGGTTGTTATCGACATTGTAATATTTTTTGTTGTTGTTACTGCATACAGTGATACTTAGTTTCATTTACAAATACTTCTAACGTTGTCGATCATTTGAGCTTTCCCATTTCCTTTTATGGCATCTACATATTATTTTTCCTTATTTGCATTTACTTTTATTTAAAATTCGATGAGATAATCTTTTTGTTTCATTGGGACATGGTATCCAATCCTAATGTGTTGGAATTGATCTTTAGCAATTGTTTTGATGCATTAAAAAGTTTTTAATTTAGCATATCACACAACACCGTGATCAAATGAAGAGTGTTGGGGGTTCAGCGAAAGATCATCACCTTTTGGCCAATTGATAGAAATGTTAAAATGCACAAACGAATGGATAAATAGTTTTAAAAACATGTTTATTTGGCTATCTTAAATCAATTTATTTAATTAAAAAAATAAATAGTTTGATAAATTGTATTATTAATTTTGGGAAAACCCAAAATATCTAAATGATATATGCAGAGTGTGGATGAAACCTTTATTTTTATTTATCCGTATTTCCGCATGTTCGCATTGCACAAATTGCAATGTGAAGCATAACCATTTCATTATTAAAATAATGTAAGCACAATTATAAAAGAAATTTGTGAAGATAAAGTAATTTCTAGATTTGTTTTACCAATAAAAACATTGTTACTGAACGAGAAAATATGTGTATCAAATAATGTAAAAATAGACGATTTGCTGTTTGCATAAAGAAATATATGTGGAGGAATTTGATTTTCAATATTTTTATTCTATTTTTTGTGGTGTTTTATCTATTGTTCAGAGTTGAGTGGCCTAATATCTATTATGCATATATTTTTTGCTTGTGTGAAGCTCCAAACCTCTGCACTTATTTAGTATCAAGTCTCAATTTTGAATATTGGCACCAAAAATTATACAATTATACCTAGTCGAACTATACCAGGTTTCAACACAAATGTAATTAGTATTTATGTAATTGAAACTTTTTTATGCCCCAAACTTTAATAAGCCCAAACAACTAATTAATTGGTTAATATGTAGCGTCTGGAATGTATATAGAGTCACAGGACAACTATTTTTATGCACACCATTTCTTCCTCACACACATTAATAAGCCAAAATTGCCAATTAGTTGATTAATTTGTTTCCTAGAAAAAGTTTCAAACTCAAACACTTCATTTTAATGCTCAATGCATTTTTCTCAAGGTATGTTCAATGAATTCCTATGTACAGAGGACTTATGTTGATGGCTCAATAGTTTAATTATCCCTTTGTGCGCACTAATACAACAACACTCCTTTCCTAGAATTCTCATACATTCAAAAGGTCAAAGATATACATTAATCAATAAAATGGAGTTAGTAACCACACCCAAACCAAGATTTTGATTTCCCATAATAGTATATATTGATTTTGCAGTTGACCTCTTATTAATCATTCCCAGATCTATATGTGATCTATTTTCCTACACAATGGTTCAACCTCTCCATTAGCAAAATCAAATTGTCCCTCTTGCTCTTGACATATATTCTTTGGAATATGAACTTCTAGCAAGATACATAAACAAACTACACTATGAGGATAATAAGACATGTTTTAGTAAACAAAAAAAAATTGTGTCGGAATTGCAATAGAAATCGTGTGTGGAGAATGCACCAAAAAGTGTGCGTGGAGAATGTGTGTGTGGAGCAAGGAACACAAACAACTCCACACATGCTACCTTCACACAACAAAATCTTTGGTATTTATGTGTGAAGAAGGGTAGGTTTCTATTACTTGGTTCGTACTAAGAATATAAAAGCTTCAAACATAGATATTAAGCAACATTTATATTTATATGTGTAAATAAAACTTTCAAGTTTTATATATAAAGGCCTTTAGGTCTGATAAATCATTAAATATTGTAATTAATTAGTATGAATTTGAAAATACATAAATGCATAAATTGATAAAGTTCAAACGTACAAATATTTAATTTTATATGGTTTATATTTGTAAATTGATATAACTTGAATGCAAATGATATATCCTACACAACCTTTGGGTGATTGGGCATGATAAACACCATTAATGTGCTCCAAGAAAACACACATCAGTTATAATTCAAATTATAGTTGCAATGTTCAATTTTAGAAATTGCTAATGTCTAATCCATTTAGAATAGTAAACTTTCGTAATTTGATTTTCAAATTTATGTTTTTCATAATGTGTGCGGAATGCAGAGGTGCAGAGAAAGATTCCTACAATGATCATCATATATTGGAGATCAATGAAACTCTTGTTGTAATGATAATAGTTTTGAAATGCTAGTTCTTAGCTAGTTATTTTAAAGCAATAGAAACCATATCGAGTCAAAATACAAAATTTCCTTGCAAATACAGTTAGTCGACGTCTATACTTATTCCGCATCTAATATACACATAAACCAAACTTTTCATGCCACAAACTTAAATAAGCCAAAGATGCTACTTAATTGATTTATTTGTAGTATGTTTCACACATCTATTTTCCCACAAAATATTTCTTCCTCACACAGATTAAAAACATAGTCCATTTAATATTGGATAATAGATGTTCAATTGAAAAATGTGAAATCACTAATGCACTTAGTATTCGGCAAATGTTAATAGCATGGTTTGTTCACTCTATTTTGATAGCAAAAAATTGGCTAACACTAAAACAAGCTAACAAATTAAACGTCATGAATGTGCATTGGTTCATTGAATAAATGCCGAAAATACTTATATTTATTGGTAGGAGAGCTTTGGTTAATCAAAATAGAATGAGAGTTAAGATATTGATAATTTAGTATGTTGATATCGATTTCTAAAGCATGCCAAATAGAACAATGATGAAATGAAATCCTATGAATTGGACTGCCTTGATTTGGAATTTAAGGAAAGCCTATACGGTTTAAAGTAATCAATTTCATAATAGTATTTTCTGATCGCAGATCAAGAAAATTAGTACTAGATCAATTAATGATGATCATTGGTTAATGAATACCATTAAAATCGATAGTAGCTAAATTTCCTTTCAAAAATTTGATGTCAATTCGTGATTTAGATGACTTATCACCTCTGATGCATTATATGTATGCTTTTTGGCACTAAGTTGGTTTCTAATAGCTATGGAAAAGTGATTTTCCAATGTTCATCTTGTTGTAGACCTGTAAGCACTGAACTTGCCTCTAAAAGTTCTAGGTAACCGACTTGTTTCATTTCTTCTGAAAAAATTTATAGGCAACTGACTTGCTTCGTTTCTTCTAAAAAAAATTCTAGCCAACTGACTACCAACTTTGGATATGCGCCAAGGCTCCTCCAATCACCTTTTAACTCTGCTAACTTTGAATTGGGTCACCAAACTTTGATTGGATCTATCTTTGGATCCAGGAGGCCATTTTCAATCTTCCACATATCAATAGAAATCGTTTTCCGAGCTCTTTCTATCTAAGTAGGTTTTACCTATTTCTGAGATGATCTACCACTCCAAAACTATCTCTAAAGCCTCTGCACCATTACTGCTACCATGTTGATCTTCTTGTGACTGATCCTTTTCCATGCTTTTCCTTTTCCACCTTTTCCATTATCTTTTCCTTTTCCTTTGTCAACAATGACAACATATTTACCAATGCATTTGCATTTTCCATTTGCTTGTCTTTTCCAACAATCTTTTCCATGGCCTTTTACTTTACCAACAATGTTTTCATTTTCCATCAATGATAACATATTTACCAATGCAGTTTCATTTTCCAATCTTTTCCATTGCATTTTCCTTTTCCTTTGCCATCAGTGACAACATATTTCCAACACATTTCACAAGAATTCCTAAAAACGACAAGTGTTCCTTAGCAACATAAAGTCTTAAAATCTTGTCCTAAGACTCCTGCTCCTAAGAAGCATGTTGAAAACTATGAATCGATATTGGCTTAGTGATCTCTGAAGTCTTGTTGAAAATTCCCATTACTACTATTTCTGGTAATAGTTCACTAGAAGAAATATTGGTCAATTCACTATCATTAATAGAAATCAAATGTATTCCTCCATTATATTTATATTTCAGCTCACAGAATAATGTTGCCATCGAAAGAATAAAAAATAAGAGAAGAACTAAAGAAGCAAAATCTCCTACAGAGGTGGTATGGGATGGTTCATGATTAAATGAAAAGACAGTAATCCAAGAAATAACTCACTCTATTAGAGTACACCCAAATGCCAATGGGTATCATGTTACCAGACTGATAGATATCCTAAACCAAATGGATGCTAAAATCTTGGACTTGGAACAACAATTGTTACAACAAGGAAATCAGTTTCAAGCACAACTGAAACTGTGAGAATATGAATCTCAACAACAGTAGGTTCGGAAGGTAGTAGAGTTCCAACAAAAATTGAAAAATGAGACTTATAGACTACAACATGGGATTCAAGTCACTATCCAACAGAAAGTTGCTCATTTGGTTGAACTACAATTGAAAATTATAAAAGAAGCCAATAACGTAGTCAATTTGGAAAAGTTTAGACAAGAAACCATTGACATCAATCAACAATTTCTTCATGTACAAGACTTTTTATGTAATAATTTAATTCTACTTCAATCTCACAAAAACCTCATAGATACATTGGTGAATAATATGATTGATAAAGAAACAAACTATGAGGAAGCAGATAAGAAACTCACTGAGCTCATTGTCTAGAAAAACATTGGCAAGAGAACCACCCCTGACATACCCTGAATTTATGTAATACAAAAGAAAACAATCTTGAAAGCATAGAAGGCTCACTTACATAAGTCCAATGAACTAATTAAATTATAGAACAAAGGTATTCCCCTTTGATACAATATTCAATGCAGATAATCAAAGATACATGATTAGAACCAAAGATTTCATAAGACAAGCCACTAGAAGCAGATGCATTGAAAGAGAAGGAAAATGACAACAACTAGAAGAATCAAAGTAATATTGCACAAATTCGGAAAATTGGCTTGGACTTATCTGGAGATATTTTGTCAAACCACATAGTTACTTTGTGATAACTAAATTTGTTACTGAAAGATTAGAAGAAGAGTTGACAACTATTCAGGCATGTGTATTCGAGTGCCAAGTCAATGTGAAGCTTGACCCTCCAACACAACTTGCATACCTCCTAAATATATATTCACAATGACAATCTTCCAATCAAACCTCTCTAAACATTTCTCCAATAAGCTGAAGGATTATTTTATGTGCAAATCAAAATAAACTTTTACTTTCCAATTTGTATAGTTTTAGCTTCTTAAGTCCATATTATGATTGCAAGAAAGTATACTTTTCCACTACTACATATAGGACTAAATTTCGACGACAAAGTCTGATGGCATGGTCCATACTATCGCAAAAGACAAGAAAATTGACATTTTTTTTGTGTGAAGTCCCCACGTTCGTTGCAATTATGACGGCCAATTTCTAAGCAGTTGGAATTGCAACGAACATTTTATAGGGTGTTGCAATTGCAACTGCAAATTCTATTGGGCACAATTACTACAACCTATTTTATGAGTTGTAAGTGTGACAAACAACATCTATAGTCATAATTGCGACAAAAGATGGAAATTTTCATTCCGACATTTACCTAACCATTTGTTTCATGGTCATCTTTGAATTTGACTAGTCAATTAATTTCGCAATTGCAATAATAAATAAATATATAAATATCCTTCATGTATGAGATGTTGCAACATATTTTCTATAATTACAATAATTCTGAAAGGTTATAAGGTTTTTTTCACAAGTGAAAATCATATTTTGTTTTATATAAATGGTTTTTGGTTGGGAAGAATGTCACAAAATATTAATAGATGGGGAACTAATCAGTTAGGGTTCAATAATGGGAAATGTTATTTCCGTTGCAAATTTTGTGGGTGCATAGGTCCACGGAGAATTTCATATCAAACAACTGATAGACATTGTAGGAAGAATGGGCACATTAAAAGGGGGATCCAATATTGTCTAGTGGTATATATATATATATATATATATATTAATCGTATTTGTAAAAAAAAAATTATTGTTATAATATTAATTGTTCTGAAGACTAATTTCACATGATTGTTTGTAATTATTATAAAGTCAAGGTGCCTCCCTAGGTATTGTGATTCAAAGCACCAATTAGTAGTAATAGAAATGATGTTATACAATTTGAGGAACAATATGGAGCCAATATGGAAGATCAAGATAATAATCCTATGGTAGAAGATGACAATAATAACATAGCTCAAGATGATGGGACAAATCAATTGATCCAAGACCAATTCGGCTATGAGAACAATCATGTTAGTTGTCATAATGAACCTGTGCTAAAGAAGGAAACAACACCACTTTATGAAGGCTCAAAGGAAAATATTTTCTCTGCTACAATATTGTTTGTGAACCTAAAGGCCTTGAATGGTTTGTCAAACACTTGTATGACATAGATTCTAAGGTATAAAGTAATATGTTTCATCACATGAAAGGTTGATTTTTTTTATTTTTTATTTATTTATTTATTTTTTTTTTTCGGTCTTTTTAGCGTTCATTAATGTGTAAAATAAGAATGTAGTATTTATGATTAATATTCTTTACACTAACTAGTGATTTTTTATGTTGTACTAGTTTGTTAGGTGAATTTTTGTTACCATTTCCAAATAAGTTACCTTGCATATATCGAGATTTATATGTTGTTATGAAAGAAAGTGGAATGGAGTATCAAGCAATAGATGCATGTCCTAATGATCATACTATATATTATGGACAACATGCATCAATTTTTTTTTTCTTGAAATATAACAATAGTAGATATCGAACTAATCAAATAACAAAAAGGTTCCTCAAAAGGTTCTTCGTTGTAATTGTGTAATTCCACGTTTGTAGCAATTGTTCAAGTGTGAAAGCATAACACAATATATGGATTACCATGCACAAAAGATAAGTGGAGATGGTTTTATTGGAATGCCAGTCGATGGTTATGCATTTAGGAAAATTGAGCAAAAATGGCCCCATTTTAAAGATGAACCTCATAATGTTAGGCTTTCATTGACAGTTGATGGTGTTAATCCATTTGGAGAGGTCATGTGTACTTACTTAATGTGGCCAAATTTTGTTATCAACAATAACCTTCCTCCTTGGATGTCAATAAAGAGGGAACACGTTATGTTGACAATGATTGTTCCAAGTATTTGTTTACATTAAATTTTCAAACATTGTAGCATTTTCATTTGTGATCTTATTTGTTGCATAATATGTTATATTTATTTATTTACTTATGTGTACATATCTTGGTAGTAATTATGTGTAATTTCAAACAATTAGGGAAATACCAAGTTAAATATATGAATGTATATATCGAGCCTCTTATCGACGAGTTAATAAAGTTATGGGACGACATCACTATGTATGACATCTGTAAACCAATAAGGGAGAGACAATTTCAATTCTATGGAATACTTGTATGGACAATTCATGATGCCCCGGGACTAACACATTTTTGTGGTATGTAACATTCCATTGCACTTTAATAGTATATAATTGTTTTAATTAGATCATATCATGCATTTTTTTTAAATAATCCCTTTATTTATGTTAATTGGCATTAATCTATCTCTTGCATGCCTTCAAACAAAGGGTAAATTTGCATGTCCAGTTTGTGGTCCTAAGATGAAATCTTGTCATTCAACAAGTTTAGGAAAGGAGGTGTTTGATGAGTATAGGCACTTCCTCTCTAAGAACCATAAGTATCATGCTACTGAAAAAGCATATTTTCAATGGGAAAGAAGAGATTATATTAAAACCACGAAGAAATACACCTCACCTATGGAAGTTTGAATATAATAAAAATCATCATGAAGGACATGGGGCGCTTCCATGGGGAATGAAAAGTTATCCCGCTAAATTCACGAGGTTTTCGTACTATGAGAACCCAATAATACCTCATTTATTTGATGCAATGCATATTGGAAAGAATGTGACCAAAAATTTATGGCAAATCATAGAGGGTAGGAGGGATAAAGAAAAAATCCTCAAATTTTGTAATTACATTGCCGAAGCCAATAATGCAATGAAAAGTGGGATATGATCAAGTAGCAATGGAGGTCGAAACAACCTTCCATGGTTATTAAAAGAGAAGAAAAGAGATGATATAAAAGAGGTCATTTGAAGAATTAAATTTTCCACAAGATTTTCTTCAAACATAAATCATATCTTAATAAAGAAAAGTGAATTTGGTGGGGTGAAAGCACACAATTGGCATACCTTCATTAAGGTAATTATTTTGGTATATATATTTCTATATTGGTATATATACATTTTTATGGTTTCCTCTTCAACCTATAGGATCCATGGTCTTGAACATGAATATTGACAATCTTTTTACTAAAAATGAGTGGCTTGCATTTTGTCCCACTCCTGTTATTCCTATTGTCTATTACACTCAATATAAGCTACTCCAAATGAGGTTATTCTTAGACTCATATAAACAAACGCATCAACATGGACCCAACTATTTCATGCTGCCATCTAATGCACATCACAATAAGCAGTATGAGGGATTTATGAATTTCATCCACATGGAAGAGAAGTCCTAGTTAATTTCATCCTCAAGACTAAATTGGAGAAGTATAAAGGAGACTAAGGAGATTGTTGAATAAATTGGAGGATAAATAGCAACATATCCTTAAACATTTTAGGAAGAGAAATAAACCTAGTGGTGGAGGTGGAAAAAACTCCATATATATCTATCTATCATATATATATATATATATATATATATATATATATATATATATATATATAATGCAAGGCATTAAAGACCATGTGAAAGGCATAAAGGAAGACACCAAATATTAATAGAAGGGGAGGGGAGGTGAATAATTTGAGAGAGTGAGAGGTTTTGTTCTCTGTTTAAAACCCAATTGATTATTTCTATAATTTTCTTTGATTGAAAAAATAATATATGGATTCATGGCTCATTTTAAGAAGAGCCATGTTATTATTTCACGTTATCTATGTTAAGCCTCTTATTTCCAAATCTAATATTTTTCAATGTAATTTTGATTTGCATCCTTGACAATTTGTTACTGTATCCACTACCTAAAGCATATTTTTGTTTATGTATATTTATGTATAAATTGTTTATACATCTATAGGATAACAATGCAAGGATTTTAATAATGACCCTTTCTTGTATATTTTCCAAAAGGTTTCTTTAAATGATAGGTTATGAATTTTATGTTATGGATCCATTTATTTATTGCCTATTTTAACATGGTTTTATTGGTTATCTCATTCATTAATTCCAAACAAAATCACATTCTCATCTCTAGTTAGAAATGAGTATGTTACTCTCAATTAACATTGAGAATATTTGTTCTTCATAAATTTATTACATCTTCCATTATTAAACTTTGTGCTTTGTTCTCTGAGACTCCATGCCCAATTGATAGGCTTATGATTTGAGATTTATTATGTTTATTCTAGTCATCTGCCATCTCACCTCCAACCCTTTTTATCTCCTTTCATTATTTCAAATCTAGCATCATGAGCTTAAAGTTGCAAGATAATATTTAGTGATAGTAAGAAATCATCTATTATTTGGGCTTAAGGGCTACCCCCCTCTAGCCCAAGAGATAGATTAAGGCTTAAAGTGGGTATATGTTTCCTTGGCGTAGTTCCTAAACAACAAGGAACAAGAGGATATAAGTGCCCCATCTTTGTTACCTTTGAAACTTTCACAAGGGTTCCAAGCATGCTGATGAAACCTTCTAGAGTATCTTTCTCCCAAAATTCATGATGTAATGGGTACAACCAGATCCAGATAAATGCCACTATGAAGTCCTCCTTAGGGAATAACCTTTTGATCTGATACCTAAGGTGTAGGATCGTTGAATTGAGAAATAGGTCCTTCTTCAAATATCTAATATTTGTCCTTAGTGCAAGCAAAGATCATAGGAAAAATCCTTTGAATCTAGCTTCAAATCAATTGGGACTTTTGGCTTCAAACAAGCATTCATCCTTCCTATTGGTGCTTTTTTAGGGCCATGTGCCCATGAATTTTCCTATTATCACATGATCTTTCATGTATTGGATGTGACTACCAATAGTAGATGTAATTTCATACCTAAAATTTTCTTTGATATTTTTTAAACTAACCCACTAAATTTAATCACATGATCTATTAAACAAAAACTAAAAAAAAAACTAATTTTTTATTATAATATAAAAACCATGATCAAAGTGAATAGGGAGAAGTATAGCAAAAGAGACAATCAATGTTCTACCCATGAGGGGAGATTAACCAAAACATTCTTCCTTTTACTAGATTAGAAAATTCCCATTTTGAAATTAACATGTAGCTATGGAATGTCTTGATAATGCTCATGTTCATGTCCATATAATATTAATTTCCCCAATTTTTATATGTTCCAGGATTAAATTTTTTTCGGCTTGTTTGTTGTCGGCATGTAGGACATGGAACCTTTACACCAATTCAAACCTTCCTTGGAGGGTTCTAATTCAAAGGTGAACTTAAGCCAAATTATTATCCTTTGGAGGTGTACCATGAATCATATTCCTAATGATAATTATGGAATACCCAAATACTAATAACTTATGTATGCCCCATCATTGTGTGTTATCACCCAAAAGTCACTCACACAACTATACATATGATTATAGGAAAATATCATCAATACATCAAAGACAAAATTTATCCATGATAATCCATTAGCATCCCATAAGTAGTTGAGAAAAACATTACAAAGTGGGATGTTATTCATTTGTGCAAAGGCATAATACAGGTTTTGTGAGATCAAGTGACTATCCCTTTACTAGTTTCAAATACCCATAGAAAGCGACAAATTGTTAATGAATGGCATGAGAAATGATGAATATCCCATCAAAAGATAAATACCAAGTGTGAGTCGGGATGGTTCAAAGATCTAGGACATTCAATGATAAGTAATTTGGAAACTCAAGGCTCTTATCATGTCCTTCTCATGCATGGGAAACCACAATGGACTTGAGCAATGTTCAAATCATGAACCAATTTAAAAAAAACTTGGGAAAAACCTATAAATAAGAGTTATGGGTAACCATTTGATAAGAGAAGTTGAATGCAAAGTTAGGTTGACCAAGTTTCAAAATAAATATCAATAATATTGAAGCTTCATTGTAGTACCATTGTTTTCCTTCAAGAGTTCCTTCACCCTTAACTTGCAACCTTCTTTTAGTGAGAAAGAGTAGTCCAAAATTCATCAAACAACTCTCCCTTGGAAGGATTGGAGAGGACTCACAAGTTCCATCCAAACAACCCTTGGTGTCTTATTCAAAGGCCACTTGGCCTTCTCCATTGGAAATAAAGTGAGTTTGCTTCCATTTTTATGTTATGCTTCTATTGACTATGTTTGTCTCTTGTTTGTAATTTAACGCATGTTTCCTTCTTGTTATTCATGTATGCGGTCTTTTTTTCTTCAAACTCATTATTAATGATATGTTGTTTGTTGTAGGTTAGTAGCCACATGTTACAACAAGGTGTTTTGGTCGTTCCTCTTGGCCAAAAACACATAATAATGTGTCAATAATAAACATTAGAATAACACATATATTTTTCCCTGATTATTTATCATATAACTAAAACTATACACAAAACTATACTGATGATTCCTCCAAGCTTAAAAAAACCACACATATAACCCTAATCATATCTCTTACTAAAATAAAAACTATTTATTTATTTATTAATTAAAACAGAAATATTTTAAAATATTAAATTTAAGATAATGCATATTAAAGCACATGTAAAATAATTTTATCCATTACCAATACCACACATACCCCAATGAATACATTAATTGACTACCACCTCACGAGTTATATAAATACATAAATTTTCCTTCTTTGTCAAAATCCAAATGAGTATGTCACACACCAACATGACTCCATGCTACATTAATAACTTTCATCATGAAATATAGTGGGCACACATGTCCTATCGGGCGCACATGAAATAAGCATTCTATCCCTAAAGGACACATCGCATCATAAAGGATACAAAATAAAATTTACATTTTAAAGAAATCACAATCAATTAAAGTATAATTATTATGGGACAATATATATAAGTATGTCCTAAAATTCAAACCAAGGATGAATCATAAAGTACATCATAGAATTAATAAAAAGTTTTAATAATTTATTTCATATATAATTCAAAAATATTATAAGATAGATAATGTACTAAATTTATAATATATAAAAATTGGAATTATATATATATATATATATATTTTTTGTTAGATTTAAGATTTTTGTGATTTATGGTGTGGAATACATATCTTGTTTTGGACCACATTAATTGGTTAGAAACTCGATCAAATTCTGATTATGTGATTAATGTGAAAGACATCTATTCCACAATATATATTTTATATGATTTTATAATTAATTATTTTTTCAAATTATATTAATTTAATATAATTAATATAATAATACATTTAGTTTAATTAAGAGATAAAATGAATTATTATTATTAGTAGTTAATTTTGTTCAAATTTTAATACATTTTTTTTAAAGAAGTTGAAGTTATTTAATTTGCAAATTTCTAATATTTGAGGAGTTTTTAAGGTGTTCAGTCTATTTATGCATTAAAAAATTAAGTTTTAAATAACAAAAAATCAGAATTTTGTTAGAAATTGCATTGCAAATTCCTAGGAAAAAAATCATTTTATCTATGAAGTAAACCACTCTAATAATAATATTATATTAAAAAAATTGTAATAAATAATATTATTGTGCCTAGAGACATTATATTTCAAATAGTAAAATAATGCTTTAAATTAATGAATTAAAAATAGTAATAACAAAAGAAATTAATGTCCACCATAATTAAAATATTTCAATTTGCACCTTAATTTTACATAACTTTATATAGAGATATAAAGTAACTGAAAGTTTAAAAAAATTACCTTTAGTATGAGGAAAAAATGTAATTTTTTCACTACACAATATAGAGATGGGTAAGAAAAATAAGTTACTTGTACAAGGAAGAAATGCAATTTCTTTACTACTTAATGTGGAGATGACAAGAAATACTATTATTAATATGAATTTTATCTTTGCTATTATTTGCTGAGAATTTGGAAATGTTAAGAAGATCGTTGAGCCGAGAGTGTCCGTCCATCATCAAAATTGAAATTTTGCTCATGTCCACCAAAATAAAATTAAAAATTAAAAAACTAAAAAAAAATAAAATTAGATCCCTCTCGGCTCATGTTAAATCTGTATTTAAGATGGATCTTTATAAAACATTTACGATAAAATTGAATGACATAACCATTGGTTTTCATCATCAGATATGAAAATCGTCTTCAAACTTCAGCGTTTAAGAGTTTCATGCAAAAAAACATATAAATTCTAGTCAAAATGTTTTGTCAGGGGTATCATTGCAGGCAAAATGAATCTGACAAGAGTGTATTCATGTAAACATTTTCACAGTGTTTTGCCAAATTCACATTGATTGGTCCATGCCATACCTTGTCTAGAGGATGAAGCACATTAGTTGGCTAGAAATGTCAACCAAATCCTAATTGTCACACCCCTACACTGGCGGTAATATTCCAACCGCACTATAGTGAGGTGCGGCACCACCAACCACTTTCTTTTCACCAATACTCATGACCATGGATTACACCTAACATTCGTACTTAGTTTATTTTTCATTACCAAGTATTAGTTTATCCTTTATACAAGATGAAAACCATAACCATTCATCATAAACAGCAATAACATGAACAATTGCACAACAATATAAAGGGAGGGGCAACTCCCCGATGTGAGTTTGCCCGAATCAATATATATATATATATATATATATATATATAATCTTCAATTTTCACAACATAAGCTAAATCTTGGAGGAAACCCCAAATTTACACTTAGCCAAATTTTCACAACTTCGGCAAACTCGGTTGCCCAGCGTGTCGGCACTTCCGAATGGTCATTGCACGACTCGCCCAACACTTCGTTCACCCATCGCATGTCTTCACCCGGCTTGCTCACCGTTCGTTCAGCAAATGTCCAAACTGGTTACCCTGCCCAACATTATCATTCAACCCAATCGTTCCTTCGTTCGGGAGGCGCACACACACCCGTGTCGCCACTCGCTCGAACTCTTGTTCATGGTTTCGACCTCCCTTCGTTCGGTGGGCCACACATAGCACTGCCTACACAAAATCCCGTTCACGACCTCCGGTTCAACCACCCTTTGTTCGGCTAATGCCCTCACCGTGTCGTCCTGCATGAATTATCAACCTGCTGTTCAGCCTTGCATGGATGCCCTACCTGGCTTGCCTGTCGTTCAGCTCTGCACGGACAGCCTACCTGGGTCGCCCGTCGTTCAGCCCTGCACGAACACCCTGAATGATCCGCCCGTCGTTTAGCTCTACACGGACGCCCTACTCGGGTCACCCGTCGTTCAACCCTGCACGAACGCCCTGAACAGTCCGCCTGTCGTTCAGCTCTGCACGGATGCCCTACCCGGGTTGCCCGTCGTTCAACCCTACACGACGCCTTTGCCCGTTCTACCCTTCGTGCAGACACATCTGCACGGCCTGCTCTTTCGCACTTCTTCGCTCTTCCCCTTGGCTCGTCTAAGTGATATGTGTCCAAGTGTGTATGACTTCTCTCCACTCATCTCCATCTATATATACGCTTGAACGCCCATCGTTCAAACACCCAGCCGACTTGCCCAACATCGCACATCCGTCGGCTTCACCAAGTCTTCAACAAGTCGGCCCACCCGATATGTGGGTGACCTCCTCGCCAATACGTCGGCCCGTCACCAACTCGCTCATCAGCCTGCCCGTTGGTTTGCCCGGGACTGCCCACCCGTGTGTTAGTTCGCCTATCAGCTCGCCCGAGACCACCCACATGGCCTATATGTAAACCACTCAAACTTCATCGCACAATTCATTTCTTGACTTGCGTGACCTTCCACCATGGCCGCAGCTCGCCCATCCGCGCGCCCTGCAGCTTGTGGTCCTCACATTTCCCCCCACTAGAAATCATTTTCATCCTCGACAATCTCTCATCCCAACAACCATCCATCACCAAGATATCCATACCAAGGCATATACTCCATTGGTATGTCATACATCAGAACGTCTCCTCAATCCATGATCATCAACCACCTCGTCGCAATCTCCACATGCTGCTCCTATCGTGGAAGGCTGGTCCCTCCATCTCAAGCTACATGCCTACTGCAACATATTGTGTCGACCTCGTCATCTATCGTTATCGTGTGAATTGCTGCCATGATACTCCAACATAATTCTAACACATTTCTATACATGTTATAGCCCCCATGACTTGAACTAGTCAGGTGATTAGTCCAACTGTCATGCTCAAATCATGAGAATGCACATCCTCATACCATCATCAGTCGTTTCTCAGACTCCTGTCACATCATCAGCTCGATCAAGAATCCATCTCCATATAAGTGTAAGCCATGCTCTGGTCCATGAAGTAGTCTTCACCTCATCTGCAACATGTTGTCTATGTGCTGCCCATGATCATAGATCAATCAGCTCTCATGCGTCAAAAGTGGTTAAGTCTTGACTCATCCCATGCCCAAGTGTTGCCACCAAGGCATCATCATCGCTGTAACTCCATCACTCCAAAGTGTCTCATATTGATCCTCCACATCAAGTCACTCTTTCAAGCACACCCATACATGTACTCAAAAGTATGCACCCCATCCTGCATCAAAGTCCCTGACCTCAACTCCTCAATGCATCAGATCCTCTAAGTCCACCATATATGAAGTCCTCAAAAGTCACAACCTCATGTCATCATGAGCTCCATGAGTCATCTCCAACCAACATCCCAGCAAGCATACATATTGTGATGCAGGAAAGTGTTCCCTCTGCGGACAGAGGCAACCCCTCTAGCCCGAGAGTGGGTCTAGTCACAAACAAGGACAGATCAACAATAGCTTTCCTTAAACAGTCATAGTTGGAGGCCTACCTCAACCGGTGGTCGATGGAGTTTCGTTGCGCTACTCCAGCTTTCGCTTCCTTCTCCTATTGAGTGATCAACCTGAAACAATGCAAAGGAAATACAACAAAGCACGTAACCGGAACAACAAATGATCTATTTACTCATAAAGTCAAGAAGTCATGAGCTATCAAGTACATTACATATGAGACATAGGAAAACATCATTGATTGCATTAATTATGAAATAAGAGTAAGCTTACAACCAAAGTCTTGACGTCACAAGCATTCTCAGAGGGATCCAGCCAACATGTTCTTCAAGCATTCACTCTTTGAAGATGGATCTCCCAACATACAAGTCTCTCTCACTCACAAGTTTTACAAAAGATTAAGGGCACTTCACAACCTTCCTCAAGCTATCAACAAACCCACACTTGTCACACTCACACCGGCTATCTAGCAAACTCACAATACTATTAGCAACACTCCAAAGACTAAGAATTCCAAACTAGCCGCCCATAGCAATGGTGAGAGTTTAAATAGGAGAAGGAGTCTCCATGAATGGTGGGAGGATGAGCTTATCTCCAAGGAAGGTAGCACAAATGATGGAACAACCATGCCAGAGAAAGGAGGGCGACATAAACAAGGCCAAAACCAGGTCTGGAGTCATCTGGAAGGCTGACTGTTGGAAAAAACTCGCCCAAACTGGATCATCGCGGGCACATAACTGGTCTGCGACGTTGACATCGCTATTACATAATGGATATAGTCATGTCATCGCGGGAAACTACAGACAATAGTGGCGCTGTCACGTGAAATTCGACCATCACGGGAATCACGTGTACTTCCACGATGGCAGCTTTTCGGGTCTCTTTTATCAGCGCGTTTATTTGGCCAACAGACGCAATGAGGCAAAAACTTTGGCAAAGTGGGTCATTTGGCAACATCAGAGAGAATTTATCTAACTTGAGCATGTATGACTTGGACACATGACACAGTAGGAAGACTGGAGTGAAGACAATGACAAATTACTATGTAACAGATGCCCCCTAAAGTATAAAGCCTGAGAGAGAGGTAGGGGTGAAATGCTTTACGAAACTGACTGAACTGGAACACCATCCGGAAGAACCTGCACGCAAGTACAACTGATATCTTTGATAATGAATTACATGTAGTCTAGGCATGGGCACAACCATCCAAAAGACATATGAAATAGGTCTGTGGTATGGACATAGCCATCCAGCTAATGAGACCATGATGATGATAAAGGTATGGTCGCATCCATCTAGCAATGAGTCATGTGATCATAAACCAATCCACGCAGCCCGAACATGTGTAATCTGAGTTCGGGGTCTTGAACCCATCCGATCATAGTAGAAATTATAACATGCGAATAAATGTGTTGAGGTCGAGCATGATAGAACATCGCTTGATTACCGGTCAATGATGAAAACCGTTAACAAGCGCGAGAGAAACCACCAATAATGCCAATGGCTCTCAAGGTACTGTCCAGCACAATCCACGAAGTGTGAAAAAGGAGCTGAAGTCGAACACTCGTGGAATCACCCAATCGACAACCAATGATGAAAGTCGACCGTCAGGTGCGAAGAACTTGCCATTGAGGCATGCAAGCTCTAAGGTACCAAGGGATCAGAGGCTCGATGGAAACAACATGAATCAAATGGAATGAGGCTAGAATGATAACCCAAACCCGCAGAAGGCCAAATGACGATGTATGGATGTCCCAACCCGACAAGAAGAAAAAGTGTCGATGTTCAAGAGTGACTAGCTGCCATAGACAATCAATGATAAACCTGTTATTAAGTCCAACCTAGTAATAGTTTAACGAGCCCTAGGAAGGAGAAGCTCGAGTCTCATCATGGTGACGAGTCCAATGTCGTCAGGGTTTAACGAGTCCGACATAGGTGAAACTCGGAGTCTTTTTCATGTTTAGAGAGTTTGAAAAAGACACGGAAAAGAAAACTCCAGGGGGGTCCTTTTTCGTAGAGTTGTGTCTCTCGAGCCCGAAAAAGTATAAAACGATACTCGAAAGAACCGCCCGAACATTACGATCAAGGATTTCTTTTCATAACTAGTGACTTCGACCCGAAAAAGTAGAAAAGCGGTCAGAAGCACGTCGTTTCGCAACCAATAACGAGCCTGAAACGACAAAAGCCTGACGATCTTTTTGTGTTTAAACGGTCGGAAAAGAGCTTAAAAGCGATTGACTCTTATTTCTTTTAACGAGCCAAGAGGGACAACTCGGAAATCTTTTCATCTTTAAACGGTCAGAAAAGAGCTGAAAGAAGACCTCCATTTTTATTCTCTTTAACGAGTCAAAAAGGGAAAAATACTCGGCAATCTTTTCATCTTTTACGAGTCAGAAAAGAGCTTAAAGGAGACTCATCCTGGAGGAACGAGTGGTATAAAGGGTAGCAACTGGTTCTGGCAATGGTGGAACTGCTCAAAACATGTAATGGTCAAGAGGCTGGCTAATAAAACCACTCATTGTTGCGGTCCCTCAGGAAAGGAAAAACAACCAAGTGAAAGCATATGATCGGCCAAAGAGATTGTGGCGATGGAATGAAACAACCAAGCCTCATATAGCAAAATTTAGTGGATAAACGGTAATCACGAGATGTAAATCGGCTATTGGTTCATTTTTACACAAGCTTGAACCATGGAGAACTCTGCTTGGATTCGGTTTCATGTTTACACAAGCTTGAAACGAAAAACTATGCTTGTTATGAGTTCGCATGCCCCCAACATAATGAATGCAAATCGAGGTACATGCCCCCCAAGCTTCATTGCATTCAACGAGGTGGATGGAATGAAGGTTCACGTTCGAGATCTTGGAAAGACTCGACTTGGATTTTATGAGATCTTAATCAAAGACTCAATTTGGAAATGGAGTTGTTTCATTTTTTAATGAGGTTGACACAGTAAAAGAACTATCCTCATAACCCTTATTTCATTTTTTAACGAGGTTGACATAAGATCAAGAAACTATCCTCGGGCACCTTGTTTCATTTTTTAACGAGGTTGAGATAGGAACAAACTATCCTCGTGACTCCTGTTCATGGGCCACATGAGAACATGGATCCCAAGAGGTCTTCGTGGGATGGAAGAAACACACTCTAGGAGGAATACATGTCATGATGCACCAATGATAGATCAGGTTCCAATGCCCCCAGTACATGATGTACGAGACCATCTGCATGATCATCAGCAGAGGCGGAGACGGAACGGGTAGCCACATAATTGACCTATGGCAAGGAAGGCACCGCTTGTGAGCAGGAACCGAGAGGGAATGATTGCTGCGCAGGAGGCATTGGGGGACTAAAGAACAATAATTGATCTATAGTCACTGTTCTTCCTTCGTGTGGAAAACAAACCACGTGGAAAAGGGAAGAAACGAGGGCCCCCATGGCATAAATATAGTCCCGGCCAAGGAGAAGACTGAAATTCGCGCCTTGGACAACCATGACGTCTATATAGACGGTTTTGCCCCCCAAAGTAACAGGCAACTTTGGGAGGATTCCCACAGGTTGACAGGGTTCTCTGTTGAACGCCAACAGATTCTGTGTGACCGACACAAGCTGTGGGGAACCCAAAGCTTGCCAAGTAGTGGAAGGCATAAGGCTGACAGACGCACCCTCATCCAAGACAGTGCCAGGTAATGCCTTATTTTAGGCATATACTGTAATCTCGAAAGGCACATAGGATGGAAGGCAGAAAGTAGTCAAGTGACTCCAATCGAAAGTAGCGGCCAAACAACTTGGTGGGGGAATTGTATGATTGCCCCCCTGCCCCCCAGGAACTGAAAAAGGACCCTTGGGATTAGCTGGAATAGGAGAGTCGTTTTCAGACGCTGGAGAACCTGATGAGACGAGAAGAACATGAGCACAACGCTCTTACAAAATAGCGTGATCAACAAGCGGTGGACCCGAGTTGACACTCTCTCCGACCAATGGTTGGTTTGGAGCAGGCTTAGTGCATCTAGGCTCGGAAGGAGGAGGACGGACAAGAGAAGAATCTAAGTCATTCTCTTTATCAACAGAGGGAGGGTCTGGAGAGAGCCACTGATAACCAACGGGAAGCTAGGGTGAAGAAGCTATAAGACTTTCCAAAATGGCAGAAGCTTTATCCATGAGCGGACAAAGGTGAAGGGGATGGTTGCCTTCACATAGCTTACAGGGGAATCAAATCTTCCCTTCCTTCTTACTGTTTCCAGTTGCTAGGATAGCATCGCCTTGAGGTTCAGAGGACGATGAGGGACGAACCGTATCATGAGACCATACTTCTAGGATCCTCGGAATTCCAGGACAATCACGAAGAAGATGGTCACCCTTGCATAATTTACAAGGAAACTTAACCTTCCGCGGAGTAGCAGAAGGTGGTTTGACCTGGGATGGACTCGGAGCGGTAACTGCACAGGTGGCCTTGGATTTATCAGACTTCTTCTTCTTCTTCTTCTTAGGCTCCTGGTTACTAGATATGAAGCTTTCACCAGGCGAAGGAGGAGAGGAGGAGGAAGAAATAGGAGAAGAAGGCGTAGGCTCAACCTTGGAATCAACATGTCTGGGTTCGGACGAAGGAGACGGTGGAATAGGAGTCATGGCACTCGGGACCACCGAGGTTGAAAACAACCATATGGGCAAACCGATGGTTAACCCAGGCAAAGATAGGGTTGCCATATACGGAGCACCGACATTTCCAAATGAAGGAAACAGACCAGGATTTCCATCTGGGGGAAAACCTTGGCCGGTCGACTCAGGGAATGTTGCCAACGAGAACAAGAAAGAATCCTACTCAAGCTAACGCAAACAAGATCTAACTGGGTAAATGTGGATCGTGGCCGAATGAATTTTAAGACACAGGAACAAAACTTGACCTTTTCATCTTTAAAGAGTCGAGAAAAGGACAAAAGATGACTCTAGTCACCTTCAAATATTTAATGAGCCTGAAGTGACAAGTGCTTAGATGGACCTTTTCTTTTAGGGAGTCCGAAAATGAACGAAACTGACTACTCTGGAGAACTAGGCAAAAGGTTTACCAAACAAATCCGTAAAACTGCATATACACCTTGGCAGTCATATGAAAACCAAGGACTTTCCGTACGACAGTCAATCTTCCCGAATGTCGTGTTCGGTGCATTACGGCTTGTAAGGCGGCAGACACGGCTTCCTATGGATAAAGGATGATAACCTAGTGGGGTCTCCCCATATACTCGATGGTACGTGGGAGCACAATTCCGTGCTAGACCATTATTGAGTCACAAAAGGAGGAATCACTCAACCTTAAGTGGAAACAAAAGTGACTAGGTTTAACGACGCCGGAGCATGTCTCTAGCCTAGACCTCTAAATGTGTGCGTTATGTTCCAATGCGTTGTTAGATTTATTCAGTTCATTTTAAAGTTGATCTTGGATTATGTTTCAATTTTCAGGCCTTACAATATGTATATAACAAAGCCCAGGATGCAGCTAGATTGAATGAAATATCCTTTTTCCTCGATGAACACCTAACTATGGGAGGGTAGAGAGATCATTCCCAAACCAAGAAAACCAAGGCAACAAACAGTCACTCAATGCAAGCAGACATCATTTCTTAAAGTGCAAGGATACTACTAATGAGAGATCTAATCATTCGCTTTTCAATATGCAACTTGAAATGCAAATTTACTTTCACTTTCGCATGCTAAAATGAAATGCAATCTTTTTGATTTGATGCCTTTAATCTAAAGAAACCAATAAGCAACAAACAAATGTGGAAAAATGGTTGATCCAAACAATTGTAATCTATGTTCGGGTAGTGAAGAGAAATCGAAACAATGCCACGATTGGTTCAATAACAATCACTAAACAATCAACCCATAGTAAGCAAAGGGGAAGGCTTAATCAAACCAACAACAAGCAGCAAATGAAACCTTGTAAACCAGCAACCAAGCAAAACAGATCCAAAGGACTTGAAACAAAGAAACTAGGTCACGAAGCAAGAAAAACAAGATTCATTTAATAAATCTCACAAGAAAGTGCCTCAGCCTCTAAACAGTGAAAAACAAGTCATCAAACAAGTGAGAACAGCAAGGGACTAGCAAGACTGATGGATTCAGGAGGCAGAATTGAAAAAATTCAATTCTACAGCAATCAGCGCGGGCAATATACTGGCAATAAAGCACTGATAAAGAAAAATACGCAACAACAAAGCGACGTCAGCGTGGAAGTACACGCCTTTTCCGCGATGGTTCGATTTACAGAACCGTCGCGACTGTTAGGTGTAATAACGCGATGGACAGGATATTACAAAAAGGGTGACGCGATGACAACGCGACTGTTAAATTAAAAAACGCGATGATGTTCAAAACAGCCACAGGCGAGCCAAAAACTCCCAAATCAAAAGCAATCAATCTTTAAGCAAATAAGGATATTTCCCAGATCAGGCTAGGAAACTTAGAAAATAGATACCTAGTTCCCAAACTCCAAAAGAGACCAAAAAAAAAACTCAAGGCAAGAGTAAACAAGAAAAGAACAAAGGCCAATTCCCCAGCAGAGTCGCCAATTTGTGATGCAGGAAAGTGTTCCCTTTGCGGACAGAGGCAACTCCTCTAGCCCTAGAGTGGGTCTAGTCACAAACAAGGACAGATCAACAATAGCTTTCCTTAAACAGTCGTAGTCGGAGGCCTACCTCAACCGGTGGTCGATGGAGTTCTGTTGTGCTGCTCCAGCTTCCGCTTCCTTCTCCTAGTGAGTGATCAACCTGAAACAATGTAAAGGAAATACAACAAAGCACGTAACCAGAACAACAAATGATCTATTTACTCATAAAGTCAAGAAGTCATGAGATATCAAGTAAATTACATACGAGACATAGGAAAACATCATTGATTGCATTAATTATGAAATAAGAGTAAGCTTACAACCAAAGTCTTGATGTCACAAGCCTTCTCAAAGGGATCCAGCCAGCATGTTCTTCAAGCATTCACTCTTTGAAGATGGATCTCCCAACATACAAGTCTCTCTCACTCACAAGTTTTACAAAAGATTAAGGGCACTGCACAACCTTCCTCAAGCTATCAACAAACCCACACTTGTCACACTCACACCAGCTATCTAGCAAACTCACAATACTATCAGCAACACTCCAAAGACTAAGAATTCCAAACTAGCCGCCCATAGCAATGGTGAGAGTTTAAATAGGAGGAGGAGTCTCCATGAATGATGGGAGGATGAGCTTATTTCCAAGGAAGGTAGCACAAATGATGGAACAACCATGCCAGAGAAAGGAGGGCGACATAAACAAGGCCAAAAGCCAGGTCTGGAGTCATCTGGAAGGCCGACTGTTGGAACAAACTCGCCCAAATTGGATCATCGCGGGCACATAATTGGTCTGCCGTGATGACATCACTATTACATAATGGATATAGTCATGTCATCGCGGGAAACTACAGACAATAGTGGTGCTGTCACATGAAATTCGACCATCGTGGGAATCACGTGTACTTCCGCGATGGCAGCGCTTCGAGTCTCTTTTGGAGCACTCATCAGCACGTTTATTTGGCCAACAGACGCGATGAGGCAGAAACTTTGGCAAAGTGGGTCATTTGGCAACATCAGAGAGCATTTGTCTAACTTGAGCATGTATGACTTGGACACATGACACAGTAGGAAGACTGGAGTGAAGACAGTGACAAATTACTGTGTAACACATATCTCGGCCCAAAGGTCTCTGCAAGATGCCTCAACTCTCCATGTAGTAGGAATGCTCCATAGTCTGCTCGCAACTCCACCCAAGTCCATGGACTTGTTGTATAAGAGTGCACAACCTCTCCATCGGCTCATAAACAAAACATCTCCATGTCACACTAGCAAATCCACCTGCAAAACATCCCTGCCTTGGCACTCCTCATTGGATGCCCATAAATGACACCTCTACAAGTGCTCCTGCATAATGTCCCTACCACTTTCGCATTCTAAAATGAAATGCAATCTTTTTGATTTGATGCCTTTAATCTAAAGAAACCAATAAGCAACAAACAAATGTGGAAAAACGGTTGATCCAAACAATTGTAATCTATGTCCGGGTAGTGAAGAGAAATCGAAACAATGCCACGATTGGTTCAATAACAATCACTAAACAATCAACCCATAGTAAGCAAAGGGGAAGGCTTAATCAAACCAACAACAAGCAGAAAATGAAACCTTGTAAACCAGCAACCAAGCAAAACTGATCCAAAGGACTTGAAACAAAGAAACTAGGTCACGAAGCAAGAAAAACAAGATTCATTTAATAAAGCTCACAAGAAAGTGCCTCAGCCTCTAAACAGTGAAAAACAAGTCATCAAACAAGTGAGAACAACAAGGGACTAGCAAGACTGACAGATTCAGGAGGCAGAATTGAAAAAATTCAATTCTACAGCAATCAGCGCGGGCAATATACTGGCAATAAAGCGCTGATAAAGAACAATACACAACAACAAAGTGACGTCAGCGCGGAAGTACACGCCTTTTCCGCGATGGTTTGATTTACAGAACCGTCGCGATTGTTAGGTGTAATAACGCGATGGACAGGATATTACAAAAAGGGTGACGAGATGATGGTGTGACTGTTAAATTAAAAAACGCGATGATGTTCAAAACAGACACAAGCGAGCCAAAAACTCCCAAATCAAAAGCAATCAATCTTTAAGCAAATAAGGATATTTCCCAGATCATGCCAAGAAACTTAGAAAATAGATACCTAGTTCCCAAACTCCAAAAGAGACCAAAACAAAAACTCAAGGCAAGAGTAAACAAGAAAAGAACAAAGGCCAGCTCCCCAGAAGAGCCGCTAATTTGTGATACAGGAAAGTGTTCTCTCTGCGGACAGAGGCAACCCCTCTAGCCCTAGAGTGGGTCTAGTCACAAACAAGGACAGATCAACAATATCTTTCCTTAAACAGTCATAGTTGGAGGCCTACCTCAACCGGTGGTCGATGGAGTTCTGTTGTGCTGCTCTAGCTTCCGTTTCCTTCTCCTAGTGAGTGATCAACCTGAAACAATGTAAAGGAAATACAACAAAGCAGGTAACTGGAACAACAAATGATATATTTACTCATAAAGTCAAGAAGTCATGAGCTATCTAGTACATTACATACGAGACATAGGAAAACATCATTGATTGCATTAATTATGAAATAAGAGTAAGCTTACAACCAAAGTCTTGACGTCACAAGCCTTATCAAAGGGATCCAACCAGCATGTTCTTCAAGCATTCACTCTTTGAAGATGGATCTCCCAACATACAAGTCTCTCTCACTCACAAGTTTTACAAAAGATTAAGGGCACTGCACAACCTTCCTCAAGCTATCAACAAACCCACACTTGTCACACTCACACCAGCTATCTAGCAAACTCACATTACTATCAGCAACACTCCAAAGACTAAGAATTCCAAACTAGCCACCCATAGCAATGGTGAGAGTTTAAATAGGAGAAGGAGTCTCCATGAATGGTGGGAGGATGAGCTTATCTCCAAGGAAGGTAGCACAAATGATCGAACAACCATGCCAGAGAAAGGAGGGTGACATAAACAAGGCCAAAAACCAGGTTTGGAGTCATTTGGAAGGCCGACTGTTGGAACAAACTCGCCCAAACTGGATCATCGCAGGCACATAACTGGTCTGCCGTGCTGACATCACTATTACATAATGGATATAGTCATGTCATCGCGGGAAACTACAGACAATAGTGGCGCTGTCACATGAAATTCGACCATCGCGGGAATCACGTGTACTTCCGCGATGGCAGCGCTTCGAGTCTCTTTTGGAGCGCTCATCAGCGCGTTTATATGGCCAACAGACGCGATGAGGCAGAAACTTTGGCAAAGTGGGTCATTTGGCAACATCAGAGAGCATTTGTCTAACTTGAGCATGTATGACTTGGACACATGACACAGTAGGAAGACTGGAGTGAAGACAATGACAAATTACTGTGTAACACATATCTCGGCCCAAAGGTCTCTGCATGATGCCTCAACTCTCCATGTAGTAGGAATGCTCCATAGTCTGCTCACAACTCCACCCAAGTCCATGGCCTTGTTGTATAAGAGTGCACAACCTCTCCATCGGCTCATAAACAAAACATCTCCATGTCACACTAGCAAATCCACCTGCAAAACATCCCTGCATTGGCACTCCTCATTGGATGCCCATAAATGACACCTCTACAAGTGCTCTTGCATAATGTCCCTGCATAAGATTCCATGCCCCATGTCTTCAACCTGATGTCCATGACTCAAGTTTCCCATGTTATCCAACCAAGTAGACCCATCACAACAATCGGTCATCATCATCCAAGCCTACAAATTCGGTCTAGTGAACTCGATCACCCAACCATATCATCATCACGAGTCCCTTCCATCATAGCTCCCCCACTAAAGGTCCCACCAAGACTTCCTCTCTTGGTCTCGGCCATGAGAAGTCCACCCAAGTATCATCATACCCAAGTGTGTGCCCTCCTCCATTCTGTCCATGAGTCATGTCAGGCACTTAGCCAATTCTCCATATGGCTAAAGCATGACTCATTCCTCGGCAACGATCATCGTGTTCCTCCCTTTTCACGGGCCCTTGTACCTTCTACCATAATGTCACAAACAACCCCAAAAAGTCCTACAACAATCAATGGTCCTTGCTTCTCCCGACAAGGTTTCATCATAGACATCCATGGTAAGATCCTCCCTTGCTTCAGCAAACTAATTTTGCCCTTCCCCACATACGGTTCATCTACCAAATGCTCAATTGAAACACAAGTATCAATACTTACTATCATGAGTTTCCTCCATGTGAGTTTCCTCATCCATCCATGTCTGCAAACCGCACGATCCTGGCCCAACTTGATCAATCTCAAGTTCATCCTCCATCGCTATCACATCTGCAACATCCTCAATCATCATGGCTTCCTCTTCCTTGTCAGCACAATCTGCAACTTCATCCTACTCCATTGTCCAACCAAGTTGAAGAAGTTCGTCTTCAACATTCTTTTCCAAGACTTCAAGTTCATCTCAAATCCGTGGGTTCTCTTCTTTCATCTGCTTCAACCTGTATAAGGTAAGTAATAGCTTCCCTTCGCATTCTTCTAAACCTGCCATATCTTTTCGTTCAACTTAGCCCAAGCACGATGCTTCACCTCTGCTAAACCTGTCACGAAGTATTACACTTCTTCCACCATTCACTAGGTTCTCCCTACAAAACTGAACCAGCTCTTGATATCACCTGTCATGAAGGAACAGTGAGATCAGCTTCCTTCACTTGCACTTCACCTAAATCAGCTCTGATACCACTTGTCACACCCCTACATTGGCAGTAATCTTCCAACCGCACTACAGCGAGGTGCGGCACCACCGACCACTTTCTTTTCACCAATACTCATGACTATGGACTACGCCTAACATTTGTACTTCGTTTATTTTTCATTACCAAGTATTAGTTTATCATTTATACAAGATGAAAACCATAACCATTCATCATAAACAACAATAACATGAACAATTGCACAACAATATAAAGGGAGGGGCAACTACCTGATGTGAGTCTACCTGAATCAATATATATATAATCTTCAATTTTCACAACATAAGCTAAATCTTGGAGGAAACCCCAACTTTACACAACCAAATTTTCACAACTTCAGCAAACTCGGTTGCCCAGCTCGTCGGCACCTTCGAATGGTTGCCGCACGAATAACCCAACACTTCGTTCACCCATCACACGTCTTCACCTGGCTCACTCACCGTTCATTCAACAAATGCCCAAACCGTGTTACCCTACCCGACATTATCATTCATCCCAACCGTTCCTTCGTTTGGTAGGTGCACACACACCTGTGTCGCCACTCGCCTGAACTCTTGTTCACGGTTTTGACCTCCCTTCGTTCGGTGGGCCGCACGTAGTACCGCCTACACAAACTCCCGTTCACAACCTCTGGTTCAACCACCCTTCATTTGGCTAACGCCCTCACTGTGTCATCCTACACGAATTATCAACCTGCCGTTCAGCCCTGCACAGACGCCCTACCCGGGTCACCCGTCGTTCAGCTCTGCACGGACGCCCTACCCTAGTTTCCCGTTGTTCATCCCTGCATGAATGCCCTGAACAGTTCGCCCATCGTTCAGATCTGCACAGACGCCCTACCCAGGTCACCCATCGTTCAATCCTGCATGAACACCCTGAACGGTCCACCCGTCGTTCAGCTATGAACGAATGCCCTACCGGGGTCACCTGTCGTTTAGCCCTGTACGACGCCTTTTCTAGTTCTGTCCATCATGCAGGCACATCTACACAACCTGCTCCTTCGCACTTCTTCGCTCTTCCCCTTGGCTCAACCAAGTGATCTACATCCAAATGTGTATGACTTCTCTCCACTCATCTCCATCTATATATATGCTTGAACGCCCATCGTTCAAATGCCCAGCCGACCTGCCCAACATTGCACATCCGTCGGCTTCACCAAGTCTTCAACATGTTGGCCCACCTGATATGTGGGTAACCGCCTCACCAATACGTCGGCCTGCCCGTTGGTTCGCTTAGGACTGCCCACCCGTGTGGTGGTTTGCCCGTCAGGTCGCCCGCTTGTCGGGTCGCTTGCGACCACCAACACGGCCTATATGTAAACCACTCAAACTTCATCACACAATTCATTTCTTGACTCACATGACCTTCCACCGTAGTCGTAGCTCACCCATCCGTGCACCCTGCAACTCGTGGTCCTCACACTAATGATGTGATTAATCCGAAAGACATTTATCTACAATATGGAACACAAAAATCTCAGATCTAACGAAATTAAAATATTATTAAATTTAAATATATCCATATTTTAATATTTAAAATTATTATCTTATATTAAACTTTGAAAGTTATTATTTAAGAGTAATCACCATTTTAGAAAATGAAAAAGATTAATATTATGATTGTAAATTTTTACTTATTTTATTTTAATATTCTAGAAAATTTATTTGAAAAATCTTTTTAGAGATAAGAGTCATATATCATAAAGAAGAAGAAGAATAATTTGTATATATTTACAAATTTTTATATTTTTATTGAACATGCAATTTTGCATATAAAATCATATATATATATATATATATATATGATGTAATTTTTGAAATAACATTTTATTATTTCTTTAAAAAAAAAGTTGAATTAATTGATAATGAGTATTAAGTGGACTATTTACGTTCATAAGAGATGATATCAATTGATATCAAAATGGTCAACATATATCTCTTATTAACTTTATTCAAACCCTTATTACATTGCTAAAAAATCTTACCATGTATTTTTACAGGTTAATAATAAAAATAACATATTTAACAATAACATATATTTTACTTTAGCTATATTTAAACTAAGGTCTAGAACTAACTACTATGTAGCATGTGATATTTAAAACAAAAATATATTAATAACATATTAAATAGCGTAATTTTATATCTACTTTATATAGAGAAATTTATTTCATTTTTAATATGGAATTGATATACAATATTTTTAAAATATCAATAACAAAGAAAAATTTAACATAGGTTATAAATAAAATATTTTAATAAAAGTAAAATATTTTAACATGATTTTAATATGGATTTGATATCTAATATTTTTAGAAAATATTAATAATAAAAATAATTAAATATATACATAATAGACAAAATATGAGGCACATACTTTAACATTTTAATTGGAAAACATGAATTATTATCTTTTTCACTCTAAAAATAATTTGCATTTTAAAAAATATGATCCTTCTCTTAATAAATCTAAAATTAAAATAGAACTAAATTAGTAAATTTAAATAATAATATAAAAATATTTAATTTAATTAATTTTTATTTATATAATCCCAAATAACAATAATATTATATTTAATAAACAATATTATAAATTTATATAAATATTATTTTTCTTTAATTTATATTTAAAAATAATTAAATTTAATATATGATTACAACATTCATATGGGCTTCTTATGTATTTCCTTTTCAAAAATGAATACGTAGAACTATTATAAATTATTTTGACATTTATATTTATATATGACTTTTCTTTTATATTTTTTAAATTTATTTTAATAATTTTTATAACTTAATGAATTTTTAAAATGTTTTAATATAATGGGGTTTTATTATATTTAACTATAAAAGTAATATTAAGGAAAATATTGTTTATTTATTTATAGTATAGACCTTCTCTTATGATTTAGTATAGAATAGAAGAGATGTTGTGTTATAATATTACATTTAAAAATAATAATATAATTCTTATATTAACAAATTAAAATATTGTAATAATAAAAAAAGAATATGTTAGCTATAAATAAAATATTTTAATTTTCATTTCAATTTTATATCAACTTTATAGAGAGGTAAATTAATTGGAAGTAAAAGAAATTATAATTTAGTTTACAATTGCTTTCTAGTTTTTTGTACAAGGGAGATGTGTAATTCCTTCACCATTTAACATGGAGTTGACCATCTTGTTACTCCCAAGATAATTGCAAAGGAATGTTTGAATAATAAAATTGATATTTTTGTTTTTTTGTTGACTTTAGAAAAATTTTCACACCATTCTTAGAAGAAAGCTATGGAAGGGGATAGAAGAGTTAATGGTTCCTCTCAAGTTGAAGGTTGTTGTGACAAAATTGTACAATAATTTTATTGCAAAGCTTAGGAAAATTGAGGGTTGGTCAAAAGAAATTAAATGCAATATCAAGTCAAGCAAGGGTGTCCCTTATCCCCTACCCTTTTTGACATATATATTGATTAGTTAGAAGAGTGTTTGGAAGATGCAATTTGTGTTGGCCCCATCTTCATTTGTATGGTCATAACTCTTCTCCTTTATGTTGTCGTTATTGTTCTTTTGGCAATAAGCCATTACGATCTTGGAAAACAACTAACAATCATCCAATTTTTTTGCTGCAAGATGGGTATGACTATTATCACCAACAAAACTAAAGTCATGATAATTAAACATAAAAATATCACTTATGATACTTTCATTTATGATGACAACTCCTTGGATGAAGTTCTTTCATACAAATATCTGGGAAGCGACATCCATCATAAGCTCAATTGGAATTATCGCATTGGAAAAGAATAAATGGAGGTTGAAAAGCTTACTATGGGCTTGAAAATAATTGTAAGCTGGAATATCTTTGGATTTGGGATTAAAAAAGGCTCCTCTTTGAGACTCCCATCACTCCTTTTAATTTATACAGATGTGAGGTTTGGGGTTGCAGTATATCTAGAGAGTCAGAGATGAAGATTGAACATAACGAAAAATAATTTGTAACTTATAACCTCAAGATTAAAGGAAACACTCCCTACTATATCCTCCTGATTGAAGAAAATCTTTTCGCATTAAAAGCGTGACTATGACTAGGTATCCTATGTATAAGAATAAGTTATGCAACATGGATACCAATAGGTTTCCTAAAATTGCTTCTAGCTCTAGCCAAAATCCCCACCTTTGGCTCAAGTAAGGGTGTCATAAGGATGTCTATACTTGGTTGGACCAATTGGGAATAAAGGATGAGATCATCTTGGAAAATACAGATGATAATTTTTTTTGTAAGCTAGTTTTTATTGATAAAAATGAAAATAATGTTACAATGTAGACAAACACCACTTGATTGTATAACAGAGAAACAAAATAGTTACATGGTAATTGAGTGTTGTGATTCATCTCAGGAGGCTATTTTTTATTTCTTTCCTTTTAACGTTGATCCACCATACTATATTGACCTAGGCTAGTGGCGTCAACATAGATACCACTTCACTAAAAAGAGTTAGAAGCTCCATGTGGTTGAAAAGAATAATATGATCTTCCTCCATATTTGCATTTGATTTTTTGATTAATGGAGGTTTTTTAAGCCTCTAGAGGGATCTGATGGCATCAAGACTGACTCGATCTCCCAACCACTACTGGGGGAACCAAATGGGAACCTTTGGTATCGATTGAGCCACTTTCTCTATAGTTGTTGCATGAGGTTTCTCTAAATGTGGCTAACTATTTGGTTTTGATATTTTTTCTTTGTTGCTTGCTATCCTTTAGGCTTTCTCTTATGACAATTGGATGGATAATATACATGATAAGATGGAAAAGATTCCTAGTGGTGTTCATATTCAAACAACTAGGTAAAAGTGATATAAACCTATTCTAAGAGCATCATGTTGAGAAAACCATTATTGTGATCGAATTCAGGACCTTTAGTGGGCATTTTATGCAAAACACCTCTTGAGGTGGAACCTGCATATGTCGTATGAGTTTTTCAATGAGCCACACCAGGTGGCACTCCATTTGGGGAGATGTGATCCTTCCTCGGTATGACCTAACATTCTTTCTTGAGATTCTCAGAGACAGAGTCCCAGGCAGAAGTGAAGGATCTAGATGTATTAACTCCCTTATTGGCCATTAGAACAAGTAACTTGTTTGTTGATCTTCATACATGGGAAATTATCAGGCTTAGTAGGGGGAATATCTTGTTGTAGATGTTCCAAGTTGATTTCCAACCTCTAGGATGGTGAGATATTTTAGGTAGCAGTGCCATTCTAGATTTTTTTTGCTAGACTGACAATAAGTTGTGAATCCCCTTTTTTGTTAGGTCCCTATAATACTAGTGTAGCCCCCTTATTGTTATTTTTGTGCCCATGTATCCCCACTATTTTTATTGTTGTGCTCCACAGAAGCTTGCTATTGTTATTGCTGTTCCTTTACATTATTATTGTTATGTAGACTCTAATTATATTGTGACCCCTTAGACTCCTATACATACCAAGGAGGCCTTGTCATTTGTATCATCCAGTAATTGTTCATTCATGTTATGTAAATGAGGTTTCCCCCTCAAAGAGGATAATTTTAAAGTCTTTGATCTATCTTTTCTTCTACGTTGTGATATGGTTGCATAACATTTGGTATCAAAGCTTTGGATTCTAAGTTTTCACTACTTCTAACAGGTCATCCTGGAATTTTCTCTATAATTTTCTTTATACAATCCTTCATATGTTGAAATTTTGACCACATAGAACCAAAATATTTGTGAACTTTGTGTAAAAGTTTCAGATATTGGCTTGTTATATTTTCTGATATATGGTCTGAAGAATATATGGTTTCAACATGCTCCAGAATTCAGTCTCAAATAGGTGACCTAGGGAAAATCGTCATAACTTTCTCTTCAAGCATCATATTTGAATTTCGTAACTAGTTACTGAAATTGCACGCACTTTAGTTTCTCATGTATCAATTTCAGGGACAAAGGATGAGAAAGTGACACATGGCATCCCATACAAGTTCAATCTGTTGAACCAGTCCATAATCAGGTCATCGTGGGAGTTTCGACATAACTATATATTGAAGAATCCAATCTTGGTCTGACTTGTGACATTGGCTACCACAAGAGATAATTTCAGACTTTGGGACCAAAATTATGGAGATACAATAGTTTCAAGATCAAGTTCCTAAAAGCAAGAAAAATGTGTGTATTTTTTCTTTTAATTTTGCATAACTTTTGCTTGAAGTGATTCAAAGGGCATAGTGAAGCATATATATTGTTGTTTGATTCGAAAATGCCTAAAAAAAATGGATACACCTAGTAAGAAACTAGAAATCTCTACTATGATGCATGAAGAAGAGGAAGAAATTCAACATAATATATCAACATTATGAGACCAAGTGCAACAAATTTCACTCTCACAAAGATTAACCAAAAATGAATTGGAAGTGATGATGAATGTTAAGATGGATGGTTTAGAAGTAAAAATAAAAAGGGACATGAAAGGCTTGAAGGATGGTTTAAAATCAGACGTGGAAGCAATGTTGAATGTCAAGATGGAAGGGTTGAAGGAAGGCTTGATAAAGTTGTTTCAAGAAAGGCTCCCTAATGGTGACAAGGTAATCCATGAAAATCATGATGAGAAAAAAAGGAATGTGAATTATGATTTTAGAGACTCCAATGTTGGGTTTAGGACCCATCACATTCGAAATATAGATATGAGGATGTTTGATGGCAAGGATCCGGTAACATGGATACCACAGATGGAGCAATTCTTTGATCTACATGATGTGTCGCACACACAAAAGGTATGCATTGCATCTTTATATTTAGAACAAAATCATTTTGTGTGGTATCGATGGCTTTGTTCTTGTAAATCAATTGTCACTTGGACAATTTTTGCGGAAAAATTGGTAGCACATTATAACGATACAAAGAGAAATACCTTCTTTAGCCAATTGATAAATCTCAAACAAAGGGATCAATGACAAAGCACATTGAGGACTTCCCAAGATTGAATATCAAGGTAAATAATATTCTAGAGGAGAATAGGATTGATGTCTTGATAGGAACTTTAAAGGATAACATTTAACATGAGGTTCGCCTTTAGGAACCTAATTCATTGGAGAAGGAATTCAAGATATCAAGAAAAGTTGAAAGAAAAATTATGGCAACATGGAAGTCTACCACTCACAACTATAAAGATGGAAGTGTTGGTGCTCCTATCCTCCCACAACCTACAAGGTTGAAACCATAACAATTGGAGGATAAAATAGCAAAAGGGATTTGTTACAGTTGAGATATAAAATACACTAAGAGTCATAAGTGTGATGAGAAGAAATTATTTTACATAGATTGTGAAGAGGAGGAAGAAAAGGAACAAGAAATATCAAAAGAAGAGGATATACACTGAGAAACAACCCTAGATAAAGAAGAAATGAATTTGACCATATCTTTTAATGCATTGGCAGGAATTACCACTCCTCGAGATCTCAAGATAGATAGATATATTAGGAAAAAAAAGGCAAAATGGAGAAACTATAAATTTATCATGGAAGTGTCATAATATCAATCTAACCATGGGGGAATATGTGTTGAGTAATCCAATCATTTCCATTCCAATGGGTGGTTTCTAATGTTGTATTAGGAGTCCAATGGTTACAATGTTTGGGGACGATAACTTTTAATTTTCAATAAATTTTCTTGAAATCTTCCTGGGAAGGAAAGGAAATTGAATGAAGGGGCGTCGTAGGGAAACTGTGGAAGATAATCAACTCTAATGGAATTAAAAATCTTTTGAAGAAAGAAAAATGAGGCATAATTACACAATTATGCTCACTAGATGTTCAAACATCGAAATAATCTATTTCTCCAAATCTCCAAATAATCTTGGATAATCATTCCAAGGTATTTGAGACTCCCAAAGGCCACTCACCTATTCGTAATCATGATCATGCTATTCACTTGATTCTAGGAAAAGTTCCTCTAAACATCGGACCTTACAGATATCCCAATTCCCAGAAGAGTGAAATTGAATGTATGGTTCTAGAAATGTTAGAGGCAGGTATAATTTAGCCTTGCCAAAGTTTTTTCTCTGATCCAATTGTATTGGTACACAAGAAGGATGGATCATGGCACATGTGTCTGAATTATAGGGATCTCAACAAGCTCATTATTAAAGATAGATTTCCCATTCTTATCATTGATGAATTGTTGGATGAATTACATGGAGAATTTTACTTCACCAAGTTGGATCTTCATTTAGGATATCATCAAATTAGAATGAAGACTGAAGACATTCTGGAAACGACATTCAGAAATCATGAAGGTCATTATGATTTTTTCGTCATGCCTTTTTGCCTTACTAATACACCTTCCACATTTCAAGGTTTGATGAATTCCATTTTCAAAGCCTTCCTTAGAAAATTTGTGTTAGTGTTTTTTGATGATATACTAATCTACAACAAGTCTTAGAGGGATCATCTTCAGCATGTTGATAGGGTGCTCAAACTATTGTAGAAGAAAAAATTGTATGCAATAGTCTCCAAATGTTTCTTTGGGGTACAAGAGGTGGAATATCTAGGTCATATTGTATCTCATGAAGGTGTTAAGGTAGATCCTAACAAAAGTAAAGCCATCAAGAAATGGAAAATTCCCATAACCCTAAAGAATCTTCAAGGATTTCTCAGGTTGACATGGTATTATCACCAATATGTTAAGAATTATGGGAGAATAACAACACCTATAACAACATTACTAAAGAAAGATGCATTTTTTTGGACTCCAAAAGCAACTAAGTCCTTTGAACATCTTAAAGAGGCAATGTGCCAAGCTCCAATTTTAGCTACTCCAGACTTCACAAAAACCTTTATGGTGGAATGTGATGCCTCAAGAAATGGAATTGGTGTTGTTTTAATGCAAGAAGGAAAACCCATTGCTTTTCAAAGTCGTCCAATCAAGGGAAAGTATTTACACATACCTATTTATGAGAAGGAAATTTTTCAATACTACATGCCCTAAAGCAATGTTGCCCTTACCTAATGGGAAGGCATTTCAAAGTAAAAACAAAACATGATAGTCTTAAATAATTTTTGGAACAAATATTATCTTCAGAAGAGTAGAAAAAATGGGTCACTAAGATGTTGGGTTATGACTTTGAAATCATCTACAAAAAAGGGAAGCAAAATGTTGTTGCAAATGCACTCTCAAGAAGGGATGAGGATGTGGAAGCATTTCTCTATGCCATTTCTATTATCCAACCTGACTAGATAATTGAAGCAAGGGAGGAATGGAAGAATGAAGAAGAGGTGTGGACACTCATTCAAAAGTTGCAAGAAGATCCCAGTACATCTGATACATTTATCTGAAAAAATGACTCATTATGGTGCAAAGATCGCTTATATCTATGTAAGAATTCCCAAATAAAACAAAAGATTATTTTGGAATTGCACACCTCTCCTTTAGTAGGGAACTCATGGTTCTTAAAAACATAACAGAGGTTCAAGAAGGAATTTCTTTGGAATGACCTTAAATTTGATGTTCAGAAGTTTGTGGTGGAATTTTTGGTTTTCTAACAAAACAAAGTTGAGAAAATTAGGACCGCATGTCTGTTACAACCTTTAGCAATTCCAAGTTAGCATTCAGAGGAGGTCTCAATGGATTTTATCATAGGTTTACCCAAGTCTAAAGGAAAAAGTATCATCATGGTGGTAGTTTATAGACTTATCAAGTATGCACACTTTTGTGCATTATCTCATCCTTTAAAAGCCAATACAACTGCTATTACATTTATGGAAGCAATTCAAAAGCTACATGGAAACCCAAAGATTATTGTAAGTGACAAAGATCCCATTTTTAATGGAAATTTGTGGATGATATTATTTTCTTGTTTTGGTACTCAATTAGCTCATAGATCATCTTATCATCCTTAATTTGATGAGCAAATTGAGACAGTGAAGAAATGTTTGGAAGGATATATTCATTGCTTTGTATTTGATAAACAAACAAAATGGGGGTCAAGTGGTTACCTCTGGTTGAATGGTGGTATAACACTTCCTTCCATACTGTAGAAAAAATGACACCATTTATAGCACTTTATGGATATCATCCACCATCCATCACATCATATTTAAGATAAAATTCTAAGGTTCAAGCAGTGGAAGATCACATCAAATATCAACAACAAGTTCTCCAACTCTTAATGGATAGCCTCACTCTAGTGAAAAATTGAATGAAACAATAGGAAAATCAACATTATAGTGCAAGAAATTTTGACGTAGGTGACTAGGTATTTTTACGGTTACAACCATACAAACAAATGTCCCTCAAGCAAGCTAAGAAGGATAATAAATTATCACAAAAAAATTCCCCTCAAGCAAGCTAAGAAGGATAATAAATTATCACCCAAGTACTATGGTCCTTACATGGTGTTGTAAAATATTGGTACTATGGCATATAAATTGGACTTTCCTACATCTTCCCGAGTACACCTTGTTTTCCATGTTTCATGCTTAAAAAAGGTTATGGATGACAAGCTCTGAGTTCAAACAATATTTCCAAAACTTGACGAGGAAGGAAAAATCATATTGGAGCCTGAAGCAGTCATGGAAACAAGAACCCGACAGATACATAATCTATCAATTTTAGAGTATCTCATTAAGTGGAAGAACTTACCTACTAAATATTCCACATGGGAGGATGAGAATTTCATACATAACTACTCAAGCGTTGAGGACAACACTTTTTTATAAGGAGAGGGTTATGTTAGGTCCTTACAATACTGTTGTAGCCCCTTATTGTTATTGATGTGCCCATGTAGCCCCCATATTGTTTTTTTTGTGCCCCATCGAAGCCCACTACTGTTATTGTTGTGCCCTTATATTATTGTTGTTAATTAGGCTCTGATTATATTGTGACCCCTTAGAGTTATATATATAACAAGAGGTCTTGTCATTTGTATCATTCAATAATTGTTCATTTATGTGATGTAAAGGAGGATTCCCCCTCGAAGAGACTGATTTTCAAGTCATTTTTCTATATTTTCTTCTATTTTGTGATCTAGTTGCATAAAATTCTGCAATTAGTTTCTTGTATCATTTGGAGTGGGGAATTTCAAGTCCATTTATTAAGGCCTAGAAATCTGCATGATTATTTTTAGAGTGACGAAGGTTCCCAACATATAGGTGGAGGATGTGTTCACAACAATTACAGACCCTCCCTCATATCCAGATTTTCCTAGGTTGAGTTTTATGAAGGAGGAGGAAGAGGGAGACTAGGAGAGTGGAGAGGAGGGAGCTGGAGGGGGAAGGGAAGGATACAACGAGAGAATAAAAAGGTGGAGGCCCCACTAAATTAGGATGGGAATTTCAGAAGGTAAGCATTGGATATCATCACGAGACCAACAACCAGTGAGGATGGTGTCAAGGAGGTTTTAGGTTAGATTTTTTTAGACATTACTAGGAGGAGAAGGATTATCGCTAAAAATTATTGAGTTTTGTTCCTTACATATTTTCCATAGGAGATAACCTGGGAAGATCTATCACATGTGATTTATGAGAGTGGCTTGAGTGTTGCCTCTATCCTGATCTGATTACTTGAAAATTTGGGCTCCTTTTTCCTCAAATTGGTTAGTGAAGAGACATGAATTGAATAAGTGCTTTAAATATTTTCCTTTACACTAGCATACACCAAACTATGTTGGGCTTACTTGTCCTCCTTTGCATATTTGATCCTAGTACCCACGTGAGGATTTTTTATGAGCCACTAACCATAAAAATCTAGCAATCTTAGGCCATTGAGTTGGGGCCCATATTTTTAGCCAAATTGGATTTATTGGTAGGTTGTCATGATTGCCATAAATATTATAAGCTTCCTTTATTCTATAAACTTCCCAAGGTTTATATCCCCATTGTATTTTATCATCTTTCTTTGAAAAAGGGATTTTTCTGTGTTGTAGTGCTTCCATTAGAGAGTTATATGTAGTTTGATGGAGAAGGGAAGGCGATCTAGATTTATTTTCTAGGATCTCTAAAGAGTATTGTTTTCTTGATGAAGTTAGTAGTTTTTTACTAGATATCCTATGTTTTCTTCATAGAAAGTTTCTAAAGGCTTATAGGATAAATGAGCATGTTGTTGCCAGGAATATCTCCAAAAGAAAGGAGTTTTCCCACTGCAAACTTGCCAAAAACAATGATCCTAGAAAATATTCCTATTGGAAATAACATCTCTCCATATGGCTAACCCATCCAAGAAGTTGGGAATTCTAATGTAACTGTTAAGATTTTATTGATTTTCATACTTATGATCCCATAGGATGTTCCATATCAAGATTTGTCCTATGATCCAATGCCACCAGGTCTTGATGCTAAGTACTCCACTCAGGATCACCAGATCTTGCTCTCCAAGGCCTCCTTTCTACTTGGGGAATAAGAGGGTGTCCCAGGAGAATAGAGCCCACTTTGTTTTTAGGACTTCTCCTCCCTAAAGGAATTTTCTTTGGATTTGTAAAATCTTTTGAAGGGTACTTTTGGGAGCAACAAGAGCAAAAAACAGATAGCTAGGCAAGGATTGGAGAACATATTTAAGAAGGGTCGAAATGCCTACCAAATCAAGGGGCATGAAGTTCCATGAAGAAAGGATGTGGTGGAACTTGGAGATGAGTCCTTCCTAATAGGAGTTATGCTGAACCAATAGGGAAACAGGGACAACCAAATATTTGGAACATAGAGAACAACAAGGGAAACCAAGAATTTATGTAATGTGGTGTTTCATAGGAAGAGAATTATAAAATAAGAATAGTTGGTATTTTTGAAATTTGATGGAGGTTCTTGAGGCTTCCAAGAAGGTGTCTAGGATATGAAAAAGAGCACAAGATTCCTTAACAAAAGGCTAGACAAAAAGGAAATTATCATCCACAAAGTGGTTATGCATGAAGGGAAGGTTGGGGGGGGGGGAGGCGGAAGGAAAGCCCCTTGATAGACTCAGTGCTTTGAGCAGCCTTGATGGCTCTGCTTAAGCCCTCATCCATAAGAATAAAGAGAAAGTGGGAAGGGGTTCACCTTGGTAGATACCACGAGAAGGGGTGAAGGGAGAAGAGGGTTAGCCATTGAGTAGAATGGAAAAGAAGGAAGAAGAAATTAGGGCTTGGGTCCACTGCACCCAGGAGGGATGAAATCCAAACACTATAAGAATTATGGATATGAATTCCCAACTAAGATTAATGAAGGTTTTGGACATATCAAGCGTTAGTGGCATGCCTAAAGTGTAGGAGGACTTGAGGGACTTAAGGGCATTGTGGGCGAGAATAGAACAATCCACTATTTGCTTTCCTTCTACATATCAATATTTCTCCAAAGAGATGAGGGATGGGAGGAGGAGCTTGAGGCGTTTGGAAATCACCTTGGAGATAATTTTGTAGATAACATTTTAAGGGGAGATTGGACAAAACTTAGAAGGATCAACAACATTTTCTTCCTTTGGCAACAAGGTGAGGATGGTGGCATTAAGTGTAACTAGTATGCTAAGATATTTGTGTGAATCTTAAACAAGGCACCAAAAATTTTGTTTCAAATAGGCCAGTAATGGTGGAAGAAGTTAGAGGTGAAGCCATCCAGTCTATGGGATTTTTCAAGTGGCAACTAGAATACAAATTCCTCAACTTTGTTTGGGGAGATGGGCATGAGTAGGCCATTGTTTTTTTCCTCCATAACTAGGAAAGGGATATGACTAGTTGTTGAAATGTGGCAACAAGAATATTCCAATTTTAATTTGTCCTTGAATTAAAATTGAGAATTAAAATTAGAATTTAGTCTCACCAGCTATTTGAAAAATAATTAATTAATTCATCTTGAGTTAATTAGTTGGAGAAATTCAAACATGAAGTCTTTGTGAAGTCATGCAACAATTATCCCTTAATTAAGGAGATAAGGATGCGTTGTATTTGAGTTGTAATTAGTTAGCTCAGTTAATTGAGTTAAGTCCAGTTAAATTAGTTCCAAACAGTTTGAGGAACTAATTGTGAGTTCAGTCAGTTAATGCATGCATGCATGAAACTAGTGTACTCCATATAACTGAATATTCTCTCATAAATAACTCATGCATGTCAGTTCAGACAAAGGCCCAGTTGAGATTAAAGGCAAGGACAATGTACTATCAGTTGCTAGAATTTTCCTATAAGAAAATCTCTTGCATGCAGAAGGAATTCATTCGTGGAGATTTACGCAATTTTACAGTGTGTTGGAGTAGTGTGTGAGATCAGTGTCACACAAGGTTATAGCAAGAACACCCAGGGAAAACAACACACGGAAATAGGAGGCTTGGAGGGCAGAGAGAAAGGAATATGATTTGTCTAGTCTGTCTATGAGCAGTGAGAGGGATTGTAGTGAGAGTTGATAGTTGTGAGAGCTAAATCTTTGTGTAACCTTGAGATATTTCGACTTGTATGATAATACAGATAGCAGGGTTTTTAGCTGAGGCTTTCCCTGGAGTATTCTTCTATGTTTCATGTGTGATTGATTCTTCTTCTCTGTTATATGTGTTCTGTTTGATCTTGCTTAAAATCAATTAAGCTTCCGCAAGTTTGATTGTAGAAGTAGATTAAGTATTTTGCTTTAGTACATTACATAATCAGATTAATCTATAGTGAGAATTTCTACATGGTATTAGAGCAAAGGTGATCAGAGCTGTGAATAGCATACTGAGAAGAGAAAAGTCAAAGTTTGAAGTTCTTGATTGCAAGTACAAAATCAAATTCTTATCACACCTCAAAGTTCACCAATGGCATTCAATGGCTTGAGACTCGAGTATGCACTGGATGTAAGCTCAAATTACATAGCATGGAAGGATCACATGGAAGCGGTATTAAAAGACAATGGTTTGAAGGATTTCATTGATCAAGAAATCCCCAAGCCAGCTGCAGTTAATGCAAAATAATTGGCGGAATGGAAGAAGTGTGTGGCGAAGGCGAGGAGGATTCTTCTGGAGGGAGTTCGAGACCATATTTTCTCGAGTCTCCATGGGAAGGAGACTCCATTTTCAATGTGGAAGACATTGAAGGACCTATATCAGAACAGTAGCGACCAAAGGAAACTGGCACTCAAGGACAAGCTTCAGAAAATCAAGTGTGAAAAGGGCGACACTATTTCTACATATCTGAACAAGCTCACCACCTACAGAGATGAGCTTGGAAGTGTGGGAATAATGACAACTGATGATGATATGGTGAGTCTTGCTCTCCTCGGTCTTCCTAAGAGCTGGCATAGCTACCAAGACTTAGTGAATGGAAGAGAGAAATTGTCAGATTGGGAACGACTGTGGTCAGATCTGATGTAGGAGGAGATTAGGAGGAGCACCAGAGATGGTTCTTCATCTAAGCATGATGATGAAGAAAATATAGCCTTAGCAAGTAAAGTAAGGAAAGGGAAAGGGAAGGCTTCCCATTCCAAATCTAGTTCTTCTCATGGTGGGAAGAAGATTGACAAATCTAAAGTGTGATGCTTTAATTGTCATGAGGTGGGAAATTATGCAACTAATTGTCCATTGAAGAAATCCAAGAAGGGATCCTCCAAAGGATCAGAAGGTGAGGCACTAGCCTCTGAGTCGAATTGGATTTTACCCTCATCGCATGTATGGTTTCATTTATGGTGGGTTGTGTTTGGTACCTGGACAGTGGAGCCTCATTCCACATGATCGGTGATAAGAGTTTATTCAGTACCTTGGAGGAGAAAGACATCAAGATGCACATAAAGATGGGCGATGATGGAAAGTACCGTGTTTCAGGTGAAGCTATAGTTGTTTTTTAGAGGGAGCATGGAGCTCCTCTCACCCTGACTGATGTAAAGCATGTGCCTGGACTGAAGTAGAACTTGGTTTCAGTCGTGATGTTGGAAGACAAAGGCTACGATGTTGTCTTCAGTAAAGGAAAGACATTCCTAAGACACATAGCCATGGGTCAGACCAAGGGGATTGGGATTTGAGTGAAGAATCTCTACAACCTAGAGGTAGATGATTGTGCTGCATTGAGTTCGAAAGCAGAATTGGTGCAAAGCCAAGATATTGGCGAGTTATGGCATAGGCGGTTGGGCCACTTGCATCATGGGGCCTTGAAGATAATGCAATAGATTTCTACCAGACTTCCCAAAGGTAAACTTGAGTAAGTAGACACATGCAAAGGTTGTACCTTGGGCAAGTATGCCAAGTCTTCCTTTCATGATCGAGACAATCTAGCTGAAGCAATCTTGGAGTGAGTTCATATAGATGTGTGTGGACCATTTTTGACAGCCTCCACCACGAAACAAAGGTATTATGCGATTTTCATTTATGATTTTTCTTATAAATGCTAGATCTATTTCATGCAGAAGAAGGATCAAACCTTCTCAAAGTTTTGTGAGTTCAAAGCTTTGGTTGAGAAAGAATCAAGAAAGAAGAGCAGGGACTTAAGAAGTGACAATGGTGGAGAGTATGTCTCTCAAGAGTTTAAGGACTTTTGTGCAGCGGAAAAAATTAAACGAGAGTTGACAGCACCTCATAACCCACAGCAGAATGGGGTGGCCAAGAGGAAGAACAAAACAATTATGGGGGAAGCTCGGGCGATGTTGCATGACCAAGGCCTACCACTTCATTTGTGGCCCGAGGCATGTAACACAGTGGTCTATTTGTAGAATAGAAGCTCACATCACATACTTAGGATGAAAACACCAGAGGAAGCTTTCTCCTGGAGAGACCAGATGTGGGTCACTTCAAGATCTTTGGCTCATCGGTATGTTGTCATGTGACCAAGGATGCCTAGAAGAAGATTGAGCCGATAGCTAAGTTGGGGATACTTGCGGGGTATACTGATACACCCCATAATTATCGAGTGTACTTGCCTACTAGTCGGAGGACAGTGGTTCCCAAAGATCTTAAGTTTGATGAGCAGAAGGCCATGCGAGTTTCCCTTGAGAGGGAGCTCCAACTACAGGCTATGGAGGAACTTTTGATTCCTAAGGAGGAGGAGCCTCAGACTGATGCGGAGCAACCACATGCAGAGGTTCCAGGAGTGGAGACATTCACTCAAGTAGAGTCCTCCAGAGATGGGCAGAAGCACATGAGAGAAGTTGATAGATTATTGTCAGATGTGAGAGAGAATGTGGGAGAACCATCTTCTCAGCACAAACATAGGAGGTCATCTGATAGGTACACTGGATACATGGCCCTTGTTGGGGAATGTGTTGAGACCGAGCCATCTTCCTTTGAGGAAGCAGTGCAGCAGCTGATTTGGGTTGATGCTATGGTGGAGGAGTATGACTCCATAGTTTGGAACAGTATTTGGGATGTGGTTCCAAGACCGCAGAACAAGTCAGTTGTGAGTTCCCGTTGGCTTTACAAGGTAAAAAAAAACTGCTGATGGTAGTGTGGAGAAACATAAGGCAAGATTTGTTACCCGTGGTTTCTCACAGGTCGAGGGGATCGACTATGATGAGACTTTTGCTGCTATAGCAAGGTACTCATCTATCAGATCGATGTTGGCACTATCAGCATAGATGGGTTGGAAGATCCATCAGATGGATGTGAAGACTACATTCCTCAAAGGAAAGATTGAGGAAGAGGTGTACATAGAGTAGCCAGAAGGTTTTGAGACCTTTGATCATGAGTCACATGTGTGCCGACTCAAGAGAGCTTTGTACGGGCTGAAGTAAGCACCTCGTGCTTGGTACACTAAGATCCAAAACTACTTCATTGGGTTGGGCTTCACAAAGAGTGAAGCGGATGAAAACCTGTACCACATCATGGTAGAAGGTAAGAAGTTGATCATTTTTCTTTATGTTGATGATATCATATTGATAGGTGATGATCAGTTGATCATGTCTTGCAAGGAGGACCTTGCAAGAGAATTCGAGGTGAAAGACATGGGTCTCATGAACTACTTCCTTGGCATGGAAGTGTGGCAGAAGGATGGGGAGTTATTTGTGTCTCAAGGCAAGTATGCCAATGAGATACTCAGGAGATTCCACATGGAGAAGTGCAAGCCCATGCAGACTTCTTTAGCAGGTAACCAGAGGAAGGAGAATGCTACTTCAGGAGAATTAGTAGAGGCTACTGTGTATTGGCAGCTTGTGGGTTCACTGATGTACTTAGTGAACACATGACCAGATTTGTGCTATGCGGTGAACCAGCTGAGTCAAGCTATGGTTCAGCCTACCAAGTTGTTTTGGAAGGAAGCTAAGCATGTTTTGAGATACCTCAGAGGCACATCTTAGTATGGATTATGGTACAGACAGACAGAGGGAGTGAAGCTACAGGGCTTCACAGATGCAGATTGGGTAGGGAGTCCATCAGATCGGAAGAGCACATCAGGAGGAATTTTCAACCTTGGGTTAGCGACAGTTTCTTGGTACAACAGGAAACAGAGGTCAGTTGCACTAAGCTCAGTAGAGGCTGAATACATCACTACAATTCAAGCAGCATGTGAGGCCATTTGGATGTAGAAAATTCTAGTTGGTTTGTTTGATTAGAGGATGGATCCAACTTTGATCTACTGTGATAATTAGAGTTGTATCAAAATATCTTAGAATCCTGTATGTCATGATAGGTCCAAGCACATTAACATTCGGTATCATCATCTCAGATACTGTGTGGCGAGGAGGATCATGTTATTGCAGTATGTTTCGACCGAGGAGCAAGATGCTGATATTTTGACTAAGGAATTGTAAAAGTGTAAATTTGAGTTCCATAGAGACAGGATCGGGGTGGCATATAATCACTTTCTTTTTGAGAGGGAGTGCTGAAATGTGGCAACAAGAATATTCCAATTTTAATTTGTCCTTGTATTAAAATTCGAATTTAGTCTCACTAGTTGTTTGAAAAATAATTAATTAATTCATCTTGAGTTAATTAGTTGTAGAAATTCAAACATGAAGTCTTTGTGAAGTCATGCAACAGTTATCCCTTTGATTGAGGAAGTTATCCCTTAATTAAGGAGATAAGGATGAGTTGTATTTGAGTTGTAATTAGTTAGCTTAGTTAACTGAGTTACGTATAGTTAAATTAGTTCTAAACAGTTTGAGGAACTAATTGTGAGTTCAGTCAGTTAATGCATGCATGCATGAAACTAGTGTACTCCGGATAACTGAATATTCTCTCATAAATAACTCATGCATGTCAGTTCAGACAAAGGCCCAGTTGATATTAAAGGCAGGGACATTGTACTATTAGTTGCTAGAATTTTCCTATAAGAAAATCTATTGCATACAGAAGGAATTCATTCCTGGAGATTTGTGCAATTTTACAGTGTGTTGGAGCAGTGTGTGAGATTAGTTTCACACAAGGTTACAGCAGGAACACCCAGGGAAAACAACGCAAGGAAATAGGAGGCTTGGAGCGCAGAGAGAAAGGCATATGAGTTGTCTAGTCTATCTATGAGCAGTGAAAGGGAATGTACTAAGAGCTAGATAGCTGTGAGAGCTAAAGCTATGTGTAATCTTGAGATGTTTCCACTTGTATGATAATACAGATAGCGGGGTTTTTAGCTGAGGCTTTCCCCAGAGTATTCTTCTGTGTTTCATGTGTGATTGATTCTTCTTCTTTGTTATATGTGTTCTATTTGATCTTGCTCAAAATCGATTAAGCTTCCGCAAGTTTGATTGTAGAAGTAGATTAATTATTTTGCTTTAGTACATTGCATAATCAGATTAATCTACAGTAAGAATTTCTACACTAGTGATGTGTTGAATGGAGGAAGAGTGGTCAAGGATGGGCTATGTCATAAGATTTTTGTAATAATTATTGACCTCCTAGTTAATATCTAAATGAGAGTGGAGCAACATACCTTCAGAGGAATGTAAATTGGTGATTTTATTTGTGTGTCTTTGTTGGATCATGGAGCCATGGAAGAACTTGGTATTTCTCTCCCTCTATTTGATCTATTAGACTCTATATTTATGATGCCAAAGAATTTATTTCTAGCCATATTTTTCCTCCAGTTGTTATGATATTTATTGTTCCTAAAATGTGAGAGGTTCATTACGCCCCTCATTGATTATTATTTGTTTAATAGCCTCCATTTGCATCTCCATATATATTTGACGTTAGAATATGGTACCAAAGACATATTTGTTCCACTCATAAAATATTTTTTTGAGGTTCCTTAAGTGCCTCTGAAATCGATACATAGACTTGCCTTGTTGTGGGTCTATCGCTTCCAACTAGGCCTTAATATTTTCCTGAAAGTTCGGATGTTGTATCCAATTTTTTTTGAATCATAATGGAGTTTTCTTAGGAGGTTGGTGAATAGAGATGTTAACTTCTATGGGCCATTGGTCAAAACCTATTATTGGTACTATGGATGCTTCTGCATCTTTTCCAACTAACATAAGAGACTCATCTATGAGGAAACAATCCAATCTGCAGGCTATTTAGTGTTGTCCTCCCCTCTTATTGTTCCATGTATGCAAACCATTTATGGTTTCTATGTCAATGAGATTGAGTTCATTTATGAAGGTTTGGAAATATTCCATTTCATGTTCATCATTTCAGAGACCTACCTTTTTCATGTAGGCCTGTAATGAGATAAAAGTCTCCACCCTTAATCCATGAATAGTCTTGGTAGAGAGAAGGGATTGTCTTAAGTCTTGGAGGAAATATTGCTTGGAATCTTGTGTTTGGGGTCCATAAATGTTGGTGACAAGTATCAATTCAGTGGTTCCCAAAATCCTAAAGGAGATTGACATTGTTGTATTGGTGGTGAAGCAATTTTCTATGATTAAGTTATTGGATTTCCAAAGTGTGGCAAGTCCCCCTACTGAACCTCGTACATCTACGGTAGTGGAGTCGCAAATGTACCCAAATTTATTTCCTAGAAGTTGTAGTTTCTCTGCAATACAATTTGTTTCTTGTAGGATGATAACATCCATATTGTCCTATTTTATTATGCTACACAAGTATTTGTTTTCTCTTCTTGTATATTCCTTGTATATTCCAAGAGACTATTTTCATTGGGAAGGGGGTGCAATGGGGTTATATGATTCTACGATTAAAGAATTATTTCTAGAATTTGTTAGGAATTCCACTACTTCTTAAAGTAAGAGAGCATTAGTTTTCCTACCTTTCTTCTTATATTCCTTCTCCATTTTTTTATATGGCCTTGTTTTAATAGAAGCTACACCATGACTTAAGGTGGAAACAACAGTACCATGTCCTTTTGTGGAGGCTTTTTTCCTTTGTTGATAGGAATATTCCACCCATTGAATCTAGTTAGGAATAATTTCGTGTAGGTCCTATTTTTTGCAGGCATCCACAATTTGTTGGAGATTAATGTTTTCCAGCTCCATGTTTGTATTTTCTAGTTCATCAGGGTCTTAAGTGTCCATGACAATTTTAGTTTCACTCTATGGGACTTCTGCTTGAGTGTCATGGACTCTTCCCTTCTTGCTATCATCTTTCTTATCCTTTGAGTAGATAGTCTCTCAGGTGGGATGGTTGGAAATATTTGAAGAGGGAGAAGGGGAGACTTGGGTGGAAGGCTCAAGGATGTCAAGGGTTGCATACTAGTTTGCATTGGGTATATGAGTAGGATTATATTGTTGTTACTTGCGAGTTGAGTGGAAAAAGGATGAGTCTTTTACATAGCCATCATCGTATTTATTTGTTTCAAATCCATATTTTGAGGGATGATTGAGTGAAAAGTACTAGAAGAGATTTCTATGTTGTGACATTTATGGGCAGCAAATAGATATACGTTTGTAGTCTAGAGGATGGTCCAAAGTCTTTGTCATTGTGGTAGAGGTAGATTGAAGTAGGAAACGTCCATATAGATGTAGATGTTCACATAGGAAATATATTGACCTAGTTTCATAGCTTCAAATATTTTGATTAAGGATCCAATGGAATTCCCTATGCCTTCCAAGGTTTCTTTGTGTCATTATTCTAGTAGTAGAGAGTACAAATGGATCCAAACAAAGGCAGAGGTGAAATATTCTTGTTCATGGTTAAAATGGTCGATCTAGTAATGGTAGTAATGATTGATATAGTATAATAAATAATACCCCTCCTTAAATATGTTTTCTCAGTCCTAATGATTTTCAAAGATGGTAGTAAACAAGCCCTTGGAGCCTAGTTTCAGGGCAATCTTTCCTTCAATTTTTCAATGGGAACTGATCCATAAGACCAAGTTGTTTTTAAATAGCCAGAATCCTAGGAACTTGCCAATGATGGAAAGATCCCTCATGTAATGGATGAAAAATTCAATTTGTGAAGATTTAATTTCATACCTCAACGTGTCCACTACTTAGGGAAGGAATTGTCTTGGTTTCCATGGTGTAGAGGATTCTTGGCTGATCATTTTTTTTCAGCTTCTTAATGGGTTCTTCCTTTCCCTCGTCATCCGGTGGCTCTAAAGCCTAACCACTATCATTATTAAGCATAAGCTGACCAAAGGGTCATTTCAAGGATCACATAAAGGGGCCCATTGAGGGTTTCTTGGAGCACACATTTGTTTGCAATAGTGTCTGATTAAAGGATGGGGTATGCCCCTCGAGGAGGTGGCCATGGGGATGGAAACTGTTTTCGCTGAAGAAAGGTGTGGACCAAGTTTCCTAGTCAATTTTTCTTCCAAGATCATTGTTTGATCTATATCATATGGGTGAAATAAAAAATATTGTTACTTCTAAATTTAAGGAGAAATTGTGGGTATATAAAGAGTTAGAGGGAAAAAGAAAACTAAGATATTATAAGGATGTGATCAACATAAATCTTGAAAATAAAAAATTATCTTTTTGTCTTGATTAGTATTAAGAAGAAAATGAACAATTCCAAATTACAAACTAATTCTGATGAGATTCATTATGAAACCAAGCAGTGGTCGATTCCCCAAAATGCCATGAGATGAAAGAATTATGAATAAAAAACCTATCAAAGTGAGATTCAATATAGTTATCCCCGCTCCTTTTATTCGACCAAGTGAACTTCCATGTTTTGGAAGGGAGTTCAACAAATACTAGATATTCCATTCTCTCCTTGAAGGGGTCTTGCATCGAACATCCACCTCCTTTTTCTAAATTCCTAAGGATAGTATTGAAATGTAGAAATTCCCACTGTAGATCAATAGATTATGAAATATACTAAAACACAATACAATATCTACTTCTACAACACTTTGCAGAAGCTTAATCGAATTGAGCAAGATCAAGAGAACACATATAACTGATAAGAAGAAATCAATCACACAAAACATAGAAGAAATAACCCGGGGAAATCCTCAGCCTAAAACCCCAACTCTGTATTATCATACAAGTGGAAATATAGTCTGGATTACAAAAAGAATCAGCTCACAAGCTATCCTACTCTCTCTGCAATCCCTCTGCTACTCATAGACAGTCAAAGGCCTCTCTCAAACCTTCTCCTCTACCTTCCAAGCCTCCTATTTCTTTACACAATTTTCCATGGGGTCCAGTGCAGCCACTTGTGTGAATTGGCCTCTTCACACACTCACTAACCTCTGATCTAACTGCGCAATCCTGAAGGAGATAAATCCTTCTCCATGGATGAGCTTCCTTTATAGGAAAAATCCATCCAACTGATAGTACATTGTCCCTCCTCTGATCTCAACTGGGTCTCTGTCTGAACTGACATGCATGAGTTATTCATGAGAGAATATTCAGTTATCTGAAGTGCAACAGTTATATGCAAGCATGCATTAACTAACTGAACTCACATTAATTTAAACAAACTGTTTAAATCAATCTAACTGGACTTGACTCAGTTAACTGAGCCAACTAATTACAACTCAAATTACAACTCATCCTTATCTCTTTAACTGATGGATAAATTCCTCAATCAATGGAGAAACTATTGCATGTCCTCACATAGACTTCGTGTTTGATTTTTCACAACTAATTAACTCATGGTGAATTAATTAATTTATTTTCAAACAACTGTTAAGTTCAAATTCGAATTTTCCTTCACTATTTTAGTCCAGGGACTGACTAAATTGGGATCCATCCCAAACTGCTAAAAATAGCAATGCTATTTTTATCACTTTCATTTTCCATTCCCTGTTGCTCAATCCAGCACTGGTACCCAAACTGTTATTTATAGCAGTGCTATTTTTAGAACTTCTATTTTTAGCATTTCTTGTTGCCATTTTCAACACTCCCTCTCAACAAGAAAGGCATTCAACTCGAACTTGATCCTGTACCTTTGGAATGTTCTGCATGCAACACTTCTACCAAGTGTGGTTGCTCTAGCAACTCTAGAAACAAAAAAAACTCCCAACTGACCTCTTTGTTGGGCTAGAAACATACTCTGATGCTAAAGCTCTACCTGCTGCTGACAAGTGCTCCCCCTCTGACCTCTGAGCTGCTGCAACACTCCATGCATCTCGCACCATTGCACACCTCTCTATGCCATCCTACAATGGTGCAACACTCATATGCCTCTTGCATTGTTGCAGCCTGCTAGCTCTGCACTGTCGTGGGACTCCTGCACTATAGCTCTCTTTGTCGCTCCATCCGCATTTGTCTCTACCCAATCAGCCAATCTTGCTACTCCTTGTCGGGGATCCTATAGAAAAGTCGAATCAAAGAGTTTGGATACCTCAAGGATCCTACCCATATTCCAGCGTTCTTGGGATAATCACGCCACATTGCCTAACCTCCTACCTGGAGGTATGGATGCATGTGATCCCTCTACACACCTAGCTTGAAATTTCCCCCTACTAGAGGTTTTTGCATGAGTGGATGCCTCCACTCTGTCTCCTCTCGGATTCCCCAGTTGTGGCTGCTCCACAACCTCCTGAGGCTGCTTCACCAATCGTGGCTCCTCCATAATCGTTTGAGACTTCTCCTGTGGCTGCATGCTGAGAGGTAATATACTCTCCCTCTCAACCACCAAGTCTCTATCAGTTGCATTGCTCCTCAAGGCTTTGCATGCATCTTCAACCTCAAGAGCATATAGGTTCTCGACCCATGAACCAATCTGCTTCACTTTTCTAGTGATGATGTGTCTAAGGAAAACCTTTCCCTTACTGAAGACTACATCATATCTTTTGTCTTCCAGCATCGTGATCGACACCAAATTTCTCTTTAGTCCTGGTACATACTTGACATCAGTTAAGCTAATGCAAGCTCCATGCTCCCTCTGAAAAATAACTGTGCCTACACCTGAGACACTATACTTTTCATCATTACCCATCATTATGAGTATCTGGAGATCTTTCTCCTCCAAAGTATTGAACAAACTCTTGTCACCGGTCATGTGGAAAGAAGCTCCACTGTCAAGAAACCAACCACTTCCCACCATGGATGAAACCATGCATGTGAACAGTGTGAAATCCAACTCGAACTATGAGGCCAGTGCCTCACCTTCTAATCCTTCCATAGATCCCTTCTTGGATTTCCTTAGTCGACAATTTGTAGCAAAATGGCCCACCTCATGACAACGAAAGCATCGAACTTTTGATTTGTCAAACTTCTTCCCAACACGGAAAGAATTGGATTCGGAATGAAAAAACTTCTCCTTCCCCTTCTTCACCTTACTTGCTAAGGCACAGTTTTCTTCATCCTCCATGGATGAAGAACCATCTCTGGTGCTTATTCTTGTCTCCTCTTGCATCAAATTTGACCAAAGTCATTCCCAATTTGGCAGTTTCTCTCTTCCATTAACCAAATCTTGGTAGTTATGCTAGCTCTTAGGAAGACCGAGGAGTGCAAGACTCACCATGTCATCATCATTTGTCACGATCCCTACACTTCCAAGCTCATCCCTACATGTGGTGAGCTTGTTTATATACATAGAGATCGTGTCACCCTTTTCACACTTGATCTTTCGAAGCTTGTCTTTTAGTGCCAGCTTCCTCTGATCACTGCTATTTTGATATAGATCTTTCAATGTTTTCTACATTGAAAATGGTGTCTCCTTCCCATGGAGACTTGAGACTATGTTATCTCGAACTCCCTCCAGAAGGATTCTCCTTGCTCTAGCCACACATTTATTCCATTTATCCAATTCAGTAGCACCAGTCGGCTTGGGGACTTCTTGATCAATGAAGACCTTTAGACTGATATCCTCTAGTACTGCTTCCATGCGATCCTTCCAGGCTATATAATTAGAACTGCCATCAAGAGCATATTCGAGTCTTAAACCATTGAACGCCATAGGTGAAATAGAGATGTGATAAGAACTTGATTTCTATATTCCGGGATCACAAACTTCAAACTTCTCCCTGCTTGTATACTTTTCTTCCTTGATCACCTTTGCTTCGATACCATGTAGAAATTCCCACTGTAGATCAACAGATTATGTAATATACTAAAACAAAATACAAGATCTACTTCTACAAAACTTTGTGGAAGCTTAATCAAATTGAGCAAGATCAAGAGAACACATATAACTGATAAGAAGAAATCAATCACACATAACATAGAAGAAATAACCCGAGGAAAGCCTCAGCCTAAAACCCCAACTATGTATTATCATACAAGTGGAAATATAGTCTGGATTACAAAAAGAATCAGCTCACAAGCTATCCCGCTCTCTCTGCAATCCCTTTGCTGCTCATAGACAGTCAAAGGCCTCTCTCAAACCTTCTCCTCTGCCCTCCAATCCTCCTATTTCTTTACACAATTTTCTTTGGGGTCTAGTGCAGCCACTTGTGTGAATTGGCCTCTTCACACACTCACTAACCTATGATCTAATTGTGCAATCCTGAAGGAGGTAAATCCTTCTCCATGGATGAGCTTCATTTATAGGAAAAATCCATCCAACTGATAGTACACTGTCCCTCCTTTGATCTCAACTGGGCCTCTGTTTGAACTGACATGCATGAGTTATTCATGAGAGAATATTCACTTATCTGAAGTGCAGTAGTTATATGCAAGCATGCATTAACTAATTGAACTCACATTAATTTAAACAAACTGTTTAAATCAATCTAACTGGACTTGACTCAGTTAACTGAGCCAACTAATTACAACTCAAATTACAACTCATCCTTATCTCTTTAACTGATGGATAAATTCCTCAATCAATGGAGAAACTGTTGCATGTCCTCACATAGACTTCATGTTTGATTTTTCACAACTAATTAACTCATGGTGAATTAATTAATTTATTTTCAAACAGTTGTTAAGTTCAAATTCGAATTTTAGTTCACTATTTTAGTCTAGGGATTGACTAAAATTGGAATCCATCCCAAACTGCAAAAAATAGCAATGCTATTTTTAGCACTTCCATTTTTCATTCCCTATTGCTCAATCCAGCACTGGTACCCAAAATGCTATTTATAGCAGTGCTATTTTTAGCACTTCTATTTTTAGCATTTCTTGTTGTCATTTTCAACATGAAATCCCCCTCTCACAACACAATTGTTGTTCCAAGATTTATCCTTGAGAGAGATAAGATAATCCCAAAAATATGATTTTTCACCATATAGAGCTGGAGCATACTCATTGATAATAGAGATATAGTTCCCCGTATCCTTTCACTCCAAGAGAACAACTACCCAAAATGGCGCCTTAATATTTTCAATAAGATTGAAATTGAAACTAGACCAAAATGTACCTATTCCACCTAAGGCTCCTCTAGAGTTTTGCATTATTCTAGAGCTATACCTCCAAAAATCGTTAGTAGCCTCAATCACTTTGGATTCTTCAAGCTTAGTCTCATGTAGTAGTAATATCCACAACCATTCCTGCTTTACCATGTCCTTAATTGATATAATTTTTATGGCACTTCCCAAATGCCTTATATTCCAAGATAAAAGCTTAATCATTTTTTTGGAAGGTTTTGAAGATTGCCTCTGCCTTCTTCTAATCCATCTGATCCCTTATTCCCCTTTGGTTTTAAGATCTCTGTGGTTACTGGTTGGTTGTTGAGTTTTTTTTTTTTTTTTTCTCTAATTCTAATTCTCTTGCCATATTCTTAAATGGTTTTCCTTTCCTTTTCTTATTTCTTTTTGTCTCGTGAATACTCCCTTCATCCGCCCAACTTAAAGTATGAGCCATATCACGAGTTATAATTCTTGAAGAAGTACCACCCTTGTTATATGTTGCTTTCGATGAATTTTCAATGTATTTTTCTGGGACAGTGTGTGGTTCACTCTAGATTGGTTATAAAGGTTATAGATCTACATTGTGCTCAAAATATGGGAACTCCTATGCATCCTTAAACTCCCTTTATTCTAGATCCAACTTTTATACTTCGTTTTTAGAGTCCCCCTACAAAGGATTTGAAACAAGCTCCACTTGCTCAACTTTGAGCTAGTTTTACAAGGAACTAAAGGGATTTGAAGAGGTCAAAGCCCCATTATTTTATTGATTATTTTGTTTATTGGTTGAATTTTGTTTTTCGATATTCCCTCCAGGCTTTTGTGTCTTCCATTGTTCCTCTTGAGCGATTAGTTTTTCTACACCTTTATTTGCTTGAGCTTTCTTGCAACCTTTAGAAAAATGGTTTTATTCATGGAAACTGTGGCACTTGAGTGGGATTTTCTCATAATCTAGGGTTTGGAAATGAGTCCAAACCCCCAAAGTTAGGATTATTTTAGAAGGAAAAACCTTCTTGATAACAACTTTTACACATATTTTGGCACATGCAAACTGCAAGCCTTTGGGTTCTATCTAATCCAAATATTTTCCAACTCCATTTCCAATAGCTCGAAGGAAACCATCACTCCATCAAGATAGTGGGAGTTTAGGGAGCTTCACCCAGAATGGAATTGCATTTGGAATAACTGCATTTAGTTTAAATTCCAAGGACCACCTTTTCAAATACATACCCTGAGATTGAAAAAAATAAGGTCCATTTTTGAAGACCGCATCTTTATCTTCCTTGAACTCAAACATGAATGCAAAAAATACACTACCACATGCATATAATCCAACTTTTCCCTTCATCATTTATTTCCAATTTTTTTCTATCCACGATTCCATGGATCTGTGGGATGCCACATCCTTGTGAATTTTCCCATCAAATCCTGATCAGAAAATCCCAATGTGTTTCTTTGAACTTCCGCAGGGAGAACCACTGAAGGAATTGCCTTTCCTTTCTTCACAAATTTCACTCGGTCTCCTTTTCTCTTGGGGTTGTTTGACAAGGAATCCATGAGAAAATGGAAGCTCACAGTCTCATCATCAGAAGGAGGAGGGGGAAGAGCCCCTTCTAAGGTTGCAATCACAAATCAATCAATGGATTTAGTGGAAATTTTCAGGGATGCAAAGATTAAAAATAGAGTAATAATGGCCAATGATATTTTAGTGATTTTCCTTATCTTAAGAAGGTTTCACTGAAGGATAACTATCCTTTACCAAATATGGAAATATTGTTTTTCCAAAGGGAAAAAAATCGTAATTTTATTCAAATTTTGAAAAAAGGATAAAAATACATTTTGTAGATGCTAATTGTGTTAAGTAAGAGCATCTTGTCAAATTATGTGCATAGGAAAAAAAAGTTGAAAAAAATAACAGAAATTAGCAAAGTTAATACTTGTGATAGTAATCACTTACCTTCTCTTTCTTTCCTTTATTTTTCTAAACTGTTTTTCATCCCCCCAAGTTGGGATTGACTGGAACTATTGAAAATTTCTATTGGTTATCTTTGGTGGGAGTTCTTTGTTTAAATTTGAACTTTCTAAAACATGACTTCTCTTTGCACCCATCATCCCATCCTCTTTGTGTGCCACTTTTCTCTATTGTACTTGTTCACATATCACTTTTGATTATATATCCTTTGGCATGTGGGTTCTATTGCCATTCTAGACCTAAGCATCCCGTTCTTCCATGTTTGGAAGGTTCTATGTGATTTCTTCTTCTTCCTCCTCAGTGAGGTATGGATCAGAAGATTCCATCCTTTTTTTGGCGAACCTTCCCCTTTTTCTTTTTGTCGTTCTTTTTTTCCTATGGGAATTGTAGAAATAACTCGAAATTTGTAGTTTCTAATGAATTCATTCTGAAATCAATAAACACAAATTTATTCTACTAAATTCCGTGGAAGGAAAATTGACAATAGAAACACATGGAATAATTCATTCATAATGAACACAATTTTTTCTAGGGTACCCAACTGGGAAAAACCCCTCATCTGTTTGTATTATATCAGATGAGAAAATTGATCTATTACAATGACAACTTCAATTCTTGAAGCTCAACCTGCACTACAATATTAATCTCCTCTTGAGTCTTCTCTAGACAACACTTAGCCAAAATAGGCCTCCTACTTCCTCCTATTTCCTTGTGCAATTCATTCTCCTAAAAAATAGGGAATCTCCTATTTCCTTGCGCAATTCATGCTCCTAAAAAATACGGAATATCCTATTTTCTTGTGCAATTCTTGAGGAAATTAGCTCACTTGCTACATGCAAACATTATACACTCACTAGTATACAATAATGATTACAATATGCCTTTTTCTCTCCAACTTCACTAGGCAATTTGAATTGCATGCATGACTAGGACTATTTTTAGTAAATTGACTAGTTAACTGAGAGTTAGTTGAGTTTACAATAGTTACAACTGCTCAATTGAACTCATATTGAATCTATTCTAGACTAGAGCTTAGATAAATGACTTTCACTAAAGATAAAACCTCTTAATAGCTAGATCTTATCCACCAACTTGCACACAACTCTACTTCTATCCCACAAACTCGAATTGACTGAATTAATTGAGTGATTTGGCCATGTCACTCCTGTTAACTTCCTGACAACTCATCCTTTTGAAGTGGAAATTTTAATTTCTTCATTTGACTAAGGCACAAGTCAAATGAAGAATTTTACTGCTACAATTTAACACTCCCTCTTAGCAAGAAAAGGGTTATGAACAACCCCAATCCTACTCCTGTGGAACTTAAATTGCCTCTTGACAAAGCCTTTGTCAAGATGTCTACATTATGCTCCTTTGTATTAATGTACTGTAACATAACAATCCTCCTCTAGACACAATCTCCCAAGTGATGGTACATGATGTTTATATGCTTGGACCTATCATGAAACATTGGATTTGTAGAGAGATTTATACAAATCTAATTGTCACAATGGATCAATGTAGGCTCCATCCCCTAACTAAAGAGACTAACCAGGATCTTCCTCATCCAAATAACATCACTTGTTTCTTAACTAACAACCATATACTTGGCCTCTATTGAGTTGAGTGCTACATAACTCTATTTCATGTTGTACCAAGAAACTACGTCTGACCTAACACTGAAGACTACTCCCGATGTGCTATTCCCATCTAAGGGACTCCCTACCCAATCTGGATTTGTGAATCCTTGGAACTTCACTCCATCAGTCTACATGTACCATAAACCAAAGTCTGTTGTCCCTTTGAGGTATCTTAGAACATGTTTTGTTGCTTTCCAGTGAAGCTTGGAAGGCTCCACCATGAACTGACTACGCTGGTTCACTGCAAAACAAATATCAGGCCTTGTGTTCACCAAGTACATGAAGGACCTCACCAACTGTCTGTAGATAATGTCAATCTACTGCCTCCCCTATAGAAGCATCATCTTTCTTCCAGTTAGTACCTAGAAGAGTATCCATGGGTTTTCAATTCTGCATGATCCAGGTGGATGTTGGTGGCCACCCACCTATCCCACTTGAACCCCCACAACTATCTCTTTCAGTTTTTCAGTTTCCTTAATTGTAGCAAAAGTTACTATTTTTCACAGTTTTTTGGGTCCTAAACTTCCGAAGCCGTTTTGAGGCCCTAAACGACATTTTTTGGGAAAATGGGGACCAACATAGGCCATTGACCAATGTTGGCCATTTGAAAGTTGTAGTCCTCAAACAAATCTTTCTATCAAGGTATTGTACGCATCAAACAAAGATCTTATGCCAAAATTACGATCCCGAGAAGTTGATGTACCAATTTACCCAAACGGGGCCCATAGTTTGGCGCTTCATCTCCTAAGGTTAGGTTTTTGGATGTTTAGGGTTTTCCATTACTTTTCAACAATAAATAGGTCTTCGAGCCTCATTGTAAGGTAGTTCAGAGGCATGTAGCTGCCACATCTCTTCTCAGAGATAAGCTACCATCGCCCAAGCTAGTCTTATTTCCATTCTGTTTGTAAGCATATTTTAGTATTTGATATTAATGAAATGAAGTGTTATTTCTACTTCATCTTTGTATTTATGGTTATATCCATAATTTGTTGCGTGCCTGTTTAAATCCATATCAATGGTATCAAAGCAGTCTGCTCTTTCTCTGTTTTTCTTTACATGTCCCCAACGAGGTCAGGATATAAGGAGTTAGGGCTTGAACTGGTCAAACCTTTGCAAGGGCCAGCCTTGCAAATCCCGACGGCCTCCCATGGAGAAAGAGAAGAAAGATGAGGGGGCAGGAGATCCTATCAAAATATTGCTCGAAGAAGCCCTCAAGTGACAAACGAATGCGATGATGGACAACTTTTCCTAGATCCTTCAATGATTTCCCACCGGCGTCACATCCACATCCAGCAGCCACTCTAGAGGCTCCACTCCTTTAAGGTACAAGTAAACTTTGACATTCCCATATTTGAGGGCCAAATAGATGTAGATGTTGTAGGTAAATGGTTAAATCTGCTAGAATTATATTTTTCTATGCATGATTTTTCCAGCTGAGAAAATATTACTTTTTCTCTTCTCAAAGTTGTCCCCCACGTCAAGGACTAGTGGGAAACCTACTGCAAGCAGCAGGATGAAAGTATGGCCTCACTGTTTCTAGCCACACTCACTTGGAATTCATTTCGGGATGCCATCAAGGAGAAATACTACCTTGTCGGAAGCTATGAGGATAAATACATAAAGTGGACCACACTGCGACAGGGAAGGGACCAAGACGTGTTAGACTTTACCAATATTTTTCATACCCTTCGCACAAAGTTTGCTTTCAAGGATTCTGAGCAGCATTTGGTACTCAAATATTGTGGCTGTCTACATAGGTACATCTAGGATGAGATGGAGTTCCTGGACATCTCATTTCTCGGCATGACGTACTGATACACTATCAAGATCGAGTAGAAGTTTAAACAAAAGAAGTGAGACTTTGGATCCATGAATCCGAAGAAAGGGAAAGGCTTCCCCAAACCGCAGAACCAAGGATAAAGCCAAGACGGTGTGTTACACAACATTTTGTCATTGTCCCTTTACTCCTCGTCCCTTGATCCTGGAGGACCTCTAAAGTGAACCCTGCATGCTTTGCCTTCATGAAGAAACTCCCATTGTGTCCCTCTTCATGAGTGGATAAATTCCCTTTTGCACCATTTCCCCTGAAACTTCTGTTTTGCCCAGTTTACAAGACCGACACTAATGGCCTTTGTCCCCCCCGCACTGATGTGCAGAGATTAGCACTGCTCCTCATGCCAACTGGAGCAACTGAGCTGTGTTCCAGTCACATCGGTCATGTTATGGAAAGTTTTTTAAATTAGATCCGAAGCTTCCATCTCTAGAAGCTTCGTAACGGAAGTCTAGTAAATGGTTTGGCTGGATGGGTCGAGGATGACAGTTTGGGCTCCTTTCCCCTATAGTGATGGAACTAACTCAAGGGATAATTCCTTCTCCCATGAGAAGTGGATCCATCTCCCATCCTATTTCCTATATAAACCTCCATTCTTCCCAAGCACAAGCTAGTTAGAGTGTTGGTTGAGTGTGAGTATACTATTTTGATTAGACAAGCAAACTATTACTAGTTGTAGCCATCTAGTTGTGTGAGGAAGAAGTGTGTTTGGTTGGAGTGAAGCCTAAAGGGAAGAGCCGTTAAACTATTGCTATTTAAAGCCATCATGGAGTTCTAGTAGAAGTGTGTGGGAACCCGGACTTGTCAGAGGAATACTGCGATGTCAAGACAAATGGTTGTAATCTCTCTTTGATATTAATATGTGCAACTATCAATTGATTTTCTACATGTTTTGTAATATTACATATTCATGTAATAATACTTCTTGACTCATTAAGTAGGTTGAATTGAAATTTGTCTATTATTATGTTTGTGTGTTGTTATTGTTTACTTGTTTCAGGAGCTTGAAGAAGGAAGCGAGAGATTGCTGGAGCGAGCAAGCGAGGACATCATCAAGTAGGATAAGCGACCAAGAGGTAGGCCCTCTTGATTGATTATAACCTAAGGAAATCTTCCATAGAATGTATCTGTTGTGGCTAGACCCATTATTAGGCTAGAGAAATTCGTTCGTGTCCGCACTTATAATTTCACTTCACCACAAATTGGCGACTCCGTTGGGGAAATCCCATATTTTGTTTGTTTTGGATTTCATGATTTTGTGAGAACTTTGCTAGTTTCATGTTTTCCCTTTGGTTCTATTTATTTTCTCCTACTTGCTAGCCTAAGTCTAAAATTCATAGTAGCAGATCCAGTCCTTGTTTTGATTTTTTTTTTCCTTAGTTGCCTCGACCAGCGCGTTTAATCCGTTGACAGTCATGCCGACCAGTGCAAATTGCAGAGGAATAATCACGGTGACCAACCACTGTCGCTTGTTGTTAGTTAGGCAGTCATGCCGATGCCTGTGAGTGAAATTAGGGCTTGACCCCAATCTTGGCCAGTGTGTTCTGCTCTTGTGTTTTTTACCCTGTGAGCCTTTTTGACTATTTTCTCCCTGATTAGGAAGCTACTTTTCATTTGGTTTTTACTTGCTTGTTGGCTTGTCATCTTGAGTCATTGAGTGATAAAAACACTAGGGCATCTAGTTAGTCTCCCATTCAACAGCTTGTGGACTCATCAAGTCTGAGTGTGGGTGTGTTTGCTCCTTGCATTTGTTTTTTGGTCCTTTTACAACTTTAACCTCTTTTTGCACAAGTTTGAAAAAGGTTTCGTTTACTAGATTGAATGTCTTTTTTCGGCATAGATTACATTGTTGGTCTTGTGTTTGCTAAATTTGGTGTTTCATTGATCTGAATGAACTTCTCTTTTCATGTTTTCATCTATTTGAAGAGCTCCTAGTCTTGAAAACTTTTTCATTGAAAGATTGTATGCGAAAAGTTTGTTTCATTGTTTCATGAGAAAGTATGAAATTCTAGCTTGTTGCATCATTATGATTTGCATCTCTTAAAAACTATAATTGCATCAACATTTGAAAAAGGCAGAGAAATTTTTTCATTTTGAAAGGACTGATAGATAAGTGCTTGTTAGGAAATTAGGAATTGGAATGCATTTTTCATTAGTTTATTTTTGAAAAAGTGAAGTAGTGAATAATCATTTCGTTTTCAGTTGCTTGATTGTTTGCATTTGATTGAGTAGTTTCTACCCTCTCTAGTGTAGGAATTTCATCGAATTGAAAGGGTCTTGTCCCATTTAGTTGCATTTTGGGTTTTTCGAGTAGCATCGCTAAGATCTGAAAACTAAAAATTAACTCAAGATAAACTCTAAAATGAATTCAATAACCGAAGGTGCATTTGAAATTAACGATCATATCTAGAAGGTCTAGGCTAGATACGTGTTCTGACATATTTAAACCTAGCAGTTGTCGTTAGCTTCGGCATTAGACAGTGCTAGTACGGATTTGTGCTCCCCGTATCGTCGAGTATATAATGAGAGACCCGTCTAGGTTGCAATCCTTTATCCATAGGAAGCCAATTCGTCTGCCTTGCAAATGTGATACATCGAACACAACGTACGAGGAGATTGCCTGCTCATACTTCTTGGTTCACCGAGAGGTATTCTGCAGTTCACGGTTGCCTCGTAATCCTTTTTACCTAGATCATCTTGAGTAGTCATTTGATCTTTTTGACTCTTTAAACTTAAAAGATCATCCAAGCACTTGTCCTTCGAGCTCATTTCAAATCAGAAGTGATAGAGTCATCTTTCATCCTTTTCTCGACTCTTAAAATATGAAAAGGAAAAGTTTTGTTTTAGTGTCTTAAAATTAACTACCCATGAAATGTTCCTGGTTAAAGTTATCTTTCTTAGCGATTCTTTAGGATCGATTCCAATGGAAACATTCTCAGAGTCTACCAGTCAAGGGTTCCCCTCGGATGGGAATCCTGGTCCTTTTCCTTCTTTTGGAAATGTTGGTGCTCCTTATATGGCAACGTTGTCCCTCCCTGGGTTAACCATTGGTTTACCTGTCTAGTTATTTTTGACCTCGGTGGTCCCGAGTGTCCCAACTCCTACCCCTCCATCTCCTTCATTTGAATCACATCATGTTGATTCTAAGGTTGACCTCTCCCCTTCTTCCCTCGTTTCTTCATCTTCCTCTTCTACTTCGCCTGGTGAAAGTTTGCAATCTAGTAACCAGGAAGCTAAGAAGAAGAAGAAGAAGTCAAATAAGTGAGAGGACAACCACGCGACCGTTACTCCAAATGTGCCTTCTGTAGACAAACCTTCCTATCCTCCATGGAAGTTAAAATTCCCTTGCAGGTTGTGTAAGGGTGACCATCTCCTTCGAGACTGTCCTGGCATTCCCAGAGTCTTAGAGGTATGGTCTTAAGACCTGAATCGACCATACCCATCGACCTATGGAGATGATGTCGATGCTACACCTTCAGCTAATGATGATAAGAATAAAGGGAAGATTAGATTCCCCTGTAAGTTATGTGAAGGAGAGCATCTTCTTCACCTTTGTCCTCTTATGGATAAAGCTTCCAAAGTTTTGGAAAACTTTGTAGCTCCACAACCCCAACTTCCTGTTGGTTATCATAGTCTTTCTTTTGACCCTCTCCTGGTTGGTAAAGAGCTTGACTTGGATTCATCTATTTCCCATCTTGCTCTTCTTGAGCGAGACTCTCTTGTGTCTATTCCCGACCAACCATTGGACGAAAAGAGTGTCGAATTGTCTTCGCCTTCTGTTGTTCACTTTGTTCCCAAAGAGAATAGTGATCATACTAATCATGTTCTTCTTGTCTCCTTAGATTCTCATGAATCGAAGAGTGACCCTCCCATCCTAGTTTTTTAGGAGAGTCCTTCTCCTATTCCTGTAGAGCATGGGGGTAATCATATGATACCTCCACCAAGTAGTTCTATCATCTCTTTCGATTGGGGTCCATTGACTGCTTTCCGCCTCCCATCTTCTCTGCCTTTCCAGATCACAGTACAAGCCTATAATATGGTAGTACCTGGCACTATATTAGATGAAGGCACATCTGTTAGCATCATGGCTTCTACTACTTAGCAATATTTGGGTTCCCCACATCTTGTGCTTGTCATCTAGAATTTGTTGGCTTTCAACGGAGGAACCAGTCAACCTTTAGGGATCCTTCCAAAGTTCCCTATTACTATGGGAGGAAAGACCGTCTATATAGATGTGATGGTAGTCCAAGGTCTGTTAGATTTCAATCTTATCCTTGGATGCGACTATGTTTATGTCATGGGAGCTCTTGTCTCTTTGCTTTTCCATGTGGTTTGTTTTCGCACGAAGTAATAATTGTGACTATTGATCAACTGTCGTTCATTGGTCACCAAGCGCCTCCTTTGCAACCATCATTCCCTATCGAATCTTGTTTGCAAGCAGTACCTTCCCCACCACAAGTCAATTATGTGGCTACCCGTTCCATCTCCACATCTGCTGATGATCACACAGATGGTATAGTACATTATGTACTGGGGGCATTTGAACCCAATCTGTCTTTGGTACCAAATGACATGTATTCCTCTTGGAGCATGGTTCTTCCATCTAGTGAAGATCTCTTTGGAGCCATGTTCTCATATGGTCCATGAACAAATGTCACGAGGATAGTTCTTTTTCTGTGTCAACCTCGTCAAAAAATTAAACAACGGATGAGGATCATTCCTTGTCTTGTTTCAACCTCGTTAAAAAATGAAACAAGGATTCATGAGGATGGTTCCTTGTCTTGTGACAACCTCGTTAAAAAATGAATAAAAGATTACGAGGATAGTTCCTGGTCTTGCATCAACCTCGTTAAAAAATGAAACAAGCAGTTATGAGAATAGTTCTTTCACTGTGTCAACCTCATTAAAAAATAAAACACCCCCCTTCTCCAAATCAAGACTTTGATTAAGATCTCTTAAAATCCCAATCGAGTCTTTCCTGGATCTCAAAAGTGAACCTTCATTTCATCCGCCTAGTCGACCGAAATGAAGCTTGGGGGGCATGTACCTCGATTGAGTCATTATGAAAGGGGCATGTGAACTTATCTCAAGCATATATTTTCGTTTCAAGCTTGTGTAAACATGAAACCGAATCCAAGCAGCGTTCTCCATTGTTCAAGCTTGTGTAAAAATGAACCCATGCCCAATTTATATATCGAGATTGCCATTTTTATAAGCTAAATTATGCTAGATGAGCCTTGGTTGTTTTCCATCACCACCATCTCTTTGGCCAATCATATGCTTTCACTTGGTTGTTTTTTCTTTCCTGAGGAACCGCAACGATGAGTGGTTTTATTAGCCAGCCTCTTGACCATTACATGTTTTGAGTAGTTCCTCCATTGTCGGAACCAGTTTCTACCCTTTATACCACTCATTCCTCCAGGACGATTCACTTTAAGCTCTTTTCTGATTCGTACAAAATTAAAAGGTCGCCGAGTATTTTTTCCCTTTTTAACTCGTTAAAGAGAATAGAAACAGGGGGTTTGCTTTCAACTCTTTTCCGACCCTTTAAAAGTGAAAAGATGGCTGAGCCCTTGTCATTTCGAACTCGTTAATGGATGCAAAACATTGTGCGCCCAGTATAAGTTTACCCCTTTTTGGGATGGGAGGCATTATTTACAAAAATGGTACTCCTTGAATGAAATAGGTCAAGCGGTCCTCCCAAGTATTGTTTTCTACCTTTTCGGGCTCAACAGACACAAATGTACGAAAAGGGGCCATATGGAGTTTTCTTTTATGTGTCTTTTTCAAACTCTCTAAACATGAAAAATATACCGAGTTACACCTTTGTTGGAATCATTAAAATATTAAACGACATCGGATTCGTCATCATAAAAGACATGAGCTTCTCCTTCCTAGGGCTCATTAAACTCACTAAGTCGGATTCATCCAAAGGATGAACTTATAGTACAAGCATATGTTATCCCCTTCAAGCTTGCAATTAAAAAATAATTGGGGTACTTTCCAGAAATGGTGGGGGGAAATTTGGAAATCTATCAGTTGTGTTGGTGGCTCACTCTTGAACATGACACTCTTTGCTTCGTGTCAGGTTGGGACAACCTCCTTTGTATTTTTGACCTTCCTGGGTTTGGGCCGTTCATTTTTGCCTTCCATCTGATCTTTGCTCCATCATCATGACCACCGATCCTATGGATCTAAAATCTGCCAAACTTCCAGTTGTGTCGCTAATATGTTCAAGAGTTGTCCTTCTGCAGTTACACTTACCTCTGATTCTCTGTATCATCCAAAATCATTTTGCATCCTCTCATCTCACGTCGATGATGTGGGATTCATTATGTCCCTCCTTCAACACAGTCGCTTTCCATCGACTTCAACTCATTATCCGGGAAGTTAACCGAGAGACTCCCTTCCAGTACCTTAGAGCTTGCATTCCCTAATGGAAAGTTCTTTGCACTCGACAACAAGTTCACATCATTGGCTTTCGATCGAGTGATTTCAGAGGTGTTCGACTTCAGTTCCTATATTCACATTCCGTGAATTGTGCTGATAGTACCTTGAGGACCATTGTCATTATTGGTGGTTTCTCTTGCACTTGTTAACAATTTACATCATTGACTGGTAATCAAGCGAATTTCTAGTGTGTTCGACGTCAACACATCTATTTGCATGCTAGGATCTATACTTTGATTGGGTCATGTTGGAGTGCAAGACCCTGGACTCAGATTACAAAAGTCTAAGTTGCGAAGTGATGTGACATGGTTGTGATGATATACATGTCTCTTTCAGATGGCTAGCTATGACTAGACCATGAGTTATCATATGTGATCCTTCTCATTATTGGATGGCTATGACCATACCTTGGTTTCATTATGATCCTCTTTGATGGATGGTTGCGCCCATACCTGGATCCATTTACATGATCATTCTTTGGATGGCTACGTCCATGTCACGATTCATGTATCATTTGATAGAGATCTCAGTTTATGTATATGTATCTATACTTTCTTGTAGGTTTTCTGATGGTAGATCGGTTCCCCGCACTGATTTATAAAGAATTTCACCCCTCACTCCAATTCGACCTTCACGCTTTAGGGGGCATTTGTTACACAACATTTTGTCATTGTCCCTGTACTCCCCATTCCTTGATCCTGGAGGACCTCTACAATGAACCCCGCATGCTTTTCCTTCATGAAGAAACTCCCATTATGTCCCTCTTCATGAGTAGATAAATTCCCTTTTGCACCATTTCCCCTGAAACTTCTATTTTTTCCAGTTTACAAGACCAGCGCTAATGGCCTTTGTCTCCCCCGTGCCGATGTGTAGAGATTAGCACTACTCCTCGCGCTGACCAGAGCGACTGATCTGTGTTCCAGTCGTGTCAGTCTTGTTGTGGAAAGTTTTTTAAATTAGAGCCAAAGCTTCCAACTCTAGAAGCTTCGTAATGGAAGATTGGTAAATGGTTTGGATAGATGGGGTCGAGGATGACAATTTGGGCTCCTTTCCCCTATAATGATGGAACTACCTCAAGGGATAAGTCCTTCTCCCATGAGAAGCGGATCCATACCCGATTCATATTTCCTATATAAACCTCCCTTCTTCCCAAGAACAAGCTAGTTAGAGTGTTGGCTAAGTGTGAGTATACTATTTTGATTAGACAAGCAAGCTATTAGTAGTTGTAGCCATCTAGTTGTGTGAGGGAGAAGTGTGTTTGTTTTGGAGTGAAGCCTAAAGGGAAAAGCCTTTAAACTATTTTTGTTTGAAGCCATCATGGAGTGCTAGCAGAAGTGTGTGGGAACCTGGTCTTGTCAAAGGAAGACTGAGATGTCAAGACGAATGGTTGTAATCTCTCTTTGATATTATATATGCAACTATCGATTGATTTCATACATGTTTTATAATATTACATATTCGTGTCTTAATGCTTCTTGACTCATTAAGTAGGTTGAATTTCAATTTGTCTATTATTATGTTTGTGTGTTGTTGTTATTTACTTGTTTCAGGAGCTTGAAGAAGGAAGTGAGAGATTGCTAGAGCGAGCAAGCAAGGACATCATCAAGTAGGATAAGTGACCAAGAGGTAGGCCCTCTTGATTGATTCTAACCTAAGGAAATCTTCCATAGAATGTATCTATTGTGGCTAGACCCATTATCGGGCTAGAGGAATTCATTCATGTCTGCACTTATAATTTTACTTCACCACACAGTGTGACCCAAGACAACTCGTCAAAGCCGCAAGAAAAGAACAACACCACGAAGTCAAAAAAGGACACAGGAAACCGGTGTCGGGCCAAGCAGTCACTGGTGGTCGAGTTGAAGGCTTTAGAATCAGATGCATGTTTCGACCCTAAGTCAGAACCCAATAAGAGGAATGACAAAGGGAAGCAAATCATTGATGCGGAGCCCAGCGCCAAGATCCAAAAGAATGAACCTGAAGATCCAGAGGAGGGGGAGTGTCTTTTCCACTCACAAATGTGGGTGAAGGGTTCGCCACTGCAATTCATTGTCGACAACGACAGCCAAAAGAACCTCATTTTAGCAGAGTTTGTGAAGTGGCTGGACCTACTAACCATACCACACCTGCAACCGTGCAACATCGAGTGGCTACCCCAAGGATGAGATCTTCAAGTCCGCCAGCAGTGCCACCTTCCCTACAACATCAAGCCCTTCACAGATGAGGTATTGTATGATGTTGCACCTATTAATGTTTGTGATGTATTATTAGGCCAACCATAATTGTGGAAGCGACATGTTGTGTATGAGTCAAGGCCTCACACTGTTATTATTTCTTTGGGTAATTCATTATATAGGATACTAGAGGTAGCCCCACCTACCACCACCTCTTTGATCTCTGCTAAGAAATATAGTAAGATCACTTCCTAGACTAGGAAATTCATTTTCTTTCTGGTTTTCTCTCAAAGTAAGGGGAGATCATAGCCACATCCATGGGCCCCGGGAAGGATTCCTCCACGCAATATAAGCAGGTGGATATGGTCATCAAAGAATATCGGAACATCTTCTCGTCACCCACAGGGGTACCGTTGCACTGTCAGGTCAAGCATTTGTTCGATCTGACTCCTAGAGCACCTCTACCTAACCGGTCGATATATCATCGCTCCATTCTTAAAAATGACAAGTACAAGCAGCAACATGATCAACATCAAGTTCCACACAAGTTTCAAGTGGGCGACAAAGTCTGGTTGCATCTACAGAAAGAATGCCTTACAAGAGCCCATTGAAAGCTCAGAACACTCCGATATGGTCCTTACATCATTACCAAGGTCATGGGAAGTAATGCCTTGGAGCACAAAATTCCCCCATTCCTTGGCTTGCACTGAGTGTTCAATGTGGACCACCCCCGACCATGCTTCCCACCATTACTGGACACATCAGAGACTGCAGAACAACTCACCACGGACCAAGTTCAGCAAAAATTCCCCCCAACTCATGGAGGCACTCAACACAATGGGGACCATTGCTTCCTAAGGGGGGAGGAATGATCTAGGTGGATGTTGGTGGCCACCTTCCTATCCCACTTGGACCCCCACAACTGTCGCTTTCATTTTTTCAGTTTCCTTAATTGTAGCACAATTTACTATTTTTGGTAGTTTTTTGGGTCCTAAACTTCCGAAGTCGTTTTGAGGCCCTAAATGATGTTTTTTGGGAAAATGGGGTCCAACATAGGTAAGCAACCAATGTTGGCCATTCGAAAGTTGTATTCCTCCAATAGATCTTTCTAACAAGGTATAGTGCATGTCAAATGGAGATCGTATGCCAAAGTTACGATCCCATGAAGTTGATGTACCAATTTACCCAAACGAGGCCCATAGTTTGGTGCTTCATCTCCTAGCGTTATGTTTTTGGATGTTTAGGGTTTTCCATTGTTTCTCAACAATAAATAGGTCTTCAAGCCTCATTGTAGCATAGTTCAGAGGCATGTAGCTGCCACATCTCTTCTTAGAGATAAGCTACCATCGCTCGAGCTAGTCTTATTTCCATTATGTTTGTAATCATATTTCAGTGTTTGATATTAAAGAAATGAAGTGTTATTTCTACTGCATCTTTGTATTTATGGTTATATCCATAATTTTTTGCGTTCCTGTTTAAATCTGGATCACTGCATGTGAAACCTCTGAAGGATTTTAGAGGCATGATTCCCTTGTCCAACAAATATCTCTCCATCTCCCTGCCACACCTCTAAGCCAAGGAAGAAGTGAATCGCATGATTCCCTTGTCCAAAAAATATCTCTCCATCTCCCTGCCACACCTCTAAGCCAAGGAAGAAGTGAATCAAACCTATATCCCTCATCTCGAACTCTCTTGCAAGGTACTCCTTGCAATACTGGATCAACTTGTCATCTCCTGTTAGTATCAAATCATCCACATAGAGAACTAAGATGAGCAAAATGATATCTACTATAATGTAGTAGAGATTGGCATATGCTTCACTCTTAGTGAAGCCCAATCCACTAAGATAAGAATCTATGTGAGTGTACCAAGCATGAGGTGTCTGCTTGAGACAATAGAGGACTCCCTTGAGCCTACACACATGTGTCTCCCTGCTGAAGGTATCGAACCCTTAGGCTACTCAATGTAGATCTCTTCCTCAACCACTCCATTGAGGAAGGTAGTCTTAACATCCATTTGGTGGATTGTCCACCTAAACTATGCTACCAATGTAAGTATGGTCCTGATAGATGACTATCTTGCCACAGGGGAAAATTTATCCTCATAATCAATCCCCTCCACTTGTGAGAAGCCTTTGGCCACAAATATGGCCTTGTACTTCTAAACAGTACCATCATTTTCATGTTTCACCTTATACAACCACCTGGAACTAACAACTAACCTGTTCTCAGGTCTGGGCACCACCTCCCAAACATTTTTCTTCATGATGGAGTTATACTCCTCCACCATGGCATCTACCTACACCTGTTGGGAAACAACCTCTTCAAAAGAAGATGGTTAAGAATCTATCAAGTCTATCATGAGTTTCATATGTCATCACCCAAAAAATGATCACCTAGCCATTTCTTACTACGTGGATCAAAATACACCATGTAGGATTAATTTGACCATGGTAAAACCTACTTTCACTTTAGAAAATAATTTAGTAAACCATTTTTCTAAATGATTTCTCATTAAAATCCAAAAACCCCACTAGAATAATTAAATAATTCATTATTTATTTAATATTGTCTAGAAATAATTATTTGGTAACTATTTCTCATCACTTTTGACTTAATCGCCTTGTCATAATTAAATAAACCATTATTTATTTATTATTCCTTATTTATACCCTATTTTCCTTATTAGATAACTATTAAATCATTATTTAATAATTATTTCTTTCTTAATTCTCATGAAATGTCATTAATAAATCATTTTTATTTGTTAATTACTTCAACCACTTTCTAAATAAAGATATTTGACCATTTTGAATATCTTTTCCCTCTTAAAAAATATAATAAAATATCCACAACAGTTATATTTTGATTTAGTCAATAATATTTTATTATTTTCTAATTCTCAATATATTCCAATATTTTGTTATAAATAGAGGGTTTTCTCTCCATTCTTCACCATCACCATTTTCATCATCAATATTATCGTCTCGTAGCATTTGAGCTCCCACTTGAGTTCAAGCATCCTTTTTGTTTTCTGCCCATTGCAAATTGATAGAGAGAAGCACACAATTGAAGCACAAGGACATGGAAGGACTGATCTGATAATCACCCTATGAGTGACCTCAGTTGAAGATTTATTAAACAAAAGGTATTACAAACCCATGTGCTGGTGTGTGTTCTGTGTTATTGAAACAACGGATTGATCAGATTGCCAATACACAAAAAATAAATGGAAAGACAACAGAGAAATACAGTAAGCAACACAAAGACACAAACAATTTTTAATAAGGAGTTCACCCTATTCTCCAGGGCTATGTCTCTGGTCCAGATTCAGTGGTGGCCTTGTTTTATTATGTCTTTGAGCAGAGAAATTACAATACAGGGATTCAAAATGAGTTCTCCTAAATCAGATTTTGCTTGGAAAGGTGGTTATCGGATTCCCCAAGCCACTTGGAGTACACAGACTCTTGTTCTTCCTACCAGCTCTGTGACCCTCGGTCTACAGTGGAAAGAGCCGACTGTGATGTTCAATCCGGATAGATTCCTCTAGGGGAAGGCTTGATTCTTCAAGCTCTTTGTTGCTCGATGTTGCCTATGGTTAGCTCGGCCCTCTGTCTCCTCTGATTGGCTTTATTGCTCTCTGTGCTCAGTCCTCCTCTTAGGGTTCACTGTTCACTGTCTCTCTTGGTTGCTTGGACTCTTCGATCTGAATCTCTCTTCTGATGTCGTTCCACTATCTCTGTTCATGGCTTTATCCATTCGGCCTCCATGCCTGTTCATTTCCTTTCCCGCCTGCGTCGATTCGCCTATCGCCTGCATGCTTGGAATTTCCTGTTCGGTGTTAGCATGAACGCTCGAGAAGTAGCCACGCATCCCCATCAGAACTGCGCCAACCCACTCGTCGATTCGTTGCTTTCTCCACCGTGGCAGTCAACGGACTCCAAATCTCTTCAGAATTCGGTTTAATCCCTTGTCGATTTCACTTCTGCCTATCGGACACATCAGCCGTCCAATCTGGGCTCCTCCAGATCCAACGTCATTCGCACGTCGAGTGTGGTTGACTTGCTCGACTGATAACGCGCGATCACGGTGGTTTTTCTCTCTCCTCCGCTGCCACGCGCGATCACTGAGAGTGCTCGCTCCATTTTCTCCAAAACCTCTTACCGTTCAAGGGCACCCCGGGTAAAACCGCTGGTTTCTAGGTCGTGGGTCCCACCTTCGTACGATGGTGCTTTTTCGCTTTTCTGCCCATGGTCCTCTGGCTCCCAACGTGACCGAGTGCTTAAGCCTTACCATTTCAGCCCTGTTTGCCCAACGAAGCGCTAACGTGCATCGAAAATCAGCTCCTTTTCCCATTCCGGGGCTCCCAGGGGCTACATCGACCTCCTGCACAGTCTCCATGGGCCTCGGTCAGCGCGCTTTGACCGAGGTCCTCGTCGTTCCACGTCGGCTGCCATGGCCACTGGTTTAGGGTGTTTTTGATTGCTATTTTGGATTCTTCAAGGGTTTGTTTGACCTGTTTTAGTCACGGTTCTATGACAGTCATTTATGGATCCGATTCGGATCACAACCTCCCAACTAAAAAGCTTTTGGACCACCAAAAGTTGGTTTTTCTTCAAGCATCGACTAAGTGAGGAAACTGCTGTCTCACTTGTCCAATCTCAATCCACTTCGCACTGCTCAGCTTCGAACCTTTAAGCCCAATCCTGAGGTATTCCACCTGTCCACTGCACGTCGTCCTTACCTTCCTATCCAGCACTATATCTTCCTGCAACTCGTTAAGATATTCAGGTAGTAGGTCATCAACAGAAGGCAATTTACTCTACTCTTCAGGGTCCTCAATCATTGAAGGCTCAAACAACCTCAAGCAATCTGCGTTCACAACTGAGTAGATGTGCATGTAAGCTAGCAGATCAAGGCGAAAAGCATTTTCACCAATCTTATCAAGTGTTTGAAGGGTCCATACCTGATAGGTTTTAGCTTCTTACCTTCACCTTGCATCTTGTCCTTGCTAATATACAACCAGACTTGGTCTCCAACTTGAAAACTATGCTCCATCCGATGCTTATCATGCCTAGCCTTTTACTTGGCCTGGCTCTTTTCCAGCTGTTCCTGTACTGCCTGGTGGATCTCCTAGATCTGTTCAATGAACCTAGCTTCTTTGTCCACATCACTGTGTTCATCAACCATGGTATCTTTACCAAAGACAAAATCCAAGGGAGACCTTGGGATAAAACCAAAGCAGGTCTCAAAAGGAGATCTCTGTGTAGAAGAGTGTTTGGCTCTATTGTAAGCATGCTACACATAACACAAGTGTTCATCCCAAAGCTTAGGGTGTTTGCTGTAATATCCTCTCAGTAACTGGATCACTGTCCTGTTAACTACTTCTGTCTGGCCATCTGTTTGTGCATGAAAAGTTATGCTTTTCTTTAATTTGGTGTCCATTAGTTCCCACAGACTCGACCAAAACTTCCCCACAAATCGGGTGTCTCAATCAGATATAATAGAAGTGGGTAATCCAAAATGAACCCATACATGTTCAAAGAATAATTTTATAGTTTGTTCAGCTGTAATCTGTTTACTACATGGTATAAAAATACACATTTTGCTGAACCTATCCACAACGACATATAGATAATCATGACCTTTTTTAGATTTAGGCAGACCTCCAATAAAATCCATGGAAATGCTTTCCCAAGGGTGAGAAGGAACTGGTAATGGAGTGTACAAGCCTAGTTTTCTATTGCTGGGCTTGCTTTTAGCACACATAGCACACCCCTTTACATATCTAGAAATGTCTCGCTCATTCTTGGCGAATAACAAAACCTTTGCAGCTGTGCAACTGTTTTACTTACCCCAAAGTGACCTGATATCAGAGAAGTGTGTGCTTCCCTAATTATCTTTGCTCTCTCAGTTTGTGGAATGCAGAGTTTCCAATAATGATATAAGAGTCGGTCCTTCACATGATAGTCCAATTCTTCTACTCTTTTGCCTTGACTCAAAGTTGCATATACATCTTTAAAGTCCATATCCTGAGCATACTGTTCTATGTAGCTTTCATGTAGCACATAATTATGCTTAGGTATGGTAGATGCATTTATAATGGGTCTAGATAACATGCCTGCAACCTTGTTATGTATGCCCTTTTTATATCTGATGACTAAATGAAAATGTTGTAGAAAACCCATCCATCTATAATGTCTTGATTGTTGCAACTTAGTTTTGGAGTGTAGATATTGAAGTGGTTGATGATCAATATGTATAACTGTTTCTTTGCCCATTAAGTAATGTTTCCACTTTTTCACACTCTGAACTAATGCATACAATTCCTTATCATAGGTAGGATAGTTAACTATTGCAGGATTAAAAGTCTCAGAATGATAACATATGGGTTTAATGTGTTGTGTCAACACTACTCCCATGGCATAGTCATTGGCATCAGTTTGGATCTCAAAGGGTCTTTGTAGATCTGGCAGTGCTAGTATAGGTGTTGTACTAATTTTTTCTTTCAAGGTGTCGAAGGATTTCTGCTATTTGCCTCCCCACTGAAACACCTTGTTCAATCATATCAAAGCATGTAAGGGAGCTTCAATTGAGGAGAAATTTGAAATGAACTTCCTCCAATACTGTGCTGCTCCTAAGAAGCTTCTCACTTCTATAGCAGACTTGGGTTTAGGCTAGTTGATGAGCCCCAATTTTTGGTACAATTTGGGCTCATTTGGCCTACTTGCTTTGCTCAAACCATTCATCTTTTATTGCTTATGCATTCATTTCTTGGTTTATTCGTGTTGTTTGTAGGAAGAAGGGTAGGCATTCTATCTACGTGACTAATACATGATGATTTCAGGTTTTTGGCATTAAAAGGGAGCAAAGACCACGAGAAAGGAGACAAGGAGACAGTAAGGTGGCACTGCTGGTTTTTAGGAGAGGATGTCCACAGTCTTGGGGACCTTCCTCGTGATTCCCACCATAGCTCCGAGCTCCAACCAATCTCCCCACCGAGCTTAGAGGCAGCCAACCGTTCTACAGGAACAACAGTTACAACTGTTCTACAGGATCAGCAGTTTAACCTTCAGTTGGACAGCCGAGCTCCACAAATCAAGGAAACCTGTTGGATCATCATTTTGCATAAATACTGAGGCCGTAGCCTTTGATAGGAGCTTTTTGAACTTTTGCATTACTCTTGTAATTTCGAAGTACGAGCTACAGCTCGGTGTTGGTTCTTTTTGTAAGCCAGTTTTGGCATGACATCAGATTTTTGGTTATGAATAAAGGCAGGCAGATTTTGATCTCATTCTGAGTTTCTAAGGGAGCTATAGCTCTCAGGTTAGGGCCCAACCTGAGAGCAATAGACCTCCTCTGTGTTGTAATGTTATTTGCCTTTCGTTCCAGCACTTCGTTTCTTTACTTTGACATGCAATTCGAATTTACAGTCTGCTGATTTAGTTTTTATGAGATTGAATAGGATTAGTTTATGGTGAATTTGCTTCCAGTTGCTTAGGTTAGAAGAGGATAGTTATAATTCATTGGAGCTCCAGAAAAAGGTTGTTAGAGATCACTGCCATCTCTGCTTAGGGATTGGGGTGCAGTCCATATCAACCACCAAAAAGGAACGCAGTTCTTTTCACGTCCATGCAAGCTGCAACAGTTACTTTAGTCGTAGATCCATCCATGCACTTTGGTCTTGATCATTACTTCTTCATTCCACTTCCATGCACGAGTTTCTTTCACAAATTGCACTGCTGTTCATTGGTTCAAAATAGCACAGTTAACATAGGTTAAAGAGTTCTCGTTTTTGGTGACATTCATAGACAATTTGTTTCATCTACACTGCTCCACACCATTCCATTACCTTCCTCTTCTTGTCAACCACACCTGAAGCCACTCAACCGACCTCTGTTCAGCTCGTTTACCTTCCAGCTCTTCCATTACTCACGTAGCTCCATTTACTTAACCTTTCGTTGATCCCATCCTTCCAGCCATCAACCCACTGCATGCACTCTTTCTCCATCTGACTTCTCTGCTCCTGAGCCATCACCAGTCCCATCTCCATCTCACCTATCCTCCCACACCACTCCATCACTTCACCATCTCCCAAAACTCCCACGGTCGAACATCCTGTAGAATTTCACAGACTTCCTGTAGAACCCCTGAGTTTCCTGTAGGATCCCCTGCAGACTTCCTGTAGAAGCCTGCAAACTCGGTTGTTGAGCATCCGAACGTGGTAGACTTCTGTGGACTGATGCTAGAGACCCTCTGGGACCTCTCCTAGCCATCCTGACCTTGCCCATGCTTTCCTTCCATTCGAACCGCTCCTGCACAGTCAAACCCTAATCACAAGCATCATCACAATAAATCCAACCACTTAATGAAAAAATACAAAAACATGTCTCTTCAGATGAAAGTAGCTTAGATGCATGTATTTCAGCTCACTGCAAGTAATGGCGTCATTGGTAGAAGTTTCATTCACAGTTTTGCATTGTAAGGGCCTAGCTAGTCAAATTAGGGTTTACTAGTGTTTCCATGCTTTGTTGGCTTTCAGTTTCTTTCTGCAAATAGATTAGCCTCCTTTGAGTTAGCTTTCGTCCATCACTCATAAAGCTTCTTCTGTGAGCATATAGAAGTTGGCTTGAGCCCTAGCGGACTTGTGCCAGCTGACCAAGTGACAGCTGCGACAAGAGCTAGTACTTGTGCATACAGCACCGTCGCTTCCAAGTTTGTACGAACTACCGGGTTGATAAAATTAGAGATAGGAAGCTCCAGGAGTTGTAGCATTATTGCTACAATACTGGAGCCCACCATCTTTTTGGCGCCGTTGCCGGGGAAGCGTCAGAGTATTGGTGATTGTCGCTTTTCTTCTATTTTCTACTACAATCTTCTTCTAAGTAGTTTATTTCGTTTCCATTATGCAATTTCGTTTATGCAAAAGTAGATTAGCATTTCCTGCTTTCATAGATTAGCATTTCAATTCTGCAAGTGTAGATTAGCATTTCAATTCTGCAAGCGTAGATTAGCATTTCAATTCTGCAAGCGTAGACTAGCATTTCATTCCTGCAATTTCATTTGAGCAAAATAGATTAGTCCTTTCCTGCTTTCATTTCAATTCCGCATTTTCATTTTAGCAAGATAGTTAGTTGCAGTTCAATCTATTTCAGTTTTGCAAGTAGAAGTAGAAAAAAGCAAAAATCAACCAAAAAGATTTCATTTCATGCCTCGTAGAACCGAGATAGATCAGGCAAATTCCTACCAAACACCCCCACCACATCACTGAGTCACCCTTCTCTCTTCTTTGGTGACAGTGACCCAGAAGAACCTATAGGTGAACATCCTGAGATATACAAAGATCCTATAGTAGAAGAAGAGTTAGAGACCACTCCATCTGAAGCTATGGCTGACAATAGAAGAGAAGATGAGAGAATAGAAGGTGCCTTCCCCATCCGAGAGACCAATGGAGAGATGAAAATGAAGAACATTAGCCCCTCCGCCTTACCTCACTTCCATGGGCTGACTACTGAAGATCCGGATACCTTCCTGTTTGAGTTTGCTGTCCTTTGTAGAACCTATGACTATACTGAAGATGAGCAAAAGCTGAAACTTTTCCCTTCCACTCTTAAGGATGCAGCATTACGCTGGTTCATGGGCTTACCTGGGAATAGTATCACCACTTGGGCTCAGATGCAGCAAGCTTTCAATACCAAGTACCGGGATTACTGTAGGTCCAAGGAAACAAAGGGGGAAATCTTTCGGATGACCATGGGAAATGATGAGTCCTTAGAGGATTATGAGGAGAGGTTCCAACTAAGCTATAAGCGGGCCAGGTGCACACTTGACCCTGAATCCCTCAAGTTGGTCCTGCTCCGAGGAGTCCCTGAAGACCTCTTAGATACCCTTCACATGTTAGCTGGGGGGGACATTTACCAACTGCCTTATGAGGACATCAAGACTGTGTTTAGAAACCACTCCAGGGCAGCTCGGAAACGAGGTAGAGGAAACCTCCTCTCAACTAGTGTCCCTTTCTCCAAACATGAGCTTGCAAATCAATTAGAAGATCTTAAGAGTGAGGTGAGACAGACCATTGCCATGCAGCTTGACACATTCAGGATTCAGCAAAAGAAAGAAGAAGCTGAGAGAGCCTTGGCTGTCTTCTGCCCTAGGTGCACAAGGAGACACCCTAAGAATGAATGTCCATTGCATTCGGTTGAGGTGTGTTTCGTTTGTGAGGAGGACCATCCCACAAATCAGTGTCCAACCTTACCTGGGTTTAAAGCCATGTACCAAGGGACAGAAGCTCCCACTGAACCTCTCTATTACCTCAACCAAAGGAGGCCACAAGGATCTAGACCTTATCAGCAGGGGATGCAAGGGGCATCTCAAGCTTATTACAGCCCCAACCAATCGACTCCTATGCCTTCCTGGGGTCCCCCTGCTCACCCTTCATGGTCCATGCCTCCTCCATGGTCTTATCCACCTCAGTACCCCACTCAACCTACTTCTCATTCATATCACTCACATGCCCAGCCACAGCCTCAATGGAATGCACCTCAGTCGGGGTGGAGGCCCCAATACAACACTCCTCCTGCCATCTTGCCTCCACCACCAGTTCAACCTCAGCCATTACCTCCTGCTCCTCCAAGGCAACCTCAAATGCCTGCTCAACCGAACCCGAACCCCAACAATAGACAGGCCCAGCAGGTATACACTGGGGAAACCTCATGCCCTACCTATGCTGTGGAGATCCAGGAGATCAATCTTCGATCTGGAAAGACTCTACCAGATCGCCAACCTCCTCCCCCAGAGGATGAGGAAGATAAACAGGAAAGTGAACCAAAGGCTATTCCACCCTTTCCTGAGAGACTAACAGCCACCACACAACCCAACCCAGAGGAGGATGAGCTTCTGGGTGAGCTCAAGCAGTTGTGTGTAAAAATACCACTTCTCCAAGCCATCAAGGATGTGCCAATATACAACAAACTGGTTAAGGAGAAGTGTTTCAAACACCCAGGCAGACGGAAGAAAGATGCTTCAACTATCAATGTCATAGGACAACTGTCTGACCTTATGTTAGGACAAGTCATCTGCCCAAAGTACCTAGATCCTGGAAGTCCTGTAGTAGATGTCCACATCAATGGCACCATTATACCTCACACCTTGATTGATCTGGGGGCTGCCATTAATGTGATGACCAGGGATACCATGCTTAAACTCAATCTTCAGGGTTCCTTGAGGAAGACCTCGACAGTACTGCAATTAGCAGATCGCTCCACCGTGACTCCCGAAGGGATTGTGGAGGATGTCTTGGTCTCTATTGACTCTTGGGAATACCCTGCAGACTTCCTGGTTCTGCAACCAAAGGCAAAGCTTACTGGATATCCTCTCATTTTGGGAAGGCCTTGGTTAGCTACTGCAGATGCTTACATAAGTTGTCGTGCAGGAAACATGACCATCAAAAATGGTCCCATGTCCAAGCAGCTAGTCCTATACCCTCCTGCCCAACCCTCCTTAGAGCATGACTTACCACTCTGGTTGGAAGAAGGAGAGGAAGACGAGGTGTACTCAGCACCTCTGTGCACCCTAGATACCACTAGAAGAGACCCCCCAACCGAGGATGACTTGATCGAGACCTTGATCCAGAATCCACCTTCCAGTGCACTACCCTTAGAGAAATTGGTGGAGGATGCCCAAGCTAGCACCTTAGTGGATCTTTGTACAACCAACCCTGTTACTCCCAGAGTCAAGAATGTGGAGTTCGGCCCTGAGAAAGCATTGAAGATCAGCTCCTCCCTATCTCCTTCCCAGGAAAAGGAGCTGTGTAGTCTGTTGGCCAACCACCTAGATGCTTTTGCTTGGAGCTATAAGGAAATGAAAGGAGTCCATCCTTCGGTCTGTACCCATCATATATACATCAAAGAGGATTGTAAACCGGTTAGGCAACCTCAGAGGAGAATGAATCCAGCCCTTAAGGACATTGTCAAGGAAGAATTGCAAAAACTGTTGGATGCCGGGTTCATCTACCCCATCTCAGATAGTGAATGGGTGTCCCCTCTAGTGTTGGTTCCCAAGAAAAATGGGAAATGGAGAATCTGTGTGGACTACTGAGAACTGAACAAAGCTACCAAGAAAGACCATTTCCCTCTACCTTTCATAGATCAAGTGTTGGATGGACTGGCAGGAAAGAAGTTCTTCTCTTTCCTGGATGGGTTTAGCGGGTACAACCAAATCCAAATCAGCCCGGAAGACCAAGATAAGACCACCTTCACTTGTCCTTGGGGTACCTTTGCCTACCGAGTCCTTCCCTTTGGGCTATGCAATGCTCCTACTACCTTCCAGAGAGCTGTCTTGAGCATCTTCTCGGAGCTGGTCCATGATGCAGTAGAAATCTATATGGATGACTTTACTCCTTATGGGGCCAACTTCCAGGAAGCATTGTCCAACCTGGGAAAAGTCCTAACCAAATGCACCGAGATGAACTTGTCCCTTAGTCCTGAAAAATGTGAATTCCTAATGACTGAAGGGACCGTGCTAGGCCATACCATTTCTTGCCAAGGGTTGCAGGTGGATCCTAACAAAATTGCTCTCATCAAGAGGGTTCCACCTCCTCAAAAGGTAAGGGATGTCCGGAGTTTCTTGGGATTAGCAGGATACTACCGGAGATTCATTAAAGATTTCAGCAAGCTAGCCTCGCCATTGTTTGGTCTGTTGGCAAAAGATGTGGAGTTTAAATGGACTGACGATTGTCAGAGGGCTTTAAATGAATTGAAGGACAAGTTGGTGTCAGCCCCAATCCTGAGAGGTCCAAACTGGGCCCTACCTTTCCACATCCACACTGATGCCTCGAACAAAGCCATAGGTGCAGCTTTAGGACAAGTTGAGCAAAAACTTCCATATGCCATTTACTTTGTTAGCAAAAACTTGTCCAAAGCTGAGCTGAATTACACTGTAACCGAGAAAGAATTCTTGGCTGTGGTCCATGCACTGAACAAGTTCCGACATTATATTACTGGTTACCAGACCTTTGTACATACTGACCATGCTGCAATTAGATATTTAATGAATAAACCAGATGTGAATGCTCGTATTATTAGATGGTTACTTTTATTGCAGCAGTTTGATTTGACCATTGTTGACAAACCAGGTAGAGAAAATGTTGTTGCTGACTTTTTATCTAGATTGGATTTGTCTGCAGATGAGGATGGAACAGTGGATGACCAGATGCCCGATGAACATCTGTTTGCTATTTCAGTACTCTCTCCATGGTTTGCTGATATAGCAAACTATCTTGTTTCAGCACAGTTCCCTCCGCACCTATCTTCCAGAGAGAAGAGCAGAATCATCAGAAAAAGTGCCTCATTTACTTGGATCGGGGGCAATCTGTTCAAGCTTGGCCCCGATCAGATCTTAAGGCGTTGTGTAAGGGAGGAGGAAGTCTTTGATATCCTCCTCACTTGTCATGATGGGCCTTGTGGAGGACATTTTGCAGCAAAGAGAACTGCCTTCAAAATCCTGCAGGCAGGCTACTATTGGCCCACACTTCATCAAGATGTCAGAAGATATGTCAGTCAGTGTGACCAATGCCAAAGAATGGGGAAACCGACCCAAAGGGATGAGATGCCTCTCCAACCTCAAGTGACTCTTGAGCCATTTGAGAAGTGGGGCATGGACTTTGTGGGCCCAATCAACCCCTCTTCGAGGCAAAGGTCTTACATCATTGTGTGTACTGACTATTTGACAAAGTGGGCAGAGACCAAAGCAATCAAAGCAGCAACAGAAGAAAAGGTGGCCGAGTTCCTAAGAGAAAACATCTTCTATAAGTTTGGCTATCCAAGAGAGCTGGTCACCGATCAAGGGAGCCAGTTCACCTCCAACCTGGTTGAAGATCTACTAGCTCATCACAAGATCAAGCATAGGACTTCCACCCCTTATCACCCTCAAGCAAATGGGCAGGTGGAAGTCACCAATAGAGCATTAGAAGGGATCTTGACTAAGGTGGTGAGCAGCAGCAGAAAGGACTGGGCAGATCGCCTGGTTGAAGCCACATGGGCTTACAACACCACTTGGAAGACCACCACCGGCTTCACACCGTATGAGCTGGTCTATGGGAAGAAAGCTTTGCTGTCCATTGAGTTTGAATACAACACTTTGAGGATGGCAGCCCAGCTGGACCTAGATCTCAGCCATGCACAACAAGAAAGGCTATTGCAGCTGAATGGCCTGGATGAGCACCGAATGCAGGCCCTCCTTCACTCAGAAGTGGTTCAACTTCAGAGAAAGGTGTGGCATGACCAACATCTCCATGACAAGCAATTTCAGCCGGGAGATTGGGCTTTGTTGTATGACTCCAGATACAAAGATTTCAAGGGGAAGCTGAGAACCAGATGGCTAGGACCATATGCAGTGGAAAAATTCCATGACAATGGATCTGTCCTTATTCGAACCATTGATGAGGAAGCCATTCCCATGCTTGTCAATGGGCATCGATTGAAGATCTACAGGAGACCTCTCTCAAGACAAGAGTTCATCAAAACTATGGAGAAATCTGTATTGGTCATAGAGAAGGGTTCTGCCTCTGCTTTTGGCATACCCTGAAGGATATAAAAAAAAAAAAAGAAGAAGAAGAAAAAAATAATAAAGATCCTTGGGTGAAAACCTCTCTGAGGCGCCCAAGGCAGGTGGTAGGGGTGAAAACCTCATTGAGGCGCCCCTATTGTCTTTCAAAAAACAAAAAAAGGAAAAGGTTTGAAAAAGATCCTTGAGTGAAAACCTCTCTGAGGCGCTCAGGGCAGATGGCACGGGTGAAAACCTCTTTGAGGCGCCCCTGTTATCTTTCAAAAAAAAAAAAAAAAAAAGAGAGAAAAAAAAAAGAAAAAAACAATAAGCAAAATATGGTAAAATTGCATGCAGGTTGCAGATGTTCTATGGAGGAGAGGAAGCCCTTCAACTCAAAGCCAAGGGTCCTTATCATGCTGTCAAGGGACCTCACCAGCACCTCCTCCAAGGATACCCATGTTTTTTTCAAGGTATGTGCAATTTTATCATGGTTTGAATCTTCTACAGGAAGATGCAGTCTTTCTACAGGAAGACGCGGATTTTCTACAGGAAAGTGCAGACTTTCTACAGGAAGCCCGAACTTTCTACAGGAAGCTCTGTGTTCTACAGGAAACTTCCTGTAGAAGTTTGGGACGGCCCAGAATTCATTTTAAAAGGAGATCTAGCGACTACGGATCGGTTTGGACGCATGCAAGCCTCTGTTGGCACCCTTGCACATTGCTGTTACCTTGCTCCACCATCCTTGTCGACATGCAACCAAGTTCCCTGCACCAACAAAGCAGATCGATGAGTTCTCGCGGGAAAAGCCATTTTCAAAGATAAACAAGTGCTGAGATCTCATACCACAGGCATCAGAAGCTCCGGGAGCGTGATCGAAAAGCCAGATCCTCCGTCGTGCGGCATGCACCCAAGGAGGAAGAACTGTTACGAGACACCCCGCGGGAATCCTGTAACAGTTAAACCTGCTAGAGTGGATACCATTCACAGCACCGCCATCTGCAATGAAACGCGGGCGCATGCAACCAAAGCATCCACTCCATCGTCGGCAGCCTGTAACCATGAGCCTCCGGGTCTGTGTAAGTTCGCATGCAGCAGGTAGATCCACTCACCATCGTCCAAAAACTGGAAAAATCGTGTGCAGCCACGCAGGTAAGTGTCTCGACCCTTCCTTCCATCAAATCGCATGAATTTTACTTTGAATTGTTTGCACAGCGTAAAAGTGAATGGTTGAGCGGCCGTATGGCCAGTCGACTGGCCACGTCGGCTAGTTATGGTATAGTTGGATGTTTGGGTGGCGGCCACGACAAAGAGAATGAGCAGCACGCACGTGAGAACACTCCCGTCGGAAGCAATGAGTTTAACAGAAAGAGGCGGCGGCAGATCTGTGGGAATGGATGCGGCAGCAAGTGAATACGTAGGCGAATGATGGATGACGTCGCCCAACGGTCCGGCGGGGACAGCTCACCCCCCGCGCCACGGATTGCGCCGATTCAAAATCTAATTTGCTAGATTGTGCGCATGCATTTATCAACCACCACTTCAAACTCGAGTGGCTATTCTGATCTCCTCTGCACTTTGATACGCCGAGCTTTTGGCTACCAAAACGCCGGTGAAGCACACCTCGAGCGCAGGCCAACTACAGTCCTCCCCGAAATTTGCGCACTGCTCCTACAGGAACACAGCTTCTACAGGAACGCAGTCTCTACAGGAACGCAGTCTTCTACAGGGAAGCGGGTGCCTCACGTAAAAAGGTGGCCAATTAAAGAGGTAACCCTGAACTCTTCATGCGACTGGTTAGTAAGAGTGGCAAGATCATCGTCCACAGTCTGGTCATAAAGATATCGGTGAAATTGTTGTTTGCTGTGCCTATACTGTCGTTCTACAGGATGTCAGTGTAATTAGACTGTGTTGAATTTTGTGGATTATGTGCATGCTCTGTCTCAATAGACCAAATCTCTTTCGCATTTGCCACCTTTAGTTAAAACAACCGTGTTCATCATGCCGGGTGGGTTTATAAGACGGGAACCCACTGATTCAACCAAATTAAGGGAAAACCAGGAAGTGGTAGAGCTCTTCACACGAGCACAATGGATGTCTTTTTGTGATAAGCTGCAGGGTTACGATGATGAAGTGGCCGAAGAATTCTTGCAGGCTCTGAGGCCGAAATCCCAGACACTGGCCACAGTGAACTTCAGAGGTCTAAGCCTCAAGCTCACCCCGCAACATATCAGTCGGATCACAGAACTTCCTATGGGTTTGCCGTGGGATAAGGAAGAAAGAAAGCTGAGCCAGCAGGCAAAGAAAGAATTCTTTCCACCTGAGGAGGAATTCTCGGAGGACAAAAATGGGGTGCGAAGAACGAGTCTGTTGCCACCATGGAATGAAGTCAGTTTGCAAATCATGAAATATATCACTTGTGAAGGCCGTTTTAGCATCGTGTATGCATATCACTTTCGGTTGCTCACTGAATTGAGGCACCAGATTGATCTTCCTGTAGAACAAAAACTGAGCATCCCTTATTTCCTATTGCAGTCTCTAATGGAGTGTGCCACAAAGCTAAAAGAGGGCATACCAGATTAGATAGCCCACCATGGGTTGATCAAGCTTCTTGTGGAGGATGCGCTGCATTCATATAAGGTTCCCCTCTCATGGGAATCCTTCCGGAATTTGACAAAAGATGGAGACATTAAAATGTTGATCGAAGAAACGGGTTCCTCCAGCAGTGAGGAACACGAAGCAGTGGCCGAGGGACAGGGAGAAAAAGGCCAGAAGACCCCGACCACAGTGCAGAAGAAAGAACAAAGGAAGAAGCATGAGGAAAAGGAGGACAAAGAAAAAGGTGGCACACCTATCTTGTCAGCAAGAGAAAAGAGGCTGAAGAGCAGAATGGACAAAGCTGAGGTGGTCCACGTCAGCCCAAGTACCTCAACAGCACCTGCAACCAAAGCAAAAAGCAAAACTCAGGCAGGTAAGCAAGCAAAGGTGGAGACACCTGTGCCTACAGAAAAGCAGAAACAGGCTTCTACAGGAAGCCCGAAAACAGAGACAAGGGCTTCTACAGGAAGCCCGAAATTGGAAAAAGGGGCTTCTACAGGAAGCCCGAAAATCATTGAGAAACAGGCTCCTACAGGAAGCCTGAAGACAGAGAAAGGGTCTTCTACAGGAAGCCCGAAGATTACCAAAGCAGGGGCTTCTACAGGAAGCCCGAGAGTGGCTAAAACCAGGTCTTCTACAGGAAGCCCAAAATCAGGAAAGAAAGGATCTTCTACAGGAGGCCCGGAAGTGGGCAAAGCAGGGTCTTCTGCAGGAAGCCCGAAATCTGAAAAGGAGGGGCCCTCTACAAGGAGCTCTGAGAGAGCAAAATGCAAGAAAGAGAAGGCTGGTATTCTCGAAAAGGAGGCAGCAGCGGCGCTGGCCGCCCTCAGTACACCTCCAAAGCCGAAGGAGAAGAGAGAGAGGGAGACCCCTCTACCATCTGAAGCCAGGAGAAGTAAGAGGATAAACACGGGCAAGCCACAGCCTCCACCCAGCAGCCAAACCATTTTAGGGGATGTCCCTACTTCACCCAGTGCAAGAACCCCCTCTAAAACATCAGCCACCCCCGAGAGGGGAAGCCCAAAAATAACTTCCTGGACACGAAAAATAGGCCAATCGCCTTCCGAAGCCCGGCTCAAGGAAATGGAAAAGGGGGAAGAAGCGCCACCCTCGTCACCACCAGGGGCAGAAAAGGCAGGGCCACCAAAAATGGGAAAGGAAGAGCAGGCTCCGGGCTCTAGTTCTCGGCCAAAGACGAGGAGCCAGAGCAAAGTTGCTCAAGGATGAGCAAATAGTTTAGCTGGGGGGTGATGATGAGCCCCAATTTTTGGTACAATTTGGGCTCATTTGGCCTACTTGCTTTGCTCAAACCATTCATATTTTATTGCTTATGCATTCATTTCTTGGTTTATTCGTGTTGTTTGTAGGAAGAAGGGTAGGCATTCTATCTACGTGACTAATACATGATGATTTCAGGTTTTTGGCATTAAAAGGGAGCAAAGACCATGAGAAAGGAGACAAGGAGACAGTAAGGTGGCACTGCTGGTTTTTAGGAGAGGATGTCCACAGTCTTGGGGACCTTCCTCGTGATTCCCACCATAGCTCCGAGCTCCAACCAATCTCCCCACCGAGCTTAGAGGCAGCCAACCGTTTTACAGGAACAACAGTTACAACTGTTCTACAGGATCAACAGTTTAACCTTTAGTTGGACAGCCGAGCTCCACAAATCAAGGAAACCTGTTGGATCATCATTTTGCATAAATACTGAGGCCGTAGCCTTTGATAGGAGCTTTTTGAACTTTTGCATTACTCTTGTAATTTCGAAGTACGAGCTACAGCTCGGTGTTGGTTCTTTTTGTAAGCCAGTTTTGGCATGACATCAGATTTTTGGTTATGAATAAAGGCAGGCAGATTTTGATCTCATTCTGAGTTTTTAAGGGAGCTATAGCTCTCAGGTTAGGGCCCAACCTGAGAGCAATAGACCTCCTCTGTGTTGTAATGTTATTTGCCTTTCGTTCCAGCACTTCGTTTCTTTACTTTGACATGCAATTCGAATTTACAGTCTGCTGATTTAGTTTTTATGAGATTGAATAGGATTAGTTTATGGTGAATTTGCTTCCAGTTGCTTAGGTTAGAAGAGGATAGTTATAATTCATTGGAGCTCCAGAAAAAGGTTGTTAGAGATCACTGCCATCTCTGCTTAGGGATTGGGGTGCAGTCCATATCAACCACCAAAAAGGAACGCAGTTCTTTTCACGTCCATGCAAGCTGCAACAGTTACTTTAGTCGTAGATCCATCCATGCACTTTGGTCTTGATCATTACTTCTTCATTCCACTTCCATGCACGAGTTTCTTTCACAAATTGCACTGCTGTTCATTGGTTCAAAATAGCACAGTTAACATAGGTTAAAGAGTTCTCGTTTTTGGTGACATTCATAAACAATTTGTTTCATCTACACTGCTCCACACCATTCCATTACCTTCCTCTTCTTGTCAACCACACCTGAAGCCATTCAACCACCTCTATTCAGCTCGTTTACCTTCCAGCTCTTCCATTACTCACGTAGCTCCATTTACTTAACCTTTCGTTGATCCCATCCTTCCAGCCATCAACCCACTGCATGCACTCTTTCTCCATCTGACTTCTCTGCTCCTGAGCCATCACCAGTCCCATCTCCATCTCACCTATCCTCCCACACCACTCCATCACTTCACCATCTCCCAAAACTCCCACGGTCGAACATCCTGTAGAATTTCACAGACTTCCTGTAGAACCCCTGAGTTTCCTGTAGGATCCCCTGCAGACTTCCTGTAGAAGCCTGCAAACTCGGTTGCTGAGCATCCGAACGTGGTAGACTTCTGTGGACTGATGCTAGAGACCCTCTGGGACCTCTCCTAGCCATCCTGACCTTGCCCATGCTTTCCTTCCATTCGAACCGCTCCTGCACAGTCAAACCCTAATCAAAAGCATCATCACAATAAATCCAACCACTTAATGAAAAAATACAAAAACATGTCTCTTCAGATGAAAGTAGCTTAGATGCATGTATTTCAGCTCACTGCAAGTAATGGCGTCATTGGTAGAAGTTTCATTCACAGTTTTGCATTGTAAGGGCCTAGCTAGTCAAATTAGGGTTTACTAGGGTTTCCATGCTTTGTTGGCTTTCAGTTTCTTTCTGCAAATAGATTAGCCTCCTTTGAGTTAGCTTTCGTCCATCACTCATAAAGCTTCTTCTGTGAGCATATAGAAGTTGGCTTGAGCCCTAGCGGACTTGTGCCAGCTGACCAAGTGACAGCTGCGACAAGAGCTAGTACTTGTGCATACAACACCGTCGCTTCCTAGTTTGTACGATCTACCAGGAAGCTCCAGGAGTTGTAGCATTATTGCTACAATACTGGAGCCCACCACCAGTTTACAATGACTATCACTTTAGAGGGATCTATTTTCAATTCACCTCCCCCTACTATATGACCCAAATAATTTAGAGAGGTTTTTCCAAATTCACATTTGGAGAGTTTAACATAAATTTTTTTCTCTTTTCAAAACATCTAATGTCTGCTTAACATGCTTTAAATGTTCTTCCCACATTTTACTAAAAATCAGAATGTCATCCAGATACACAATAACAAAATCATCAAGAAAAGGTCTGAGTACATCATTCATTAATCTCATGAAAGTAGCAGGAGCATTGGTCAAGCCAAAAGGCATAACCAACCATTCATACAATCCCTGCTTTGTTTTGAAAGCAGTCTTCCATGCATCTTGCTATGCAACTCTGACCTGATGGTATCCACTATGAAAATCCAACTTGGTGAAATAAACAACTTCCTTCAATTGATCTAAAAGATCATCTATGCGAGGAAGGGGATAACAATTTTTGATCGTTATTTTATTCAGTGCTCGGTAATTAATGCACATTCTCCACGAGCCATCTTTCTTTCTCACCAAAACAATTGGTGACCCACATGGTGATGTGCTAGGCCTGATGAACCCTTTCTCGAGCAACTCCTGCACCTGCTTCTTGATTTCAACATTCTCTAAAGCAGATAACTTGTACATCCCAATGTTAGGCAAAGGAACATCTTGCTGCAAAATAATATCATGTTCTATTCCCTTTTTGGGTGGCAGACCTTGAGGTTCTTGAAACAAGACATCATACTCTGAAACAATGTTTTCTATACCAGCTTGCTGATCAGAATTACAACCCTCAAATACATTGGTTTTATCAGTTTTATTTTCCTTTACAACCATTAGTAAGAACTGTTTGCATGAATTTATCATTCTTTTCATCTGTCTTGAGTTTATGAGAGTATAATTATTCTTGAGCTTATGAGCTCTTACAATGTATTCGACTCCATCTTTAACAAGTAGATACTTGTTCTCACCTCTATAGAAAATAGCCTTTCTATCATACAAGTAAGGAATTACTAAAACAATTCCACATATATCCAAAGGAATTACATCTAACTCAACCTCATCTACAAATGCTGACCCAAAAGAAAACTTGAGTTTGCACTGTCTAGTCACTTGTAGTTGTGCTTTATCATTCAACCATCCTAATGGGTATGGTTTCTTATGAGGTGTAGTTGCTAATCCCAATTTCTTTACAATTGCTTCGGAAATCAGATTTACTTGTGAGCCACTATCAAACAAAGTATCAATCTTTTGATATTTGGAAACAACTCGAATATGGAAAAGCTCACACCTTTTTCTCTCATGTTCTTCATCAATAACAGATTGAGCAGAATTACTAGTAGATGCTTCAAAATTATTACCTTTTATACCTGTGGCTGCAATGATTGTTTCATCTCCCGAGTCTGACCCCAAATCCTTCTGAAGAGCTGCAACAGTCATCTTCTTCTTGCCCTCGGACTTCTTAGGTCTCAACTCTGGATGCAGAATCCAACAGTGCTCATCATCATGCCCCTCCTTTTTACTGTGAGTGCATGAGGCTTTGCCTTTTTGTGCAGTGTTAGCCTTCCTTGATTTCCACTTCTGCTTTCTTTTCTCCTTGCTCTTGATTATAGTGGGTTGGGATGGTCCCCAACTTCTGGATTTCCATTCTTTCCTCTTGCTTCTAGATGAGTAGCTTGTACAGATACCTCATCTATACTAGTGGGATTAAACATGAGGATAGTGTGCCTCATGTAGCTGTGTAGACCCCCAATGTACTTCAAAAGAGTTTCTAGTGAGTCTAATGAAATACCTAACATCAATGCTCTCTTTCAGAACTCTTGAGTATACCCTTGTACACTTTTCCCTTTCAACTGCCGAAGAGTTTGCCAGCTCATCATGGCTTATTGCATGTAGGCCAATGGATAGAACTGCTTTTTGATTGCAGTAACAAATTCACTCCAGACATAGATGGTCTTACCATGCTTCCTCATATTAGCTTGGGTTCTGCCTTCCCACCATACCAAGGCAGTGCCCCTTAGGCGAAGGCTTGCCAGTTGAATCTTTCTCTTGTCTAAGTCTATATTTGGTACTCTACAATACACATCAATTTGTCTTATCTAGTTGTCCAACATCTCAGCATTCAACTCTCCATCATATATAGGAAAATCAAATTTAACATCTAACTTAATCAAAGATGCTTTCTTATTATGCACAGGGCTACTAGGAGGTGTAGGGAAGCTTTCTTCTTTCCCCTTTCCTTTAGAGTGGTCATGGGAATGAGATTCATCTTCTTCTTTATCTTGCTTAGAGCCTGATGAATCTTCACCCTTATGCTTTCTAAAGTCCCTATACATTTCTTCCACCATGGAATTTATAGCTAGGAAGCTTTCTAGAAATTGAGAGTCTGGTCCTACAGAACCTTCTTCTGACATTGTCTTTCGAGAATAGACTCTCCCAATTTCAGGATTAGTTTCCACCAATTCTCCTTCTCCTAATTTGAGATTTGATCTAGTGATCATTCATAGCTAAACCAACACAATCTTGTCTAACCTTACAACCTAGGGCTCTGATACCACTTGATCTGATAATCACCCTATGAGTGACCTCAGTTGAAGATTTATTAAACAAAAGGTATTACAGACCCATGTGCTGGTGTGTGTTTTGTGTTATTGAAACAACAAATGATCAGATTGCCAATACACAAAAAATAAATGGAAAGAGAACAGAGAAATACAGTAAGCAACACAAAGACACAAACAACTTTTAATAAGGAGTTCACCCTATTCTCCAGGGCTACCTCTTCGGTCCAGCTTCAGTGGTGGCCTTGTTTTATTATGTCTTTGAGCAGAGAAATTACAATACAGGGACTCAAAATGAGTTCTCCTGAAGCAAATTTTTCTTGGCAAGGTGGTTCTTGGATTCCCCAAGCCACTTGGAGTAAACAGACTCTTGTTCTTCCTACTAGCTTTGTGACCCTCGGTCTACAGTGGCAAGATCCGACTGTGATGTTCAATACGGATAGATTCCTCTAAGGGAAGGCTTGATTCTTCAAGCTATTTGGTGCTCGATGTTGCCTATGGTCAGCTCGACCCTCTGTCTCCTTTGATTGGCTTTACTGCTCTCTGTGCTCAGTCCTCTTCTCAGGGTTCACTGTTCACTGTCTCTCTTGGTCGCTTGGACTCTTCGATCTGAATCTCTCTTCTGATGTCGTTCACTGTCTCTGTTCATGGCTTTAGCCATTCAGCCTCCATGCCTGTTCATTTCCTTTCCTGCCTACGTCGATTCACCTGTCTCTTGCATGCTTAGAATTCCTCGTTCGGTGTTAGCATGAACGCTTGAGAAGTAGCCACGCATCCCCATTGGAACTGTGCCAGCTTGCTCGTCGATTCGTTGCTTTTTCCACCGTGGCGGTCAACGGACTCCAAATCTCTTCAGAATTTGGTTTAATCCCTTGTTGATTCCGCTTCTGTCTATCGGACGCAATCTCAGACGTCCGATCTGGGCTCCTCCAGATCCAACGTCATTCACACGTCGAGCGCGGTTGACTTGCTCGATTGATAACGCACGATCACGACGGTTTTTCTCTCTCCTCCGCTGCCACGCGTCGATCGCTGAGGGTGCTCGCTCCGTTTTCTCCAAAACCTCTTACCATTTAAGGGCACCCTAGGTAAAACCGTTGGTTTCCAGGTCATGGGTCCCACCTTCGTACGATGGCACTTTTTCACTTTTCCGCCCATAGTCCTCTGGCTCCCAACGTGACCGAGTGCTTAAGACTTACCATTTCAGCCCTGTTTTCCCAGCGAAGCGCTAACGCGCATCGAAAATTAGCTCCTTTTCCCATTCCAGGGCTCCCAGGGGCTACATCGACCTCTTGCGTAGTCTCCATGGGCCTCGGTCAGTGCGCTTTGACCGAGGTCCTCATCGTTCTGCGCTGGCTGCCATGGCCACTAGTTCAAGTTGTTTTCGATTGTTGTTTCGGATTCTTCAAGGGTTTGTTTGACCTGTTTTAGTCACGGTTCTATGAAAGTCGTTTATGGATTCGATTCGGATCAAGGACCCATCCCACGGAGGCGGAACTGCAAACCCATGTTGTAATTTCTCCTCACTAGGTGTATTCATTAATAAAATTATTATTCAAGTCCTTCATTGGGTTATTTCACTTCTAGTTTATGTTCTCATATGTTTCTATTTGCAAGATATATTGTGTTGTGAGCTTTTTATTCATTTTTTAATGAAGATTTGAACCATAGAAGCAACCATATTTTTTTTAGGGTTATAAGTCACCTATAACTTAAGTGAGGGATTTTGGTACAATTCTCCAAAAAATTTACACTAACAGCCAATATCTTGCATATATGTTTGGTGATCTCCTTTGTCTGTGCAAGGAGCTAGGAGCTTCAATCTACTTCTGAGCTTCTTGCACCAATCTATCAACCATACTGGTCCTCTTCCTCCCTTCTCTAGAAGAATTTGTGTGAGTGGGTGCCTCCACTTGGTCTTCTTTCTACTCCTCCACATGTGGGTGCTCCACATCATCCTCCTGAAATGACATTTTTCCTTTGAGCAATATTTGACTCTATGGATCTGATTGGTGCTCCTCCTTTGGAGGTAGATGCTCCTCCTTTGGAGGTAGAAGCTCCTCCTTTGGTGGTATGCTTAGCTATTGCTCTAGATAACTCCTCATGCTTTTCTGCTCATCAAATGTCACATCCCTCCTCATAATAGTGATCCTAAGTGAGGGCATGTAGACCCGATAAATATGAGGTGTCTCAAAATATCCTACAAAGATCCCCTTCTTTGCAGTGGGATCCAACCTTTTCCTGCTATCTCTGGAGACATGACAATAGAATATGGATCCAAAAATGAAAAAGTGGGAGACATATGGCTTCCTCCCAATGAAAGCTTCTTCAGGTGTAATCATCCCAATAATTTTGTGAGGGAACTTGTTCTGCAAGTAAACCATTGTCTGCAAGATTCTGCTTGCAAACCTTGGTCATGCAACATTACCCTAGTAGCTCCTACAATACTTTTATTTTTCCTCTCTACAACCCCATCTTGCTGTGGGTTGTGGGGTGCAATAAATTCCCTTCTAAAACCATACTTGACACATAATTCTTTGAATGCATTAGACACATACTCTCCCCCATTATCACTTCTCAAGGATTTAATTTTCTTTCTGGTCTCATTTTCAACTAAGGCTTTAAATTCAACACAACTAGAATAAATCTCATATTTCTTCTTCATGAAATAGATCCAACATTTGTGGGAAAAATCATCAATGAAGATCACATAATACCTGTGCTTTGTAGTTGAGATTGTGGAAAATAGTCCACACACATTTGAGTGAAATCGCTCCAAGATGACTCCAGCTCTGCTATCTCAACCCTAGAAGGAGGATTTAATATACTTTCCAAGAGTTCATCCATTTAAAACATCATTTTGGTCAAGAGTGAATTTTGGAACTCAAGTGGTGATCTGCTACATTATTTTCAAGGCTCCATGGTGTAGGTGTCCTATGCACCTATGTTATAACTCTCCAACATCTCAGCCCTGAACATGTTTTTCCTTTCTACTCAATGTATCACATGCATCCACCTCTAGCTTGTAGATATTTTTAAATATAACAACAATTTTTTTTTACTTGTCTAGTAGAAAAATGCCTCATATAAGCCTTACCTCTACTAAATACCACATCACATCCTCTATCTTCAAGTACATCTACAAAAACTAGATTTTTCTTCAAATCAGGAACATACATTACATTCTTTAGGTGAACATGGGAACCAAAATCCCTCTTAACGGTGACAATGTCAATCCCTTTGGTACTATACCTCCCATCATCTCCAAGCTCTATGTGTAATTGTAGGTCCTTCTCCTCTAAGATGTGTAAGAAATTCTTATTTCCTGTCATTTGAAATAAGCACCAAAGTCTAAGTACAATACAATATTTCATATAGTGCTAACCATTCTTGCAATGAGGGTGAAATCCAACTTGAATTGTGATGTGAGATCATCTCCTCCTGCTCCTGTTGTAGGATTCTTACTAGATTTCTTATATGGATGCTTGGTTGCATAGTGTCCATACTGATGGCAGTGAAAGCATTTAATTTTACTGAGGTGTTTCTTCTTGCCATGGTGTTGGTTGGATTTTGCCTTGATTTGGGCCTTCTTGCCTTTGGATTTCTTTCCCTTTCCTGTTAAAGAAAGTTTTATTCCTCATTAGTTCTGGATGTGACTCCATCTCTAGTGTTTCTTCTAATCTCCTCCTGCACCAAGTCAGACCAAAGTCTCTCCCAATATGGGAGCTTGTCTCTTCCATTAACTGAATCTTGATAATTGTGCCAGGAATTTGGAAGACCAAGGAGTACTAATCTCACAAGTTTATATGGTGGCACAATCTCTCCAACTCCTCCAAGTTCATATCTCACCTAAGTGAATCTAGATAGCTATTGAATAATTGTTTCATTTTTATTCATTCAAATGTTCCTGAGTTTATCTCTCAATTCCAGCTTCCTGACATCGTTGCTGCTTTCGAATAGGATTTTGAGATCTTCCCACATTGACAATGGATTCTCTTTTCCATGCAAATCTGGAACCACATGGTCTATGACTCCCTCTAGGATAATCGACCTGGATTATTTTATGTCTTTCTTCCACTGAGCTAATTGTTGTGCATCTGATGTTTTTCATTTTGTAATATCAGTTTTTGTGTACTCCAATACTCCATTTTCATCCAACACAACTTCCATCTTCTATTTCCAAGAAAAAAAACTCAAAGTTCCCTCCAATGCATACTCAAGCCTCAGTCCATTGAAATACATTATTACTATATTGAAGAAATATCTGCACCATAAATATGTTATTCACAATTTCTTTGAGATATGACCAAGAACTTGGTTTCTATGTAGTTTTCAGTAGCTCTGATACCATGTAGAAATAATTTGAAATTCACAGCTGCTAATGAATTGAGACTAAAATCAATAGACACAAATTTCTTCTACTAAATTTTGTGGAAGGAAAACTAATAATAGAAACACATGCAATCATTCAATCACAATGAACACAATTTTTACTGGGGAACCCAACTGGGAAAAACTCATCCTCTGTTTGTATTCTATCAGATGAGAATAATGGTCAATGACAATTTCAATGCTTGAATCTCTACTTGCATTGCAATATTGATCCTTCTTGAGTCTCCCCTAACCAACACTTTAGCCAAAATTGACTACCTACTTCCTCACATTTCCTTGCACAATTCTTGAGGAAATTAACTCAACTGCTACATGCAAACACTGTACACTCACTAGTATACAATAATTCGAATTCTATGCATGATTAGGGATTTTTTTCATAAGTTGTCTAATTAACTAAGAGTTTGTTGAGTTTACAACAGTTACAACTACTCAATTGAACACATATTGACTCTATTCTAGACTAGAGCTCATATAATTGACTTTCACTAAAGATATAACCTCTTGATAGCTGAATCGTAGCCACCAAATTACACACAACTCTAATTCTATTCCCAAAACTTGAATTCATTGACTTAACTAAGTGATTTGGCTATGTCACTCTTGCTAACTGCTTGACAACTCATCCTGTTGAAGTGGAAATTAAAATTTCTTCATTTACTAAGGCACAAGTCAATTGAAGCCTTTTCTTGCTACTATTTAACAACCACGTGTTCTGTAAGTATCCTATTTGGAAATATGATTGGCATATGAATACTATATTTTCATAATCCAAAAGTTGGGTCCACCAAAAATTTATATGTTTCAATTGAATGTGATCAAGTGGACTTTTTCTTAGGTCTATTTCTACACAAATTTTGGCGAAGGTAAATAAACCTTTCTCCATTCTATCGAGGTCCATATTTTTGAATGACACTGGGGTGTTCCCAATTTCCTCAAGAACCTTGTGATGCCAAAAAGGAAGGGGAAGGTTTAGTAGCTTCACCCATAGTGGCATTGTTGAGACCACCATTTTTGTGGCATCAAAATATGGGAACCGAGGGGTAATGAAGAACCCTGCATTTCTCTAAAACCAGGGCCCTTCTTTCAATTCTCTCTCCACATCTTCTTGGGTATTGAACTAAGCAATAAAGAAACCTTTTGAGCATAGGTATATATTGCAATTTTTGGTGCACATTGTAACAACCCACTAATCCAAAGCATCATATCTAGGAAAAAAACCATTGAATCTACAAATCATTGCCCTGGATTGAAGAATCGAAAAAAGTTGATTTGCGTTTGTTAGGTTTACCTCCATGGTAGGTGTTTGTTTCTTTGTTCAATAATGTAAGGTCCGAGATTGTATTTTGGTAGGTCTAATTAATTATAGCCTTTTCCCCACATTCAATCCTTGTAACAGACAAAGCCTCTTGGGTTCCTATCTCCCAAAGTACCCCCTCGTGGCCTTAGATTCAAAGCCAATGGTGGAATTAGATGTAAAACTACAGATGAAAATAATCTTATAGCTACTTCGTTTCATGAAGGAGACATTGCATATCTATGGGATATCCTAACTGATTCACTAACCGTTGCTTAAGATTTGCCACATAATATAGACGTGAAACCCAAAATAGGGAGGACTTCCAATTAAAGGTCTTAAAGAAGATTTGAAATACATAAACTTATTTTGATTCTTCTGGCCCATCTTCCATCCCAAATCTATTAGTATGACGGGTTTCTTCCTATAGATCTTACCCATTCAGAGAGTTGCGCAGATTGTATACACACAGATTGGGAGTTACAACCCAAGGAAACCAAAGAAGTGAAACAATACCAACTAGATCTAAATCAGATTCATACATTGACTCTAGTTGGTATAAATTATCAAAAGAAGTTTAAATCCAGTCCACGAGCTCATCTTTGGTGAGAGTGATCTCCTCCACAATTGTATCTAATGGTTTCACACTCAGAATGTTCTCAAAAGTTTGTAACCACAATAATATCTACGACAGATAAATTTCCATCCATTGCATGCTCATTATTATTTAATTTCCATTGATTTATCCATACCCACTAGAATGAGTCAATTATTTAGCTTGTGGGAGAATTTCATTCGACGTAGCAACTTGCGCATGAGATTGAGTGAGGGCAGATTGACTAGATCCACATTTCCTATGATCGTCATTCCTCCAAAACTTCACGCAAAAGTCTAAAAATCCTAAGGGCCATGAACCTCGATGAGCCTATGATATGTTGTAACTTACTTTATTTTATAAATTCATTAACATTTTATCATTAATCATATTCAAATATGAAAATACTATTACAAGAAGCTTTCAGAAATATCTAGAAGAGGAAAGAAGATGTAACCAAAAATTTCAACAAAGAAGAAATAGATAAAGATTTCTAAAAATTCCAACTCATTTTTTAATGAAACAAAGCCAAAGAGAAGCCTTAAATGCATACCAAATTTGATTCTCTATGGACGGGACCTTATTTGATAGATAATTTCAATCGCTGCAACTCCTACATTTTGAAGGGGAATGGATTACCAAATGTTAAAAGTTGTCTGTCAATTGACAACATCCCAAGCATTTCTTTGCTTGAAATTTCTCAAGTCCTCTCTATACCATAAAAGTATATAGGTTGTACATGTACAACTTGTTTTATTGTTTCTTTATATCGTGCATTTTGTTAAAGGAAATCAACCACATGCCTAATGTATTAGGAGTATTTTGGGTTCTTAGTAACCCACAGGGTGTCACTATCCCACGATTGGAGCCTAATGTTGATCTATCTTTGCATCACCATTATGTATTGTTTACACTTACATCAAATTTCATACTTAATCATTTTCTCATAAGTAATGGTGCATAAATATTTCACATCTTCACATTCTACACATATTTGCACTTTGCACCTTTACTTCTCCACACATTAATTCCTCTCAATTCCTCTCACTGTTAATCATTTTTCTATGTGTGGAAGAATCACACACCCATCCTTCTACACATTTATTATTTTTCACATCAATATCCCTACGCATCCATTGTTCTATACATCCAACCTTGTGCGCATGTAAAATATCTACAAATAATATACCATAAATTCTATCAAAGTCACTCCATTTATACTCCATACTTAATGGAAATAAATCGTTTTTAAGGTGAATTGAAACCTCATTTAATATATTTTTATCTCCAAGGTGAAAAGGCATTAATATTATAATACGTGAATTATCTACCAATATGCCTTTTAAATATTTTCCATAAGTTACTAAATTATTGTTATCATTCATGCATAGCTTAAAGAATGTAGTACATGATGAAGTGGTACATTACTAAATGCTACCATAATTCGAGGTTTAACAACTAATAACTTCATTAGGGCCTCATTAATATCTATCACGTATATCTAAATGAATTGGAAAAATAAGTAATATGGTGACTGAAAGGAAGAAGGAACCTATTTGTTGGGATACAATTAATTCACTAGCCCTCTAGGATAAAAAGTTCCATTAGTGTGGTTTAACGGTAATTTTCGCTGGGTGAAACCCACAAGATGAGGGTTCAAATCTCATTGAGTATATATATGACCTGTTGTGTCTTGGATAGAAGAGTAGGCGACCCCATAACGGACGTCTCGGATCTTGTTGAGGCATAAGTTTCCTGCTATTGTGCGGCTTGCAGGCTATTGCACGTATCCTAGGTTTATAGTGGCAGCCAGTTAGATTTGATCCTAGGTCTATTCAGGATAACTCTCACCAGTTACCGATTATCCTAGATTAAAAAAAAAAAAAAAAAACCTATGAATAATTCGTATTTGAATTTGGGTGCAAAAAAGAAACAAGGAAATAATAATTGGAGTGCATGCTTAGCTAATGTTTCATGTGTTCTAGATATATTTGTTGAAAATGCAACAAGAAAATCTTAATTTAATTTGTTCCTTGAATTAAATTAGGAATAAAATTGTAATTCCACACCAAAAGACAATTTGTATAAGTTAACTAAGTTAAATTGACTTAGTTGGCTAGGTTAATTCGAGTTGAGGGTCTAACTTGAGTCATGTAGAGTGTGTCCTACATTATAGGAGCCCTGGTTGGGTTTATTTTGAGTTGTAGTTAATTAATTCAGTTTAACTGAGTTAAAGTTAGTTAAACTAGTTCCAACTAATGGAGGAACTAGTAGGAGGTTAGACAGTGGGGTGTTGCATCATGTGTTTAACCAGTGAATTGATGATTCAATCATAAATAAATCACACATGTCATATTTTAGAGTTACCTAATTGAGATTGGAGTTCAGGGACAATGTACTATCAGTTGTATAATCATTTGAATTGTATAGGTGGTGCATGCAGTTAGAGAAAGGACTATGAGGATTGCGTAATTCATATTGAGGAATTTCCCTAATTAATAGGGGGCTAATTCCTAAGGAAACAATGCAAGGAAATAAGGACTTGGGCAAGCCAAAATTTGGTTAAGTATTGGCCTGGGCTTGTCTAGGAAGCAGTGAGATAGATAGAGATAGTGCAGAGGTTGCTCAGGCTTGAGCAAAGAATTGTAATATTCTCATATTTTCTTACTAACACAATATATAGATAGTAGGGGTTTTTAGTTGTGGCTTTCCCCAGGAAATAATTGTGTAATGTCTTGATTGAATTCTTTCTCTTGTATGCTTCTCGATTTCGCGATTGTTTAATTGTTTCCTCTGATGAGTAGAGTAGATTCAAGTCTATTATTTTAGTAAATTACAATTAGAAGTTTGAATCTACAAGGAATTTCTACATGGTATCAGAGAAAAAATCACTCTAGAATAGAAGAATACAAGTTTGTATTTTTCAGGTGAAATTGAATTTGCAGTATTGTTCTACGGAGCTAGCAGGATGTCGTTTTACAGATTGAGACTTGAATATGCCCTTGAGGGTAGTTCAAACTATATTTCTTGGAAGGACGGGATGGAGGACGTGTTGGAAGACAATGGGATGAAGGAATTCATAGACAAAGATATTCCTAAGCCTCCAATAATTGATGCCCAAGATATGGCAAAGTGGAGGAAATGTGTTGCAAAGCGAGAAGGATCATACTAAAAGGAGTTTAAGATCATATTGTGTCGAGCCTTCATGGGAAGAAGACTCCATATGCAATGTGGAAGGTCGTGACAAACCTGTTTCAGAATAGCAGTGACCATAGGATGCTAGCACTGAAGGACAATCTCAGGAAAATCAAGATGGAGAATGGTGACACAATACCAAACTACTTGACCAAGTTCACCTAATTCCAGGATGAGCTTGTAAGTTTTTGTGTTACCTTTGTTGAAGATGATATGGTTAGTCAAGCACTTCTAGGCCTTCCCAAGAGTTGGCATAGCTACGAGGATTCGGTAAATGGGAGGGAGAAGATACCAGAGTGGGAATGTTTATGTTCCAACTTGGTGCAAGAAGAGATTCGGCGGAACACCAGAGATGGATCTTGATCCAAGCATGATGATGAGGAGAACCATGCCTTAGATGGAAAGGTGAAGAAAGGGAAAGGGAAGTTTCCCCATTCCAAATCATATTATAGTGAGGGTGGCAAGAAGAATGAATTTTTGAACATTAAATGTTTTCAATGTCATGAGCTAGGACACTATTCCATGAAGTGTCTTCACAAGAAGGCTGATAAGAAGCCCTAGGAGGAGTGGAAGGTGAAGCTCTTGCTTCAAAATTCGAGTTAGATTTGACACTCATTACTTTCATGGTGACATCAATGATGGGTACTGTTTGGTATCTAGATAGTGGAGCCTCATTCCATATGACCGACAACAAAGAATTCTTAGTGACTTGGAGGAGAAGGACCTCTAGATGCACATTGAAATTAGAGATGATGGAAGGTATAGCGTGATGACATCGACACTTTTACTTTTCAAAGGGAGTCTGGAACTTTTCAAAGGGAGTCTAGTTCTCCTCTCACATTAATATATTTCATGTATGTTCCGGGTCTGAAGAATAATTTGGAGGACTGTGGATATGATGTGATATTTATCAAAGGAAAGGTTTTCCTTTGTCACATAGCCTCAAGACAAGTGAAGCAAATTGGGGTTCGGGTGAAGAACATCTACAAATTCAATGTAGAAGACTATGTTGGTTTGAGCACAAAAGAAGAGAAGGTGCAGAGCTGAGATATCGGTGAATTGTGGCATAGAATATTGGGTCACTTGCACCAAAAAGCTTTGAAAATCATGCAACATATCTCTACAAGACTTCCCAATGGTGCACTAGAGCAGAGAGGTACATGAAAAGGGTGTACGTTGGGGAAGTACACCAAATCCACCTTTCATGAGAAGGACAGTCGTGCACAAGAAATCATTAAAATAGTTCACTTAGATGTGTGTGGATCATTTTCGATAGCCTCCACAACCAAGCACAAGAAAGTGAAGGCTTTCAAGAGCTATAATGGTGGAGAATATGTTCTGAATGAATTCAAGAACTTGTGTGCATCATAAGGAATTAAATGTGAGTTAATAGAGCCCCATAAACCACAATAGAATGGGGTGGTTGAAAGGAATAACATAAGTTTCTTGGGAGTTTCATGGTTGATGTTGCATGAGCAAGGCCTACCATTGCAGTTGTGGGATGAAGCATGCAAAACAACTATATATGTGCAGAACAAGAGTCCTCATCAGATTCCCAGGATGAGTACACCAAAAGAAGCTTTTTCATGTAAGAAACCAGATTTGCCACACTTCAGGATCTTTGGTTCGTCAGTTTACTATCATGTTACTAAGGATGCAATGAAAAAGCTAGAGCCAACAATTGTGTTGGGCATATTTGTGGGGTACATTAATACACCTCACAACTATCGAGTGTACCTTCCATCTCACATGATGACAATTGTTTATAGAGATGTGAAATTCAATTAGGATAAGGTCATGAGATGTTCCCTTGAGATGGAGTTTTAGTTACATGTAGATGAGGATATTTTAGCTCCAAAGGAAGAACCTCAGGATGATGTGGAGAAACCACATGCAGAGGAGCAGAGAGTGGAAGCACCCACTCATGCAGAGACTTCCAGAGATGGAATGAAGTGCACCAGATAGGCTAAAAAATTGATGCATGATGCCAAAGAGAATGTGGGAACACCCCACATTATAACACAAGAAGAGGAGGTCACCATATTGGTACACTAGCTACATGGCTATGATGAGAGAGACTGTAGAGATTGAGGCGTCCTCATTCGAGGAAAATGTGGAGCAACCAGTATGGGTTGATTCCATGGTATAGGAGTATGACTCCATTATCATAAAAGTGTTTGGAAACTAGTCCCAAGACCAACAGACAAATTAGTGATGAATTCCAGATGGCTTTACAATATAAAGAAAGCAATAGATGGGATTGTGGAGAAACACAAGGCCAAATTTGTTTCTAGATGGTTCTCTCAGGTGGAGGGAATTGATTATGAGGAGACCTTTGCTCCAGTAGCAAGGTAATCTTAAATCAGATCTATTCTATCACTTTCAACACAAATGGGATGGAAGATACATTAGGTGGATGTGAAGACAACATTCCTTAATAGAGTGATTAAGGAAGAGATATACATTGAGAAACCAGAAGGATTTGAGACCTTCAACAGAGAGTCGCATGTGTGAAGACTCAAGTGAGCATTGTATGGATTGAAACAAGCACCTCGTGCTTGGTACATTTGCGTTGAAAGTTATTTCACCAGGTTTGGCTTCACCAAAAGTGAAGTAGATGCAAACCTTTACCATATTGTGGTTGAAGGTAAATTGTTGATTATAGTATTATATGTTGATGATTTAATTCTAACAGGTGATGAGAAGCTGGTAAAATATTGCAAAGAGGATATTGCAAGAGAATTCAAGATGAAGGACCTAGGGCTCATGCATTATTTCCTTGTTATGGAAGTATGGCAATGAGATGAGGAACTGTTTGTCTCTCAGGGAAATTATGCCAACGAGATACTGAATAAGTTCCACATGGAGAGAAACAAACCCATGGAGACTCCTCTAGCAGGGAATTGGAGGAAGGAAGATGCTACTTTAGGTGAAGTAGTGGATGTTACTATTTATAGGCAACATGTGGGTTCACTTATGTATTTGGTGAACACACAACCGAAAATATGTTTTGCAGTTAACCAACTTAGTCAATCAATGGTTAATCCAACCAAAATCTATTAGAAGGCAACTAAACATGTGTTGAGATGCATCAGAGGCACCACTCGGTTTGGTCTTTGGTACAAATGGACAGAGGGAGTGAAGCTTTGAAAGGCTTCACAGATGCAGATTAGGCAAGGAGTCTATCTGATAGGAAGAGCACATCAGGGGGAATCTTCAGTATTGGGTCAGCAGCAGTTTCTTGGCACAACATGAAGAAGATTTCAATTACACTCAGCTTGGCAAAAGCAAAGTACATGGATGCTAGTCAAGCAGCTTATAAAGCTATCTGGATGAGGAAGATCCTTATTGGGTTATTTGTTCAGCAGATGGATCTTAGAGTGATTTACTGTGACAATCATAGTTGTATCAAACTCTATGAGAATCCAATTTTTCATGATCGGTCTAAGCATATCAACATTTGATATTGCCATCTATGAGATTTTGTGCAGAGGAGAATCATGTTGTTGGAGTACATTCCTACAGAGGAACAAGATGCAGACATCTTGACTAAGGAATTGTCAAGAAGAAAATTTGAGTTCCATAGAGGCAGGATTGGGGTATCTGATAATCTCTTTCTTGTTGAGAGGGAGTGTTGAAAATGCAACAATAAAATCCTAATTTAATTTTTTCCTTGAATTAAATTAGGAATAAAATTGTAATTCCACATCACAAGACAACTTGTATGAGTTAACTAAGTTAAATTGACTTAGTTTCCTCAGTTAATTCGAGTTGAGAGTATAACTTGAGTGATGTAGAGTGTCTCCTACATTATAGGAGCCTTGGTTGAGTTTATTTTGAGTTGTAATTAATTAATTCAGTTTAATTGAGTTAAAGTTAGTTAAACTAGTTCCAACTAATGGAAGAACTAGTAGGAGGTTAGATAGTGGGGTGTTGCTTAATGTGTTCAACCAGTTAACTGATGATTCACTCATAATACCTAGTTGAGATTGGAATTTAGGGATAATGTATTATCAGTTGTATAATCATCTGAATTGTACAGGTGGTGCATGCAGTCAGAGGAAGGCCTATGAGGATTGCGGAATTCGTATTGAAGAATTTCCCTAATTAATAGGGGGATAATTCCTAAGGAAACAACACAAGGAAATAGGGACTTGGGCAAGCCAAAATTTGGTAAAGTATTGGTTTGGGCTTGTCTCGGAAGCAATGAGATAGATAGAGATAGTGCAGAGGTTGCTCAGGCTTGAGAAAAGAATTGTAATCTTCTCATATTTTCTGATTAACACAATATATAGATAGAAGGGGTTTTTAGCTGTGGATTTCCCCAGGAAATCATTGTGTAATGTGTTGATTGAATTCTTTCTCTTGTATGCTATTTGATTTCATGATCATTTAATTGTTTTCGCTGATGAGTAGAGTAGATTCAAGTCTACCATTTTAGTAAATTACAATTAGCAGTTTGAATCTAGAAGGAATTTCTACACTACCAATCTCATTTTGAAGAAGAACCTAGTTCTATTAACCCTAAAGGTTTTTCAAAATATGTTGAGGCTTCTAGAGCCAAATAGATAGCTAAAATTATTAAGTTCTATTCCTTTATTGGTTCTCAAGGTGGTGGAATGAATATCATTCGAGAATTCATGCTACATTATGTGCATGTTCCATCCAACCTCTTTTATATTGATATCTCTTTATTGGAAAAACCATATAGAGATTTATCCTAGTTATTCACCCACATTATGGGGTGTGAATCAATTGTTAATGTACACATGTTAGTTTTGTATATACTATACTTGTCCTTCAAGAAGGATGTTATCTTTGACTAGGAAGAGGTTATTTCAAATGAGATCAATTGGTTAATTTCACAGACCTAAAGATTTTTTTATGATGACTTACTTAGTGGTGGCTATTTTTTTTCTACATTTTTTTCCACAACTTACTCCAAAAAATTAATATGAATCCTACGATAGGTCTAGTACAATTTTGGAACCCAGTTCTATGGAAACACAAGGCCTCTTTCCATTTTTTCCTTTTTCAAGATCACTTTGCTAAGGAATTCAGACAAATTCTAATAGATCATGAACCCCAAATAATATCTTTAGAAGCTCACAAGTTTCTCGTGGAAAAAGGAGTGTATGTAGAAATGGATAACCAAGCATATATTTGGCTATATGGTTAAGAAATAAACCACTACTATTGGCTATGTTTGTTTTGGATAAATGCTTTGCTCTAGAAGATTGCAAAAAATATTGTTATTGATGAATTATTTTTTATACAAAAAAGAATAAGCAATTTATCTCACTACCATACATAGCAAGAGATGTCACAATAAAAAAAATTGCACATCTTGCATAATTTTCTAAATTATTGAAATATTTCAATTTGGATAAAGATGATTCCATCCAAGGATTCTATCCTGAAGGTATTTTTTCAAAGCATTTGGAATCTATGATTTATGGAAATTTATTCACAAGCATTTGGCAGAAGGTGGAAAATCAAGGAAACACATCAAAGGAGAAGGATATAGTGATACTATTTGATGATATAGTAAATAAAGTGAGTACCAACTTTGAAGAAAGGACTTATAAAAGAGGGGAAAAAACCCACTAATCCTCAACCCTTCTCAACTCCAGAAGTTCTTCAAAAATTCTCCTCAGCTTAGAAAAGACAATATCCCATTACAATTCAAAAAGAGAGTAATGAAAGACATTCTAGGTGTGGGTGATGTATAATAACCACCCCCTCAAGCTATCTTGGAAAGGTCTTATATTGTCACTCTGTCTAAAAGTAAGATGTATACTAAAAATGGGTCACAACAAGCAGAAGGGCACATAGATATTGAGGTGGATAGTATTATTGTCCTTGATTGGGCAGAATTATGCATGGCTAAGAATAAAAAATAGTTGAAGAAGTAGTTGTTGAAGAGCCGACCATTTTTGAAGAACAATCATTGACCATGCATAACACCCGTTATGATAAGGTTGGAAAGAAGTTACATTTTGACAAGGTCCATATGAAAAGTAAGAAATTACTAATAAATGGAAGTTTGAAGTTGACATTTCATGAGCAGGACCTATAGGATTCCTAAAATTACATATGACTATAGGGGATACCTTTTCCTATTTTGTCACCAAGCAAGAAGATAAAAAAAGAAGATAAGTGAGCTAGAAGAAACTCTTATTCTTATGCCTCTATTCATGACCCCTTTATTTATTAAAGCACTTGAAGCTATAACAGTACTCACACTCAGTGCATTCCAAAATATTAAGAAATTAGCACAATTGTTGAGTGGTATCAAATCCTATATCGCCATGAACAAAAATAAGTGATTATAGATTATTGAGGATGAGTGCTAGATGTTTCTGCATTTAAGAAATTTATCTCAAATAATTTCTTCATTTACTTAATACTTAAAGAGATATTTGGAACATGATCAACAATTTGTTGAAAATAATTTATTGACCTTCATTAATAAAGTCAACACTCTTAGATATTAGCAATTGTCATGTTGTGAAGTATGACATAAAATCATGAGATATAATATTCAAATCCCTTTTGGCTCAAGCCAACACTCTTAGCTATTCTTTTGAAGACCAATAAAGGCCTCCAGTTAAGAAAAAGAATCAAGTAATCAAGCCATGTTGGTTTGCAAGGATACAAATGTTACAAGATGCTATATCCGAATGTTTGAGTATTGATGATCGTCAGAGCAATTCTTTATTCAAATCAATCAAAGTTGCCAAAGATTTACTAGGCTTGTGAATGATTAGGGATTCAATTATGATCCCTAAATATGTATTACAAGAAGAACTAAATGTTATGAATGCATCGTGGGGAAATGATTTTGACAACCTCACTGATTTTCCAAAAGTTGAGATTAGAAAAATTGTTGGGCACATTCATTAATGGCAATGAATACTAATTAGCAACTATGGAGCAACTACAGTTAGATGAGAAGGACATAGAGGAGAAAATATTTGTGTTTAAATGAAACAAGGCATAATTTTGTTGTTGATAAAAGAATATGTTGAAGATTGGCTTAAAAATTCTTTAAACAATTTTTTAATATCTAATAAATACTTTCAAATTTAGATTAACATAAATAGGTGGGCCAATATATACTTGTACAACAACTGCTATAAAAAACTAAAACTAAAAATAAAAATAAAAATAAAAATTCCACTAAGCATCCTTCTCAATTTTGTGATTGTCCATTATCTTAGTTTGAAGCAATTTCATTTCTTTCTCCCTAGTCTTTAAGCAATCTAACTTTATGAATTGTTTTGTATATTTGTAAAATTGATCCCTGACTATAGTTTTTCTCATTATTTTGCTTATCCTCATATTAACTGGTCAATGGGAGCCCAATCCCAGTCACTTAGGGACAAACACTTTTACATTTTACATTTAATAATTAGGATTTTGTTAAGTGCTATAGGGATTTACTTTATTCAAAAACTTAAAGTTTGTAAAATTATTTTTTGACTCTCTTATAGATCTATATTTAGGAGGGCATGTCCTTTGTAGTTTCAAGACTTTTATACAAGCAATGAAATCTCGTGAATATTCTCATATGACTCTTTATGATCTTTAAATGCATGAAATCATTTTATAGATCTCTGAATATCTGGACCATATACTCTATATTATATCTATTCATTTGCTTCAAATTTATTTTCCTCATGATATGTGAAAGGATGTATACAATGGAATGAATGTTGAGAGTATATTTCTTTCTGATATCATTATTTTATTTTTCTTTTAAAACACCTGGTCCACTCACAGGTGAATGTGTTTAATGACATATTTCTATGATTTTAGTTATATTGAATATCTAGGTGAATGAAAATAGGAGTACCATCTCTCTAACATAGAGGGAACCTGAAAACAAGCCCTAGGAGGTTGACTCTTTTCCCTGATATGAAAAGTCATTATCACCTTTCCTTGGGACTTACATTCTAAAAGAGGTTTGCACTTCAAAATATTTGATCCCTCTCGACACTTGATAAATCACGATTTAACATGCATATGTTAATTTTAAATGATAGTTAACATCATCATCACTATATTATTAAATAATCATTACAATGATCAAATATATTGTTAAATAATCATTATAATCATTAAATCCAAATAATGATAATAACGATAATTAACATTCATTAAGATCAATTTTGGTATATCAGTATATATTTTGTTATCTTCTTTCTAAATTTAAATTGTTTATAAATGATATTTTGATGTTCACTTTGATTTATTTATAATGTAGCAAGTCAATAAGTACACAAACCCAAATTTCTAGTTTGGTCATTTTCTCTAGTGAAGTAAAGTTGTATCATAATCTACTATTTTTTCATAATTTGGAAAATCTGATAGGCCAAAACTTTTTTGGACAAAGTTATATGGTTGGAATTCCCATCAATTGAATGGAACTATGACTCTTAGTAAAATTTCTTCCAAATTTAGGGGGGATTTTCCAATGAAAAAATGATTAATTTATCCACTTATTAACTTGCTCCATTACAAGCATAGTTAAATAATATGAAGCCTAATGGGATAACTAAAGTGGTTGAGTGTTTTGAACTTATGTAGGAAGTCTTGGGTTTAATTCCCTAGCTAAATACATTGACTGCATGTTTGATTCAATGTCCTTTCCAAGTTGATGAGCCTCATCATCGAGTAATTATATGGGCCTTAATTGTCCTTAATTCACCTCCTAGCTTAGTAAAACAAACTATTCTCACAACTTATTGCATACTTTTGATTATATTTTGTTTATGAGATGAGTTTGAGTTGGATATTTTGCTTTGTGGTCTAATGTGCACATAATGCAGGAATAAAGGATACAAGCAAGGAAAAAATGCAGACATAAAGGATAAAAGCAAGGAACTATGGCAAAGACCTTGGTCAAAAAGTGAATGGGACAAGGGAGAGTAATTATAGGAGGTAAATCCTCCTCATTTACTACCCCTCCATTCGAATATTCCTCCATCAATTCGGAGTGCAACCAACCATCACTTAGAGGACTAGAAGACAATCGAGCAAGGAAAAGGACAGAAACAAGTTTATCAGATGTATAAATAGAGAGGCTTAGGACCTCATTAGGATTCAGAATTTCATTGTAAAACTCTACTTTATTTCTGAGCTGCAAGAGACTTGTGACAGTTTGTTCTGTAATCCATGGTTTTCATAATGAGAATGAGTTCTATTTTAAGCCAACTCTGAGTTAACTCGGAGGGTTGAAGCTCTTGGGTTGGGGCCTGAACCAAGCAGCCAAAGCTCCTTTTTAGTGTACATCTATGCTAGCATAGATTTCCGGTTTTGTTCATTTTCTTAAGTAGCTTCCTAGTTTTCTTTGTTCATTTGCTTAAGTAGCATAGATTTTTGTTTCTGTTCATTTGCTTAAGTAGCATAGATTCATGGTTTTTCTGTTCATTTGCTTAAATAGATTTATGGTTCTATTCATATGCATTGTGCTTTATTTTAATTTCCTTTGTGCCTTCTTTCAATTTACAAGTTAGCTAGGAGAAAAGATCACCATAAGGTTGTGCGCAGGTTTCTCAGCCTCATCTCCTCCCTTTGGGACCATGACTTGAGGAAGGGACCCTTCAACAACCCCAAAAAAATAGGTTTTTGGTTCTTGCATGAGCTATGGAGTTTTTCGTTTGATGCAGTTACTTGTTCACCCTCACTGTGTTTTTTTGTCGTTTTCATTTAAAAACCACCTTCAGCACGTTCTTCATGCATCACTTTCTCGCCGTTTGATCCACAACAAACTTTCACAATCACCGTCTGATTCATTATTTTCTCTAATTGTTGCCTCACATGAAGTCTTCCACTTACTTTATGCACTTTAAATCCCCATCATCGATCTGCCTCGCCTGATCCGACAGCTATCGCATCACCCAATCACTTTAGGCGCTTTAAACCCCCACCATTGATCTACCTCACCCAATCCGACGGTTATCGCTTCACCTAATCACCAACTAGCTTGGCCGATCTCCACTTTTGATCAGCCCCACTTGATCCAACTACTATCGTGCAATCTCACATAGATTATTGCACGATCGTTATCCGCCAGAGAGCACGCGAGAAAAGTGGTTTTCTCATGCTATGCGTTGTGCAGCAAGGTAATCGCGTGAAATTTCAGAATTCCACTTACGGCCTTGAGTGCGCGCGAGAAACTACTTACCGCCTTAGAAACCCGCTCCATCATTTCCACATGTTTCTTTTTCTCATGATTCGATCTCCGTCGTCCATCTCTTGACTTCATCTGCGCGATAAGATCTTAGCCATTCATTGCTTTTTTACCCTGTTCGTTCATCTCTTGACTTAATCTCCACAATTAGATCTCAGCCATTCATCTCCTGTTAACCTTGTTTGTCCATCCATTCACTTAATCCATCGCGATACGATCTCCACTGCTCATCTGTTTTATTACCTTATTTTTCCATCCATTCACTTAATTCCTCGTGATACGATCTTTGCTGTTCATCCTGTTCATTAACCCTGTTCATCCATTTATTTTCTTAAAGCCCCGCAATATGATCTCCACCGTCCATCTTCTGTTCGTTGATCGATCCAATGGTCCCTATGTGCTACTGCATCCTTACGTCCTCCTTTCATTCATTTCGACCTCTGATTTCTCTTCCTCTTGAAAACCAATTTCACTTAAGTTTCTTTTCTTACACCTTAGTATAGTTTAATGCTCTTTTCTTCTATAACTTAGATAGTAGCATTAGGTTAGTGATTAATTTAGTAATTCTGCTTAGCATAGTTGTTTAATTTGTTAATTAGGTTATGGTGTGAGTTAGCATTACAAGTTGTTTTCTTCATTACTGCAGTAGAGTAGCTCTCTCTTAGAATAAATTTGCTCTTCTTCCATCAAAGAATTAAGCTTCTTCTGACCCTATAAAATTCTGGCTTGGAACCCCTAAGGTCTCTTTCCAGATGAGTAGTGACAACAGGCATTACCTTCATTTTTACTTGTGCATGTAGCACTGTCACCTCCAATTTTGTATGAACCTCGGGTTGATAACTAAAGCTGGTAGCCCTGGGAGTTGCAACATTCTTGTTGCAATACCTAGGCTCATCACAAGTCAAGCATTATAATCAACATTGATGGGTTTGCACTTGGTACCATTAACGAAAGTGGGGAATTTCCCACAAGTTTCCTCAAGAGAAAATAATTTAACTAACATGAAGGATAACAGGATTCCTTGCATTACTTCTAATTCTAGTAAACATCACTCAAATATTAAGACAATATGGCTTAAACGATGCTCTTTCCTTGCTAAATCACTAGAGGATTCAAGAGGAGGACATTATCTAAAATATCTATAATGTTAAAAGAATTATCATTACTAGATTTAAGAGAGTTTATAGTGTCACAAGGAAAAAATGAATAAGAGAGATATCATATACTATAAAGAGAACATTAAATTTAGGTTAGAATATTTTAAAATATTTATTTTATTGTTATATTAAACAATAAAATTAATATTGTTAAGATAAAAATGAACTCTCCCAAGATCCACAGTGAATGATCTAGAATGGACCATTATATAATTTGTTGTCTAGCTTGGTACATTTTTGGTTAAAAAACTAAATGGATTTTCTTGCAAGGCCCATTTTAGTGGTAGGTTCCAATCTATAAATTTGGGGTCTAGAACCTTCCTAAGCCATTTTGATGCATCAAACAATATTTTTTTGGGTTAAAAACTCTATGGGCATAGCTCTATCCCCTTGGCATTTCTCTACACACTAAAATATTTCCAACAACACAAAATTTGCCTCCTACAAGCTGACCTACCTTGTTTACCATCATGGTATGAGTGGATTCCATTTTATCCCACGTTACTAATATATGTAGGGCTACGAACATGTGGAATTTTAATAATATTCTAGAGAGTCCAACACTTTATCAACAATGGAGGTTTAAGGATGAAAAAACCTTGCCCCTTGACAACTATTGGTCTATGAGAAATTCTTCGGTGTAAATCACAGGATAAATCATTTTTCGACGCGTTTCGAACCTAACTTCAATTAAATCTTGACTCTGGTCCTAAAGTCAAAACTAGCCGTTAGTCAAGATAGCCGTTGGAGTCTCTGCTCAGACTATTTAACATGCTAAGCTGGATCTGTTTCTTCAACTTGTCCTGACGATGAACCACACTTGTTGGTTCGAAAAGCGTCGACAAATAATTTATCCTGTGATTTACGCCTAAGAATTTCTCATAAACCTGATATGGATCACAGAAGCCTCAATTCAACAACTATTGGTCTATGTTAAGCATTGAGATACTAAGAGGAAAAGGGGTTCCATTCTTTAGCATTATACTTGTTCTATAGTTGAGAAGAGCATATAGGAGTTGGATTTGAGAGCACAACAAAGGAGGAATATATTTGGTAGCATCCATTCATACCATAATGTCAAAGAAAACTCCATAGTGAGTTCTTCCTTCTTTGTATTTGTATTTTTATAATTGAAGAAAAGAGAGCGGGGCATAGGCCTCAACTTCTACTTGGGTTTTGTCCCATATCAGTTTTCCTAGGATACCTCTTACTTTCATTTGTGTGGATGACATATTCCTTTACTCATTTCTTTCATTTTCAATTTCAATTATTTCATAAATTCATGCAATAAACTAGTAATAATTGTTCTGTATCTAAGGAAATAAATTGCATGATCTAAGATTTTACAATATTATGAGGCATGTTAAGATGAACTATGCCAGTGGAATATCCACTATATTTTATAGATCATGGTGGTACGAAAGTAATTTTATTTAGTTCATTTGTGGAAATTTGTGGCATTAAGTAATTGGATTAAAAATATATCACATAACCAAAGGCATGGCATATGATTATGTTCATAACACTCCTCTAGATGTAGTGGAAGAGACATTCTTGAGGCTAGAAAAGAAAGTTGCTAATATTTTTCGCAACGTGGCCCTCCTAATGGTATCTCCAATAAGAGATTTTAGACATTTCAGGGAATTTTGTGGCTCCAACTTAAAATCTAGATCTAAAGAAAAACTAGGAAATAGTGAAGCCCAGAAAAGTAGTTGAGAAAAGAGCCTAAGAAAGTACAACCAAGTTCTATTGCCATCACTCCTTCATAATCTTTATTCAAAATGGAAGAAAATGTGGAAATCAAACCATGTCAAGGTAACATTGATGTTGTTAAGTTGAACCATTAGTTGCAATAATTAAAAGTGTATTTTAATGTCCATAATATAGATGAAGAGTAGGAAAATTCATTTTCCTCACTAAAACTAGAGGGCCACATACTAACCTGGTGGGAAAAACTCACAAATCCACTAATAACTAAATGGAAGGATTTTAAAACCCTCATAAATTCCTAGTTCTACCTATTGGATGTGTATAGGATCAATGGATCTATTTGCATTACTTCAATCAAAGGAAATAGTAAAGTGTGTAGGAGTACACCACTAAATTCAGGAAGATGGTGGTCATGTTGGGTATCTCTCTAAAGAACCTAGATGTACTCCTCGATTATATAGGGGATCTACAAATTAATTTTTGAAAGAAAGTGATGCTCTCCAAACCTGGGACCATTGACAAGGCTTTTGTGTAAGCACAATACTTAGAGAACATAGACTATAAGAAAGGATAATCAAGTGGTTATAAATAAAAAGACCATCAAGATGCTTTGAATGAGGGGAAGAAGAAATGGAAAGGAGAAGATAAGAATATGGTATCCATTGAAAATAAGTGCAAGGATCAAAACAACAGTTGAAACTATTCTAATATAAATGGTCACTTTGAAGATAAGTTTTGTAAGCTACATCTAGAGTCTAAAGTTGAATACAAAGAACCATAAGAAGGATTCATAGAAGAACCTAATAAGCAAGGATTTAGGCAATTAGGTAGAAAGAAACTCAAATGAGGATGAGAATATTGTTTTCACTTTAGTGAAAAAGGAGGTGAATCTAAGTGGCCTTCATCACAAGGACGAGAAGGAAATGAGAATGCTCTTCTATATTAAGGTCCAAGACAAAAATTCCAAGGCAAATGCTCTATTTGATTCTAACTCACAAGCCAATCTCAGATAAAATGATATAGTCAATAAGCTTGGGTTGTAATTTCAGGATCGCCAAAACTTATATCCCATGGAATGGTTGAAAAAAGATGCATTGATCAAAGTAACTAAACAATGTAAGATCAAGTTTTCTATAAATGCAAATTTTATAGATGAAGTGGAGTTTTATGTAGTACCCCATCATGTTTGGTGTAGTGTTTGGAAGCCCCTACATGTATATAATGGATGAAATATTCATGTGGAGAGAAAAAAAATATTGCTTAATAAAATAAGGGAAGACTAACATCATCAATTCATACAAGGAAAGGTCAAATATCTCTCTAGTAAGTGCTAACCAAGCTAAACCATTGATTAGTTCTAGTAAGATTTATTTATTTTCTTAATACATACTCAACTAGGGAAGGACTCAGTAAGATATAAGGAATCACTAGAGGGACGTGGGAAATAATAGAAACAATAATATAAGGATCTATTACAAGCATATAGATGACTATTTGAATAACCTAAGGGGTTGTTACCTAAGAGAGAAGTGGAGAATTGGATATAGTTGTTTCTTGACATGCCTTTACTAAATATTGCGTTGTAAAGATAGTCTATTTTGAAAGTAGATGAAGTGAAGAAATATTTGCAATGGTTGTTGGAGCAGGAAGTAATTGAACCAAACACTTAACTTGTGGTTCACCTATCATAATAGTACCCAAGGATGGAACTTAGATAAGTCATATCAACTATAGAACTTGATTGAATAAAAACCCATTTCCTAGGATTGATTATTTGTTAAATCAGTTACAACATGTTGAGTACTTCACCATAATGGATCTCAAATCAAGATACCACTAGGTATACTTTAAGGAATAAGACACTTCAAAGAATGAATTCAAGACCACACAGGATTTGTATGAATTGCTAGTAATTCATTTTGGTTTATGTAATACACAAGCTACATTCATGTAATTGATAAATGATATATTGTGTCCCTATTTAGATTCATTCGTAATACCATATGTCGATGACATGTTGGTTAATATCTCTACCTAGGAGGAGCAAATCTCACATCTCATGTAGATGTTGGAAACTCTAAAAGGGCATTAGTTGCTAGCAAACCTTGATAAGAAATGTGAGTTTTGTTAGCAATAATTAGTGTATATGGGTTATTTGATTGGTGGATTTGAATGTAAGATAGGTCCCTCAAAGATAGAGGCCATCTTGAAGTGGTCAATTCCTACTAATGTCACTATAGTTAGGATCTCTATTGGAGAAGTGTAGTACATACATAATTTGTTAGCATCATTTCTAGTTGTAAATACACCACTCGATGCCATAATAGAAAATGGTAAGAGTTTCCCACGTGGAAAGCATCAACAAAAAGCTTTCCACAAGCTAAAATGACAAATTGGTCAAGCATTAGTTATCATATGTCCTAATTTGCAAAATCCTTTCAAAGTGGAGATGGATGCAAGTGGGTACATTGTGGGAGTAGTTTTTATGCAAGGAAGTAAGTTGATATAATATCATTCTAAGATGTTTCATGAGGGAGTTTTGAACTACTTTATATATGATAAGGAGCTCTATGCCTTGGCTCAAGCTGTTAAAAAGCGGAATCACTATTTGGTGGGAAAGGAAATCATTATCCACATTGATCATCAACCAGTGTAATATTTTTAGGCTTGAAGCAAGCTACAATAAACCAAACGTTACAATTTCATGGGGTTTTGCAACAAATTCATCTAGGCATAAAATACAATAAGAGGGATATTAGTAAGTTGGATGACATTATTTTAAGGCAACCCTTACCTAAGATCACATCGTTGGGAACTCTTATGCTCATGGAGCCTTTTAAGGATGATGCATACAAAGAGGCATACACAAAATATGAGGACTTTAAAGGGGTGTTTCAATAACCAAAAGGCCAAATTTGTAACAACCCGGTTAAAAATTCATGTAAAAAAATATAAGACCAAGGTCATGGGACACATATTCCAAGTTGAATGGTGGGAAAACATCTTAGTGGGTGTTCATTTCGATTTATTAAAGGCTATGCAAATTGTCAAAGGCATTAGCAAAGGAAAAGAGGCATTAATTTCCATTTATTTATGAAAATAAAGGAAAATAGGAGAAAAGGAAGGTGAAAGGTCATAGGTTGCATGTGAGGAGGAAATTGAAGGGAAAATGAAGGAAAATGAAGAAATTAGAGGCCTCAATGACAAAAATGCTTCTGAGGATCAGTTCATGGCTCTTGTTAGTTCACTTATGGTTCTCTCTTTTATTCTCTCTCTCTCTCTCTCATACTCTTGCACACTTTGAGTATTCTTGGAGCACTTTGACATACATTGGATTTGGAGAAAGAAGGCAAAGGAAAGCAGGAAAGCACAAGGGAACAGTGGGATTAATAGCTACAGTTGGATTTCTTTGCAAGTATCGAGTTTCATATATGATTTCCTTACTAGTTTTGACATGCATGGCATATGCATGTGGTTATTTGGTTATGATCTGTCATTGGCATGGAGGATTGCTTGGATTAACAGTGGTTTTACCTAGCCTTGACATTTCCTGTATAGCCATGGCATTGTGGGTTTTACCTTTTGTTTTCTAGCTGGTTCTCATGTTACTTATGGTTGTGGGTTAAGTTATTAGTTCCTAGAGCCTTGGTTGGAAAAATTATCTGGATGCCCTGTAACAACTTAGGTTGAGTTACTAGTCCTAGAAGCCTTGGTTGGACAATCACTCTCGAGCCCTTGGTGGGTTGAGTTACTAGTCTTGGAAGCCTTGGTTGGACAAACACTCTGGAGCCTGACGACAACTGTGGGTTGAGTTACTAGTCCTGGAAGATGGGTTGGAACAAACGCTCTGGAGCCCTTGACAACTTGGATAGAGACATATCTAGAGATGGATAGTGATGTCTGACTGTGAGATGGAATTACTGGTTGAGGGTTGAGGTGGTTTGGCCTCTAGAAGCTTTAGTTTGGTTTTCTTGGTTTATTCCATATGATCCCACATTCATGCATGGAATATGGAACGAGGGTGATTGGCTAAAAGAGATATTTTGATTAAGTCCAATCTACGGTTGGGTGGGTGGTACTTAAAAGTCCCTGACCTAGTTGGATTTTGCATATGTTAATAAGAGCACTTTTCCTCTATATTTTATGAGTAAATGTACTTCTTATTATGTGGCTTTAATGGCTATTCTATCATTGATATTTCTTTGGTTATATGTTGGTTATAAGCATGGTTAATGACAAACTTGAGTTATGGATCTCATCATGTTTTGGTTAGTAAATTAAATTTTAATGAATATATGACCTAATAGATGATAATGTAGCTAGTATGATAGGGCATTAGACCTTCTTGATGATTCTCAGATAAGTATAATCTCCCTATGTCCAGTTGTGTATTTATGACATGTACATTACATGTTCATGATGTGTTTGCCGAAATGACTATCAGGATAGGCCTTGTTAGGTTAAGTTCTTGTCTATGTTTTGTATGGAAGGCGTTGTCCCTATGTCATTTATCATTCCTTAGAGTTTCATTAATTTCTTGATAGTGGTGTGGAGACTAGCCCTGAAAAAGTGCCTCGGATCTCGCGGTCACTGGTATAGAATTGAGTGAAAAAGATTGCAGCCACTCCCTTCTAGGTTTGTGCATACAATTGGAGGGTTACAATCAAATTCCAACAATGTTGTGCGAACATCTGGGGTCCAAGACACAAAAACATAGGTTTAACTCAAGGTTTGGGCACCTGGAAGGGTGGTTTAGCCCTTGGGGATCCTGTAGCACCCGAGGGAGGTCAGTAAGGTTTTGGTTTTGTCGATTCCACTTCCTTTATGAGATCTAGGAGGTTGAATCATATCATAGTAACTCTTTGTCACATATTTACCCTGGTGGAATGGTAAGCTTGGGTAAGTGTGGGAGGACGTGTTACAGAGTGGTATCAGAGCTCCCAGGTTCAACACTAGGACTGGATGGGAAGAATGTGTTTGTCATGCATACATGTAGGTTGTATATGTGCTTGTTATGTATGCATGACAATGGTCATTGTTGTAGTTGTGTTTTCATGTAGAAGTTGATGATGTTGATGTTGCGATGTGTTTGTCATGAATGCAAGTTGGTTGTATATGTATTTGTTATGTATGTCAGTGTCTATATGTTGTTATGCATGAATTTTCATGGTTATGGTTATGCATGCATGATAGGTCAGGCATGCATCTTGGTGGTCATTATGTAGTTTGTGTCATCATGATGTTGTTGGTATGTGATCATGTTGATATGTTGTCCAAGATAGAGCAGCAGATGTAGATCATCAGAGCGAGGTTGCAGTGCTAGACTTCGAGGTAAGAGAAGATCATCATACATGTTTGTATTCTTGGAATGTAGGTATGGTGGTTGATGGTTGTTATATGCATGTCTGTCATTTTATTGTTGTTATGGTTACATGCATGATAGATGTTAGTTAATCAGTGTGGCTATATGCATGTGTTAGATAGTCATGAATGATATTAACTTGTTATTATATGCATTGTAGTCATATGCATGATGGTTATGGTCAGTGTAACTAAGATCTTGATGATATATGTATTGTGCTAATATGGATTGGCCTATGAAAATGGTTATAGTTATTATATTCAGGTACGCGTAGGTATATTTGTGATATTGTGTTGTACTAATCTAGACTGACTTGTGCAAATATGATAGCCTCCCTGAGATACATTGAGGTATGTGTTTGGTTATGTCATCTATTTGGTTTATCTAACGTGATATGTTTATATATTGTCTGAATGTTTGATTAATTGCATGATGTGAGTGTGTGTCTATAAGATTGCATGGAGAAAGGATCTTGTTTTAAGACGGTTGTACTGACATAATATGTGTTGAGATAGCTAATATGCACTTGAATGTAAGTGGGTGATAGTTATAGTAGTATAACTAATGTCTATTAGTTGATAATGACATGGTTTTTAGTCGTGGTAAAGGTTTATTTCAAATTAATAAACAGAATGTCTTGATATTTGGAATGTGTGAATAGTTATAGGAAGCATGCTTGGTATTAGCATGACAATGTAACAATTGATTTGTTTGTATAGCTAATATTTGGGTGATGTGAAAGGAAATAATAAGGCTTAATTATAGCAAAGTAAAAGTTTAAAGAAAGGAATTGGGTGAGAATTCCTTTGGCTATGTTTACAAATTGTAGTTCGAAATGAATGTGTGCTTTGCATGAATACATGAAGTATTCTTAACCTTGATTTGTCTCACATTATGTAGATATGTGCTATATTCATGAACATGCACTTGACAGGTATAACAATTTGTTTTTAATTTTGGCTGGATTCATCAAGGAATTGGATTTCCTTGAGAGATGATATATGAACATGTTCAATTACAAGGAAGCGTGCTTGGCACAACAAGGTAAGGTAACCGGTATATTGTTATGTTTATTTATACACTGACAATTGTATGTTTTTGGCAGTATGATGTATGGAATTGCATGGCAAAAGGGACTTCCGTGAAATATTGAAGAAGTCTTAGGTTGATTTTCTCTTGGAAGCATTGTGAACGCATGGGGATTGAGTCATTGTGTTTGTTTATAGTTTTGTGCCTTTGGTGCTTTGTGATTTGTTTATGCTTGACTTGCAATTTTGTTTGTTTGGTGCATGCCCATGCCACTTTGTTTTTGGTGTCATATTGTTATTGGTTTTCATGGTCTTCTTCTTGTTTGTTTCTTGCTCTTTCCTTTTATGTTTTGAGGGTCTCGTGAATTGGTTGGGAAGGAGGAAATTTAATAGAGCTTGGGGAGAGGTGAATGAAATCCAATAGGTAATGTAAGACCCGGATGAAGCTCAGTTCAAGAGTAAGGGCAGTTGAAGGCAAGAATATGACAACTAACTGGATTGGTTGGGTCCATTGGTGTAAATGTACAGTGGAAGGATAGTCATGAGGAAGGTAACCAGGAAAGGTAAAGTGAATGGATTTGAGGTGTCATATGCTATTATAGATCTGATCTAAAAATATAAGACAATGCAAATAAACCCAAGAAATAATAAAATAGAAATAGATAGAAATGATTCTTTCTATTAATTAAAACCCTTAAGGTAGGGCAACACTATGCATTCACTCCTTGAGGAAGAAGAACACTCCACAAGCCATATGCCTATTCATACAATAATCATTGACATCTCTCCATGTGGAGTCTTTAGTCTCTATATAGGCCTCATACATACAATACCATGGGTCATTACCATGGTTCCCTCATACCATCGAACTAATACCATGGGCCCATTACATTATTACTAACTACTTGTGGTCCCTTACATGATATGGGTTAACCACCTTATTTATTACTATGGCCCATCCAATTATTACATTATTACCTTGGGTACCACCCTTTGTACCCCATATTATCCCCCCTAGGTATATAACATTCCACCCCCCTTAACATGTTTCATCCCCGAAACATGGGAAGAACACAAATAATAAGATCTACTCAAAAAAGTAGTCCACTTGTACCATGCATGTGCATCTAGCCATCCAAGAGAAAGGTGAACCCTCAATCTCGCTGGTGCCTTGCTTGCTTGAGATGGAAGTTGACCATGGCAGCTCTTCTATGTTGATGTGTAGTAGGTGGATCTTCGTTCCGCTCTATCTGTCATGTGGGGGTTGTTGTCCTTGTGGCTAATTGGTTGCCATCTTGTTGGTTGTTGTCTTGCAGTGTGATGTGGGTGATGATATGTTGAAGTTTTAACCCACAGTGTCTTTTTCTTTAACTCACCCCTTACTGGAGCCTGACTGTTATCTAGTGCATGTTGTGGTGCCTGCTGTGATGTCTTATCTTCTAATATTACTTCAACCACCAATCCTCATCAGATGTGTCAACACCTGTAACCTTTTCGGCTTCAGCCTCTGTTTGTTTTTTATTGTCGACCATCAACTGCTCATCATCTGATATGTCAGTCCTTGGAACATCTTCTGCGTCAACCTCCATGGACTCTACCGCTTTATTGATGGAAATATCCTGTAATGTAGTTTTCTTCTTTTTATACCAGAGTTTCAGGAATTTATTCTGCACATTAATATTGATAGTACCCACTGATTCCATCCAAGGTTATCCCAAAACAACATCCATATTATCCATCTCTAAAGTATAAAAATCACCATGCAACATATACTTATCCATAGAAATCTTCAAATCCTTATACACTTGAACATCCTCATCATCCACCTGTGTGTGTTCAATGTGTTTTGCTGGAACTTGCAATTTTTTTGTAAAATTAACATTGATAAAATTATGCTTGCAACTAGGATTTATAGAAACAATGATCTTCTCCTTCTGAATCAATCCATGAATCTGCAATAAGGAGATACCAACAGAAAATAACCCTTTAGGTTTCTTGGTTTCCTCCTTTCCTATAAAAATAAAATCTTTGCTAGGCTGTGTGTCTGTCTGTGTGAGCTTATCCAAAAGATTAGATTTATGCTCAAAGTGGTCCATAAGAGCTTTCTTGAATGTGTCCTAAGTCAAGGCCCTTCCATAGCAACGTTGATGTCCTTGCCACCATTGCCATATTTCATTGTCCAAGTACATTTTTCCCACACTCAGTTGAGTCTCATCATCCATGACGCAATTCAATCTGAAATATTTCTCCATTTGTGCTAGCCATCTGGCTGGATGAGAGCCATCAAATTTATACATGTTCCTCTGATCTAGGCCCACCATCACAAAAATTTTGGCGAAAATTTGAAATGGCCACAATTCCGTCAATATTGCTCAGAATCCCTATTATGACCTGTTTTTGGAAATGAAACAACCATTCTGCATCTGCCCATGTGATAGAAATCTTGATCCAGGCATTGGAATTTCAAATCTGCGCTGCAACTCTCCCTTTGTCACCCAAAAATTCTGAAAAAAGAGCTGATTTTAAATCATCAATATCTCCCTCATCTGGACTCTGATTCGACTGATTTTTTTTGAAATTGGGTATTTTTCACAAAGAATCCAGATCTGCAATTAGATTTTGCAAATCTTGCACCAGGACGTCCAGATCTGCGCCAAAAACTCGCTGCCCCGAAAAATATTTGCGACACCACTGATTTTTAGATCAGTGATATCTCCTTCATCCAGACTCCGATTCGACCGATTTTTTTTTTGAAATCGGGTATTTTTCACAAAGAATTCAGATCTGCAATCATATTTTGTAGATCTTGCACTAAAACGTACATATTTGATCTTCAAACTCACCGACCCAAAAAATTCCTGCAAAACATAAAAAAATTTCTCCACTTTTGCCCAAGAAAGTGCTATGATACCACTTGTTATAGATATGATCTAAAAATATAAAACGGTGCAAATAAACCCAAGAAATAATAAGACAGAAATAGATAGAAATGATTCTCTTTATTAATTAAAACCCTTAAGGTAGGGCAACACCATATATTCACTCCTTGAGGAATGAGAACACTCCACAAGCCATATGCTTATTCATACAATAATTCTCCACTTTTGCCCAAGAAAGTGCTCTGATACCACTTGATATAGATCTAATATGAAAATATATGAGAATAGATATAGCTCTGATACCACTTGTTATAGATTTGATATGAAAATGTATGAGAATAGATATAGCTCTGATACCACTTGTTATATATCTGATCTAAAAATATAAGATAATAGAAATAAACCCAGAAATAATAAGATAGAAATAGATATAAATGATTCTTTTTATTAATTAAAACCCTTAAGGTAGGGCAACACCATACATTCACTCCTTGAGGAAGGAGAACAATCCACAAGCCATATCCCTGTTCATACAATAATCCTTGACATCTCTCCATGTGAAGTCTCTAGCCTCTATATAAGCCTCATACATACAATACCATGGGTCATTACCATGGTTCCCTCATACCATCAAACTAATACCATGGGCCCATTACATTATTACTAACTACTTGTGGTCCCTTACATGATATGGGTTAACCACCTTATTTATTACTATGGCCCATCCCATTATTACATTATTACCTTGGGTACCTCCCTTTGTACCCCATATTATCCCCCCTAGGTATATAACATTCCACCGCCCTTAGTATGTTTTTTCCCCGAAACATGGGAAGAACACAAATAATAAGATCTACTCAAAAGAGTAGTCCACTGGTACCATGCATGTGCATCTAGCCATCTAAGAGAAAGGTGAACCCTCGATCTCACTGGTGCCTCGCTCGCTTGAGATGGAAGTTGACCGTGGCAGCTCTTCTGTGTTGATGTGTAGTAGTGGATCTTCGTTCCGCTCTATCTGTCATGTGGGGGTTGTTGTCCTTGTGGCTAATTGGTTGCCATCTTGTTGGTTGTTGTCTTGCGGGGTGATGTGGGTGATGATATGTTGAAGTTTTAACCCACTGTGTCTTTTTCTTTAATTCACCCCTTATTGGAGCTTGACATTTATCTGGTGCATGTTGTGGTGCCTGCTGTGGTGTCTTATCTTCCAATATTACTTCAACCACTGAGCCCTCATCTGATCTATCAACATCTGTATCCTTTTCTGCTTCAGCCTCTGTTTGTGTTTGATTGTCGATCATCAATGGCTCATCATCTGATATGTCAGTCCCTTGAACATCTTCTGCTTCAACTTCCATGGACTTTACCTGTTTATTGATGGAATTATCTTGTAATGTAATTTTCTTCTTTTTATACCAGAGCTTCAGGAATTTCTTCTACACATTAATATTTATAGTACCCACCGATTCCATCCATGGGTATCCCAAAATAACATCCATGTTATCCATATCTAAAGTATAAAAATCACCATGAAACACATATTTGTCCATAGAAAGCTTCAAATCCTTATAAACTTGAACATCCTCATCACCGACCTGTGTGTTTTCAATGTGTTTGGTTGGAACTTGCAATTTTTTTGCCAAATTAACATTGATAAAATTATGCTTACAACTAGGATCTATAGACACAACGATCTTCTCCTTCCGAATGAATCCATAAACCTGCAATAATGATATACCAATAGAAAATAACTCCTTACATGTCTCATTATTCTGTTTTCTAGCATGAGACCATTTGTCTAAAAGGACTCTTTCAAATTCTTCATCTGAAAATTTCGACAACTGCTTGTTGTCAAGTGAGGACCACCATTTGGTAGCCTCATCTTTGCAAGTAAATGGTACCATACCCCTCCACAAATTCCAAAATTTGAACTTCTGTCTCTATATGGATTCTTCAATAGTAGGGCTATCATCTTTTCCTGTAAAATATAGCATCTCCATGAAGAGGGTTTTGAAAAAAAAAATCACTTGGCGAAAATTTGAAATTGTCACAGTTTAGTCAATGTTGCTCAAAATACCTATTATGACTTGTTTTTGGAAATGGAACAACCACTCTGCATCTTCCCATGTAATAGAAATCCCGATCCAGGCACTGGAATTTCAGATCTGCGCTGCAACTCTCCTGCCGTCACAAAAAATTATGAAAAAAGAGTTGATTTTAAATCAGCGATATTTCCCTCATCTAGACTCCGATTCGACTGATTTTTTTTCTTGAAATTGGGTATTTTTTCACAAAGATTCCAGATCTGCATTTATATTTTGCAGATTTTGCCCCAAAACATATAGATCTGATTTGCAAACTCGCTGCCCCAGAAATCTTAAAAAAAAATAAAAATTCTCCACTTTTGCCCAAGAAAGTGCTTTGATACCACTTTTTATAGATCCGATATGAAAATATAAGACAATGCAAATAAACCCCATAAATAATATGAAATGATTCCTTATTGATCAAACCCTTAAGGTAGGGCAACACCATACATTCACTCCTTAAGGAAGGAGAACACTCCACAAGCCATATGCCTGTCCATACAATAATCCTTGACATCTCTCCATGTGGAGTCTCTAGCCTCTATATAGGCCTCATACATACAATACCATGGGTCATTACCATGGTTCCCTCATACCATCGAACTAATACCATGGGCCCATTACATTATTACTAACTACTTGTGGTCCCTTACATGATATGGGTTAACCACCTTATTTATTACTATGGCCTATCCCATTATTACATTATTACCTTGGGTACAGGGGTGATTCATTGAAAGAGAGATTTTGGTTCATCCCAATCTATGGTCAGGTGGTATGTGGAAGTCCCTAACTTGGTTGGATTTTGCATATGTTAATAAGAGTTATTTTCCTCTTATATTTTATCACTAAATTTACTTGTTATTATGTGGCTTTAATGGTTTTTCTATCATTAATATTTCTCTGTTTATATGTTGGTTATAAGCATGGTTTATGACAAACTTAAGTTATGGCTCTCATCATGTTTTGGTTAGTAAATGAAATTTTAATGAATGCATAACCTGATAGATGATAATGCATCTATTATGAGAGGGAATCATACCTTCTTAACTATTATCAAATAAGTGTCAGCTCCCTATGTTCAAATGTGTACTTATGACCTGTACATTACATGTTCATGATGTGTTTGACGAAATGATTGTCATGGATAGGCCTTGCTAGGTCATGTTCTTTTCTAATTTTTCTATGTAAGGCCTTGTCTCTGTGTCATTTATCATTCTTGAGAGTTTCATTAAGTTTTGGGTATTGGTCTAGAGACTAGCCCTCAAAAGGTGCCTCAAATCTTGCGGTCACATGCATAAAACTGAGTCAAAAAAACTATAGTCACTCCCTTGCAATATTGTGCATGCAACTAGAGGGTTATAGTCAAATTCCAATGTGTTGTGCTAGTGTTTGGGGTCGAGGACACAAAAAAAAAGGTTTAACTAAGGGTTTGGGCACCTGGAAGGTTGGTTTAACTATTGGAGGTCTTGTAGCAACCGAGGGAGATCAATAATGTTGTGGTTTTGTTGATTCCACTTCCTTAAGGTGATTTAGGAGGTTGAATCATATCATAGTAACTATTAGTCACATATTTACCTTGGTGGACCTGTAAGCTTGGGTAAGTGTTGGAGGAGGGTGCTACAAAATTTGTGTAGAAGAAGGTGATGGTAAGGTTGAATATCATCTCTAGGATAGGATGTTATTCAAGATAAACAAGATCTATGTTCGTAAAGGTGAATTATTTTAGGTTATTACATAGGTGCACACCTCCTAGGTTGTAGTACATTTTTTAGTTGGGGAGACATTTTCCATCTTAAACTATGTAGTTGAGTATATTAGAGGATGCATGTTTTGTTGTACTAGAAATCCAATAATAGAAAGTAAGGCTTATACCATCCCTTATGCCCACTCAACCATTGGAAAACATCATATGGATTTTTTTGGTGGTTTTCCAACAACCAAGAATGAAAATGAGTATCTATTTGTGGTATTTGATAGGTCCAGCAATATGTGCATAATTATGCCTTAATGCCATCAAAGGAAAATAAGTAGAAAGCATGTTCATTGAACATGTTTGAGTGCACTTTGGAATACCAAGGAGTATCATCTTAGATAGGGATATGATATTTATTTAGTACCTTTTGGATTACATTTTGGGAAAATATGGACACTAATTTGAAGATCTTTATAGCATTCCATCCATGGACAAATGGGAAAATAGAAGCAGTCAATAGGATTTTGGTTCAACTATTTAGGGGCTACAATTAGAAGCATCTATAGATCTAGGATGAAAAATTGAGCTACATTCACCATGATTATAACAAAGTAGTCCAAAATTATACTAGTATCTCCACTTTTGAAGCTTTATTTGGTTATTTTCCACCTTTTCCCTTATATTTTGTCTAGGGATGGAAAGGAGGAGTGAAAGAAGTCATCATTGAAAGAAAGCAAAGAATTTTGTTAACAAAGTGGAAAATAGAGATTGGCTATGCTTGAATAAGAAAATTATACATGTCTTAGTAAGAAGATCCAGGTTATGTGGTATGGTCCTTTTGAAGTATCAAAGAAGGTGGGTGACAATTTCTACAAAGTTAGCCTATCCTACATTTATGTGCTTTTACACAATAGAGAATTTCAAGAATCTAAAAATCTACAAGCCATCCATGTTGGATTTGGAAACTGAGTGGGTCATACCTAACACAAAAAATAAAAAATAGAAGCTTTAGAAGAGTTGTCAAAATATATAGTTTTGCAAAAGAACTCCAAAACTGCCAAATAAGGGCAGCATGACCTTTGGCAAATTGGGTTGAAAGGAAAACTTCTAGGCAAGGAAAAATGGTACTCCAAATATAAGGTAAAGGAAAAATTCCCTCACCTAAGTTAATAAATATAGTTGGGGACCGAATTCCTCCCTAATTGGAGAGTTAAAATCTAGAATGGATCATATTATATATATATTTATCTATATGGATACTTTCTAAGTGGAAAAAATAGAGGAATTGGCTTGTAAAGCCCATTTTAGTGATAGGTCTCAATTTAGAAATTTGGGTTCAATAACCTTCTTGAGTCATTTTGATGCATCAAATAGAATTTTGGGACATAACTTTATGATGATAACTAGCCCTTAATGTTGTTCTAGACACTAAGACCTTTACAATAATGCAAAAATCACCTCAATTAGAGCTCATACATGGAAGTTATTCCACCCACAAGTTGACCTACCTTGTTGGCCACCATGGTAGGATTCAATGTCATGTTATCTTCAATTATGCAGAAATGTGGGGCTAGCCATTTGTGGAATTTCAAGAATATTCTAGAGAGTTTAAAACCTTACTAATAATTGAGTGTTAGGGATGAAAAAAATGTAACCCTCAATGATTCTAGGGATAAGTTAAATTATGAGCCATTAGGAGGAGAATGGTTTCCATTATTTAGCATTGTACATGTTCCATAGTTTAGCAAAGCATCTAGGAGTGGGAGTTGAGATCATAAAAGAGGAGGAAAAGAAATTTTAGTAGCCACTTAGGCCACAATATTAAAGGAAATTCCATATTCAATGCCTTTTTGTTTATATTTTCATTTCCATAACTCAAGAAAGAGGGCATAAAATAGACCTCACCTTATAGCCATATTTTCTCCTATACTGTGTTTCCCAAGAAACACCTTCTATTTATTTATGTGGATTTTTTGTTCTTTTTCTCATTTATTGCATTTGTTATTTGGGATCTAAGGAAATAGATTACATTATCTAATATTTCATAATATTTACGAGATCTATTATGGCACATTGTTCGTATGGAATACCCATGGCAGTTTACAAATCAATGAAACTAGGCACTAGAAAAGACCTAAACACCTTTGGAAGAAAGAATATGTAATATTTATGATATTAAGAAACTGGAATATGAAAAGAAATTTCTCTTAAAATATGTTTCTTATATACATATTAGGGATCAATTTTACAATATTTCTAATACTAGCGATCTTCATAATTTGTGCCAGGCTAATATATGGGCGTAGATCATGACACGTTATTTAGATCAATATGGGTATTCGTAAACTTAGAAGAACATAACAATATGTAGGGATCTAGGTTAGATTGGTTTGTCATGTTAAACTGATAGCAAGTGCTAAATTCAACTAGTAGGGGTTAAGGTCTAGAATTCCAATTTAGTAAAAATTAAAAGTTAAGAAAGCAAGGAGTGGCAGGAAGGGGAGGGGTTTTGTAAAGCAATGATGAAATATTGGTTATAATATATGCATGGGGATTGGGAACTATGACCAACAAATAGGTTGAATTACATGGTCTACTGCAAGGCCTACTATCAGAAAGAGATACCCAAGTAAATCATATAATCATCCTTGGAGATTCATTTATCATAATTCACCACATTCTTATCGGAACCTAGCCAAAAGATAGTCACCTTGAAAACCTTTTGAAAATAATCAAAGTGTTGCTGGATGATATACCTCATAAAGAGTTATTTCATATTCTCTGAAAGAAAAACTCTAAGGATAACAAGTGTGCCAACTGTGCATGCTCTCTTCAATCCAAACAAATTAAAACCAATGGTGTCTAGGGCCGATGTAATTACCATAAACCTAATCCTACCCATTGGCACTCATGAATAATATGTCTTATATCCATATAATCATTCCTACAACAAGGAAAAATCTCCATGATCTCAAGTTATTAATGGAATATCAATCCCCACAGGTGGTTGAGAGCCTGAATCTATTCATGGCATCCAATAATCCCTTCAACGTACCTATTGATGCAAGACTCATCACTGAAGTGAAAAATCTTCATCTGGAGGTCACAGAGATAGTACACAACACACCATCTACTTGGGAGTATGATTGTTATGTGTAGCATAACGATTATGAAAATTCATGTGACATTCAATCCTATTGCATGTCGTTTAACAAGGCAGTGTCATACAATGAAAATTTTAGCTTTGCCCAGACATGAGGGCATATCCTACTTAAGTTACAATTATGTGGAAACTGGAAGAAACTACAGGAAAACCTTGTGGTCTCCAAACTAGGAAATGGGGTTCCAATTCTACCCTATCAAACACAATCTCAGTTCTGCACATCACTCATTCTTTAAAATTGCAAGTGGGTTGGGAACTTGCATATCCAAACTAAAATGGGAGTCATTATTTAATATCTCAGCTCAGTAGGTTATTCATTTTCCAAATTGGGAACCAATTCATAAATTGGAATGGGACCCTGCTGCTACAATCATAACAGGTAACCATAGCAAGGAGGATAAAAGTATGAGAACGATGATTCCACTGCCAAACTATTGGTGCCCTTGGTATTCTTGGCAGCCTCTGCGACATTGTCAGACAAGGTACTCACACAGTTGCATCAATTTTTTAAGATTTGCTTGTCTTATTTCAAGTTCTTTCCTTAGTTAAAGGTATTTGGATCCTTCAAACCAACTTTGTCCCAGCCTTTGGTTGGGAAAATAATTGTCCCTCTCCATAGTGCCTCTTTGAAATCAATTTATGAAAACACATCAAATTTGTTTTCATTGACTAGCACCATGGATTAGGAGGAAGGTTGAATGTGTTCGTACTTCGAGGCATATTTGTCGTCAGAATGTGGAGGAGCCATGCAAGTATGTTTGAGAGTAGCCAAGGAGTTGGGAGGTTGAATTGTCGAAGTTCGAACATAGTTACATAGTTGAAGAAGAAAATAGATGTCCTATAGGTTTACTTTCTTGTCATAAATATGAAGATAAAATATTACATATTTTCCACAATCCATGTGTTGGAGGAAAACCAATCCCTCGAAGAATAGTTGGACAAGCAAGATGATGAGATGGAAGCCTTGTGTAGCCACCTCTTGGATCTCCAGGATCAAATTATTCTTTTGAAGTAGAGGCTCAACGAAAGTGATGATGCATCTAGGACCCCATATGAGAAACTTCTGGACCTTAACAGGCCAACAACAGGGGAGGACTATAAATGAACATAACATATGTTTCCATGTAAATTTTTCCTTTTGTTAGGAATCTTTTATCATATATTTAGTCTTAGGAATCATTTGTATTTTGATATATTATGTAGTCTAATCAATATGTTACTAAAAGACAATAGCTATTTGGACTAGCAAGAGGATTCTTACATTGTAAACTTTCACATGTAACCATTGTGTCCAGGCACATATTTAATACAAATCTTACTCACTCTTGTTAAAAAAAAAAGGGTTAAGAAAGCATGAAACAAAACTTTCAAAGTAAACTATTCTAATCATGGTTCTTGAAAGTAAATCATGCATATACTCAAACTCTATTGGATGATTAGGTATGCACTAGGGTCCCAAAGTTACAATTATTGAATCCTAGTATATTACATTATCATGCTTAGTTTATTTTCAAGTATTCAAACTGAAACCAAAATCTTGGAAATGGAAATGGTAGAAATTGAAAACAATGCTCGAGTAGGTCTAATTTCATGGATGGTGAATGCACTAGGTCTTTTTCCACTTATGATATTGAAAGGGACAAACAATTTTCCAAGTATTTTACTTAACCCAACACTAGTTGAGAAGCTAAGAATGAACTAGGGCCTTTTACACTTGGGAGAGAGAAAGGGATAAACACCCCTAGTCTTTCAATTAGCTCATTAATCAATTTGTCTAGAAGTCATTGGCTAATCTATGAAAGTAGGAACCAATATCAGAAAGCATGAACTATGATGTTGATGAGCTATGAAATTGTGTTTTTTTGTTGCAAATTAATTTATTTTTTACTAATCCACCTCTTTTTGCCTCAAAATTATAATTAAAACCTTGTACATATACCATGGGAAACTTAAGGTATGAAATACATGTTTACTAGTTTTCTTATCACTTTTCTATATTAGAACTAAATAATGTTAAAAGAGTAGTTTAATATATATATGGTGTTCATGGAATATATGATGAGGTGCTAACGTTAGTAAGTGAAGGTGTGCAACTGATATCATATGATTAGCATATACACTGGAAATCATAAGACAAGAACAAACAGAATCTATAGGTTTAACCACACATAAAAAGGGAAACAAATTTAGTTCTGGAATCTATGGGGTATTCTAAGTATACATGTGTAGTCACTTGTATATATTTATGTGGATGTTTTGCACAAGACCAATCACAAGCTAGTCTATTATATGGATTCCATCTAAGTCCGAGAAAGGAAATTTTTTGTCCAAAAATTTGTTGCACTAACAATTGAAGACTGTCTGAGATGCCTCAACGCGTAACAGTCAATACAGCACAAACGACCAAATGAGTTATTACTCGCAAGATTTCTTTGGTATGTCTACCCTTATTTATACAGTTGATGTATCATGTGATCAATTGTTTTGGTTAAAGCCACAACTAATTGCACACGTTGTATTGGGACTTAGATTCCCCTTTGTCGTATAAAAATATGTACTCTTAAGCATATGACAAACAATCTATGAACTATACTGTAACTTATGATTGATTTTAGTATGAAATCCTAGTTGTGGATGCATTAGTGAATTCATAAATTCTTAGGTGCAAGCCAAACCCTACGTTGGGCTCGCTCAAGGTAAGGACTTGTGTTTTGTTTATTTCTTGTAAGTTATGTGTTTTATTTAATTATAGAATACATAGAATTAGTTGAGTTATTTATGCAAAGTGTGTGTGTGTGTGTGTGTGCGTGCGTGTTAATTTGATTTTCTATAGATTGTTGAATTTTATTGAATTTCCTTTCCAATATTTATTTGGACCACGTTATATTTTTAGTTTGAAGCCGATGATCCAACTGTTGCAAAACTAAAAGTAGTTTCTATGAAACCAGCAATAGTATTGTGCAATCCACAATGGTTGTTATGAAACTGTATCCCTGTAGATTCACTTAAGCTTAATTGGAATGGTGACACTAAATTAGGTACAAAACTAAAATTTCGATACATGATGCACCATGTCACTGGACAAAGGTAGACAAGTTAGGCTCTAATTGGACTTAGGTACCATATCATTGGTAGGTTTCCTTTTGACTCAAGTTTTATGCATATATAATTGGTAAGAACTCTTATGCTTGTGTATACTACACTAAGGGCATCATAAGTTAAATATACCTAGGTTGATAAATTAAATGATCAGTGAAGTCTTAACATCACTTTAATTAGAGAACAAGTATTCACATGTTGTGCTATAAAACAACCCTCCCCATTTCAAATTTTTTTATCTAAAACTTTAACAAGAAATGGGTCCCCTTTTTAGAACTTAGATAAAATCAATAAAACTTAAAAAAAAAATCAATAGTTGTGATAGGTCTTTTTCTTTTAGGTTAAGTTCAATAACGATCGCAACTTTGAAAAATCTATACAACACATGAAAATCCTTATGAAAAGGTCTGATCCAATTTAAATATTAAACAAGACCTTCTCATAAAACAAATATAAATGAATATGCCGCATCCTTTGTTTAAAAGATAGGCTTAAGGTTTCCATTGGCAATCAATGATGCGATAGCGCCATCGGAAAGTGCATATCACAACTTATCAAGTAATCATTCCAAGGGGTCATATAAATCTTCTGATGCGATAAGCCGATCGCAATTAGCCATTGCTGAAACCATGAAACGCATAACAAATTCCCATTTGGAATCGGCCGATGCGATTTCATTATTGGAAAGCATGCTTTTCAATAAAGATGAAATATAGTCGTTAAGCGAATGTTTGTGGGTCTAAATTATAAGTCAATTATAAATAAAAAGCAAAACGTTTTATTCAAGTGATCCCACTTACCATCTATTGCAATAAGAACTTTACAAAGGAAACAATTAAGCATAACGATTATACCTCCCGATCTGCGATATGTGATTAATCGCTTATCACTGATCGGGAAGTTACGATATCTATTTTAAAAGAATCGTTATCAAGACTTGCGATGAGACCTATCTTTATGGCATTTAAGTGTCACATTGGCAGTTATGGAAAATCATTAATTAAGCAGTTACAGTTGAATCCTTCAAGCATTTCATCCGTGGTAGTGTAATATATCAAATCCATAACATTCATTGCACTTAATTGTCGTTACTCTCATATACTATGTATTATCTTTGAGCAAATATTTCCTCTATTACGTTCTTCTGTTTCATTGTGCAGAGCAAGTCTGAGTTTATGAATCCAACGAAAATGACGAAGAAATCAAAGAAACCAAAGGTTCTTGTCATAACCAAAGAAGAACCAGTAAAAAAGGTCTTGATAGCTGATACTACCTGCCTTAATCTGGTCCAGGCTTCATGGGAAAGCGTATATAATTTACTAGAAGCCAAAGATCCAGAGGAGATTGAAGAAGAAAAGGGAACGACGGACTCCACTGACAAGTCAGAGAATACTCTTAAGGATTTGGCCAGCTCTTATCTTCATAGAATAACAGCCTGTGCTAAAATATTACCCTACAATGACTTGGTTAGATGGGTAATTGAGAGTATCAGCATAACAGACATATCATTATTTACGACTGATGGAAGTATGTTCGGGTCATTCAGGGTGGAATATATAAAAAAGATGTACCATTTTCCTGAACCATAGAAGCAGTACAACAAGGAATTTTGGAATCCTTCACCAAGGAAAATGACGTGGAGTCTAACCCTATCAGGAAGTGGAGGCATTACCCAAACAAACACAAGCATGAATCATGGGGTATGTACTCCATAGAATCCTTAGCATCCCTTACTGCTGTGTTGGTACTATGATGTGTAGACTCTTTGGAGTCCATGATTTGGCTAGGTTTTCTATAGAAATGGTGCCTTTAATGGAAGCAATAGTTAACTCTTATATCATGGATTGGCCAACCATTTTATCTGATGAAATGGCCAACCAAATCCTTGATTATAGAAGAAAAAGGTTTGTGACTACACGGGTAATACCCCCATTTTATATGAGTGCCTACATTTTGGACACCATCTGTTTCAATTTTGATTAAACCCCATTTTAGGTTGGAAATGGACTCCACAAGACCCGACCCCCATTCATGTCTGTAATAAGGAATTGTGGAAAGCCCATCACAAAAATCATCTTTGTAGAATCTGTCATGGTTTCGTCTTGCTTGTTCATTATGATATATTCGATAAACCCGCTCCTCGGTTGTCCGATGAAGCCAGTGTCGACTTAACATAAATTGGTAGTTGGTTCGATGAAGAGAAGTTCACCTACATCATACTTTTTGGCAGCACTATTGATCCACATGTCCTCCCCTTGTACATTCCTAATAAACTATTTGCCATAGAAATAGCTTATCGGATAACAGAAGTAGGGATGTCAAGGAACCTAAAAGAGTCCAAAAAACAAATGTGGCCTTCGTTCCCCCTCCAATGTGGTAATTTCACACTGCATTACTTCAAACATGCAGAGAAGGAAGATGAGAAAATTAAAATGTTAAAGTTAGAAGTCATCCCAAAGAGGCAGTATAATCCAAAAGCTGTCGCCTACAATTTCACCTCTCATGTCAAACTTTCCAAGTTTGAACATGAGAAGGATGATTATGATGATTTGTTCACTTCAGCTGAGTTATTTTCTCAGGTGAAACATCTAGAAAAACTCAGATTGGGAGTATAGGGATTAGAGGAATTTTGAAGTTTAGGACATGGAGGTTGCAAACACTACCTCTGGACTTGTTAAATACTACCTCTATGGTGCAACTGGAAGGCCATTGTGAAGAAAAAAATATTGAAAAGACTCCTAAAAAGGAAAAGAGCCCTGAAAGGGAGCAGACAAAGGAAGGAACTAGTGAGATCCTTGATACTGATATAAATATTGATCCTGCTTTAATCAAGGAATGGGAGCAGTTTGATCTAATCATCAAGAAACTGAATGACTCCCAAAAGCTCACTACCCCAAAATCGCCTGCAGCACAAAAGCCTGAGGTTATTAGTATTCCGATTGAAGGGACAAGCGGCCTACCCAAGATTCAGTAAGATATATAAATCCTTCCTGAAAATCCTACAGAGAATATTGTACTAAAAATAGAAGAAATACCACCCCTAGATGTATTCTATAGTCCTAAGCACAGGGTTGTGGTTAAAAGATAGAGGAAAAAGAGGAAAATTGATCAAGGACCTCTTCTAACTCCTCAGGCCGAAATGATGAATGTGGTATGGAAGGCAGAAGTCAATCCTTTTGAGGATTTAACTAAATTATCTCAGTATGTAGGGGCTTATATAGCAGCAACAATGGACAAAGCCCCGAAGGTCAGCTAGCTAATCATGGAAAAGGATCAAAGGATCACTCAACTTAAAGTCCAATCGACAGAAGAACAGCAAAGGATTAATCAGCTTGAACAACAGCTAGCAGAGCAGAGACAGCAAAATGAGCAACTAAAAGAGTAGTTGAAACTGGAGAAACAGAAGATTGATAAGCAGACTCTCCAGAAACAACAGAAGTTGTCTCAAGAACTAAGTAGGCTTCAGATGAAAATTGAGCAGGAAAAGAAGGCCAAGGAAGATCAAATTGCACAAATACAATTACAAATAGAAAAGTACAACGGTTATCCACAGGTTAGTGAATTCAGAAAAGAAGCCTTGGAGATAACCAAAGCCTTGTCCCAGCAGTTGAACATCCTTTGCCATAATATATCATTAGCTGACCCATTGTGCAATATCTCTGCATCACTGATTGAGAAGGCAGTTGACACCAGACTGGAATTGGAAAAAGCAGATGAAAGGATAACAAATTTTCTTTCTTGGCAAGATTCCAAAGAAGGAATGGCTACCAATTTGCCAAAAATACAAGAATCGCACAAGGAAATCCTGTTTTCGGAATGGGAGTCCCAGCTAATGAAAGCTGAAAGAGAAACTTCTAGATCCAGAGCTGCAATGAACGGTGTAATCGAATTAGTAAATAACAGTTTACATATGTCTAATTTGATCTCTGATTGCTCTCCAGGTAAACTCTCGAAAGCAAAGGCACTGGAACATCATTGGAGATAGGAGCTGGCAAGCAGAGAAAAACAAATCGGAGAAGTGAAAAAATTGACATGGGATACATTCTGGTCTTTTCTAGTCAAGCCACATAGCCAGCAAATGGCCATGAAATGCCTTTCCGATGCAGTCAGCTGCATGATTCCCAAACTCTCCGATGCCACCTACAAAACCCAGCTACATTCTAGGATGAGTCAACTTCCGGAAATCCTGCCAATGCTCACAATCTATCAGCTACAAGCACAAGAAAGGAAGCTGATTCAATGAATTAGTTCAATCGCTATCACATTGCTATTTTTATAGAAAATCCCATATTTTCATGTCTACAGTTTGAATAGCTCATAGCGATTTTTGTTGATAGTTAGTTTTTATTTTTATTATTTAAGACCCTTTCATGTATTTAGAAAGGGTCCTCAATTTGTAAAAAACTTGACTTGGGAGTTGCACTTCTGTACTTCTAAATATTTTTTTATTAAAAGTGGATCAAGGTTCTACATTTTTGTGAAAGAAGCTTTTTCAAGACTTGCACTTTTGCATCTTCTAGAGGCTCTCTCAAATAGGAAAGTGGAATCGGAGTGTTGTTTGCATCGAAAGGATTCAAATGCATGCGGTACTTCTATCACCATTTTTGTCTTATTTCTTTATGTGAATGAACATTTATTAAAAATTGTTATTGTTGATATATGTATGCCTTTTCAAACGATTCCTTATTTTATCATTTCTGAAGATTGAGAATTGTTTATTTCAAAGGATATATGTCAGTGATATATATTGTGATTAATGCGATAATGTTTTTATAATTACTTTGTTTAATTTCGTAAACAAAGTTATCATTATATGAATGCATATTTCTATTGATAAGTAAGCCATCTATATGATTATTTATCTTTTAGGAATAATCAGAAATCACATTATTTATAAAATAACTGGGTTAGATTAGCATATTTGTATATTTTTGAATTATAGGATAAAACACTTATCACCTTCGTTACACATTATAAAAAAATCACCCATCAACTCATACATCACTAGGAAACTGGTCCCATTATATCTAGTCGGAGCCACCATACCAAACGGAAAAGGAGCTGCACTAAGGTTCGGACCAGGTGGTTTTCCCCGATGCTGATGCAGCGATTTTAGAAGCATCAACATTTTTGGCACTAGAAGGAGGGCTTGAACTGTGAATGGTGAGAAAATCCATATCATTAGCCCATTCTAAGAGTAAATCTCCCTCACCATCTCCTACAACTTGTCCTACACATTCTAAATCTCCCATTTTCAAGCGAGAAGTTGAAAAGACAACACCCACTGCCGAAGACTTGAACACACCTGACAATTCTTCCCTTGAACCCCCTGAAGTTCAGTCTTTGATTCATAAACTTCAAGGGTTTTCAATATCCCAAGAATAGTTTGAGTTATCCCAAGGCAGTGTGACTTCGCAATACATTCCTTCTCAGCCTCTCACAATATTACAGAACGAAAATCTTGGTATCAAACCAACATAATTTCCTCTGCATAGTCAGAAAAGAGCTAGGAAGACACCTCTAGAGTTTGACAGTGAGATTATTTGATCATCATCATCCATCTCATCCAAACCATTGCAAAGTCAACCATCCATTCCCCAAATCAAAATCATAATCCAAAAGGGTACAGGTACTCTGATATCCTCTACCCAATCACTTTTAACTACATCATCACTTTCTTCTGTTGTTAGTGCAACAATGGCACAACCACAACTGAGGCCATGGACAAATACAAGGGCAGTCACAATGCTTGCACCCTTGAGTCAATTACCGGCCCATCCTGAAAAGTGGTTACCAAAGTTTAATCTTGATATCGACATACTAGCAGAGGAACACATAAACAACTCTATGTTGTCAATAAACTTAAATGGGGTGACAAAAGAAGATGATGTTGTTAGGATTTTCCCATACACCTTACAAGGAGCAGCTGGATCATGGTACTTTTCATTACCACCAGGATCTATTAATAGTTGGAATTATTTCCAAGAGTAGTTTTTAACTAAGTTCGGAGATGATAGGTCGACAGTGACATTAATCAATGATCTCTCCAATCTTAAAACTGAATCAAAAGAACCCATTAAAGATTTCAACTCGCGATTTAATAAGCTCTTAGATAAAATTACAGCTACGTCTAAGCCCAGTGAAGAAGTCCGAAGCGAATGATATATTTCTGCTTTACCTTTGAATATAGTCATCTTCATTGATAGGGCTGCAAAGCCCACCTTAGTAGAGAATATGAAAGAAGCGATCGCCATTGAAAAACGTATTATTGCTTTAGAAAAGAAAACTACTCTTGAAGAAAGAAAGTCCAAAAAAGTTACTTTTAAAGATGATTTGAAAAAGAAAGCAGCTAAAGATCCATACGATATGGAGGGTTTGCAAAAAGTTCTGAAGACTATGTCCAACGAAATGGTAGAGATAAAGAAACAGGTAGCTGAAACCTCCACTAAAAAACCATTTAGGAACTTCAAAAGAGCTGAATCAAAACCACCTAATGCCATATCTAATGCAGAATCAGATCCAGATAATGATGAGGATGAAGACATAGTTTTGTCATCAGAGGAAATAGAAGAAGATGAGATAGTTGAATGTCACGGTATGTGGGACTTCATTTTGCCTAACTCTGATACTAAAAGCGAACAAGAAGCTCTCCTAGTAAATACCAGAAGTAAAATCACTGCAGAGCCTGTTCAAACAACTCAAAAGAAGAAAAATACAAGCCCTAATGCCAAAGATAAGGCTCCCATGAAGAAAACTCCAGTTTTGCCTACCCAAAATCAGCCATCATCTTCCAATCCACCCTCATCATCCAAGACATTGGTAGTCTCTGACTCTATGGATTACAACATTATTGAAGACATGAAGAAGACTAGAGTGAATATTTCTTTATTTGAGCTTAGCAAGCTCAAACATCAATAGAAATTGTTGCTCAAAGAGTTAAATGCAGTACCTTCTTCTCCTCTTCCAAATGCTGTATTATCCAAGGCGGCTAAAGGATCAGGTAAGCCACCATCAGATAAAGTAGATGCTACTGATGTCGTTTTGATCAGAGATAGATCTAATTCTCATACTCCTCCTTTTCTCTTGACCTATGAGATCTACAATAGAAATCTGCATCACTGCTTAATAGATTTAGGGGCTTCATCAAACATAATTCCAGCCTTGGTTTGCTCAAAATTAAACATTGAGCCCCAAAAATCTGCAGTACATATTGTTCAGTTAGATCAAACTAAGGTTCAAGTCTTAGGAGAGATTAATTCAGTCACCACTAGGTTATTAGTTGATCCTAGAATAGTCCAGAGAATTGATATATTGATTGTTGACATCCCTGAGTTTTATGGTTTAATTTTAAGCAGGGATTGGTCTGAGAAACTCCATGGTTACATTTCTACTGATTAGTCTCATATGTGGCTTCCCTATAAAGGGAAACCAAATCAAATCAAAATCGATCGGGAGAAACACATGACCCATACTGTAACGGAGTTTGAGTAGGGAAACCAACCTATAGCTTTCAACAACAACATTCTCGGAAATTATTCAGCCGAACCATTATTTGGTAATTTTAATGCTCAATCATCACCTTTTTCTGTTAATAGTTTCACATCACAGATAGAAAATTTCTCTCACACAGATACCTCAAGTTGTGTTACTATTGCTAAGGAAATTGTAAATAAACTGTAGATAAGCCTGTATTTTGGTCTTTATATTTTGATGGATCAAAATCCAATGAAGGTGCAGGAGTAGGATGCATTTTAGTTAGTCCTGAAGGAGAAAAAACTATGCTATCATGCATACTAGAATTTGAGTGTACAACTAATACTGTGGAATATGAGGCATTGATTCAAGGGATCTATAAATCAATAGGCTTGAAGATTCAATATCTAAAAGTATTTGGTGATTCTGAGATTGTCATCAAACAGGTAAGGAACACTATCCATTGCCTTTCAGGACATCTCAAGCATTATCAGTCCTTGGTTCAAGACCTCATATCTCATTTTCTAGCATTTAATATTTCTCCTATCTCTAGATCTTAGAATGCAGCAGCTGATTTATTAGCTAATGTTGCTTATAAGCTCCTTCCATCTTGTTGAAGCCTTGAAAATCGGGTCTATAACAAGGGGGATACCCGCCCGGTCCAGACCTTGGTTGGCAGCTCGTTATCCGTTTGGTATAGCGGGTCCGACTGGGGATATGGGACTAGTTTCCCAATCTATGAGTGTGTGTGTGTGTAGAATTTGATGTTCCTGATCTAACAGTTCCTAATTAAGATATTCTAATTCTAACTTTAATCTAATGCTATGCTATTGTGTTCTAATAAGCAGCAACATCTAAGTATATACTAACCCGGGATGTAATTATTATGCGATCTAAAAAGGTTTCAAATAACAACTGGTAATAAAGATCATTCAACGATTATGAGAAAAGAAATCAGTAAGGATGAACCATTTCGCATAAAAAGTTAGACGAAACAGTTGTGAAAAACATATCGCATAATGAGCTATTCATACATTAAGCATAAATAAATAGCTATCACCGTACAAAAGTGCCAAATGATAACTCAGGCATTCATACATTAATACATAAACAACTAAAAATTGTATATCACTTTAACACATAAGAAGAAATGGTTAAGAGATAAAAGTACCATTTATAATTAGTCCTACTCATGAGCTTCAAGCGACAATGATTTATCTCTCCTTGCTCTAACATCCACTAAGAGTACAAAAGTGCAACATCAGTAGCAGATATCAAATGCAAACATCAACAAATCCTGTTCCATTCATTCATCAAAACCTCCTCGGAGGGTGCAAAAGTGCATGTTCTGAGGACAAGTTTTTGATAAATTTTTGGACCCTTCTCTAAATGCATGAGAAGGGTTTAAATACTACTAACTAAATAACTTATTTACAAAAATTCAGGATACGGTTTAAATGACCGTCCTTTCTCTAAGCAAAAATAAAGCAAAACTATTTCTAAAATTAAATCTAATATCTAACTATTTCTGCATTTGCTCCTTAACATTGCAAGCATTCAGTATTTGCTTGAGTAGAGTTGGCTGACTGTCTTCTGCTTTTGGTTGAGCTAAGCAAACAGAATTGGCAAGAGATGGCACCATCTTCTCAGCAAAATCGATGATATACTTGAGAGTCATCCACTGACTATGTGGCTTTACCGTGTATGCCCAGTAATAATCCCAGTTCAACTTGGTTAACCCTTTGGATTGCTTCTGCCTTTTCTTTAGCTTTCTGTTTCCAGTTTGTTTTTTATCATTGATTTCTTGCAATTTTCGGCTTACAGGTGACTGAGCAGTTAGAAGCTTTCCTTCTCGAGCAATTTTCTCAGTGATGCGCGCATTGGAAACTGCCTCCGTTCTTTGATCCAGGCTTCTCTGATGCGTTTTTCGCCTTTTGCGCCTCTTTCTCTTATCGGGTATAAAGCTCAAAATTTGTAAAAATAATGATCTTGTGAGCTCTTGACCCTGAGCATTAAACTGTCTGTCTCTGATATCAGCATCGCTCAGTACCCATTTAACCATGGCTGTATATGAAAGATCTGTAATGGATGGCTCAGCAGCATTTTGTGAATCTGTGGCTCTGTTGCATGCGGTATCTGTTTATAAGGGCGCCTTTTCTCTGTCTTTGGACATTGGAGCCTTACCCTTTTTCCCCATAGCTTCCTGCACATTGCTTTGTGTAACTTTTGTTCTTCGTTCCTGCATTTCACAAGTGAGGAGAGAGTAATGATAATAAATAATGACAGGAAAGATTTAAATGCCACGGATATGCAAAAACACGCCATTTGACGTGAACTGGCTCTTCGAAAAACACAAAACCATATTTTATTAACAACTGGCGTGTAATTCATTAATTATCATTAAATCGCGTAACCGGTTCTTGGTTTATGGAATTTTTTTTTTTTTTGAATATTGAGCCAAGAAAATCTGCGATGGAATGTTTCTGCGATTTTCATCGCAGTATCGCATTACTGCAATATCTTCGTGTTGTTCTATCGCAAGGTTGTTTGATCGCAATATCGCAAAGATCGCAAATCGCAATATCGCAAGATCGCATATTGTTTAATCGTTATGTGTATTTTATGCAATTTTGCGACATGTGATATGCGATATCGCGTATCGGCGATTTTAAGGTTTTCCAACGTGAGTGTTCATTAATGCATGTCATGCGATGGAGTTCACGTCGCAATCTTGCATTTTATCATTTTGACTCATAAGAAGATCCCCTATCATTCTTTGCGCGATGCGATATTTCTTAAGGAGTGACATTACTTTCCTCATCATGAAACTTAAGCCTTTTAGATTTTTCAAAAGTATTTTCCTAAGTCCATGATGGTAAGTTTTATCTAAGAGGACATATAAGCACTAATTGATTTTTTTAAATTTTTTGACTAAGGGTCCCCACTTATATAGTGTTATTGCTAATACTAAGTAAGGAGGGGGGTTGTTGGTGGCCACAACAATTGGCGATTCACTTGGAAGAACCAGTTATCTCTGTTTTTCTATTGAATTTTCTAAACTTCCAAAACATAAAATTTTTCAGAAAGTTAAACTTTATTATGGAAAGATAAAGTACATTATGCTTTAACCTATCAATGACATTTTGTTTCAACTATTTTCAACTTTGATTATTTGCTTCCTCAGTCTAGTCCTTGTATTTACATCAGCCATTACTTGGTCTTATAAAGATAAAACAAAGTCTTCTCTGTAAACCAGTTTTAAATATGCTCATTTGTCGTAGGTAGAGCCTCTACTACCAGCAGGCGTTTATAGCCTCGACAGGGTTACCTGTTACCCAGCAATGATCCTGTATCCTACTTAAAGCAACCTACAACTCTTGAAGAAGAATCCACATCCACACTTATTGCTTTGATTTTCTTTTTACTCTTAAAGAACAATGTCTTGGTTTGATAGCTAATTTATGACACAGTCATTCACTTGATTTATAACTTTGCTGAACAAGCTAGCTCGTAATGAGACCCCTTGTCTTTTGATTGCAACAATCTTGAGTCATTGCCCTGTTGTGGTGTACAGTATTTGGCAAAGTCAACAAGTTATAATATCTGTGATTATGATAAGCCGGCTCGTGATGAGACCTCTTATTCTTCAAGATGAAGTGTATCCTTGGGTTGTTCCTCTGAAAGTTGTGATCCCCTTAGCAGGGAGGAAGTCATTGTTTCCTTAAGATAGCTCTGGACGACAATAATAGAGTTTCTGGAAATAGTTGTTCTACAGAGAATCTTTATTTTGTTATTGATACCTTTCATTGTATTGACATAAAACAATTTCTTCACAAAAGGCTATTTTCATCAAACTTTATGAAGTTGAAGCTAGTATCATATCTAAGCTAGAGTCTTTAACTGTATCTACCAATAATAAAGATCAATTTTCCAAAAGATTTTCTATTTATGCAAGCGAAAAGTTCAAAATCTGAAAGAGAATTGGTGTCTTATTCGTAAATGCCTAATGTAACCACTCACAACTGGGTTTATTATGAAAAGAAAAACAATTACTCTACAAAATAGAAGAATAATCTTCTATGGAAAATATTTCTTGAGAATTTGTCTGTTAACAGGCAAAGAGTCTCTTTTACCTGCCAAATCCTGTAACACAAACATTGATGGACCTATGACTTCTACAATTTGAAAAGGACCAAGCCACATTCTTTGAAATTTTGTATGTTTTCCTTTCTCTTCATGAGCCTTGTCCCATTTTAAAACTAAGTCTCCCATCTGAAAATATTTTCTGGTCATTATGTTTGAATCAAAAGAGGATTTTACTAGTGCTTGATGATGAGCATGGGTTTTCTTAGCTTGTTCTAGTTGTTCTTCTAATTTGATTATTTCCATTTGTCTTAGCTATAAGGAGGAAGTTGGTACTTCATCAATGTATTGAACTAGAGACAAAGAGGGAATTGCTAAATGAGTTGGAAGAACCACTTCTTTCCCATAAACTAAATTAAAGGGAGAAGTGCCGATAGAAGCTTTTTGCGTTATTCGGTCTGCCCATAAAGCATATATCAAAGCCTTATGCCAATTTTTATGATTTTGGTCAACTGTTCTTTTGATAATCCTGATTAGGTTTTTATTTGTAGACTCAGCTAACCCATTGCCTTGTGGGTAATAATTGGCCGAATATTTAAGTTTGAATCCTCTTTTAAGTGCAAATTCAGTCATTGCATTTCCAGAAAAGTATGATGCATTATCAAACATTAAAGCGGAAGGCAATCCAAACCTGGTGATTATAAATTGATCTATGAACTCAATGATATTTTCAGCATTAGTTGTCTTGAGTGGAACTGCTTCTACCCACTTAGTAAAATAATCTATTGCTGTAAGGATATATCTATGCTGCTTAGAAGAGTGAGGAACAATCTCACCTATTATGTCCAATCCCCACTGACTGAAAGGTTGCTCAATGTTAACTGGCTATAGTGGCAAGGATGGCTTCTCTTGTCTCCCAGTAGTAGTTTCACAGACTTGACATTTCCTCACGTAACTGTGCGGGTCTTTAAATAACGTGGGCCAGTAATAGCCTGCGCGCAAGATTTTATGTGCAGTAGCATCTCCAGCATAGTGTCCGCCTGCTGGCCCATCGTGGAGTTCTTGCAAAACTTTTTTAGCTTCAGATTTCTCAAGACATCTAAGGAGAACAAAATCATAATTTATTCTAAAAAGAATATCATTTATGAGCTGATATTGTTTGGCTTTCAACCTTAGAGCTCTTTTCTTAGTATGATCGAGGTGTGAAGGAGCATACCCGTTCTTAAAGTAATAAATGATATCAGCGTATAATGATTTTGCATCGTTTAGGCTTACCTCGCACATTTGTACCTCTGTAGATAGAATTTCAAAAATTTGCGACGCTCCAGCCAGCATTTTGCAAAAGCCTTGACCTCTTACAATGTTTGCTGGTTTAATTTCTATGTCATATTCCTGTAAGGCAGTAACCCAATTGGCCCTTTTCTCACCCACATCCTTCTGTACTAGAAGATTCCTTACCACTGGAAACGGTACTATAATTTTTGTATGGGTTTTGAGTAGGAAAGGTCTAAAGTATTTGATTTCTTTGAAAATAGCATAAGCCTGTTTCTCCACATCTGAATAATTTAATTCAACGCCCTGTAAATTTGAACTAAACAAGCAATTGGGGCTTCCGCTTTTTCTTGATTTGCTTGAGTGAGTATCGCAACATATGACCTATCTGAGGCAAATGTATATAGAATAAAAGGCTCTGAAAAATTCGGAGTTGCTAAAGATGGAGCATTAATAATAGCTTGTTTAATCAGGTTGAATGTTTCGTGTTCATCTTGGCCCCATTTAAAATTTGAGTTCTTTTTAATCATGGCTTGCAAAGGAGACATGATTCGTGAAAAATCTGGAACGAATCTCTTTACAAAGTTGATCTGACCAAGGAAAGATTGCATGGCTTTTTTGTTGTGAGGTAAGGATATTTTAGAAATCTCTTTGATTCTGTCGGAATCGAAGTGAATTCCGGATTTTGACACTATGAATCCTAGAAGTTTCCCTTCACTTAATGCGAAAAAAGATTTTTTTGGGTTAAGTGAAATTCCATACCTTAAACACCGTTGGAAGATTTGTTTTAAATCCCTAAGATGGTCGCTTTGTTTCTTGGAATACACGGTTATATCATCCAAATAAATTACTACAGATTTATTGAATAAACCTTTGAATGTGATGTCCATGGCTCTTTGAAATGTGGCACCAGCATTAATCAAACCAAATGGCATCTTTCGATATGCGTATGTGCCCCATTTAGTTCTGAATGTGGTTTTTAATTGATCATCAGGATGTACCAACACTTGATTGTATCCTGAAAATCCATCCAAGAAAGACATTAATTCTGAGCCCGCCACTGCCTGCAATATCTGTTCCATAGGTGGTAAAGGAAAATTATCTTTTTGGCAGGCCTTGTTAAGGTTTCAAAAGTCAATGCAAATCCTAATATCTTCGTTTTTCTTTCTAACAGGTACCATATTGGAGACCCATTTAGAATGTCTGACGGGAAAGATTATTTTGGCTTTCAATAACTTATTGAGTTCAGTTTTTATCTGATTTTCTAAATTGGGATGGATCTTTCTCAACTTTTGTTGGACATGTTTTTCATTATTGATCATTGGAATAGTATGTTGGATGATGGAAGTGTCGTATGTTTTGAGTTCATCATAGTTCCAAGCAAAAACATTTTTATATTGTCTCAAAAGACGAATATACGCTAATTTTTCTTCAGGGGCTAGGCCAAGACCTAGATTAATGTTTTGTGGTTTGGCATCGGTTCCTAGGTTTACTAATTCGTAATTCAAAGTTGAACTTTGGAGTTTTGAATTGGTAGACCTTTTAAACCGATCTTTCAAATCGTACAGGTCTTCTAACTTGACTACTGACTTAGGTATAACATTGTTAGTGCTATCTTGTTGCAATTGTCGATCATGTTGGTCTTCGTCAATTATTTGATTGGAGTAGGATCCTTCAGATGTGAGGAAATTTACGATATCAGGATCGTCGTTGAATACTCTCCAATTTGTGATGTTATCAGGAATGGATGGTCCAAAGATTAATTCTATTGAGAATCTATCTGGACTAAAATCTTTTGAAGGAATAAGCTTAGAAGCTACGTTAGCCAGAAGGTCTGCACTTGCATTCTGGAGTCTAGGAATTGAAGAAATATTAAATGCTATAAAATGCTCAGTCAGATCTTGAACTAAGGATTGATAATGTTTTAAATGACCTGATAAGAAATGTATAGTATTATGTACCTGTTTGACTACAATTTCAGAGTCTCCGAAAACTTGAAGGTACTTGAAGTCTAACCCGATTGCTTTGTACAACCCTTGGACTAAATCCTCATATTCTATTGTATTGTTGGTGCAATCAAATTCGAGTCTGCATGTTAGCATAATTTTATCTCCTTCTGGACTAATTAGAACGCATCCTGCTCCTGCTCCTTCGTTAGATTTAGAACCATCAAAAAATAATTTCCAAAACAAAGATTTATTTACAGGACTATCTAATAAATTGATACATTTTGAACTATCTGTTTGAGAAAAATTTTCAACTTGGGACAAAACAGAATGTTCTAAGTAGGGTGACGTATGAGCAATAAAATTTCCGAGGAAAGAATCTACTGAGTAATTACCAATAATGCTACTGGTTCATTTTCCCCCTCTAACTCCGTTACTATGTATTTCTGATGTAGTTCTCGTTCAAATTTTATTTTATTTGGTTTACCATTGTAGGGCAGCCACATGTGCGACCAGTTAGTTGCGAAGTATCCATGAAGTTTTTCTGACCAATCCCTGCTAAGAATTAAGCCATAAAATTCTGGAATATCAGCAACTAAAATGTGAATAACTTGACATACCTTTGGGTTGGATGACAGCCTTATGGTTACTTGATTTAGTTCGCCAATCACTTCGACTTGAGATCAATCTAGCTGAACTATGTGCACAACGGATTTCTGTGCTTGAACGTTTAACTTGGCACATATGGACTTTGGAAAAATATTCGATGAAGCACCAGAATCCACCAAGCAATTGTGCACATTTTTATTGAAAATTTCATAAGTAAGGAGAAACGGGGGAGTATGAGATCTCGATCTTCCTCCAATTAGAGCGATGTTATTTGGATCAATCTTATTGGTCGCATTAGTTGGAGGTCTTCCCATGTTATGGGAAGCTTGAGAAAGTACAACGGCAGGCAAAGGTGCAACTGGCACAACATGTAATTCTTTCAACATTATCTTTTGTTGATGCTTTAACTTGCTCAATTCGTAAAGAGTGATGTTGGCCCTAGTCTTTTTCATATCTTCTATAATATTGTACTCCATTTCATCCGAAACGATCAACGTTTTAGATGGAGTTGATGAATATGTTTGGACTGGGCTGGTTTGAGTCACTTTAGATGTCGTTTTCTTTGTTGTGACTTTATCCTTTATTGCAGAGCTTGCGCTCTTTGGCTTAGGGGTAGTTTGGGGAGGATCAAGCTGATTTCTACTTCGTGTGCTAACTGGGAATACTTCTTGATCTTCTTCTTGTGGGAGGATGAAATCCCACATTCCTTGTAACTCTACAACTTCTTCTTCATCGGTTTTCCCTTCAGTGGCAATTTCCTCTTCCTCTTCTTCGGATTCAGCATTTGAAATAGCATTGGGTGGCTTTGAATCCGTTGAAGGGCCTCTTTTAAAAGCTCTGTAGGGATTTTTTGAAGAAGTTTCTGCTACTTGCTTCTTGATGTCGACCATTTCATTGGACATGGTCTTCAAAACTTTTTGCAATCCTTCCAAATCAAATGGATCTTTTGTTTGTTTCTTCTTGGAATCTTCCTTGAAGGTGACTTTCTTGGATTTCTGTTCCTCTATCGCGGATTTCTTCTCTAGGGCTATTATACGTTTCTCTACTGCTATTGCTTCTTTCATGTTTTCGGCTAAGGTTGTTTTATTAGCCCTGTCCACGAAGATTGCTATGTTTGATGGTAGAGCAGTGATATACCATTCACTTCGTACTTCTTCGCTAGGCTGGGAAGCAGTAGGAATTTTGTTTAGGATCTTATTGAACCGTAAATTGAAATCTTTGATAGGCTCTCTTGACTCAGCCCTAAGGTTAGATAGGTCGTTGATTAGCGTTGCCGTAGACCTGTCATCACCAAACTTGGTCAGGAATTGCTCTTGGAAGATGTCCCAACTAGTGATAGATCCAGAGGGTAATGAGAAATACCATGATCCGGTTGTTCCTTGCAGAGTATAAGGAAAAAGTCGAACAACAACATCTTCATTAGTAACCCCATTGAGATTAATGGATAGCATAAAGTTGTTTATATGCTCTTCTGCTAGCATGCTTGCCTCGGGATTAAATTTAGGCAGCCATTTCTCAGGATGGGCCGGTATTTGACTCAAGGGTGTAGGCATTAAGACTGCCCCAGGATTATTCCATGGAGATTGGGCCATTGCTGAACTACTAATAGAGGAAAGTGCAGAAGATGATCCTTACGGTTGGGAAGGTGAGGATATTACGATTGCAGATGATTGAGGAGGAGTTGTGGGGGTTCCAGTGGGTGGATTGACAATGATCTGAAGTGGAGGAGTGGATGGTTGACTTCGCGGTGAAGAGGTTGAGATGGATGATGATGATGAAAGAGTCTTGCTATCAGACTCCTTAGGTGATTTCCTTGCTCTTTTCCTTGTGGGAAGAGGTAATTCGGTTGGTTGAACGCTAAAATTTTCACTCTTTAATCTGGTCAAGGGATGAGCAAGGTTATATTGCGAAGTCACGCTGCCTTGAGATTTATCAGATCTTTGAGGAGAAATAGAAAATCGCTGAATTTTGTGAATCAGAGATTTGACTTCAGGAGGTTCAATAGTAGATTGTTCTGAAATGTTAGGGTTTGTAGCAGCGGTTGATGCTCCAACGACTTCTAACTCTGGATTTAAGTGTAATGGAGAAGTCGGGGGAGATGGTGAGGGCGATTTACTCTCAGAATGGTATTCAGATTTAGATTTACTTGCCATTCATAGTTCAGGCCCTCCTTCTAGCGCCAAATATGTTGAAGCCTCGAAAATCGGGTCGACAACAAGGGGGATACCCGCTCGGTCCGGACCTTGGTTGGTAGCTCCTTATCCGTTTGGTATAGTGGGTCTGACTGGGGATATGGGACCAGTTTCCCAATCTATGAGTGTGTGTGTGTAGAATTTGATGTTCCTGATCTAACAGTTCCTAATTAAGATATTCTAATTCTAACTTTAATCTAATGCTATGCTATTGTATTCTAATAAGCAGCAACATCTAAGTCTATACTAACCCGGGATGTAGTTCTTTTATTATGTGATCTAAAAAGGTTTCAAATAACAACTGGTAGTAAAGATCATTCAGCTATTATGAGAAAAGAAATCAATAAGGATGAACCATTTTGCATAAAAAGTTAGACGAAACAGTTGTGAAAAACATATCGCATAATGAGCTATTCATACATTAAGCATAAATAAATAGCTATCACTGTACAAAAGTGCCAAATGATAACTCAGGCATTCATACATTAATACATAAACAACTAAAAACTGCATATCACTTTAACACATAAGCAGAAATGGTTAAGAGATAAAAGTACCATTTATAACTAGTCCTACTCATGAGCTTCAAGTGACAATAATTTATCTCTCCTTGCTCTAACATCCACTAAGAGTACAAAAGTGCAACATCAGTAGCAGATATCAAATGAAAACATCAACAAATCCTGTTCCATTCATTCATCAAAACCTCCTCGGAGGGTGCAAAAGTGCATGTTCTGAGGAAAAGTTTTTGATAAATTTCTGGACCCTTCTCTAAATGCATGAGAAGGGTTTAAATACTACTAACTAAATAACTTATTTACAAAAATTCAGGATACGGTTTAAATGATCGTCCTTTCTCTAAGCAAAAATAAAGAAAAACTATTTCTAAAATTAAATCTAATATATAACTATTTCTTCATTTGCTCCTTAACGTTGCAAGCATTCAATATTTGCTTCAGTAGAGTCGGCTGACTATCTTCTGCTTTTGGTTGAGCTAAGCAAACAAAATTGGCAAGAGCTGGCACCATCTTCTCAGCAAAATCTATGATATACTTGAGAGTCATCCACTGACTATGTGGCTTTACCGTGTATGCCCAGTAATAATCCCAATTCAACTTGGTTAACCCTTTGGATTGCTTCTGCCTTTTCTTTAGCTTTATGTTTCCAGTTTGTTTTTTATCATTGCTTTCTTGCAATTTTCAGGCTTACAGGTGACTGAGCAGTTAGAAGCTTTCCTTCTCGAGCAATTTTCTCAGCGATGCACGATTAGCGCTAGGCGCTAATCACGCATCGGAAACTGCCTTCGTTCTTTGATCCGGGCTTCTCTGATGCGTTTTTCGCCTTTTGCGCCTCTTTCTCTTATCGGGTATAAAGCTCAAAATTTGTAAAAATAATGATCTCGTGAGCTCTTGACCCTGAGCATTAAACTGTCTGTCTCTGATATCAGCATCGCTCAGTACCCATTTAACCATGGCTGTATATGAAAGATCTGTAATGGATGGCTTAGCAGCATTTTGTGAATCTGCAGCTTTGTTGCATGCGGTATCTGTTTATAAGGGCGCCTTTTCTCTGTCTTTGGACATTGGAGCCTTACCCTTTTTCCCCATAGCTTCCTGCACATTGCTTTGTGTAACTTTTGTTCTTCGTTCCTGCAGTTCACAAGTGAGGAGAGAGTAATGATAATAAATAATGACAGGAAAGCTTTAAATGCCACGAATATGCAAAAACACACCATTTGACCTGAACTGGCTCTTCGAAAAACACAAAACCATATTTTATTAACAACTGGCTTGTAATTCATTAATTATCATTAAAGCGCTTAACCGGTTCTTGGTTTATGGATTTTTTTTTTTGAATATTGAGCCAGGAAAATCTGCGATGGAATGTTTCTGTGATTTGCATCGCAGTATTGCATATCGCTGTATCGCATTACCACAATATCTTCGTGTTGTTCTATCGCAAGGTTTTTTGATCACAATATCGCAAAGATCGCAGATCGCAATATCGCAGATTGTTTAATCGTTATGTGTATTTTATGCAATTTTGCGACATGCGATATGTGCTATCGCGTATCGGCGATTTTAAGGTTTTCCAACGTGAGTGTTCATTAATGCATGCGATGCGATGGAGTTCGCATCGCAATCTCGCATTTTATCATTTTGACTCATAAGAAGATGCCCTATCATTCTTTGCGCGATGCGATATTTCTTAAGGAGTGACATTACTTTCCTCATCATGAAACTTAAGCTTTTTAGATTTTTCAAAAGTATTTTCCTAAGTCCATGATGGTAAGTTTTATCCAAGAGGACATATAAGCACTAATTGATTTTTTTAAATTTTTTGACTAAGGGTCTCCACTTATATAGTGTTATTGCTAATACTAAATAAGGAGGGGGGTTGTTGGTGGCCACAACACATCCAAGGATTACAATCCTGATACGTTTTCAGTTGAATTAATTTTTAGACCATTTGTTCTAGATGTTATGCCCCTATACCAATAGGTGTCATATATCATGATTGACTTGATAAACTATGTAATATGTTCATAACTTTACTTGTTGCAAAGGGTTTCCATATTTTCAAAAAAAATCAAAAAATGTAAAAAATGTAAAGAGGTTATACCCTAAAAGAAAAATCAAAGGGTGAAGAGAATAAAAAGTTGGTAAAAAAATGAAACAAAATGAACCCCAACAAAAAGAAAGACCAATGAAAGTGTGCAAGTCTAAATGCCACTACTTTTTCACTTTGTATAATAAAAAATTGTGTGCAGATTTTCAACTTATGCCACAATTCATGAATAGTTAAATAGTTTAAGCTTGGCTAGTTCATATTTCAATTTCATGTTTTAGATATAGAGAATAAAGATCCGACCAAACAGTTTATCCTTGGCAGATAAGTAGATAGGTAGAGTAAATAAAAGGAGCTCAACAGTTAATCTGAGCCCTTGGATGTAATAAGTGTAGACTTAGATAGGCATCACCATGTAAAAGAAAAGAAAGACTGATAAGGGTTTGCCAGTCCAAGTGCACCCAAATAAAGAAGTAAAAATGGTAGGTTAAAGTAGGTAGGGTAGCTAGATGATGGTTGCAGAATTACATGTGGTGAATGATGATTCTAAATGTGTTAATCTTTTACTTTCATCACAAGGCAAAGGCATGCATTACATTGACAACATCTCAAGCAAAGCAAAGTCAAATAATTAACTTCCCTACTCATTTTCCCTAAATTTTCACTAATTTCCCCTAAGTACCAAGGTATCTATCAAATTAGAGGGGCTCAGAGCATTTCTCTGGCTTCTGGAGGGACTGGACCCTCGGCCCAATAATTTGTAATGCCTAAGTACTTAAGACCATTCATTAATCATCACACCCATTCATAAATCATTCATTCTCTTTATACTTAGGGAAATTAAAATATTTCACATAGAGACCCTCATTATTCACTAAGCCTAAGTTTTAATACACACATGGAAATATTATACACTTAGCGCTTTTGTCCATTCATTATCATATTAACTATTAACTTACTAATATATATATCCTCTATAAAAACAAATCTACCCATTCCCATATTATCTAAACTATATAAAACCCCGAATTTCTACATATCCCGCCCCTTTGGTTAGTTATAACCATAATACATCATTAATCAGGATTAATTAGTTAATCAGTAACTAATTGAGAGCCCTTAATCCCCCGCCGCATTAATAAGGGATTAATTAACCCTCACGGTTAATTAACAGCTTCCCCGTCCAATCCCGTCGCCCCCGATATAATTAATTAATTCTTAAATATATCAGGCCCGCCTTCATTAAATCCCCATCACTTCAGAGCCCTGACAATCGTCTAATCAGGTCTCCAAGATCTGACGGCTATTATGCATATTGCGCGACCCTTTGTGACCACGCGTTAGCGTGCGATCACAAAGCAGTTTTTGCACAGTGCCTCCACCATGCATTGAGCAATCTATGGAATCGTTGGCTTGAGGTCTAATACCGCCCTTTCCCCATAAGCGGTGCGATATAAACCACTTACCGCTCCCAAGCTAAACGACAAAAAACATTACGTCATCCTCCTGCTAACATCACCCATCCCAAAACCTGCCAAACCTTGACTTTGTGTATAAAACAAAAGCAAATCATTTTCATTGTTTTATCCCATGAACCTGTACGCCCATGCAAACGATACGTTGAGGTCAACCAGCTTGAGTTTTCAGCTGCCAACCTACTCCAAACTTCACAGCCGACGCCGCCCAGAGTGATCCAGTTATGCCTAGTACCTGCATTATGTCGCCCGTCCCCCAAAAGTAGGTATTTACCAATTCCCTACAAAGAAACCCTGCAGATTCTTGTTTTCACTACAAATTGATTAAAAAACCAAAAATTGCCATAATTTTGCCATTCCATTTGCAAATTCAAGTACCCAGACCCGCAATTTCATCATTTCCACCTAAAAACCTCAGTTTCCCTCCTAAAACCCACAAGAACCAGTATGGAAACTCCAGTGGCCCAAATGTTGCTCCCATTACTACTCCTCATTATGACTTAGACTATTTGCCTCTGGCAAACAAAGATTTCCGGATTAAAGACTTAGTCACTGATAAGGACCACCTCAAAGTCTTCTGTCAATGTCGAGATAACCATTTGAATGGCTACGATGCCAAAGGACTATGGGAATCCAACCTCCCCATGTATTTTCTCCTCGCTGTGTATGTTTTCCCTGATATAATCCATCAATGCCATGCAAACTATGACCCCATTCGCAGAGTAGTCATGTCTCCCAACCAAACAGTCCTATTCACAATAACTGTTGAATCAATTAATGAAATGTTGCAATTTCACCCTAGTCAGGCCCTTACCCCCATTTCCCTTGGAAATTTTCTTGAAAAATCCACTCAATTATCCCAAGCTGAACTTACCCGCCTCAGCCAGACTTTCATGTTACCACGGTACCAAACTACAGATCCCCCACCTTATATGTCAGTCTCCTTCACAGATACAGGAAAGCTCATAGTTGATATGATATCAGCAGTCATGGGGTTCAACACTAGTGAATATGTAAATGAACTGACCCTAGTAATTATGTCTATCTTTACCCCAAGACAACCTCCTGCTATCAAATATGATTATGCCTCTTATATTGCTGATAAAATTCATGACCAATTCATGAGACTAGAAAATGAAAGGGTTTTCAAGTTTCCACCTTCATATATCATCTCATCCTCTACTATCAATCAGACCATTTCCAATTTTCTGTCAAGAAACTTGATACTGAGGGTAATCCAAGGTCTGTTATCTTTTGGTCTTCCATCTTCCATAAAACTTTTGATTTCCCTTATTCCTTTAATCGGTTAATTGATCAATTTGTCCACCCAGTGGCCACCTTGTTAACAGGGAGTTCCCCTCCCAGAATTAGTGATGACATCAAAAGGATTCTTCAGCTTTCCAAACAGTACAAAGTGGGTGATTGGTATTTATACCAAAGTCACATAGAATTCAGGATATATGGGTGTAATCTTTCCCCTTTCAAGCTACCCAAATATGTTACAATGAGACTGTTTGCATTGGAATACTATAGGCGGATGACACACTCAGATTTGACACATTTCACTAAGGCCAAGAAGAAAGCCTAACTCAGAATCAGGGATCACTTAGGACCAATTGTCTGCAACTCTAGAGAAGCATGGATAGCAGCAGAACGAATTTTATAAGATGAGTTGAAATTAAACAAAAGTTTTAAATGGACTCCATATGACCCTCATAGTTTTATCTGTGATAGAAGGATGAAAAACAGATTATCACCATACTTGCATCACAGAATACTAGAGATTGAGAAATTTGCCAATATGGATGAATGGAGGGAAGGAACATTAATATAAACAGATAGTGAACAGGTTGATGTAGAAAATGTAATGAAATATCTTGAAAAAACACTTGACCTGGATTCTTTTGGACAGGTACAGTTTGAGACTTCTCAAAAGATAGCATCAGGGATCAGTGCCTCAACAGCTAACACCTCACAAAGTCACTCACAAGAGACCAATACACCACCAGCAGAAACATCATAGGGAAGAGACAAAGAGGCAAGTACTCAAGCTACAGAACAGTCAACTATGTCTAAACAGCCTGAAACTTCTTAGAAGAAGGCCCAAACACAAGATCATCAAACTCAAGTCAAAATAAGAGAACCCCCAATATTGCAAACTCCTCTGAATGAGGAAAAGAACAAAAAGAAAGACAAGGGAGTAGCTACCCCTACCAGTGGAAGCTCAGAACAACCCGGTGCTAAAAGGCACAGGCTAAATCCTCATTCAGAAGAGGAATTTTTTGAAGACACTACTAATAATCAAAGAAAAGAAGGAGTAGATAGTCATCAAACTTTCCCAGCAGATGGAACACCTTCTAGCTCACAAAGATAGGAGCTGGAGAGACAACAAAGTGTTGAAGTCTCATCCTTCAAGCCCCCAGGAAGTGAGAACCTGGATATTAAAAATAAATTTAAAGAAATAAAGGCTAGGAATGAGCCATTGAGGATCTAGGTCTACAATCAATATTTAAATATGGCTCCCACCAATCAAAATAGGTTGATGTCAGCCTATGACATCAAAGAAGGTAAAATGCTAATGAGTTTTTTCAAACCCAAAGTACAACAACCTCAATCAGCTGGAGATTACCTCAAAACCAATTTTGAGGTCATGGCAAAGGACATTCATCCCTTGGACCAGATTGAGTTACACAAACAGACAAGGGAAATGGTGTATTCAACCTTGACTAGCAAAGCCATGATGGCCCAAAGATTGGAAAATTCTTTAAATAATACAACTGCCCAACTACAATTGGAAAAAGCCTCCTCATAGGCTAAAGACAACAGAATTAAATCTTTGGAGGAATTGGTGATTGGATTGGGTCATAACCCAAAGGATGTGAAGGCAGTAGAGGCCTTAATTAAGAAGAAAGATGAAGACATAGCTGACTTGAGAAAGCAGCTAAAGTTGCCACCATCAAGACATCCACAAACTGCAGAAGTTGTTCAAAAGAAATCTGAAGAAGAGCTTATGGACTTAGTCCTAAAGCTTAATGAGCAGTTGAAGGAAACTGAGCAAGAGTTAGAAAAATCACTAAAGAGCAAGCAGGGAGAGTCGACCTCTCAGCCTCCTAATGTGATTCCAGTAGTTTCCATTGCAGTCCCCTCAACACTTGGAACAACTCCGGCACCAAATGTTCCAGTGGTCACAACAAAAGTAATTGCAGGAACAACAACAACATGAACAACAACATCAGGAGTAGCACAAGAAGGTACTTCAGGTTTAAGCACAGAAAAATTGATAAAGTTAATAGAGGAGATGAAGCTCCAAGTTTCAGAATTGCAAAAGGTAAAAGAACAATTTGTTACCTTAGAAGAGAAATATGATCTTTCTAAGATCAATTTTGCTGAAAAGGTGAGGGAGAACAAAGGATTAGCTCAACAGTAAAAATCTCTAGAAAAGGACCTCACTTTTGACAAGCCCTTAGCAGACATTAGGAAAATTCTTTGGACCAACATCACTCAATCAATAAATGATGCTTGGCCATCAATACAAATAATTTTTGAACAAATTGATTTAGTAAAAGTGGCTCTTGAAGAAATCAAGAGGACTAAGGAGGAACCAGGAAGAAAGCCTGAGGAAGCCACCATGCTCATAGATTTTTTGAATAGCAAGAATAAGAACCAATTAGAAGAGTTGGGAATTGAAGACAGAATAGGGACTATTCTAGAGGTCAAAAGGGTATTGACCAAAAGGTCTCTCATGCAGAATTTGGAAAGAATATGCCAGAATATACAAGAAGAAATAAATGATTTTATGGAGAAATTTGGCATTTTTCAAAGCAAAGGACTACCCAATCCTTTATTCATTAATGATAAATTGATGAGACAAATAGACTTTATTGACAAGTTGGCTCAGTATGCAGACAACTAGGCCAGCTCATCTACTAGTGCATCTGCGCCAAAAGCACTACCTACAAGTAGAGTTCTCTATGACAGTTTAGAGAACCTTTTCTATGTGGAGCATGAAATAAAACATTTGTTCCAAGTTCAGACTAATTTTTTCAAATACACCGAGGCTAATGAGATCCTTAGGAAACTTCAAAGGACTAGAATACCGCAGCAATAATGGTGGACAAATATGACAAAAGTTTTGTGATTTACCCTTGGTAAAAAGGTAAATTTCCATTTTTTTCCGTAGTGAATGATGGTAACAGTAGGTAAATAAGGATCAAATAGGTAAAGAGTATCAAAGCAGGTCAAAGAGTATCAGTAAGAAGATGAAAAGCAGAACAACCAACACATAATTACAAACAAGACAACAAGATGCCCAAGCATAGGTCCTGCCTCTATCTCATTTGCAAGAATAAGGACAACAAGCCATCGGTTTACCTTTATCTTCTATATTCGAGAACATCTGTCTCTACTTTCATGTAACATATAGTTAGTCATCCTAGAATATATCTCACCTTGTTATGAGATATTTTATTGTAAATTTTTGTATAAATACTCCCTTATTTGGAGTATTGAGGGTGGATTCTTAGACATTTCTGTAAGATTGATTATTTTGGAAAAGAAGTACTGTTGGGAAATTTTTTGTGTGGCTGGATCGATGAAGGAATAATACAAAGGAATTTTCACAAGATTCATGTGTCAAACACCAGAAAAATAAGTATCTATATCTCATGTGTTATTGTTTTCTTGTTTAAATATTTCAACTGTGTTCCTTATTTGAATATAAAACGAAAGTGTAATTCAGAAAGTGCTTAAGTGCAATCTGTCTTTAAAATAATTTTATTCTAAATGTTTTCTTCTAAACTATCATAGGTAGTGAATTCTTATTTGCTCCTGCTTTTTAGTTTATCATTTAGGTCATTTAATAAAAAATTCTTAATTGCTTTTTATTAGTGATCAATCATTTTCCCTCTCTTAAAACATGTTGAAGGATTCTTAATTGCCCTTCATCCCTTTTAAGTCCATCCCATCCTTTCAATTTATCATTTGTTCTCTGTTTAGCTATCTTGCCCTGTGAAGCCATCCTTTTGTTGAAAAGCTAAGTCCAGTTAAGCCATCTTTAGATTGACTCCATAGCCCAATGGCCTGAAATACTCAATTCTATCCATGTGCTCCTGAATTCCACCACTAAACACAATCAAAACCCCCAAGCTTGCATAACTAACCTAATATCTTATAAAACAAAGCTAAATCTTAAAGAGAGAGCCCTCTTTGGGTATAGATTAGCTAGATTCTATACCTAAAAGTTGGTTTGTGGTTACCTCTGACCCCTTTCCCTCTTCTTACAACTTCAAGGAAAATCTAAGTGATAACATAGTGGTGACTCCACTGGGGAGGAAAAGTTTGTTTATTTGTTATTGTTGTTTGCTTTATAAACTACAGACGGAGCCTGAAGTTAGCCAACTAGCCTTCAAACTGCTCTTGCTCTGCAAGTGTATAGTAGATGAATGTTGCTTTAGTCAATCTCCGGTTTAGTTTATGAACTGAACATCTGATCCAAACGTTCGAACAATTCCTCGGTCCTAAAAATCTTTAAGAAAGTTTGAATCTCATATTTACACCCTCTTAAAGAAATAATAGAAGTTGTTTCTTGATATTAATTAAGAAAAACCAAAAATACAACCTAAAAATCTGGCTTCAGAAAGGACTCGTTACACTAGAGCTAATCCTGATCACAATCCCCCACAAGTGTTTGAGAATCCTAATTTGATCCCCAAAATTCTTAGGAGACAGGAAAGTCAGGAAATTTTTGCTACTTCTAGGCCGACCTATAGATCAACATCATGTCCTGTTAGGTGGATTTATCTTGAATATGAACCCTTTGATGAACGCTTTGAAACCTCTTTGTTTAGGACATCTTCTGATTCTGAATTAATTGACTTAGTTCCAGACCCAGTATTCATCGAAGACCTACAATTTGAAGCTATCAATTTGTCAATTGATAGACATTTGCAGAACTCAATACAATCTGATCTTACCACTAAAGGAACACCCAATCCCTCTATAATCATTACTGCCTCTGCAAGTTCGTCACCATTTCCTCATATATCTCAACCTCAAACCACTCCAGAGCAAACCATCACCTCCAGTCCTCCATCCACAACTCAGATACCTATTGTTATCCCAACTCCAGCTATTGTTTCACCATTACCTGCAGCCATGGCAAACAGATATGCTCCCTTGGTTTTACCAGCCAATTTAGGTTCCATGCCTCAAGATTACCAAAGTAAAATCACTCCATTTGATGGTACTGGTACCTACACAGCCAACAACATACCAAAAGGATGACTGACTACTTTGAAATTTATGAAATAGATGCTGATGATGTGAGAATGAGAATATTTGTTCAGAGTCTAACTGGGGAAGTCAAAACCTGGTTTAGAGCCTTAGCTGCAAATAGTATAGACACTTTAGAAATTCTTTATAGACAATTCTTGAACCGATGGGAGAAAAAGAAAGGTCCTCTTCAAATCTTATCAGAGTATGAAAACCTAAAAATAGGAGCCCAAGAAACTGTGCAGGATTACTGCACTAGGTTCAACAATGTCTATAATTCCATCCCTCAAAACCTTAGGCCTCCACCTGATTTAGCTTTAATCAAATTCCCTGATGGATTTGATTCTGATATGGCCTTCCAGCTAAGAGAACGGGCTCCTTGCACTTTAGAAGATATGTAGAGCATAGTTGTTAGTGTTGAAGCCAACCTGATGTCTAAAAGAGCCAAGATTAGAAGTGAAAGGAGAATACCATTAAAAGAAGAGTCCTCACCCTTTGAACATAAACTAGATGCTATAATTAAAGGGATGGATAGGCTAGGGGATAGAGTGGAAACAATTGAAAGGAAAGCTCCTTGGGATGGTCAGCCAACCAATACAAGGAGAAATCCAAATTTCAGAAAAAATCAAAACCAAAACACTGGGAAGATTGGTTCAGACCAAAACATTAGGCTCCCTTTCTAGGAAAATTATGCAGAAGCCTCAAACTCCGATGAACCAGTAGAAGACACTCAAATAAATCTGATGGGACTTAGTAATGAAGGAGAAGTTTTCTTGACACAAGAGGATCAAGAGGCTCATATTCTTAAATAATTTCAAACTTAGTTAGGTGAAGCATTCGACTTTAGGGAAGGATATGATACAACCATCCATGAGGTGCATAAGCAGTACAACCTAAGAAGTAGGAGAATTGATGTTCCCGAAACAAACAAGCAAAAGGCCCCAAAATAGCCTATAAAAGGTAAGATAGCCACTACACCTGTACATATTCTGTCTAGATCAAATCCTAATCCATCTAACCCAATAATAGAAGATGTCTCTGATAATAAAATAAACAGTAAACAGACCTCCACCGCTCTTCCTTCTAAAGGAAATGTGGAATAACCTCCAGAAGTTGATTTAGGAGAAACCTCAAATCATAACCCCACTCCTGAAAATGAGAAAAACATATAAAATATAGAAAACAGAGAGAATCCCACTGTTCGAAACACAAAAGCCCAAATAGAAAAACCTTTCAATCTAGAGATTGAAGTAGGTAAGCTTAAAATTGTAGTTCCTTTATTAGAATTAGCTAAACATGATGCCTACCGAAGTCAAATTAATAGATCACTCAAAATTACTGGAACTGAAGATTCAGTTAATGTTTTTGATGACCAGCCAAAGTTAATTTTTGGCCCAGAAGTGAATGGAAAACCATTAGAAGGAGGAATTCGTCCCTTCTATGTGAGTCTAAATATACATGATAAAGTCCTTCACAATGCCATGTTTGATTCTGGGGCATCTCATAACCTTATGCCCAAGTCTGTAATGGAAAAACTAGACCTAGACATCACTAGGCCATACAAAGACCTCTTTTATTTTGATTCTAGTCAAGTAAGATGTTTAGGACTGATAAAAGATTTGTGTGTCTCGTTAGTTCAATACCCTGCAAATTTTTTTTTAATGGATATAGTGGTAGCAGATATACCACCAAAATATGGTATGTTATTGTCCAGATCCTAGGGTACTAAGCTTTAGGGATCTCTTCAATTGGACATGTCCTATGCTACTATCTCGGTCTTCTGCCAACCTAAGAAGCTATACAGAGAAACTTTAATGAAATATGTAGTAAGTAGTCAGGAAAAACCACAAAATTTCTCCATCTACTCAGTGCACTCTGATATGGACTCATTCATCCTTTATAATGCTGAAACCAATCCTTCCAATGACTTAGAAGTTTTAGTAGTAAAACCAAAAGAACTTAAAAAAGGAAAATCTAGTGTTTAGATTTAGGAATTATCAGGCAACAATGAAACATCAGATAACAATGACAAACCAGTTGAGAATGGAAAACCAAATCTTACTGTCAAACAAATTCCCACCACCCCTGACACCAATTATGAACATGAAATTCTTTGGCATTTAGAATTTGATGGCTCAGTAAATAAATTAGGGGTAGGGGCAGGAGTTTGGGTGTACAACTTAGAAAACAATCATGCTGAAGGCCATGCCTACAGATTAAATTTTAAGAGCACCAATAATATGGTAGAGTATGAAGCTCTCTTGCTAGGTATAAAACTCGTTAAAAGATTAGGAGCCATTAGAGTATCTGTCATAGGAGACTCTGAATTAATCATTAAACAGATCAAAGGGAAATATTTAACTAGGGATCCTAGATTAGGATACTACAGAGGAACATTCATAGAGATTCTTAATACTTTTCTGGAAACTCAGCTTGCTACAATCCCAAGAAAACATAACTTGCAAGCACACAGCCTGGCAATGTTTTCCAGCACCTGCAAATTACCTTTTGAACCTAATCATCAGTTTACTGCTCAGATTAGACACAGACCAGCCATACCTGATAATCTAAAGAACTAGAAAGTGTTTGTTAGTGATGAGCAGATAAATAACTTTTTGACTTTAGAGGAAGAATTTTCTAACATATTCATAGATATTGATACAGTAGCTAATTCAAATCAAATATATGAGGTAGAAACAAACATTTCTGAAGAAAGTTCAATTCAAATGCTTCATCCCACAAAATTCATACAAAAAGAAGTGCAAGACCTTAAGCAAATGGACCTTGATGAGATAATTGAAGGAGAAACAGAAGTCATTGACTTAAAAGACAATCATCTGCATAAAGGATTAACTCCTCTAGAAGACCTCTTTGATTCCAATGGCATTCCCAAAAAACCAAAGATGGAACCATTAAAAGCAGACATTGAAGAATATAACTTAGGGATAGAGGAAAACCCAAAAATGATAAAACTATCCAAGTCTTTGCCTCCTGACTAGAAGTTAAAATATGTTGAACTCATGAGAGAATTCAAGGATGTTTTTTCCTGGAGTTATGAGGATTTGAAATCATATGACACCTCTATAATTCAACATACTATACCTCTAAAAGAAAATCAGAAGCCATATCAACTCTGTATTATTACCATTGATTGAAAAAGAAATTAAACGTATGTATGAAGCAGGGATAATTTCCCCTATTAGATTTTCAGAGTGGGTGTCAAATCTAGTACCTACTAGGAAGAAAACTGGGGAAATAAGATTATGTGTTGATCTGAGAAATGTGAATAAGGTTTCTCTAAAAGATATTAACCCTTTACCTAAGATGGATCATATTTTGCAAAGGGTAGTAGGCTCTTCTAGGATTTCACTTTTAGATGGGTTCTCAAGGTATAACCAGATTTTGGTTCATCCTAATGACCAAGAGAAAATTGTTTTTACAACACCATGGGGCACTTTTATGTACATCAAAATTCCATTTGGACTCAAAAATGCAGGACAAACTTTCCAAAGAGCAATGGACATTGTCTTTGCCAAAGAGATTCGTGATTTTCTTGTTATATATCTGAATGATCTAATTGTTTTTTCTAAATCAGATCATCAGCATTTGGACCATCTCAGACAAGTATTTTTAAAATGCAGAAAATATGGTATTTCTTTGAATCCATAGAAGTCCTTGTTTGGCCTGGAGGAAGGTAAAATCTTGGGTCACATCAATTCTAAGGATGGAATCCAAATTGACCCTACTAGAATAGAAGCTATTCTATAGATACCTCATCCAAGAAATATCAAAGAACTTCAAGCTTTCCTAGGGAAGATAATTTTTTTGAGAAGATTTATTTCTAACTTAGCAGAACTCATTAGATTATTAAATAACATGCTAAAAAAGGCTTCAAGTATAAAATGGACAGTACAGGCCAAGCAATCATTTGAAGAAATCAAATTGGCCTTAACCAGAACACCGGTCCTCACCAGTCGTCAATTTGATAGAGACTTCATAATTTTTTCATTTGCATCAGAACACACCATAACAGCTGTTTTATTAAATAAAGATGACCAGATATGTGAAAAACCCATAGCCTTTTTTAGTAAAGCACTTAGAGATGCATCTCTAAAATACAAAATAATGGAGAAACAAGCCTTTGCACTGGTAAAAGCCATTAAGGACTTCAGAGTCTACATATTATACTCTCATGTGATAGCTTATGTACCTAATGCAGTTGTCAAAGACATCCTGACTCAGGATGGAAGTGAGGGCAAAAGAGGTAAATGGATTGCTACCATCTAAGAGTATGATATAGAGATAAAACCTACAAAACTAATAAAAGGACAGGGGTTGGCCAAACTTATGGCAGAAACTAATTGTCAAGCCCTAGATATAAATGAACTAGATGACAAACAGGAGATGGCGACTCCACAAATCAGCCAAGCCTTTTCAGACTCACCTTGGTATGCTGATGTAATTTATGTTTTACAAAACCTGCAGGCTCCTCTAGGGTTATCCAGAACAAAAAATAGGTTTTTAAAAATGAAAGCTTCAAAGTTTTGTATCATAAATAATACTCTTTTTTGGAAAAATCATGAAGGAATTTTATTGAATTATCTATTAAAAGATGAAGCTAACAAGGCACTCCAAGAATTTCATGCAAGAGATTGTGGTGGACACCTCTATTGGAAGTCAACTGCAAACAAGACCCTAAGGGCTGGATTCTATTGGCCAACCTTGTTCGCAGATGTGAAGAAATTTTTCACTTCTTGCCATAAATGTCAAATTTTTGAAGGCAAGAGAAAGTTGTTACCTTTACCCCTGAAACCCATTTCCACTGAGAAACCTTTCCAACAATGGGGTCTTGACTCCATTGGAAAAATCCATCCATCCTCTTCAGGCCAACATAAATGGATACTCACTGTCACAGACTATTTTACCAAAGGGATAGAGGCCATTCCATCTAGACAGGCCAATGACACAGTGATCATAGGATTCCTAGAAACCAATATATTGTCCAGGTTTGGCTACCTTGCTAAAATCATAACTGATAATGATGCAACTTTAAAATAAAAAAATATGATCAATTTCTGTAACAAGTATCACATCACATTAGGTCATTCCACAACCTATTACCCTCAAGGGAATGGACTGGTTGAATCTTCCAACAAGAGTCTTATTAATATCATTAAAAAACTGTTGGAGGAGAACAAGAAGACTTGGCACAAGAAACTGATAAATGCACTGTGGGCAGATAGGTTCACAACCAAAAAATCCATTGGCACCGGTCCTTATGAGTTAGTATATAGCATGGAGGCTATATCTCCTTCATCATTAGGAGTCCCTGTTATGAAAATACTCCAAGAAGCTCAAGTGGAACCTAATGATATACAAAGAAGGATAAATCAGACCATCAATTTACAGCAGACCAGAGAGGAGGTATACCAAAGATCCCAAGTGTTGCAGGAGAAGCTCAAGAATATATTTGACAAAAGAACCAAAGCAGATGATTTTCACCTTGGAGATAAAGTTTTAAGATGGAATTCCAGGAGAGAGGATAAGGGGAAACATGCGAAGTTTGACTTCCCATGGAAGGGACCATATATCATCTATGCTCTCCAAGGAAATAATACATATCTTCTAAAGAAATTGGATGGCACAGAAGAAGAGGAAGGACCAGTCAATGGTCGAATGTTAAAGCATTACTTCGATCCTACTTATTAATGTTATCCTGATTATTAACATGTACATACTATATCCTTTGTACTGTCACAGTTTTGATTGGACAGTAACTTCTTGGAGTTGAAGCCCAAAGAGAAGGCCCTAAGCTTTAGGAGTATCACTGTCATACATACAATAAGGCAACAAGTAGAAGAATATTGCATAGTGCAGTCAAAGTCATTCAGAGGCCATCTGATCTGTTGTTCCTGACTTTCCACCAGGAAAAGCCATCCCCAAGTGGAGCCACTGTTATGCCCCTATACCAATAGGTGTCATATATCATGATTGACTTGATGAACTATGTAATATGTTCATACCTTTACTTGTTGCAAAGGTTTTCCATATTTTCAAAAAAAATAAAAAAAATAAAAAAATGTAAAGAGGGTATACCCTAAAAGAAAAATCAAAGGGTGAAAAGAATAAAAATATGGTCTAAAAATAAAAGAAAATGAACCCCAACAAAAAGAAAGACCAATGAAAGTGTGCAAGTCTAAATGCCACTACCTTTTCACTTGTATAATAAACAATTGTGTGCAAATTGTGAACTTATGCCACAATTCATGAATAGTCAAATAGTTTAAGCTTGGCTAGTTCATATTTCAATTTCATGTTTTAGATATAGAGAATAAAGATCTGACCAAATAGTTTAATCTGAGCCCTTGGATGTAATAAGTGTAGACTTAGATAGGCATCACCATGTAAAAGAAAAGAAAGATTGATAAGGGTTTGCTAGTCTAAGTGCACCCAAAGAAAGAAGTAAAAATGCTAGGTTAAAGTAGGTAGGGTAGCTAGATGATGGTTGCAGAATTACATGTGGTGAATGATGATTCTAAATGTGTTAATCTTTTACTTTCACCACAAGGAAAAGGCATGTATTACATTGAAAACATCTCAAGCAAAGCAAAGTCAAATAATTAACTTCCCTACTCATTTTCCCTAAATTTTCACTAATTTCCCCTAAGTACCAAGGTCTCTATCAAATTAGAGGGGCTCAAAGCATTTCTTTGACTTCTGGAGGGACCGGACCCTCGGCCCAATAATTTATAATGCCTAAGTACTTAAGACCATTCATAAATCATTCATTCTCTTTATAAAGTTTTCCCTAAGTTAAAGCCTATTTTACTTAGGGAAATTAAAATATTTCACATATTGATCCTCATTATTCACTAAGCCTAAGTTCTAATATACACATGGAAATATTATACACTTAGTGCTTTTGTCCATTCATTATCATATTAACTATTAACTTACTAATATATATATCCTCTATAAAAACAAATCTACCCATTCTTGTTGGGTGTGGAGCCTGATTATCTTTTGTATTCAAAGGTATCGCCACATTGGACCCTAGTTCGAAATGGGGGCGGCAACGCCCGTAAAATATTCGCTGTAAGGGGGGTCCCCCCCTTGGTGGGGGGTTTCAGGAGCAGCGCCCCTGAAGCTAAGAATAGATGTAAAATTTCCTTGTAAAAGTATAGTAATTTCTAGTCAATCTGGGCCATTCATTAGGCAAAGATCTGATGGTAGAAGTTATGTTTAATTTAGGTTTTTTTGCCCTAGAAGGCAACCCCTCACTATATATGAGGGAATTGTATTGCGTTTATGTAGATATGTATTCTGAGTGAGAAAGAGAGAGGAGATTGAGAGCGAAGAGGGTGTTACAACAGATCTGTTGTAGGTTGTATCTCTTCAGTTTGCTGGATAATATAAAAGGAAGGACTGGTTGTTTCTTTGTGGACGTAGCCCAAACTAGGTGAACCACATATATTTGTGTCTCTCTTGTTTTATGCGTTTTTTCTGTGTTTATATTTCATAAATATTTTATGTGTTCCATTGTTCCGTAATATATAATTTTCTAACAACTGGTATCAGAGCCGAAGGTCTATTTGGCTGACAAACTTGCAGGAGAGAAGGGTTCCTGATTCGAGTGGGAGCAATGGCAGAAGATGAGAAGTTTAGGGTCGAGAAATTTAATGGACAAAACTTATCGCTATGGAAGATGTAGATGGAAGATTATCTATATGAAAAAGATTTGTACCTACCATTGGGTGGAAAAACAAAGATACCGACGGGTATGACAGATGAAGAATGGAACCTTCTCGATAGAAAGGCACTCAGAACAATACGGTTGTGCCTCGCAGCGTCGGTCGCCTGCAACATTTCGAAGGAAACAATGACAGAGGGTTTGATTAAGGCGCTGGCAAAACTATATGAAAAACCATCGGCCTCAAACAAGGTATTTCTTATGAAACAGTTATTCAATATGAAGATGTCGGAAGGTGGATCTGTTGCAGACCATTTAAATGATTTTAAAACTGTTACAAGACAGTTAAGTTTTGTAGGGGTAAACTTTGATGATGAAGTTAGAGATTTGTTATTCTTGTGCTCATTGCCAGAAAGTTGGAATGGTTTAGTAATGGCCATTAGTAACTCTGTTTCTGGATCTAGTACTTTAAAGTTTGATGATGTTGTCAGTGCTATCCTTAGTGAGGAAATGCAACGGAAAAGCTCCGATGAGACATTAGGTAATGCTTTAAGTACAGAGTCTAGGGGAAGAAAAATGGAAAGAGGAAAGAGCTCAGGGTATCGCAGTAAATCAAGGAAAGGCAGATCCAAGTCTAGATCGGGGATAGTCTGCTGGAAATGTGGAAAGAAAGGACACCTAAAAAAAGATTGTAGATCTCGGAAGGGAAAATAAGGAGATGCACAACAATAAAACAATCATGAAGCAAATGTGATAGGTGAGGTGTTACAAGATGCTTTGATTCTTTCTTTCGAAAATATTATTGATTCCTGGGTGGTTGATTCAGGGGCCTCATTCCATGCCACACCTGATAAGAAATACTTTCATGACTATGTTCAAGGAGATTTTGGATAAGTCCATTTGGGTGATGATAAACCCTATAAAATTGTTGGAATGGGTAAGGTTCTTGTAAAACAGCAGAATGGAAACCAATGGTTACTAAAGGAGGTAAGGCATGTTCCAGTTCTGAAGAAAAATCTGATTTCAACAAGGCAGTTAGGCAGTGAAGGTTGTGTGATAACTTTCACAGATAAAGCTTGGAAGGTCACCAAAGGAGCCCTGGTAATAGCAAAAGGCGAAAAATTTGGTACATTGTATTTATGCAATGGTGTTTCTAACTCTGTTAATGCTTTAACTTCCAAAGGGGCAGATGCAACATTATGGCATCATAGGCTCGAACACATGAGTGAGAAGGGGATGAAGATCCATCACTCAAGGAATTTGTTGCTGGGTTTGAAGAATGTTGATTTGGACTTTTATGAGAATTGCATTTATGGAAAACAGAAGAGGATCAGATTTCTTAGAGTTGGGAAAGAAAAGAAGAGTGAAAAATAAAGCTTGTGCATACAGATGTATGGGGACCTGCTCAGGTATCATCTCTCGGTGGCTCTCGTTATTATGTTACTTTTATTGATGATGCAACTAGAAAAACTTGGATTTATTGTATTAATAATAAATCTGATGTATTTGATACTTTCAAGAAATGGAAAGCTTTGGTTGAGATTGAGACAGGAAAGAAGTTGAAGTGTCTCAGATCAGACAATAGAGGTGAATATTGCAGCAACGAGTTTGATAGGTACTGTTCAGAGCATGGAATTCGCAGAGAGAAGACAGTTCCACGAACACCATAAGAAAATGGTGTGTCAGAAAGGATGAACAGAACAATAATGGACCGTGCAAGGTGCATGAGATTGCATGCAGGATTGCCTTTACAATTTTTGGAAAATGCTGTAGATACTGTTGTTTATCTAATAAATAGAGGGCCTTCAAATTCCTTGGATGGTGGTGTTCTAGAGGAAGCATGGATAGGTAAAAAGGAAAACTACTCCTTTTTAAAGCCTTTTGGTTGTGAGACCTTTGTCCATATTAATAAAGAAAATAGAACAAAGCTTGAGGCAAAATCAAAGAAATGTACCTTTATTGGATATGGTGTTAATGATTTTGGTTATCGCTTATATGATTATGAAAATCACAAAATAATTAGGAATAGAGATGTAATATTCAATGAAAAGGTCTTGTATAAGAATCAGTGGCCGGAAAAGAAACAGGAAAAAGGAAACAAGGAATACATAGTTCTTTATGAGATCACTGAAAAAGTAAAGGTGCCTGAAAATAATAATAATAATCAACAGCCATAACAACAACAATCACCACAATAGCAACAGGCACCCCAAACACCTGAAAGTGGTGTTAGAAGATCTACCAGGATAAGTAGACCCCCTGAACGATACTTTCCTTCATTATATTATTTATTGTTGACTAATTCTGGTGAACCCGAATGTTATGAAGAAGCAATGTAGGTTGAAACCAGGAAGAAGTGGGAGCTAGCCATGGAAGAAGAGCTAGACTCCTTAATGCATAACCAGACTTGGGACTTAGTTAGGTTTCCTGTAGGTAAAACTACATTGCAAAATAAATGGGTTTACAGGCTGAAGGAAGAAGATGGAGGAAAACAGAGGTACAAAGCTAGACTGTGGTGAAGGGGTTTGCACAGAAGAAAGGTATTGATTTTGATAAAATATTTTCTCCTTTTGTTAAAATGATTTCAATCAGAACTATTCTAAGTCTAGTAGCAACTGAAGATTTGCATCTTGAGCAGTTAGATGTAAAGACAACCTTTCTCCATGGGGATTTGGAGGAAGAGATATATATCCAGCAGCCACAAGGATATGAGGTAAAAGGGAAGGAGAAACTAGTGTGTAGGTTAAAGAAGAGCTTGTATGGCTTAAAACAGGCTCCAAGGCAGTGGTATCTAAAATTTGACAAGTTTATGTCTGAATAAGATTATACTAGATGTCACTCTGATCATTGTGTTTATCTGAAAAAGAAAAATGATGGCAGCTATATTATATTGTTATTGTATGTAGATGACATGCTTGTTGCAGGGTCTAACATGCAGGAAATAAATGTGCTCAAAAGAAAATTAGCAAATTCATTTGCAATGAAGGATTTGGGAGCTGCAAAACAAATCCTTGGTATGAGAATAACAAGAGACAGAAAAAATCGCAAACTAACATTGTCTCAGAATGAGTACATACAGAAGGTGTTGAAAATATTTAATATGCACAATGCAAAACCAGTTAGTACACCTTTTTCTAGTCATTTTAAACTTAGTAAGGAAATGTGCCCAAAGACCCAAGAAGACATGGATTATATGTCTAAAGTTCCATATGTATCAACAGTTGGAAGCTTAATGTATGCAATGGTCTGCACAAGGCTTGATATTGCACATGCAGTGGGAGTTGTAAGTAGGTACATGAACAATCCAGGAAAGGAACATTGGATGGTAGTGAAATGGATTCTCAGATATTTGAAAGGTACCACAAATAAAGCATTATGCTTTGGTGGTTCAAACATTTATCTACAGGGATATGTTGATGCAAATATGGCAGGTGACAAAGATAACAGGAGGAGCACTACAAGATACATATTTACTGTAGGTGGAACAACTATCAGTTGGGTTTCAAAAATCCAAAGTGTTGTTGCACTTTCAGCAACAAAAGTAGAGTATGTTGCTACTACAGAGGCTAGTAAAGAAATAATTTGGTTACAAAGGTTTATGGGTGAATTGGGTAAGGAGCATGATATGGGCACGTTATACAGTGATAGCCAAAGTTCCATTCATCTTGCAAAGAACTCAACATTCCATTCTAGAACTAAACACATATAGCTCAAGTACCATTTCATACGATTAGTGTTGGAAGATGGAGAGTTGAAGCTGGAAACGATACACACTAGCCAGAATCCTACAGATATGCTAACACAAGTTGTAACTAGGGAGAAACTAAGAATATGCTCAGTTTCAATTGGTCTTCAAGTATGATGAAGAAGATGAGAAACAGCCAGGTCCAAAGAGGAGTCATTGTCCAGCAAATGAAGCAGTGGTGGAGTTGCTATAATCAGTCTCCAAGTGGGAGATTGTTGGGTGTGGAGCTTGATTATCTTCTATATTCAAAGTTGTTGCCACATTGGACCCCAGTTCGAAATGGGGGCAACAATGCCGCCTGTAAAATATTCGTTGCAGGGGGGGTCTAGGGGGGGCAGCTGCGACCTTTAGGGAGCCCCCCCCTGGCGGGGGGTTTCGGGGGTAGCGCCCCTAAAGCTAAGAATAGATGTAAAATTGCCTTGTAAAAGTATAGTAATTTCTAGTCAATCTGGGCCGTTCATTAGGTGAAGATCTGATTGTAGAAGTTATGTTTAATTTAGGGTTTTTTTCCCTAGAAGTCAACCCCTCACTATATATGAGGGAATTGTATTGTGTCTATGTAGATCTATATTCTGAGTGAGAAAGATAGAGGAGATTGAGAGCGAAGAGGGTGTTACAGCAGATCTGTTGTAGGTTGTATCTCTTCAATTTGCTGGATAATATAAAAGAAAGGACTGGTTGTTTCTCCATGGACGTAGCCCAAACTGTATGAACCACGTATATCTGTGTCTCTCTTGTTTTATGCATTTTTTCTGTGTTTATATTTCAATAATATGTTATGTGTTCCATTGCTCCGTAATATATAATTTTCTAAAAATTCTCATATTATCTACACTATATAAAACCCTGAATTTTTACATATCCCGCCCCTTTGGTTAGTTATAACCATAATACATCATCAATTGGGATTAATTAATTAATCAGTAACTAATTAACAGCCCTTAATCCCCCATCACATTAATAAGGGATTAATTAACCTCACGTTGATTAACAACCTCCCCGTCCAATCCCGTCGCCCCTGATATAATTAATTAATTCTTAAATATATGAGGCCTGCCTTCATTAAATCCCCATCACTTCAAAGCCACGACAGTCATCCGATTAGGTCTCCAAGATCTGACGGCTATTATGCATATTGCGTGACCCTTTGTGACCGCGCGTTAGCGCGTGATCACAAAGTTGTTTTGCACAGTGCCTCCACCATGCGTCGAGAAATCTATGGAATTGCTGGATCGAGGTCTAATACCGCCCTTTTCCCATAAGTGGTGCGATATAAACCACTTACCGCTCCCAAGATAAACGACAAAACACATTACGTCACCCTCACGCTAACATCACCCATCCCAAAACCCACCAGACCTTGACTTTGTGTATAAAACAAAAACAAATCATTTTCATTGTTTTATCCCATGAATATGTATGCCCATGCAAACGACACATCGAGGTCAAACAGCTTGAGTTTTCAGCCGCCAACCTGCTCCAAACTTCACAGCTGACGCCGCCCAGAGCCATCCAGTTACGGCCAGTACCTGCATTCTGTTGCCCGTCCCCCAAAAGCATGTATTTACCAATTCCCCGACGAAGAAACCCTGCAAATTCTTGTTTTCACTGCAAATTGATTAAAAAACCAAAAAATTGCCATAATTCTGCCATTCCATTTGCAAATTTAAGTACCCAGACCTGCAATTTCATAATTTCCATATAAAAACCTCAGTTTCCCTCCTGAAACCCACAAGAACCAGTATGGAAACTCCGGTGGCCCTAAATGTTGCTCCCATTACTACTCCTCATTGTGACTTAGACTATTTGCCTCTGGCAAACAAAGATTTCCAGATAAAAGACTTAGTCACTGATAAGGACCACCTCAAAGTCTTTTATCAATGTTGAGATAACCATTTGAATGGCTACGATGCCATAGGACTATGGGAATCCAACCTCCCCATGTATTTTCTCCCCACTATGTATGTTTTCCCTGATATAATCCATCAATGCCATGCAAACTATGACCCCATTCATAGAGCAATCATGTATCCCAACCAAACAGTCCTATTCACAATAACTGCTGAATCAATTAATGAAATGCTGCAATTTCAACCTAGTCAGGCCCTTACCCCCATTTCCCTTGGAAATTTTCTTGAAAAATCCACTCAATTATCCCAAGCTGAACTTACCCACCTGAGCCAGACTTTCATGTTACCACGTACCAAACTACAAATCCCCCACCTTATATGTCAGTCTCCTTCACATATATAGGCAAGCTCATAGTTGATATGATATCAGCAATCACGTGGTTCAACACTAGTGAATATGTAGATGAACTCACCCTAGTGATTATGTCTATCTTTACCCAAGGACAACCTCCTGCTATCAAATATGATTATGCCTCTTATATTGCTGATAAAATTCATGACCAGTTCATGAGACTGGAAAATGAAAGGGTTTTCAAGTTTCCACCTTCATATATCACCTCATCCTATACTATCAATCAGAACAAATCCCATTTTCTATCAGAAACTTGATACTGAGGGGAATCCAAGGTCTGTTATCTTTTGGTCTTCCATCTTCCATAAAACTTTTGATTGCCCTTATTCCTTTAATCGATACATTGATCAGTTTGTCCACCCAATGGCCACCTTGCTAACAGCGAATTCCCCTCCCAGAATTAGTGATGACATCAAAAGGATTCTTTAGCTTTCCAAACAGTACAAAGTGGGTGATTGGTATTTATACCAAAATCACACAGAATTCAAGATATATGGGTGTGAGATTTCCCCTTTCAAGCTACCCAAATATGTTCCAATGAGTCTGTTTGCATTGGAATACTATAGGCAGATCACACACTCAAACTTGACACATTTCACTAAGGCCAAGAAAAAATCCCAACTCAGAATCAGGGATCACTTAGGACCAATTGTTTGCAACTCTAGAGAAGCATGGATAGTAGCAGAACGAATTTTAGAAGATGAGCTGAAATTAAACAAAAGTTTTAAATGGACTCCATATGACCCTCATAGTTTTATCTGTGATAGAAGGATGAAAAACAGATTATCACCATACTTGCGTCACAGAATACCAAAGATTGAGCAATTTGCCAATATGGATGAATGGAGGGAAGGAACATTAATAGAAACAGATAGTGAACAGATTGATGTAGAAAATGTAATGAAAGATCTTCAAAAAACACTTGACCTGGATTCTTTTGGACAGGTACAGTTTGAGACTTCTCAAAAGACAGCATCAGGGATTAGTGCCTCAACAGCTAACACCTTACAAAGGCACCCACAAGAGACCAATACACCACTAGCAGAAACATTGCAGGGAAGAGACAAAGAGGCAAGTACTCAGGCTATAGAATAGTAAACTATGTCTAAACAGCCTGAAACTTCTCAGATGAAGGCCCAAACACAGGATCGTCCAACTCAAGTCAACATAGGAGAACCCCCAATATTGCAAACTCCTCTAAATGAGGAAAAGAACAAAAAGAGAGGCAGGGAAGTAGCTACCCCTGCCAGTGGACCCTCACAATAGCCCTGTGCTAAAAGGCACAAGCTAAATCCTCATTCAGAAGAGGAATTTTTTGAAGACACTACTGATAGTCAAAGAAAAGAAGGAGTAGATAGTCATCAAACTTTCCCAGCAAGTGGGACACCTTCTAGCTCATAGAGACAACAAAGTGCTTAAGTCTCATCCTTCAGGCCCCCAAGAAGTGAGAACCTGGATATTATAAAGAAATTTAGAGAAATAAAGGCTAGGAATGAGCCATTGAGGATCCAGGTCTACAATTAGTATTTAAAGATGGCTCCCACCAATTAGAATAGGTTGATGTCAGCCTATGACATCAAAGAAGGTAAAATGCTAATGAATTTTTTCAAACCCAAAGTACAACAGCCTCAATCAGCTGTAGATTATCTCAAAACCGATTTTGAGGTCATGGAAAAGGGCATTCATGCCCCGGACCAGATTGAGTTACACAAACAGACAGGGGAAATGGTGTATTCAACCTTGACTAGCAAAGCCATGATGGCCCAAAGATTGGAAAATTCTTTAAATAATACAACTACCCAACTACAACTGGAAAAAGCCTCCTCACAGGCTAAAGACAACAAAATTAAATCTTTGAAGGAATTGGTGATTGGATTGGGTCATAACTCAAAAGATGTGAAGGCAGCAAAGGCCTTAATTAAGAAGAAAGATGAAGACATAGTTGTCTTGAGAAAGCAGCTAAAGTTTCCACCATCAAGACATCCACAAACTACAGAAGTTGTCCAAAAGAAATCTAAAGAAGAGCTTATGGACTTAGTCCTAAAGCTTAATGAGTTGTTGAAGAAACTGAGCAAGAGTTAGAAAAATCACTACAGAGCAAGCAGGGAGAGTCGACCTCTCAGCCTCCAAATGTGATTCCAGTAGTTTCCATTGCAGTCCCCTCAATGCTTGGAACAGCTCTGGCACCAAATGTCCCAGTGGTCACAACAGAAATAATTTCAGGAACAACAACAACAGGAACAACACAAGCAGGTACTTCAGGTTTAAGCACAAAAGAATTGATAAAGTCAATGGAGGAGATGAAGCTCCAAGTTTCAGAATTACAAAAGGTAAAAGAAAAATTTGTTACCTTAGAATAGAAATATGATCTTTCTAAGATCAATTTTGCTGAAAAGGTGAGGGAGAGCAAAGGATTAGCTCAGCAGGTAAAATTACTAGAAAAGGACCTCACTTTTGACAAGCCCTTAGTAGACATTAGGAAAATTCTTTTGGTCCAACATCACTCAGTCAATAAATGATGTTTGGCCATCAATACAAATAATTTTTGAACAAATTGATTTAGTAAAAGTGGCTCTTGAAGAAATCCAGAGTACTAAGGAGGAACTAGGAAGAAAGCCTGAGGAAGCCACCATGCTCATAAATTTTTTGAATAGCAAGAATAAGAACCAACTAGAAGAGTTGGCATTGAAGACAGAACAGGGACTATTCTAGAGGTCAAAAGGGTATTGACCAAAAGGTCTCTTATGCAGAATTTGGAAAGAAGATTCCAGAATATACAAGAAGAAATAAATCATTTTATGGAGAAATTTGGCATTTTGCAAAGCAAAGGACTACCCAATCCTTTAGTCATTAATGATAAATTGATGAGACAAATATACTATGTTGTCAAGTTGGCTCAGTGTATAGACAACTAGGCCAGCTCATTTACTAGTGCATCTGCGCCAAAAGCACTACCTACAGGCAGAGTTCTCTATGACAGTCTAGAGAACCTTTTCTATGTGGAGCATGAAATAAAACATATGTTCCAAGTTCAGCCTAATTTTTTCAAATACACCAAGGCTGATGAGATCCTTAGGAGACTTCAAAGGACTAGAATACCATAGGAAAAATGGTGGACAAATATGACATAAATTTTGTGATTTACCCTTGGTAAAAAGGTATATTTCCATTTTTTACCATAGTCAATGATGGTAACAAAAGGTAAATAAGGATCAAATAGGTAAAGAGTATCAGAGCAGGTCAAAGAGTATCAGTGAGAAGATGAAAATCAGAACAGCCAGTACAAAATTACAAAGAAGACAACAAGATGCCCAAGCATAGGGCCTGCCTTTAGCTCATTCACAAGAATAAGGACAGCAAGCCATCAATTTACCTTTATCTTCCATATTCGAGACCATCTGTCTCTACTTTCATGTAACATATAGTTAGTCATCCTAGAATATATCTCACTTTGTTATGAGATACTTTATTGTAAACTTTTATATAAATACTCCTTTATTCAAAGTATTGAGGGTGGATTCTTAGACATTTATGTAAGACTGATTATTTTGGAAAAGAAGTATTGTTGGACAATTTTTTGTATGGCTGGCTGGATGAAGGAATAATACAAAGGTCTTTTCATAGGATTCATATGTCAAACACCGAATAAATAAGTATCTATATCTCATGTGTTATTGTTTTCTTGTTTAAATATTTCAACTGTGTTCCTTATTTGAATATTAAACAAAAAAGTGTAATTTAGAAAGTGCTTAAGTGCAAGTTGTCTTTAAAATTGTTTTATTCCAAATGTTTTCTTCTAAACTATCATATGCAGTGAATTCTTAATTGCTCCTGCTTTTTACTTTATCATTTAGGTCATTTAATAAAAATTTCTTAATTTCTTTTTATTAGTGATCAATCATTTTCCCTCTCTTAAAACATGTTGAAGGATTCTTAATTGTCCTTCATCCCTTTTAAGTCCATCCCCTCCTTTCAAGTTATCATTTGTTCTCTGTTTAGCTATATTGCCCTGTGAAGCCATCCTTTTGTTGAAAAGATAAGTCCAGTTAAGCCATCTTTAGATTGACTCCATAGCCCAATGGCCTGAAATACTCAATTCTATCCATCTGCTCCTAAATTCCACCACCAAACACAATCAAAACCCCCAAAATTTCATAACTACCCTAATATTTTATAAAGCAAAGCTAAATATTAATGAGAGAGCCCTCTTTGGGTACAAATTGGCTAGATTATATACCTAAAATTTGGTTTGTGGTTACCTCGAACCCCTTTCCCTCTTCTTACAACTTCAGGGAAAATATGAGTGATAACACCAAGCAATGTCACCAATTGGCGAGTATTTAATCATGACGAAGACATTTTAAATTTTTTAACTTCTGAAAAATCTTATGATGACCAGATTATTGATGAAAATGATCATGATCTTCAAATAAAACAAAGACCAAATGAGAATTATATACCTAAATCTGTGGTCAAACTTGAATATCTCTATGATATCAAAGATAGGTTCAAAAAAGTCACTAATTCAAAACTTCAAAGTTCTACTTTGAAGTTTGAATTAGTAAATCTTGGCACTGAGTCCAAACCACAAAATGTTAATCTGGGACTAGGGCTCACTTCAAAAGAAAGATTTGCTTTTATCAGATTGTTAAACAAATATAAAAATGTTTTTTCTTGGAATTATAACGATTTGAGAACGTATGATACTTCTATCATACAACACACAATTCCAATGATTTCTGAGGAGAAACCTATACAACAAAAATTGAGGAAAATTCACCCAAATCTGGAGAGTCAAATCAAAGCAGAGTTGAATAAACTCTTGAAAGCTAAGATAATTTTCCTAGTCAGACATTCTAAATGGGTTTCAAACTTGGTACCTGTTAGGAAGAAGAATGGTGATATTAGGATTTGCATTGATTTCAGGAATCTCAATAAGGCATGCCAAAAAGATAATTTCCCATTACCAACAATGGAGTAGATACTTCAGTCAGTAGCTGGTTCAGATTTGATGTCTTTTCTGGATGGTTTTTCTAGATATAACCAAATACTGGTACATCTAGATGACAGACTAAAAACTACATTCATAACCAAATGGGGAACATATGCCTATCAGAAAATGCCTTTCGGTTTGATTAATGTTGGAGCTACTTTCCAAAGAGCAATGGATATAGCATTCAAGGGTTTGATTAACATGTCAGTTGTTGTCTACCTAGACGACATAACTGTCTTTTCCAAGAAAAGAGCAAATCATCTACATGATTTAAAACAAATCTTTGAATGATGTAAAAGGTACGAGATTTCTTTAAATCCCAAGAAATCATTCTTCGCTCTTGAAGAAGGTAAACTCTTAGGATTTATAGTATATAAAGATGGAATTTACATTGATCGATACATGATCAAAGAGATTTCTGAAATCCCTCTACCACACAATAAAAAAATCAATGCAATCATTTTAAGGACAGATAAATTTTGTAAAAAGATTTGTTCCTGATTTTTCTCAGATTGTTTTACCTTTACAGACCATGATTAAGAAAAATTCAGTTTTCAAATGGGGACATAACGAAAAAGAAGCCTTTGATTCAATCAAACAGGCAATCATTAATGCTCCTGCATTGAACACTCCCAATTTTTCTAATCATTTTATTTTGTACACTTTAGCCACCGAAACATTTTATGCAGCTGTGTTAATGCAAATCAATGATCAGCAAATTGAAGCACCCATCTCCTTCTTCAGTTTTAATTTACAAGGTGTTGAACTTAACTATTCCGAAGTAGAAAAACAAGCTTTCGTTGTTTTTATATCTATCAAACACTTTAGGCCATTCCTCCTAAAAATGCATACAAAAGTAGTAGTCCCATTCTCTGCAGTGAGACAATTGCTAGTCCAAAGGGAATTAGGAGAGAAGAGAGCCAACTAGGTTACAACATTATAAGAGTATGATATAGAAATTAAACCAGCAAAAATTGTAAGAGGACAAGGTTTTTGTAGGTTATTAGCAGGAGCTTCTAATATTCCAGAACATGAAGATTCAGATAATGCACTTCAAGTAAACGAGATAAGTATCATGAATTCTGAATCTCAATATGCAGATCTGGTCTTTTATTTGAAAAATGGATATGCTCCTCCTAGTTTCAGTTACAAAACCAAACACACCTTAAGATTAAGAGAAAAAAACTTCAAAATCATTGATGATGTGTTATTTAAAAGGAATTATGATTCAATTTTGTTGAGATTCCTTGAAAAAACTAAAGCACAGAAGGTTTTGCAGGAATTACATGATGGTCTAGCAGGTGGACATTTTGGAGGTGATACAACAGCTCACAAGATAATACATGCTGGATATTATCGGCCCACTTTGTTTAAAGATGCCCATGACTATGTAAGGAAATACAAGATATGCCAAACTGGGTAGAAGCAATTCCTTTGAAGGTAGCCAATTATGATGCAATAATTGAGTTCATTGATCAGTTCATCATTACCAAGTTTGGTGTACCTAATGCCCTTATTTTTGACAATACATCTTATTTTTCTGGAAGTACCATACTTGAATTTTCTCTTAAGAGAGGATTTAAATTAAAGTATTCTGCAAACTACTACCTTCAAGGTAATGGTTTGGCAGAATCAATTAATAAGAATCTCATTAAGATTATTAAAAGAACTATTGATCAGAATCAAAAGAATTGGCATAAGTCTTTGATATTTGCATTATGGGCAGACTGCATAACTTAGAAGGCCTCAATAGGTACTTCTCCATTCAATTTAGTGTATGGGAAAGAAGTTGTAATACCAACAAACTTAGCACTCCCATCTCTGGCCCTAGTACAATTTATTGAAGAAAATCCTTTGTCCTCTATTCAATTAAGATATGATCAAATCCTTAAATTAGAGGAGGAAAGGGAAAAAGCCAAAATCACACATGCAAAACATCAACAGGTCATTAAATCTTCTTTTGATGCAAATTCTACCGGCCCAAAAATTTTACAAATCGGTGATCTTGTTTTGAAATGGGACAAAGCACACGAAGACAAAGGCAAACATACCAAATTTCAAAAGATGTGGCTTGGACCATTTCAAATCATTGAGAAGATAGGCTCATCAACGTTCATATTGCAAGACCTATCAGGAAAGAGAGATTCTCTTCCTGTCAATGGGCTTATCTTAAAGAAATTATTTACTTAAGGAGGTAACCGCTTCTTACCTGTAAATATTCATTATGCAAATTTGTTTATTTTAAATTTTGTTTGTAGATAATAATGTTGTAAATAGTCTTCCATTGACCCTTTACTATTGGAAAGTTCTTTAAGAAAATATTATAAATATTTACTTTCAATAGATGGAAACCTTTAAGGAAAAGACTACAGTTTAAGAAAAATAGATAAAATATAAAACTCTGAGAACCTCTTTTAGATTTGTAAAATCTTCACAAGCCTTGAAAACAATGTAAATCATTCCAAGTTTTAAAGAGCTGAGAGAGGTTATTCATAAGAAGTAAATACTTTTCCAAACTTAGCATCTACAACTCTAAAATTGTCATCCATAAACTCTTAAGGAGAATGTCATTCATCCCATCCACTAGGTTCATGATTTTTCAGAGAATAATTCTAAAATATGCTTGATATAAAAGATAAGGGGTCTCATCATGAGCCTGCTTACCATGATCATAGGGAACTAATTAAACTGACATTACCAATACTGCATATCAAAATAGGGTAATGGCTTATAATCATAAGACAAGGAGTCTCATCACGAGCCAGCTTGTTCAATTCAATTACAACTAGTGAATGGCATTGTCAATAACTGGCCACCAAACCAGGACAATGGCTTTTTATCTTAAAAATAAAAAATAAAAAAATGAAAGAATAAAAATAAAAATAAATTATATATGTAAACATATCTTTTTAAATTTATCTTTCAAAATTTGTACTCTTAGATGGATGGGACAATGGATGATTGGTAGTTAAAAGGTAACCCTGTCGAAACTATAAATGTCTGCTGCTAGCAAAGGCACTACCTGTGACAACAGAGTAAACTTAAAAGCTAAATTGGAGAATCCCCCTTCTTTATTCATATCAACCAATCAAAGCTTGAAGAAGCCCAAAATGTTTTTCATTTTTAAGATTGGAAAAGAAATTACAAAAAATTGTCATTATATTCAGAGTTAATTTTTATTTAACTATTCTTAGACAATTTTCTTTATCCTTAATGGTTTCCAAATTAAGAAAGTAATAAATATTGCATTATTTTCTCAGAGATAACTGTTTCTTCCAGTGAATCGCAAATTGTTGTGCTATACAACAACCCTTCCCATTTCAAATTTTTTTTTATCTAAAACTTTGACAAGAAATGGGTCCCCTTTTTAGAACTTAGATAAAATCAATAAAACTTTTAAAAAAATCAATAGTTGTGATAAGTCTTTTGCTTTTAGGTTAAGTTCAATAACAATCACAACTTTGCAAAATCTATACAACACATAAAAATCCTTATGAAAAGGTCTGATCGGATTTAAATATTAAACAAGACCTTCCCATAAAACAAATATAAATGAATGTGCTGCATCCTTTGTTTAAAAGATAGACTTAAGGTTTCCGCCGCATATCGCAACTTATCAAGTAATCATTCTATAAATGTTCTGATGCGATAAGCCAATCGCAATCAGCCATCGCTGAAAGCATGAAACACATAACAAATGCCCATTTGGAATCTACCGATGCGATTTCATTATTGGAAAGTGTGCTTTTCAATAAAGATGAAATATAGTCGTTAAGCAAATGTTTGCGGGTCTAAATTATAAGTCAATCATAAATGAAAAGCAAAACATTTTATTCAAGTGATGCCGCTTACTATCTATTGCAATGGGAATTTTACAAAGGAAACAATTAAGCATAACAATTATACCTCCCAATCTGCGATATGCGATTAATTGCTTACAGGGAAAATTTTAAGAACCACCCTAAATTTATATGTATAATAAATGGGCTAATCCCCATGATACATAGGAAAAATGGGAGGCGATTTTATCAATAATATAATATGTATATATAATTTTTTTGGGGAATCTCTCACCAGATTATATTATCGTGTACAATGATGGAGAATCTTTCAATGAATTATAAAATCTTGTAAGATCTTGGAAAATCCTTTACTGAATAATAAAACATTGTGAAGTCTTGGCGAATGTTTTGTTAAAGTATGAAACCATATATGATAATAAGAAAACATATTCATTAAATTGTAATAGACTAACATACATGTTTGGAAAAAGAAACATAATTTTCTCTTCCTACAAACAATATTCCAAGTTTCAGTGGTCGTGTTTGTCAAGGTTCTTACAATACACTCTTTCATATCCTTCTATTAGTTTTGATAATATTCCACAACAAAATTCTTGTAGGTATTGATATTGACAACGAGTTCTGTCAAGGTAGGAGAGATTAATCTTTTCTCGACAACTTTTGTCAAGATACCATTTTTTTCAAGTTATCAAATTTCTTTCTTATTCCATAGACTCCAACTGCAAATTAAAAAAAAACACATCAAATTTGTTTACCCCAACATGCCAACAAGTAGCAAGCCCCAATTATATTATATAAGAAAGTATTAGGTATCCCAAGGGCTTGAAGGGGATCTAATTAAAAGAAGTGACCATTGTGAGAATCCTTCCAATCAATATATGAATATATAAATGTAGATTTATTATTATTTTAATTAGAAATATTTATTTAAATAATAAAATTTAATTACGTCTCTCCCATTATAAATTGCTTATTAGCATAATTCACTACCCTCATAGGTCTCGCATTTTTAACAACGTTGTAACATGTAGATTAATTTCCTTTTTGGTGAACAATCTCCACCTTTTAGGAAAATATGGTGCAGTGGCTTCAACCCCTACAAATCATTAGGACAAACTAAGAATAGCACAAAAGATGAAAGGTTGTACAAACCAACTTATTTTTCAAACAACTAATCCAACATCAATACCTAAACTTTTTCATGAAGATATCATATTGATAATGTTTGAAAAATGGTGAGAAATATTCTGCGAGGGTGATGCGGAAAGAGTGATAAGGTTTCATTGTTTTGAATTTTTTTTGTTAAATCAGAAAAAGTTAAAAACCAATATTAATGGAGATATTGGTATTTTTTACTAAATTTTGTGAAGTGACTAAATGTAGCTTTAACCATTCACCTTAAGATGTTTTTACAATATAATTTCCTCAGTCTATTTAATATAATCATTATCATAAAAACCAACCTATATCCATCTTAACTCCACATATACCACTTTTAGGGGGATGAAATCTATTTATCCCTCCGAGCACTTGGTAGACCCAGAATTATGATGGATCTAAGATGATAGAATTTCCCCTTTAAATAGTATATCCTCACATGAATACCATGGCATTACCGTGGGTCAATACCATGGGTTATCATAAACCCGGAGCTTAAAAATTACTATTAGTAATTTATAAAAATTAATAATTGATTTTTATTTTATTTTTTGTTTTAACCAAGTTAAAATGTTTAACATACATTAAATTACAACATCCATTTTTACTCTTGATCCACCAAGCCCCAAGAGGGATCAAATATTTTTTCACTCTATGCTAGTTTGCATATCACGATATTTGATACCTCTTGGGGCTTAGTAGATCCAAAGTAAAGATGGATCTATGCGTTTAATTCCCCCATTTAAATAGGTTGCATTCCACGTGAATACCATGGGTCAATATCATGTGCCATTTTTATTTTTATTAATACTAATATTAGGGTTAATAATGTTTTTTTGCATGGTATTAATAATAATCTAGCCCATGGTATTTGGCCCATAGTATTTTGCCCATAGTATTTTGCCCATAGGTTTCACCTAAATATAACGCATTTTTTGAGTGTCCTTAAATATAAGGTGACTTATGGAGTAAATATAAAAAAATGTTTTATTTGTTTACCATACCTCTCATTTATTTATATTTTTATTAATTTACCATACCTCTTTTACAAATATGGTATTTGGCCCATAGGATTCACTTAAATAAAACCTCTTTTTTGAGCCTTCATAAATAGAAAGAGGGTTATGGACTAAATATAAAAATAGTTTTTATTTATTTACCATAATTCTAGTTTATTTATATTTATATTTATTTACCATACCTTTTGAGTAAGTATAAAAAGAGATTTTATTTATTTACCATACCTCCACTTTATTTATATTTTTATTTGTTTACACCCTTGCATGTATATAAGGTGACTTATGGAGTAAATATTAAAAATGTTTTATTTATTTACCATACCTCTCATTTATTTATATTTTTATTAATTTACCATACCTCTTTTATAAATGTGGTATTTGGCCCATAGGATTCACTTAAATAAAACCTATTCTTGAAATAGGGCAAATGGATGGTTGTAACTCCTAATTTCAAGGGCTAAATTTACCTTTTTTACCCTCTCCCTTAAAATAAAGTGGGCTATTTGAGGGAGTTTGTAAAAATGTACTATGATACAAAATATTCGCCCACTAAAAATTTAAAACCCCTTAATTTCGCCAAAGGGCGAACATTCACTCCTAAAATTTTCCATGATTGCTTGTCACTGATTAGGAAGTTACGATATCTATTTTAAAAGAATCGTTATCAAGATTTGTGATGCGACATATCTTTATGGCATTTAAGTGTCACATTGGAAGTTACGTAAAATCATTAATTAAGCAGTTACAGTTGAATCCTTCAAAGATTTCATCCGTGGTAGTGTAATATATCAAATCCATAACATTCATTGCGCTTAATTGCCATTAATAATGTATATTGTGTATTAGATTTGAGGAAATATTTCCTATGTTACGTTCTTCTATTTCGTTGTGCAGAGCAAGTCTGGATTTATGAATCCAGCGAAAATGACAAAGAAATCAAAGAAACCAAAGGTTCGCGTCATAACCAAAGAAGAACCAGTAAAAAAGGTCTTGATAGCTAATACTACCTGCCTCAGTCTGGGCTAGGCTTCATGAGAAAGCGTATATAATTTACTGGAATCCGAAGATCTAGAGGAGATTGAAGAAGAAAAGGGAACAATAGACTCCATTGACAAGTTAGAGAATACTCTTAAGGATTTGGCCAGCTCTTATCTTCACAGAATAGCAGCCCGCACTAAAATATTACCCTACAATGACTTGGTCAGATGGGTAATTGAGAGTATCAGCATAACAGATAGAGCATTCTTTATGGCTGATGGAAGGATGTTCGGGTCATTCAGGGCAAAAGATATAAAAAAGATGTACCATTTTCCTGAACCACAGAAGCAGTACAACAAGGCATTTTTGGAATCCTCCACCAAGGAAAATGACTTGGAGTCGAACCCTATTAGACAGTGGAGGCATTACCCAAACAAGCACAAGCATGAATCATCGAGTATGTAATCTGTAGAATCCTTAGCATCTCCTTACTGCTATGTTGGTGCTATGATGTGCAGACTTTTTGGAGTCCATGATTCAGCTAGGTTTTCTATAGAAATGGTGTCTTTAATGGAAGCAGCAGTTAACTCTTATATCATGGATTGGGCAACCATTTTATCTGATAAAATGGCCAACCAAATCCTTGATTATAGAAGAAAAAGGTTTGTGACTACCCGGGTAATACCCCTGTTTTATATGAGTGCCTACATTTTAGACACCATCTATTTCAATTCTAATTACCCCATTTTAGGTTGGAAATGAACTCCACAAGACCCGACCCCCATTAATGTCTATCATAAGGAATTGCAGAAAGCCCATTATAAAAATCATCTTTATAGAATCTGTCATGGTTTCGTCTTGCCTTTTCATTATGCTATATTCGATAAACCTGCTCCTCGATTGTTCGATGAAGCTAGTGTAAACCTAACATCAATTGGTAGTTGGTTCGGTGAAGAGAAGTTCACCTACATCAAACTTTTTGGCAGCACTACTGATCCACATGTCCTCCCCTTATACATTCCTGATAACTATTTGCTAGAGAAATAACTTATCAGATAATAGAAGCAGGGATGTCAAGGAACCTAAAGGAGTCCAAAAAACAAATGTGGTATTTGTTCCCCCTTCGATGTGGTACTTCCACACTGCATTACTTCAAACATGCAGAGAAGGAAGCTGAGAAAATTAAAATGTTAAAGTTAGCAGTCATCTCAAAGAGGCAATATGATCCAAAAGTTGTCGCCTACAATTTCACCTCTCATGTCAAACTTTCCAAGTTTGAACATGAGAAGGATGATTATGATGATTTGTTCACTTCAACTGAGTTATTTTCTCAGGTGAAACATCTAGCAAAAATCAGATTGGGAGCAGAGGGATTAGAGGAATTTTTGAAGTTCAGGACACAAAGGTTGCAAACACTACCTCTGGACTTGTTAAATACTACCTCTATGGTGCAACTGGAAGGCCATTGTGAAGAAAAAACTATTGAAAAGACTCCTGGAAAGGAAAAGAGCCCTAAAAGGGAGCAGACAAAGGAAGGAACTAGTGAGATCCTTGATACTGATATAAATATTGATCCTTCTTTAATCAAGGAATGGGAGCAGTTCGATCTAATCATCAAGAACCCAAATGACTCCCAAAAGCTCACTACCCAAAATCGCCTGCAACACAAAAGTCTGAGGTTATTATAAGTCCGATTGAAGGGACGAGCGGCCTACCCAAGATTTAGCAAGATATAGAAATCATTCTTGAAAATCCTATAGAGGAAATTATATTAGAAAGAGAAGAAATACCACCCCTAGATGTATTCTACAGTCCGAAGCACAACACTGTGGTTAAAAGACAGGGGAAAAAGAGGAAAATTGATCAAGGAACTCTTCTAACTCCTCAGGCCGAAATGATGAATGTGGTATGGAAGGCAGAAGTCAATCCATCTGATGATTTAACTAAATTATCTCAGTTTGCAGGGGCTTATACAACAACGACAATGGACAAAGCCTCAGAGGTCAGCTAGCTAAACAGGGAAAAGGATCAAAGGATAACTCAACTTGAAGTTCAATTGGCAGAAGAGCAGTAAAGGATTAGTCAGATGAACAGTAGCCAGCAGAGCAGAGACAACAAAATGAGCAATTAAAAGAACAGTTGAAACTGGAGAAACAGAAGATTGATAAGCAGGCTCTCCAGAAACAACAGAAGCTGTCTCAAGAATTAAGTACGCTTCATATGACAATTGAGCAGGAAAAGAAGGCCAAGGAGGATCAAATTGCACAAATACAATTATAGATAGAAAAGTACAACAGGTATCCACAGGTTAGTGAATTTAGAAAAGAAGCCTTGGAGATAACCAAAGCCTTGTCCCGACATTTGAACATCCTTTGCCATAATATATCATTAGCTAACACATTGTGTGATATCTCTGCATCACTGATTGAGAAGGCAGTAGACACCAGGCTGGAATTGGAAAAAGTAGACGAAAGGATATAAAATTTCTTTTCTTAGCAATATTCCAAAGAAGGAATGGCTACCAATTTGCCAAAAATACAAGAATCGCACAATGAAATCATGTTTTTGGAATGGGAATCCCAGCTAATGAAAGAGGAAAGAGCAACTTCTAGATCCAAAGTTGCAATGAACGATGTAATAAAATTAGTAAATAACAGTTTACATATGTCTAATTTGATCTCCGATTGATCTCCAGGCAAACTCCCAAAAGTAAAGGCACTGAAACATCATTGGAGATAGGAACTGACAAGCAGAGAAAAATAGATCGGAGAAGTGCAAACTTGACATAGGATACATTCTGGTCTTTTCTAGTCAAGCCACATAGCCAGCAGATGGCCATGAAATGCCTTTCCGATGTAGTCAGCTGCATGATTCCCGAACTCTCCGATGCCACCTAAACAGCCCAGCTACATTCCAAGATGAGTCAACCTCTGGAAATCCAGCCAATGCTTGCAATCAATCAACTACAAGCATAAGAAAGGAAGCCAATTCAATGAATTAGTTCAATCGCTATCACATTGCTATTTTTATAGCAAATCCCAGATTTTCATGTCTACAGTTTGAACAACTCGTAGCGATTTTTGTTTATAGTTAGTTTTTATTTTTATTATTTAAGACCCTTTCATGTATTTAGAAAAGGTCCTCAATTTGTAAAAAACTTGACTTGGGAGTTGCACTGCTGTACTTCTAAATATTTATTTATTAAAAGTGGATCAAGGTTCTCCATTTTTGTGAAAGAAGTTTTTACAAGATTCGCAGTTTTGCATCTTCTGGATGCTCACTCAAATAGGAAAGTGGAATCAGAGTGTTGTTTACATCGGAAGGATTCAAATGCATGCGGTACTTTTATCACTATTTTTGTCTTATTTATTTATGTGAATGAACATTTATTAAAAATTGCTATTGTTTATATATGTATGCTTTTTCAAATGATTCTTTATTTTATCATTTCTAAAGATTAAGAATTGTTTATTTCAAAGGATATATGTTAACGATATATATTGTGATGAATGCGATAATGTTTTTATAATTACTTTGTTTAATTTCTTAAACAAAGTAATCATTATATGAATGCATCTTTCTATTGATAAGTAAGCCATCTATATGATTATTTATCTTTTAGGAATAATCAGAAATCGCATTATTTATAGAATACCTGGGTTAGATTAGCATATTTGTATATTTTTGAATTGTAGGATAAAACACTTATCACCTTCGTTACACATTATAAAACAATCACCCATCAACTCATACATCACTGGGAAACTAGTCCCATTATATCCAGTCGGAGCCACCATACCAAACGGAAAAGGAGCTGCACTAAGGTCCGGACTGGGTGGTTTTCCCCGATGTTGATGCAATGATTTTAGAGGCATCAACATCACACTGTCATTTTTGGCATCATTTCCAAGGAGGCGCTCAGAAGTATTAGGAATCCTTCCTTAGGTCAAATATTAGGAATGAAACTAGGAGTGGAAGCGACCAAAGGGATATTTTTAGGTAATCCCTTTTAGTAACCTACATCCTAAATGTCCTAAATTTAGATCATGTTAATTGCATTATAACATCATAGGTAGAAAAAAATAAAAAAGTCCATTAACACCCCAACACGTGGTGTGGTAGGAGCCACACATACCAACATTCTGGAAAATGAAAAGGAGAATCCTTTAAAGGCCACACTTGTCCAAAATATTATGATAGGAAAACCTCTCAAAGCAAATACACTGAGAAGGTAAGGAATTATATTGGACGAGGAATTAGAAAGTTCTTCAGTTTCCAATAATTAAATGGAGACAAGGAATTAAATGGACCTATGGGACAGGGATTTATTACCTTTGAATTTCTCATACAAGACCCTAATGTAATAGTCCAAATGAAGGAAATCCCTCTCTCTTCCCTTCTAAATATTCATAGCCTATCTAAGGATGGCCTAGACACATTTTTGTTTGAGTTTGATGTTCTTTGTCGAAGTTATGATTATTCTACGGACGCTCAAAAAATGAAACTATTTCCTGTAACGTTGAAAGATGCAGCTCTTTGTTGTTTAATGGGAATTAGGGGAAATTCTATCCAACCTTGGGATGATATGAAGAATTTTTTTTTGAAAAAATACCAGGATTATTGTAAGGTTTGGGATATTAAAGAAGAAATGTTCAAGATGTCCCAAGTTGATGATGAGAGTTTTGAAGATTAAGTGGAAAGATTTCAATATACTTTAAAAAGAAAAAAATAGAGTACTCTGGACCCAGAAATATTACATATCCTATTTCTTAAGTGGATATAAGAATATTGACTTGAAACATTAAACCTTATGACTGTGGGATATGTTTCTTTATTATCATATCAAGATATTTCTGATTTGTGCAAATGATATTCCGAAGGGAGTTCAAAATATGGTAGAAGATTTAGGGATGTGATCTCCAAGATTAATAGGTCTAATAGGATAGGGGTAACTAAAGCTAAGCTTGGGAACCTGTTAGAAATATTTAAAACTAATATTCTTAGCATCGTTAACCCTCAATTAGATAGCTGTCAAGCGAAAAAGGAGGAGGACGATTTAGCCTTATAAATATCTTGTTTCAAATTTCGAAAAGGCACCATCTTAGGGAATTCCCTTTAAACAATTTCAATACATGTAACATTTGTTAGAAGAAAACATTATACTCAAGAATTCCTTTCTCTACTAGGGATTAATACCATGTTTCAAGAATCCAATGAGGAAACTAAACAAATATGCTTCGTGGCTCAAAAGAAACCATGGCCTCATTGATCATCCAAGCCCGCATCCTCTGATCCTTCCTAGTATTTCACTCCAAGTTTTGGTTGGTACTCTCCTATGCCTTGGTCACAATGTCCCACTCAAATGTAAAATCAAGTTTGGGCCCTAGGCTAGATAGGAGCTTCCCCCTATGGAAACAAGTCACCAAAATTTCTGACTCGAACGCATTTGCAAAAAATCCAACCACCTTCAAATCAATCATCTCAAACATAGAAAATACCTTAATTTCCAACACATTTTCTTACCTAATATAAATATTAAAGTCGTTGTGCCCCCCTACAATGTTGAGCTACCCTTTTTCCCTAATTATAACGTTTCATCGATGGATTGTAAAGATATCCATCTATGTTTTGGGAAATTACTCCAAATTCAGACTTCTCCCATTATTCAGGAACAAGATGATGAGAGTGCCTCTCTAGAACCATAATTAATTTCCTCTAAAATTCAAGATATTGCAACAAAGAAAACTCTTGATAAAGAATTGGAATCTTCTCCTTACCCGGAAAGGTTATTTCTTGAAAATACGCCTATACAACCTAAGTTTGAATTTCTAGGAGAGCTAAGGAATATATGGGTGAATATTCCACTATTTAAATCCATTAAGGATGTCCCTATATATGCTAAAGTAGCCTGGGAACTTTCTTAGAAAAATCCAGAAAGGAAAAAAAAAAGGATCCCAAAACAATTCATGTCATTGGGAAATTATAAGATTTAATGTCGAGAAAAGTGTTTAAGGAAAAATATGGGGATCCTAGAAGCCCCATTATTACTGTTAACAACAATAATCTCCCCATATTGAATACCTTGATATATCTAGGGCAAACCATAAATGTTATGACTAAGGATACCATGGGAAATATTAGAGTATCTGGTCTATGGGCAACCCCTGCCATCCTTTAATTGGTTGATCGATCAACTATCAAACTAGAAGGGGTGGTGGAATATATTGGTGTTTCCAGATATTCATGGGAATACCTAGTTGACTCCATGTTTTTCCAACCGAAATCTAACGTCAAAGGCTACTCGCTAATTTTGGGAAGACCTTAGCTAGCCATAGAAAATGCTTATATCAGTTTTAGGTCCAAAGATATGACTATTTCCCGTGGAAATTCCATGAAAAATATTATTCTTTATCATTCTATGAAACCTTCATTGGACTAGAGAACCATTTATGGTTTGAATACAACAATGAAGATTATACTAGGCCTCTCTTGACCCCCAATCAAGCTTCTACTTTTAAAGAAAATATTGAAGATGATCTGATTTGTACTCTCGTAGCAAACCCCCATTTTGACTACAATTCACCATATGAAAAAGTCTAATGGAAATAATACCAAGAGACATGCTCACATACTGAATTAGTACAAAAATTAGATGCAATAGCTCCACCAAATACTGTTATAGAAAACCAAACTAAGGTTGTTGAAATCCATCCTAGAAAAGATATGAATGTCAATCCTCATTTAGAACCCTCATAAGGAAAGAAAATTATAGAGGTTCTTCAAATAAATAGCAGTGCTTTTGCCTAGGACTATATCAATACGAAGGGAATCACTCCCAATCTATGTACTCATAAAATTTACATGATGTAATATGTGTGACCTATTAGGCAACCTAAAAGGAGGATGAATCTATCGTTAAAGGACACCATTAAGGTAGAGTTGCAAAAATTATTGAATGCAAAATTTATTTAGCCTATCTCTGACAGTAAGTGGGCCTCTCCTTTTGTCATAATTCCCAAAAAGAATGGAAAATGGTGAGTCTATGTTGACTATTAGGAGTTGAATAAGGCTACCTTGAAAGAGTGTTCCCCTTTCCCTTCAATGAACAAGTCTTGGATACCTTGGCTGGGAAGAAATTATTTTCCTTTCTTGATGGATTCAATGAATAAAATCAAATTCATGTAACACCTGAAGATCAAGAAAAGGAAACATTTACCTATCCATGGGGAATATGCATACTGAATACTTTTGTTTGGGATATGTAATGCTCCAACAACCTTCCAAGGTGTTGTTCTTAGAATATTCTATGATTTGACCAATAGTTGTGTTGAAATATACAAGGATGACTTCACTTTATATGGAGAAAATTTTGAGGAAGCCTTGAATAATATTGAGAAGGTATCAATCCAAACTTAGGAGACAAATCTTACTCTCAGTGATGTAAAATGTCATATGATTCTCACTGAGGAAATTGTGTTAGGACACAATGTTTCTCGCAAAGGGATTAGGGTGGATCCCACTAAAATAGAAGTTATTCTTAAGATAGAAACTCCAGCTACACTGAAAAAAATATGAAGCTTCTTAGGCTATATGAGGTACTATCAAAATATTTATAGAAAATTTTACTAAGATAGCTTCCCCTTTATTTCATCTCTTAATGAAAGTTGTAGATTTCTCCTGGAATGATCAATGTCAGCTAGTCTTTGATACCCTTAAACAAAAGTTATCCATTACTCCTATCTTGTGAGGTCCTAACTATTCCTTGCCCTTTTACATCCATATTGATGCTTCATATATTGGGGTTGTATTGGGATCAACATAGGAGGAACATAAGCCCTACACCATTTATTATGTCATTAAGAATTTAAACCCTACTGAATTAAACTATATGGTCATTGAAAAATAATTTATTGTCGCAATACACACCATTGATAAATTTATTCATTACATTATTGGATATGCTTTAATTGTACACATTTATCACTCTAGCATTCGATATCTTATGAATAAACCCATCAATCATGGTAGAGTGACTAGAAGGCTACTTATTTTGCAAGAATTTGATATTACTATTATCGATAAGCCCATAAGAGAAAATTTTGTTGTTGATTTCTTATCAACTCCATAATAAAGATGAATTTGATTCTACAAAAAATGTAGAATTTTCTCTACAAATTAGCTAGCTCACTGATATCATGTAGAAATTTCACCTACAGATCAAACTGATATATGCAATGTACTAAAGCAAAATACTAGATCTACATCTACCATAAACTTTGTAGAAGCTAATCAACCATGAGCAACATCAAGCATGAACACATATAATTGATAAGAAGGAATAAATCACACATAACACAGAAGAATTTATCCGGGAAAAGCACCAGCTTAAAACCCCATCTCTGTATTATCAATCAAGTGGAAATCCTCAACAACATACAAAAAGAATCAGCTCAAAAGCTATCCTGCTCTCTCTATACTCTGATGATGTAGCTCATGGACTATCTAGGCCTGTATATATAGGCTCCACAAGTCCTCCAAGCCCCTATTTCCTTGCGCAATTTTGATTGGGGTCCAATTACATAACATGTGTGAATTGGCCAAATCATACCTGCTGTCACCTCAGGTCCAACTACGCAGTACTAGAAGGAATAATATTCCTTCCTCATGCAAGGAATATTCACTAAGAATATCCTAGCAACTGATAGTACAATGTCCCTCATCTGATCTCAACTAGGTCTCTGTCTGAACTGACATGCATCAATTATCCATGAGTGAATACTCATTTATCTGAAAATACCAGTTGTCACATGCATGCAAGCATCAACAAACTGAATCTCATTAATTTAATAACTTGTTAAATTAATCTAACTGGACTTGACTAAGTTAAACTAAGTCAACTAATCCTCTCAATATAGAACTCATCCTTAATTCCTTAATGAGTGGAGCAAATCAAGGACACATTCCCCAATTAGTGGAGAAATTATTGCATGTTCTCACAAAGACTTCAAGCTTGATTTTTCTTAACTAATTAACTCACACTGAATTAACTAATTAATATTCAAACTACTGGTAAGACCAAATTCGAATTTTAATTCCTATTTCTAATCGAGGGACTGACTAAAATAGGAATCCACAATGCACTGCTAAAAATAGAACTTCTATTTTTAGCACTTCCATTTTTCATTCCCTGTTGCCCAATCCAGTACTGATGCCCAAACTGCTATTTTTAGCACTTCTATTTTTAGAAATTTCTTGTTGCCAATTTTCAACACTCCCTCTCAACAAGAAAGGCTTCCTCTCAGACCCGATCCTATACCTTTGGAATGTTCTACATGAAACACAGCTACCAAGTGTGGTTGCTCCAGCAACTCTCGGAACAAAAAAAACTCCGATTGAACTCTCTGTTGGGCTAGAAACATACTCTGATGCTGAAGCACTACCTGCTATTGACAAATGCTCCCTCTCTGACCTCTGAGTTGCTGCAACACTCCATGCTTCTCGTACTGTTTCACACCTCTCTGTGCCAACCTACACTAGTGCAACACTCCTATGCCTCTCGCATTGCTGCAGCCTGCTAGCTCTACACAGTCCTAGGACTCTTGCACTGTAGCTCTCTCTGCCGCTCCATCTGCATTTGTCTCTACCTAATCAGTCAATCCTGCTACTCCATATCGAGGCTCCTGTAGCAAAGTCGAATCAAAGAGGTTAGGTACCTCAAGGATCTTGCCCCTCCTCCTTGGGACAATCACCCCACATCGCCCCACCTCCTACCTAGAGGCATGGCCGCATGTGATCCCTCAGCCCACCTAGCTTGAAGTTTCCCCCTACTGGAGGTCTCTACATGAGTGGATGTCTCTACTCGATCTCCTCTCAGCTTCTCTAGTTGTGGCTGTTCCACAACCTCCTGAAGCTGCTTCACCAACAATGGCTCCTCCACAATCGTCTGAGACTCCTTTTGGCGCTGCATCTTGAGAGTTAATGTACTCTCCCTCTCAACCACCAAGTATCTAACCTTTGCCTTTCTCCTCAAGTCTTTGCATGCATCTTGTACCTCAATTGCATACAGGTTCTGGCTAGCACACCAATCTGTTTCATATTTCCCGCCGTCACAAAATTTTTATAGAAAAAGAGTTGATTTTAAATCAGCGATATCTCCCTCATCCAAACTCCAATTCAGCCGATTTTTTTTTTTGAATTTGGGTCTTTTTCCATAAGGAATCCAAATCTGCTATTTTTTCTTGAAAATTTTGTACAAAAATTTTTAGATCTGCTCTACAAACTCTCGGCCCAAAACTCAAAACTTTGAAATCTCCTCTCTCTATATTGTTCTCTCCTTTGATCACATTTGCTCCAATACCATGTATAATTTTCTCTACAAATCAGCTAGCTCACTGATATCATGTAGAAATTTCACCTGCAGATCAAACTAATATATGCAATGTACTAAAGCATAATATTAGATCTACATCTACTTTGCAGAAGCTAATCAACCATGAGCAGCATCAAGCATGAACACATATAACTGATAAGAAGGAATCAATCCCAAATAACATAGAAAAATTTATCCAGGAAAAGCACCAGCCTAAAAACCCATCTCTGTATTATCAATCAAGTGGAAATCCTCAACAACATACAAAAAGAATCAGCTCAAAAGCTATCCTGCTCTCTCTAGACTCTGATGATGTAGCTCATGGACTATCTAGGCATGTATATATAGGCTCCACAAGTCCTCCAAGCCCCTATTTCCTTGCGCAGTTTTGATTGGGGTCCAATTACATAACATGTTGAATTGGCGAAATCATATCTGCTGTCACCTCAAGTCCAACTACGCAATACTAGAAGGAATAATATCCCTTCCTCATGCAAGGAATATTCACTAGGAATAACCTAGAAACTGATAGTACATCGTCCCTCATCTGATCTCAACTGGGTCTCTGTCTGAACTAACATGCATCAGTTATCCATGAGTGAATACTCAGTTATCTGAAAATACCAGTTGTCACATGCATGCAAGCATCAACAAATTGAATCTCATTAATTTAGCAACTTGTTAAATTAATCTAACTGGACTTGACTAAGTTAAACTAAGTCAGTTGATCCTCTCAATATAGAACTCATCCTTAATTCCTCAATCAGTGGAGCAAATCAAGGACACATTCCCCAACCAGTGGAGAAATTATTGCATGTTCTCACAAAGACTTCAAATTTGATTTTCCTTAACTAATTAACTCAAATTGAATTAATTAATTAATATTCAAACTGCTGGTAAGAACAAATTCTAATTTTACTTCCTATTTCTAGTCCAGGGATTGACTAAAATAAGAATCCACACAGCACTGCTAAAAATAGAACTTCTATTTTTAGCACTTCCATTTTTCATTCCATGTTCCCAATCCAACATTGATGCCCAAACTGCTATTTTTAGCACTTCTATTTTTAGAAATTTCTTGTTGCCAATTTTCAACGCTCCCTCTCAACAAGAAATACTTTCTCTCAAACCCAATCTTGTACCTCTAGAATGTTTTGCATGCAACACATCTACGAAGTGTGGTTGCTCCAACAACTCTCGGAACAAAAAAAAACTCCCACTGACCTCTCTGTTGGGCTAGAAACATACTTTGATGCTGAAGCTCTACCTGCTGCTGACAAGTGCTCCCTCTCTGACCTCTGAGCTACTACAACACTCCATGCATCTCGCACCATTGCACACCTCTTTGTGCCAAGCTGCACTGGTGCAACACTCCTGTTCCTCTCGCATTGCTGTAGTCTACTAGCTCTACACAGTCCTGGGACTCCTGCACTATAGCTCTCTCTGCTGCTCCATCCGCATATGTCTCTACCCAATCAGTCAATCCTACTACTCCACATCAGGGCTCCTGTAGCAAAGTTGAATCAAAGAGGTTGGGTACCTCAAGGATCCTGCCCCTAATCCTTGGGACAATCACTCCACATCGCCCCACCTCCTACCTGGAGGTATGGCCGCATGTGATCCCTCAGCCCACCTGGGTCGAAGTTTCCCCTTACTGGAGGTCTCTGCATGAGTAGATGTCTCTACTCGATCTCCTTTCAGCTTCTCTAGTTGTGGCTGCTCCACAACCTCCTGAAGCTGCTTCACCAATCGTGGCTCCTCCACAATCGTCTGAGACTTCTTTTGGCGTTGCATGTTGAGAGGTAATGTACTCTCCCTCTCAACCACCAAGTATCTAACCTTTTCATTTCTCCTCAAGGCTTTGCATGCATCTTGTAGTTCAAATGCATACAAGTTCTTGGCTAGCACACCAATCTGTTTCATATTTCCCGTCGTCACGAAATTTTTCTAGAAAAAGAGATGATTTTAAATCAGCGATATCTCCCTCATCCAAACTCTGATTCAGCCAATTTTTTTTTTTGAATTTGGGTCTTTTTCTGCAAGGAATCCAAATCTGATTTTTTTTTCTAAAAATTTTGTACAAAAAGTTTCATATCTGTTGTGCAAACTCTCGGCCCAAAACTCAAAACTTTGAAATCTCCTCTCAGTGTACTATTCTCTCCTTTGATCACCTTTGCTCCGATACCATGTATAACTCTTTCTAGAAAACCTCGCTCCGATACCATGTACAATTTTCTCTACAAATCAGCTAGCTCACTGATATCATGTAGAAATTTCACCTGCAGATCAAACTGATATATGCAATGTACTAAAGCATAATACTAGATCTACATCTACCATAAACTTTGCGAAAGCTAATCAATCATGAGCAACATCAAGCATGAAGACATATAACTGATAAGAAGGAATCAATCACACATAACACAAAAGAATTTATCAGGGAAAAGCACTAGCTTAAAACCCCATCTATGTATTATCAATCAAGTGGAAATCCTCAACAACATACAAAAAGAATCATCTCAAAAGATATCATGCCCTCTCTGTACTCTGATGATGTAGCTCATGGACTATCTAGGCCTGTATATATAGGCTCCACAAGTCCTCCAAGCCCCTATTTCCTTGTGCAGTTTTGATTGGGGTCCAATTACATAACATGTGTGAATTGGAAAAATCATACTTGCTGTCACCTCAGGTCCAACTACGCAGTACTAGAAGGAATAATATTCCTTCCTCATGCAAGGAATATTCACTAAGAATATCCTAGCAACTGGTAGTACACTATCCCTCATCTGATCTCAGCTGGGTCTCTGTTTGAACTGACATGCATCAATTATCCATGAGTGAATACTCATTTATCTGAAAATACCAGTTGTCACACGCACGCAATCATCAACAAACTGAATCTCATTAATTTAACAACTTGTTAAATTAATATAACTGGAATTGACTAAGTTAAACTAAGTCAACTGATCCTCTCAATATAGAACTCATCCTTAATTCCTCAATCAGTGGAGCAAATCGAGAACACATTCCCCAATCAGTGGAGCAAATCGAGGACACATGCCCTAATCAGTGGAGAAACTATTGCATGTTCTCACAAAGACTTCAAGTTTGATTTTTCTTAACTAATTAACTCAAACTGAATTAATTAATTAATATTCAAATTGTTGGTAAGACCAAATTCGAATTTTACTTCCTATTTCTAGTCCAGGGACTGAATAAAATAGGAATCCACACTGCACTGCTAAATAGAACTTCTATTTTTAGCACTTCCATTTTTCATTCCCCGTTGCCCAATCCAGCACTGATGCCCAAACTGCTATTTTTAGCACTTCTATTTTTAGCAATTTCTTGTTGCCAATTTTCAACAAAAGATGCATTTCCAGATGAACGATTTTTTTCCTTGTCTACTAATGCAACTTGGTTTTCATATATCACTAATTGTTTGGTTGCAAGGAAACTTCCACAACATTTATTTACGAGAGAGTGATAAAAAGTTGTTAGAGATAGTGCTATGCACTCTTGGATCTAAGGGTACTTATTCCAATTAGGGCTTGATCATTTGATCAGGCGATGCATTCAAGAAGATGAGATTTATGACATTTTGAAGCCATGTCATGACTAGCCTTATGGGGGGCAATTTTTAGATAAAATAAATGCAAATATAGTCTTTGGAAAATGATACTATTAGTCAACTATCTTCAAGGATTCCAAAAGTATGTTAGAAGTTGTGACAAATGTCAAAGTATGGGAAATCTAGCACAACCTAACAAAATGTCATTATAGCTGCAAATTATGTTAGAGACTTATGAAAAATGGGCCCTTGACTGTGTAGGGCTAATCAATCCTCTGTAAAAATAGAAGCCATACATCTTGATATGTACATATTGTGTTACTAAATGGGCGGAGGCTATAGTTTTACCTAAGTTGACTGAGCAAGAAATCATTGATTTTATGTATGAGGATATCTTCATTTGGTGTCCCATGATAAATTGTTAAAGGTCATGGAAATCCGTTTACTTCCAAGCTTATCTAATCTATTACTAAGAAGTTCAGGATCAAACAATGAATGTCCACCCCTTCTCATCCTTAGGAAAATTGAAAAATAGAGGTCACCAACAAGGTTCTAGAAACTATATTGACCAAGAAAATACAACAACATCATAAGGATTGGGCCAATGAGCTTCTGAAGGCCTTATGTGCTTATGGAATCACTTGGAAGAATGTCACTAGATTTACTCTTTATTAGCTCATGTATGGGAAGCGGGTCATCCTCCCTATCAAGTTCGAAATCAAAACATCGAGGAAAGCCTTACAAGTAGGGATGGGCCTTTCTGAGGCACAAAAACATTGATTGGATCATCTCAATGATTTTGATGAAATATATCAAGATGAAACACAATGTTGTCCAGCAACAGCAAGCAAGGTGGCATGACAAATTCATTAAGAAGAATAATTTCAAAGAGGGAGACTGGGCAATACACCAGGATTAGCACCTTGAGGCCCAGGAAAGAAAAGAGGTATGAAAAAACAGAATGAGCTCCTGATGGAGTGTGGAAAGCTAATGATAGATTCAGGTAAGATGAAAGACCTAACTAGTTACTCTTTCACAAATCTTTAATGATGAAGTTTACTTCTTGGAATATTAGGGGTCTAGGTAGTAAAAGGAAGCAAAGATTACTTAGTAACAGAATGAAACAGGAAGCTCTAGATATTATCTTTATCCAGGAAACTAAATGTTCTATTCAGAAAATAAAAGAACTTTATAGTAAATGGCTCAATCGTTTTGAGTTTTTGGAAGTCAAGGCAGAAAACACTGCAGGGGGCATTCTTACTCTTTGGAACCCCCTAAAGATTGGTATCATTGATGTTGAGGCTTCCAGGAATTATTTATCAATGGTCATTCAACCTGTGGGGGATAGGGAGATCTATATGGTCACGAATGTGTATGGCCCTCAGAGAATGGATGACAAACTTAGATTTCTAGATTCTCTTATGGATCTCAGAGCGAGATATGTTGAGACACCGTGGATTTTGGGGGGGGACTTTAATATGATCAAATCATTATCGGAGAAAAAAGGGGGCACCAGAAATCTATCCAAAGATGCCTTAGCTTTTCAATCTTTTATGGACACTATGAAGCTGGTTGACATGGATTCATGTAATGGTCTCTTTACTTGGAACAATAGAAGAGGAGGAGGGTCTCTTGTTGCCTCAAAGCTAGATAGATTTATCATCTTAGAGGACCTTATACTCATTGATAAAGGAATGGAAGCAAGGATTCTCCCCTTTGGAGGATCCGATCACTGGCCAATTCAACTGGAGATTAGGGGCATTGGTACTCCTAGGAATAGACCGTTTAGATTTGAGAATATCTAGCTCACCCATCCAGATTTTACCAGCAACATTTCAAGCTGGTGGTCTGAAGATTTGCATATTCAGGGTACAAGCATGTTCCTTCTTCACAAAAGACTAAAACATATCAAGCTCAGGCTTAAAGATTGGAACAAGAATGAATTTGGCAACATTTTTGAAGGAAAAAAAGTGGTTGAAAACAAACTGCAGATTATCAACCAAGCCCAATGACAGAGCCACCAAACTTTAGCATGATTGGGAGAACTTATGTAAACAAGAGGAGATATTTTGGAGACAAAAGTATAGAGTGCAATGGTTAAAAGAAGGTGAACGAAACACTAGATTTTTCCACAGGTCAACCTTGGCAAACCGAGCTCATAATAGAATCTCCTCGATTAAAGATGAGGGAGGGCAACTTCTCAGCACCCACGAAGAAATAGAAGTTGTATTAGTTCGTCATTTCAGTGGGATTGCGAAGGAAACCATTTCAAACATAGAACCCTACATTAAGGATCTAACTAGACATATACCAAGACTTGTGTCCAGAGAGGATAATTTCAACCTCAACAAGCCTGTAACTGAAGAGGAAATCAGTGAAGTCCTCAAAGAAATGCAGAATGGTAAAGCACCGGGTCCTGATGGTTTTAATGTGGATTTCTTTAAAGCTTGCTAGAATATTGTTAAACAAGATGTTCTGAATGTAGTAGAGGATTCCAGGAGGAACAAAACTATTCTGAAGGCACTCAACACCTCCTTCATTTCTCTGATCCCAAAACACGATAATGCCATAACACCTGATAAGTTTAGACCCATAGCATTATGCAATGTGGTTTACAAGATTATGTCCAAGCTTATCGCCAACAGACTCAAACCTATTATCCCCACTCTTGTTTATGGGGAGAAAACTGGTTATGTAGAAGGTAGGCAAATTCTTAATAACATCATTCAAGCACAGGAGGTGGTGCACTCTCTGACTAGTAACAGGAAGGCTAGAATGATCATGCAGCTGGATCTAGCTAAAGCCTATGATAAGTTGAACTGGACCTATATCAGGAGGGTTCTTATTGCTTTTGGGTTTGATCATAATTGGGTTAGATGGGTCATGGCTTTGGTAACTTCTTCTAGCTTTTCAATTTTGGTGAATGGCTCTCCCTCCGAGATTTTTCTTCCCTCAAGAGGCCTCAGACAGGGAGATCCACTCTCTCCCTTTCTCTTTATACTCATGATGGAAGGACTTGGTAGATCGATTAAGCAGGCAAAAGAAGAAGGCAAAATCAAGGGTCTTCAACTTTCTGAGAATGGACAGACTTTGACTCATCAACAATTTGTAGATGATACCATGCTGCAGGGAGTTCCTATAGTCAAAGAAGCTTTGGCTTACAAACAACTTCTAATGGACTTTGGCATGGCCACAGGTATGGAGGTTAATCTTTTCAAATCTAAAATCTTTTTCTTTAATACCAATATAGCCATTCAAAGGAATATATCCAGAATTCTAGGCTTTCAAAGAGATTCTCTTCCTTCGAAATATTTGGGAGTCCCACTAACTGCCAAACCTCTTCATAAAAGCATATGGGAACCGGTGATTAATAAGATGCAGGATAAAATCAAGAATTGGACCATCAGATCATTAAACTTGGCTGGCAGGATGGTGCTTACAAAGGCTGTTCTCCAAACTATCCCAGTTTTTATGCTTTCTACACTCCCAGCTCCAAAAGGAGTCTTACAACACTTCAGAACCATTCAAAGAGACTTCCTATGGGGTAAGGGGGAGAAAAAAAGGAAATGGGCCTTAGTTGCTTGGGAAAATATTTGCAAACCCAAAGATCAAGGGGGCCTGGGCTTAGATGATCCAGAGGTTCTAAGCAGGGCTTTAGGAGCTAAATTATGGTGGAGGTGGGTCAAAGAACCAAAGGCACAGTGGGCTAGTATCTGGACAGAAAAGTATGCCAACACTTGGGATATCAATGATCATATAAGGATGTCTGGAACTATAAAGGGTTCATATAGCTGGAATAAGGCCTGGGAGAATAGAGACTTAGTTCAAAAGAATAGCTTCTGGGAAATTAGAGAAGGGGATCTGGCACTCTTTTGGGAAGATAGATGGCAACAAGAACCAATCCTGCTAAAAGAGGAATTTGTGGACCTCAAGAGAGAGACAGATATCATAGGGTTATCAAAGGTCAAAGATTTTTGGGACCAAAACAATAATGCAGGCAAATGGAGAAAATGGAGGAACATGATTTACAGGGAAGATAACCCCTTGAAAGCCAAAGTAGAGGCCCTCATGCAGACATTGGAACAAAGGAAGATTCTAGTGACAGGGGGGCAAGACCAGTTGAGGTGGGGCAACAATAATGAGGGCACCTTTAAACTTAAGGAGGCAAAATGCATACTCCTTGAGCTGGATTCTCTTAATCTGGATAGAACATGGCAGAATCTATGGAGACACCAAGGCTGGATGAAGATTAAACTCTTTATGTGGCTTGTTTATCATAAGAAAATTCTGACTTGGGATAACATAAGGAAAAGGGGTGTTCTGGGGCCCTCCAGATGCCACCTCTGTGAGGCACAAGAAGAAACCATGGAACATCTACTCAATAACTGTATTTTCACCTCTAGACTGTGGGATTCTTTCGCCAACATCTTCCAAAAGAGTGACAGGGATAGAGGGTGTATCTTCAACACCCTAACCAGGTGGAGGCGAAATTACTCAGATAATGAAATTCTTGGTTCAGCTTGGGCTCTTACGCCCAGCTTCATTATTTGGAATGTCTGGAAAGAAAGGAATAGGAGAATTTTCAAAGATGAAAAAAGGCCCTTACAATGTCTTTTTGAGTAGACCTTGACACAACTTAAGGAGACGGTTAGTACCATTGTGCGAAATCCCCCTAAGAATCCACCTTTAGATGTTGATATGAGGATTCTAAGACACTTGGGCTTGTAGGGGCTTCTTCCACAGGGCATGAACAGAAAGGTTAGGATATTGGATACTGAGCAGGACTATTGGCATCCTCCCCCTCAGGGCTTTCTGAAATATAACATTGATGGGGCTTCAAAAGGCAACCCGGGCACTGCGGGCTGTGGAGGGGTGTTAAGGGATGATATTGGCAATATCCTTTCCATCTTCCATAGCCATTTAGGCAGAGCCACAAATAACATGGCTGAATCCATGGCTATGGAGCAGTGCTTAGAACTCCTGGTGTAGAATAATCGGCAAAATGTGATTATTGAAGCTGACTCAGAGTTAATTATCAACACAGTAAAAAAAATTAGCTGGGGCTCGGAGCCGGAGAAGGTTTCAAATCACTGGAGACTGATCCAGGTCTTTCAAAGGATCCAGCTCCACCTCAGAGGCTTACGCATGGTTAGTTTTAACCATGTGTGAAGGCAGGCCAACAAACTGGCTGATTTACTGGCTAATCAAGGTGTGAAGTGTACCATAAACAGGGTAGTGATAAGTGGGCATGGGTTGCCTCCAGATGGTCTCATGGAGCAGTGCGACACCCAAGCTGACGAGGAGATGATGGTATATCACACCAAAACCATGGAAGCTCTGTCCAATTAATTTTGTTTAGTTATGAGTTGCAAGCTTTACCATTTTGAGTTCCTTCTTAAGTTGCTCGGAGGATTCTGCTGCCCAAGGAGTTGGATGGAGGGGAGGGGTTGTACTGCGCTTAAGATCACACAAGGTTATAAAGGACATGGCAATTTTTGCTGGAATCTGGGATATACTGGTGGCCAGAATATTCCTGATTCGCTGGAGAAGGTTGCAAATCTGCCCGCAGAGTGGTTTCTAGTGTATCGGGGGCCTCTCGGGTGGGAAGTGGTTTATCAGTTTTGGGAGCGATCCCACTCATCGTTTTACACGTGGCCGAGGGGTGGTTTTGTTTTCTGCCCATATCGCACGTTAACCAGTGGTACTGTTGATCGGTGCGATATGTTCCTTAGCCGTTGGATCAAGCACGACAGATCCACGACTAGGTTTCATCGGGCAGGTCAGTGGGTCCAAAAGGATAAAAGGCGGGCTTCTTGGCTGCGCGATACTTGCCTCTACCATTGGATCAAGGGGGGAGGATCGACTGTCAGGAATTCACACACTCAGTGGTGGGCCCATTCTGGTAATTGGTGGGAGTCTTTGCACTGTGTGGTCCTTCGTTGTCATTGGTTGTGGCAAGGAGTTATAATGCTAGAAATTAAAGGCTTTCTCCCCCTTCCGGATAGGATGGGATGATTTTATGGCCTTGTCACTTTTTTCTCTTAAGGGTGGAGCAGTTTTGTGGGTAGGGGTCAGAGTTGTCACACTTAACTCGAGACCCTAGTTTTTCTAGAAAATAGTTTTGACTTTTATCCATGATTCTTTGTGGATGGTTTTATTCTATGTAAATATTTTTCCGATTTAATGAAAACGAAGGCACGACTCTTGCTTTAGAAAAAAAAAGAAGAGGGATATTGGGCTTTCTTGTTTGATTCCAGATATAAAGACTTCAAAGGAATTTTTTTATACTCGATGGTTGGGATTGTATGAGATTGAGACTGTATTTTATAATGGGTCTATGAGCCTTCATACCATTCATGAAGCACTAACACCATTAGTGGATAATGGACAGTGGTTGAGATTATACCATAAGCGTCAATCTAGAGAATTATTTATTAATGGGTCATCAAACCAATCAGACATAGAAGTCATAGAATGGGTGGATGTTCCACCCCCTTCTACAACCTCTTAATTTTACACTCCATCAAATTGAAATAAGAAAAAGGAGAAAAGACCTGGCAGTGAAAACTTTATTTTCAAGTGCTACCAACACTTAGTGATGTTAGAAAACCAAGTGTTGGTTGATATCAATAAGATAAGAAAAGCTTCCAGATGTGAAAACCCCTCAGGGTACAGTTACATGATCTTGTGCTAGAAAACTAGGACTCTAACTGGAAGAGTTCGAATATATATATATATATATATATATATATATATATATATATATATATATATATATATATATATATATATATATATATATATATATATATAATTTTTCAGAATGATCTTTATAACACCATATGATCTAGACATGTTATTTTAATATGATCTTCTAGGAATAATTATAATGACGATATCATCTCTTAGGCAATATTTTGAAACTAGGCTACATGAGGTAAATAAAGGAATGACATGACTATGTATTTGAATTCTCTCTACCATGGGTCAAGTACTCTTTTAGAATTTCTTTAGTTTCTTTTCTAAAATGTTATTATGAAGCTAGTAGTATGTCAACATTATCATAAGATTTCCTAATTTATCAATATCTCATTCCACTGAACCCCTATATTCCACTCACCTTTTGTGTCTCTCTTACCTTTCATAATTCTCCTTTACCTTTTGTATTTTACCTTTTATAACCCCTTAATTTACATTACCCCTTTTATTAACTCATTCTCCTTATCTAATCATGATTGGGCTGATGCATGGTTTATAAACTTATTAATATCTATCGGCTTTGCTATGTTATAATAATTTCTCTACACCCCACACTCAATCAATAAATGAGCAAGTGCCACCTACGATAATGATGCCCCATGACTGTTTTGCAACATATTATCCATTTCGTAGCCTATGCCATGTTTTGTAGCATGAGACACCACTTTATACCACCCCTTCACATGGTTGGGTGATACTTTCACGCTAAAAACCTATCATGGTACAAGAAGAGAAGGCATCAAATCACAATTGGACAGTCATGCAATTGATGGGTCCCATCAATAGGTATATTTTGAGGCCCATTGTGCTATTCTCCAGCCCTTAAAACTCTCATTTTATCACATTAATTTACATTGTTAACCATAATATGCTTAGTAGGAAGACGAAAGGGTCAATAAAAGGGGGCTTATCCACTGTATTAACTCCCCAACTCAGCTTTAGATCAAATATTCCTAGGCTAACAGCTCAAATTCACTAAAAGTTGAGGAACTCAATTGCATGTCAAGATACAAGGGAACCAGATCCACTAATCTCGTGATTTTTCAGGGAATCACTCCTCTTTTCAAGTGAGATGCCCTCAACTACTTTTTTTTATAAATAAACAAGCCTAAAGGCTCTTTAGGATTCAAAATTTTGTGGGAGATAAGATAGATATTGAGAGCCTAGTGCTTGACCCTGTTATTTTCATATTCCATAACATGTATATGACTCTTATTTTATGTTAATGGAAAGTTTATTGTTGGCCTCCATCTGAGTTAGTTTTGGAGGGTTGAAACCCTTGGGTTTGGGCCCAACCTAGAGGCTTTAGTCTCTCTCTTGTATTTTATTCTTGTTCTTCTCTTATTCAATTTATTTTACTGCTTAAGTAGGATTATATTGCAAAATTGTAGTTTTAGGTTTGCCCATCACCTCTCTTGCGGGGAGAGTGGTTGGAAGATCTATAAAATAACCCAAAAATATTTGTTTATGATTTCTTGCAAATTGTTAAGTGTTGGATTTTAATCCTTTTGCATGCTTGGTTTTTGTAACAAAGTTAGCAGCATTGATTTGGAAATTGGAGTTGTGTTGTAGGGTAGAGTAGATTTTAATAAGACTCAAATCATCCTTTCCATGTTGATTTATTTGGTGTGATGTTGATCATTTCATGCATGTGTTTAACTAGTCTGCAGGGATTATTGTTGACTTGCAGGGGCGGGAACACTCTTCCACATCCATCTAGACCATTCCATCTCTCTCGTGGAAACTCTAGATTTCCTCCAAACTCTACCACCGAGATCACACTTCCAAGGCAAATGAAGGACACCGTGGGCATAAAATTTGGTGTAAGATAGGCCTCCAAGGGGTACTAAGATTGACTAAGAGGATCCCACACCCTTCATTCACCTTCATTCAACTTTATCTACCCTCCTTCACCTTCAAGATACCATTATTGTCCTCAAAGATCTCTTAGACCCCCTCCTATAACAAAACAAAGCCTCCGATAGCACTTCTTATAGTAGTCTTGTAGTGTTGCTTTCTTCAACTTGATTCACTCCATATTTTGACCCTTGTACTCTGAATTTGAATAGTGGCCCCCAGTATTTGATTTAATGATTAAGGAAGACTCTAAGACCACTCCAACTTCATTGTTTCCTCACTACAAACATAAGACAATAAGTAGAATTAGACACAACATTTTTTTTCGTATAGTTGTGTTGAAGGTTGATTTCCTCATTTTTTAGCAAGTTACCACTGGAAAAACGATTCATGCAAGTAGGCTATTGATTTGATTGGGTATGAAAATAAAGTAGCATGGCTTACTTATACAATTAGACTAGCCTCTTCCTTTCATGCAATTTCAATTAGAATTTACATTTAATGAATGGTATTTTCATTTCTGTAGTTAGAATCATGTTCATCTTCTTGCAGTCATGATATGCTTTCATAAGAAATTCTTTTTGTAGTTAGTCGAAGGAGTGGTCCCTGAACACCTTGATCTGATCAAATATCTGAGGGTGACATGAGTAGAACCTAACCTATTGTGCATATAGCACTATCACCTCTAAGTTTGTATGAACCTTAGGTTGATAATTTAAGTTAAGAAGCCTTGGCAAATAAAACATCCTTGGTGCAATACCAGGGCTCACCACTTTTTGGCGTCATTGTCGGCGAGGTGTTCAAGTAGGTGTTGTTTCTAATTAGGAGTTACTTGTTTTTGTTTTGCATCACTTTTATTGATTTGAAGCTTAAAAAAAAGGATTTGAAAAAATAGAACTAGTTCTTTCATGCCTCATAGGAGTAGGGATAGTCAAGGGAAATTATTGGCAAAAACCCCCACCCCTTCAAGTAGTTAACCTTCATTCTTCTTTGGTGACTGTGAACTTCCCTCCCTGACTACAAGGGAGCTAGAAGACCCTCTAGGGAAGCAACCTGAATTTCTGAGGAACCCATAGGGGAAGAAGAACCCACCTCACTTATCCAAACCATGGTTGAAAACAGACAAAATGAGATTTTCCCTATTAGAGAAACCAATGGGGAGGCTATAATGAAGAATATAAGCCTTGATTCCCTTCCAAATTTCCATGGCCTAATTTTTGAGGATCCTAACACCTTTATGTTTGAATTTTTTGTTGTCTGTAGGACCTATGACTATGCCTTAGATGAACAAAAGCTAAATTTGTTTCCATATGCCCTCAAAGATTCAGCCTTGAGCTGGTTTATGATTTTATCTAGAGGAAACATCACTACTTGGGCCCAAATGCAACAAGACTTCAATGAAAACTACATGAATTATTGTAGTTCCAAAGAAACAAAGGAGGAAATATTTAGGATGAACCTAGGACCAGATGAATCCTTGGAGGACTATGAGGAGAGATTCCATCTCAAATATAGGAGGGAAAACTTTACCCCTGACCCTGAATCACTCAAACTATTTCTTCTCCGAGGGATCAGGGAGGATGTGATGGAAGCCCTCAACATGTTGTCTAGAGGATACATCTCCCAATTGCCTTATTATGACATCAAAACAATATTCAGGAATCACTCTAGTGTTTCTAGGAAAAAGGGTAGGTCTAGCCAAGGCATGGTTAGTTCATCTTCCTCTACATCAACTCTCAAACATGAGATAGGAAATGTTGGAGCATTTGAAGAGTGAAAATTTGCATACCTTTTCCCTATAGATGGATACTATGAAAATTAAAAGGAAGCAAGAGGAAGTAGAAAGGGCACTAGCTATATTTTTCCCTAGAAGCACTAAGATACACCCTAGGAATGAATGCCCACTAAATGTCATAGAAATATTCTCTGTCCTTGAAGAAAACCATGTAATAGACAAATGTCCCTCTCTGTCAGGTCCAAAGGTTGTATACTAAATGACAGGAGGTGGTTCAAAGAAACTCGCTTCATTAACCAAAGGAGGCCTCAAGTCCCTTGACTATATCAATAGGGCATGCAAGGTGTGCACTATCCTCATTACAATCCAAATCAAAATGCACCTTTTCAGCTTTGGTACCCTTCCACTTATCCATCATGGCCCACACCTCCTCCTTGGCCTTATGATCCTCAATATCCTCCTCAACCTATCAACCCTCCTTTTCAGCCATATCAACCCCAATATTCCTAATGGGGCAACCCCTTACCAAAGTGGATGCCTCAAACAACCCAAGCTCCTGCTTTACTACCTCCACCTCAACCTCAACAACAACTTCCTCATCATACACCACCTAAGAAACCTCAAATGCCTGCTCAACCCAATCTAAACCCGAACAATAAGCAAACACAACAAGTTTATAGTGCGAATACATCCTATCCTGCTAGTGTTGTGGAAATCCAAGAGATCAACCTTTGGTCTGGGAAGTTGCTCCTAGATAATCACCCACCTTCTCCACTTGGAGGGACAGAAGAGGAAAAGGATGAGACTTCCCCTCAAGCGAATGCACCCCCTTATCCTGAAAGATTGGTTCACCCTAAACAACACATCGGGGGATGATGTTGAACTTCTAGGAGAATTGAACAACTTGTGTGTCAAAATATCCCTTCTCCAAGACATCAAGGATGTTCCCATTTACAACAAGATTATCACAGAAGAATGTTTCAAAAGGCCTAGGAGAAGAAGAAGAGATACCTCCACTTTAAACGTTGTTGGAAAACTATCTAATCTAATGCTTGGGACAGTGATCTCCCAAAAGTATTTGGATCATGGTAGTCTAGTAGTGGATGTGCACATTGTAGGTTTTAACCATGCACAAAAATTACCTGCATAAGAATTCTAAAAATAGAAAATAAACAATTGTGAGAGCATAAAACATAAAACAAATATACACAGATATTTTCCCTTGGATCCCAAAACCGGGACTACCAAATTGATTTTTCATTATGTTCCTTTCAATGTTACAATACATATATATACATGTTGAATCATCCATAAAACCCAATCCATTAACCTTGGAATAGAACATAACCGTAGTTCCCTTGATCGGATCTACAAAATACTATGGACATAAAACCATCATGCCCAAAACCATGTGTGAAATCCATGCACAAAACCATAGGTAGGTTTTCCCACCTAATATAAGGTCCAAAAAAAAATTCCTGGGGCATTGCCTTGGACCCCGTGCAGGGAGGCTACCACCCTCCTACTTACTGCCTGTAACCCCCCGGCAGTGCCCGATGCAACATACAGGGGGGCCTACCACCCCCCCATGCATGGGTTAGTCATGGAAAGAATATAACACAACCCAACATTCTTCCACTTGTTTTTTTCTTTCCATAGGGGTGCACATGAGAGCTTAGTCATTGATCTAGCCGTGTAATGCCCGTTATTTCTCTACACCAAGAGAACTTCTCAGTGCTCACAAACTTTGTCAATGCATCTGCAATATTCTTTAAAGTGTCCAGCTTTACCAACAACACCTTTTTGTCCTCAACCATATCCCTCACAAAGTGATATTGAACATCAATGTGTTTTGTCTTTGAATGATAAGTAGGGTTCTTTGCCAAGAAAATTTCACTTTGGTTGTCACAGTCTATCCTTACATCTCGTTGTACTAACCCCATACTTGAACACAATCTTTGCAACAAAATTGCTTCCTTGATTGCATGAGTGGTTGCCATGTATTCCGTCTTTGTAGTTGAAAGTGCCACTACAAACTATCTCTTACTCATCCAACTAACTGCACCTCCAAATAGGGTAAACACATACCCACTTGTAGATCTTCTCTAATCCATATCTCTAGCCTAGTCTGCATCAACAAAGCTATGGATGCGTAAAACTTTGTCCAATCCTGGTCTTCCTTGGTTGCATAAACCATAATCAGTAGTGCCTTGGACCCCGTGCAGGGGTGCTACATCCCCCCTGCATACCCCCCGACAGGGGGAGAAACCATCCCCCCTGTGACCCCCCGATAGTTCCCGACACAACATACAGGGGGGGCTACCGCCCCCTTCTAACCCCCCCCCCCCCCGCATGTGGGGTAATTGTGGAAAGAATATAACACAACCCAACACACATCGATGGAATTATGGTCCCTAATACCTTGATTGACCTTGGGGTTGCAATCAATGTGATGACCAGGGAAACCATGCCACAATTTAACTGCTTGAGGAAGACTACTACAATATTGCAACTTGCAGATAGATCCATAGTAGCTCCTAAAGAAGTTATTGAGGATGTAATGGTATCCTTTGACTTCTGGGAGTATCCCACTGATTTCCTTGTCCTCCAGCCCAAAACCAAGTTTACTGGATATCCTCTCATCTTAGGAAGACCTTGGTTGGCCATTGTTGATGCCTACATCAGTTGCAGGACATGATCATAAAAAATGGGAATCTATCAAAACAACTTGTGTTGTATCCTCTTGCTCAACCTTTTGTTGAGCATGACTTTCGCTTGTGGTTAGAGATGAGGAAGAGGAATAATTTTATCAAAAAAACCCCGACCCAATCTGCAAAATGGACACTGTTATAGGAGGAGGCCAACTTGATGAAGATGACCTTATTGACCATATTTTTTAGAATCAACCTCCCACTTCCATGCTAGTTGATGAAATAATAAAGGAACTCGAAATTAGCCCTTAGACTTATTTTTGATCTGATGACTTTGGCCCGGAACATGCCAAGGTTATGGAAATTATCCCATCCATAACTCTAAGGATTAACCCCTCTCTCTCAGCCGAACAGGAGGAGCAATTATGTAGTGTGCTGAGACAACACCTAGATGCTTTTGCTTGGGAATATAAGGAGATTAAGGGTGATCATACCTCAATTTGTACTCATCATATCTACATCAAAGAGTGGGGAAAACCTATGCACCAACCCCAAAAAATGATGAACCCATATCTTAAGGACATTATGAAAGAGGAATTAAAAAAGCTACAAGACACACGGTTCATATATCAAATTTCAGATAGTAAGTGGGTGTAATCCCTTGTTTTAGTCCCCAAGAAAAATGGGAAGTAGGGGATCTTTGTTGACTACCGAGAACTTAACAAGGATACAAAGAAGGAAAATTTTCCTTTTCCCTTCATTAACAAAGTCCTAGATGGCCTTGTAGGGAAGAAATTATTCTCCTTCCTGGATGTATTTAGTGGGTACAACCAAATACAGATCATCGTGGAACACCAATATAAGACCACATTTATGTGTCCTTGGGGTACCTTTTCTTACAGAGTCATTCCATTCGGTCTGTGTGATTCCCCTACTACCTTCTAGAGGGAAGTTCTAAGTATCTTTGTTGAACTTGTTCATGAAACTATTGAGATATACATGGATGACTTCACTCCTTATGGACATGACTTCTAGGAAGATCTCTCTAACCTATGCAAAGTCTTAACAATATGCAATGAAATGAATCTTTCATTAAGTCTTGAGAAATTTGATTTTTTTATGAATACAAGGATTGTCCTTGGCCATTTCATATCCAAGGAAGGGATACAGGTTGACCCAAACAAAATTTCCATCATTAAAATGGTCCATATTCCTAAAAGCCAAAGAGATGCCTAGAGCTTCCCTGGATTAGGTGGGTATTATAGAAGGTTCATTAAAGACTTTTGTAAGTTTTCATCACCTTTGTTTGGAATACTAGCTAAAGATTCAAAATTTTGTTGGACAGACAACTGTCAAGAAGTCTTCAAAGTGCTAAAAGAAAATTTGACCACTACACCAATCCTTAGGGGTCCCAATTGGGCATTACCTTTCCATAAATACACAAATGCCTCAGATAAAGTTGTAGGGGTTGTCTTAGGAAAAATGGAAGAAAAATTCCTTATGTTATCTATTTCATCAGTAATAACCTTTCTAAACCTGATTTAAATTATACAGTCACTAAAAAGGAACTCTTCGCTATGGTACATTCTTTGAACAAGTTTAGGAATTACATCACTGATTATCAAACTTTTGTTCAAATTAGCCATGTAGACATTAAGTATTTAGTGAATAAACCTGATGTCAATGTTAGGATAATTATATGGTTGTTGTTATTGCAACAATTTGATCTGAACATTATTGACAAACTAGGAAAAGAGAATGTGGTTTCATATTTCTTATCAAGACTAACCTTTCCTACAAAAAGGGAAGAAATGGTAGATGGTTTAAGTCCTTCTATAAGTAACCCAGGCATCCTGGTGCCTCTCCAAATCCAAGATAGTCATTTATAATGTCGAAAACTCTGCTCTTGGTGGGTGGAATTCTCCTATTCCTCTGCGCTTACCATTCCTGGCAACTTTGAACTTTCCAGATCTTTTGAAATTGGCAAGCAATCTAATCCGATACAATCTGGCTTGGCCTCCCATCCCCACCAAACTTCCATTTGATATTCCAAAATTTGAAGGGAAGTTTGGAGAGGATCCAACTAATCATATAACCACGTTCCATTTTTCTTACTCATTTAACTCCTTGATCGATGATTTGGTCAGGTTGAGATTATTTCAATGCACCCTAACTGGAAATGTTGAAAAGTGGTATATTGAACTTAGAGGGGGTACCTTTTCTACGTTTGGTGAATTGGCTACTATGTTTCTAAATCATTTTGAGTTGCCTATCTGATATGATGTTGGAACTGAACTTCTAGCTAATTTTGAGAAAGACAAGGAAACTCATATTTCAGACCACATCCAAGAGCGGTGCAGAAGGAATAATTTAATCAAGGCATATATCCCTGATGAGTTTCTTCTAGAATGGTTTTTGAAATATTTTTAGCCAGACATTTATAAGGATTTGTCACTATCTGGAGTGTTCACTGAAGAACAAGCCATCTTTAGAGCCCAATAGTTAGAACTCATCTATTCTCCATTTAGAGTCTTTTACAAGATTCTGCCTGATGCTCCTCAATTGAAGATCGATCTAGCCAAACCTAAGTTAGGACCCCATGCTAATGGAATTGTAGGGGTCAATCGATAGTAGTATGGCTAACCTATTGAATCAACTATAGCAGTTTCCTTTACAATGTGATTCTCTGACAAAGGCTACGTTGTCAGTGTTTATTCCTTCCCAAAATTTAGCAGTTAATGTTGTCCAATCTTTAGATCCCAAAGGAAACCAACAATCTAATGGGAAGAAGGAGGGACGTGGTAAGAAGAAAGATAAGGCTGGGAAGGGGTATGAAAAAAAACCCAGTAATGATACTGGAGAGGGAAAAAAGGAATCAAAAAATAAAGTAGAATTCCCATGCAAGTTATGCAATGGGGATCTTTTTAACCATCTTTGCCCTAAAATTCAGGATGCTCAACGTTTGTTAGCTCAACAGGGTTCTTCAAGTTCCCACGCTGTGCTGACTAACCCTTTTCCCCAAGTGCAACAAATTCTTGTTGGCGATAATACTAGTACTAGAACCCCACAGGGAGAAACCAGGATGGTGAATCCACATCGAATGTATATATGGTAAGGTCTCATGTTGATGTTGCTACAAGATCACAGGATTATGGTGAGCTAGAACCTTCTAAGGCTAAGGTTTCTTGCGATATCCCAGAGCCACTCCATATTGAGAGGCACGCAGTCGATTCTATACCTCGGATGTCGAAAAACGTTTGACTTTTAATCCCAACGCTAGTAATGATCAGAACTATTCTATTGTTGAAGATCTGGCTCATAACCCCTGTGCAATGTTAGCATTAGAAGTACTCCAATCATGTCCTATACCAAGGAGTGAATTTATCACTGTGATCAAAGTAGTAGATCTGAAGAACTCTATCATTATTACATTTGATATATCAAGTGTTAAAAAGAGACTCCCTCATCACATGGATTTCCAGATTAAATCTACATATTGAAAGAAGGTTATATTTCAAACTGTAATTGATGAATGGGATTCCACGTGCATTATGTCTATGTCATGTTGGAAAGATATCGGGTCCCTAGAAGTTGTTCCTTCCCCTACTCTCCTTATTGCATTCGATGGTCATTCTCATACACCTTAAGGAATTCTTCTAGCCTTTCCTGTCTGTGTTGGGGGCTAGGTTGTCAATGTCGAGGTAGAGATATTTAATGTCAACCTTGATTATAATATTTTTGGGTCAAAATTGGGTTTACGCAATGGATGCCATTGTTTCATTATTGTTTTGCATCCTATGCTTCCCTCATGAAGGGAGAATTGTTACAATTGATCAATGGCTTATTCTCCTAACGGCCCCAATGCAACCTCTAACTCTACCATCCCCTTGGTGAAGCATCCTGTCAAGAGTTTGGGAGTTGGAATGTATTCCTCATTCATGGGTACTTTGGATCATCCTCCTCCTATCGCTCATATTAATTCCATTTCATTCTCCAAGATCGCTCCTCAAAAGGGTTCGTTCATAACTCACTATTTTTCTGATCCTTGGCCCTTACTCCTCCCCTACTATTAGAAAATTGGAAAGGCAATAAATATTTTCTTGATCTTGACATTTACTTGTGAAGTTTCTTATTATTATGATTCTTTATATCTTCTTTATTTAGTTCATCAAACAATTACCAAAAGCAGCACCACATAAAACAATATACACCATATGTAGGAACATGCCAGGGCAAAACCCCCCTCAAGGGGAAAACCAAGTCAAGATAATTCTTCCTTTAAATAGTATTCTTTGAGACTCTTCACCCTAGACCAAGACAAGACCTTCCCTCCATGCCATGTTAGCCAACCATAATTTCGACCTCTTCCTAGTAACTTCGACTATGCAGCAACTTACGGTAATTCGCAGCTTCTGACAACAGTTAAACTTGGAAGACTTCGATCTCCCAATCTAGGACACAAAACAAAGAGAGAGAGAGAGAACCCAAAATTTTGATTTTCCCTCTCCTTATACTTCCCCAAAATCTAATTCACTTCGTCTTCCCGACAATAGACTTCGCACCTTTCCCAGCTATAAGAGAACTTCGCACTTTTGCCAGCAACAAGAGATTTTCACACTTCTTCCATCTACAAGAGAATTCAAACTTAAGGATGGAATAATTATATAAATGAATTTCATGAACTTCATTTTATAGGCTTCTTGTGGGGTCAAATAGGGTCCTTATGTCGACTTGATCTTCTTCTAGGTCGACATGGTGTGGAGGTTACATAATTCATGTTTGACTCAATACTTAACCTTTTTACATGATTCAAAAGCCCAAGAAGGATCTATTTAAATGTAAAATAACTCTGTAGACTCAAAATAAATCCTCTAATTCCTCAATGGAGACTTTGACCTAAAACATGGTGACCCAAGCATGAAACTTGTGCTTTAATAAGTCACAATAATGATAATAAAAATTTTCTCCTTTATTCTTTTGATGAGTACATTACATGATGACTCAGGTACATTATTAAAGACCAAATATAGTTACATTTTCCAACACTCCCTCTTAACTAGGGAGGTATTCATAATTTACAAATACACTAGAAAATCTCAAACTATATGAACCATGAATAAATTTAGGCACCACAATGCCATGGACTATATTTCTGACTAAGGAAATCTATCCAAATAGACACTCAACAGTTTAGGCACCGCAATGTCGTGGACTATATTCCTGACAAGCGTAATATATCCAAGTGGAAATAATATGGACTCAATATTTTAGGCCCTTTAGGTACCCTCAGGCTTACTTGCTAACCATCAACCCAAAAATCCAGGTGTGTATCAAAAATAGATCTCAATAATCAACACCACTTTTCCAAATTTGGGACCCATACATCAGCAACAAATGACAACCAAATTTCTTCCCAAGAAATTCTTGACTCACAAAACCTCAACACCCCTTGATCTAGCAGATCAAGAATGACCAATTTTTCCCAATCAAACTGATTTGGAATCAGCATGTTATCAAGACCTTAGAGAGATTCACTTGTAAAAACACAAACCCAATTAATAATATACTTTCCCATGTGCATAATAAAATACAAAATTTTGGGGATTTTTAGACAACTTTATGTTGCTTCTCAACTTTTCATACTAGGACTATCAATTGAATCTTTGACAAAATATTCCTTAATCATACACTTTCCTTCCTACTTTCCATGTAGCAACATATCCTCCAAAATTAATTCTTCAATTAACACCAAGCTATGCCCTCCCTCTCAACTAGGAAGCACCTCTTTATCCAAACTTCCTCTTAATCTTTAGGGATATCTTTTCTGTTCATGCTTCCTCTAGGAGATCAACTTCTTCCTTTTCGACATCAAAGAATATTTCATGTCTTCCAACCACTTCGTCAAAGTTATCATCAACCTCATCATTCTTATCACATCAACAAGCATCTTCACCAAGTTAAAGATTGTGTACCTAAAAAACTTAAATAGAAAGTACAACCAAATCTACAGAAACATGGCATTAGCCATATTAGAATAATGGAAGCATTTCATATTTATACATATCATATACCCAAAATCAATTACAAACAAGAGACATATACTCTTCAACATATTGTTGGGGACTTTTGTCACACACCCCAGACTACTTCAAAACATGTCTCAATCTATCTAGGGTTTCAATGTTTCTTCCAAAGGTATGACATACCTTCCTTCAAGATATAGAAAAACCTAGAAATAATTCACACAAATATAGATCTACAAGGCATCTAACAACCTTTCAAAATACATATGTTAGACTTCTCACCAGGGATTCATACAAATCCTAGATTTCATACAAAATAATTATTCAAAGTCAATCATGTCTTAGTCATTAACTTGACCAACTTCCACTAGGGTTAGTTCAAAACCCCTAGAATTTTAATCAACCATCAAGCATTCACTAACATGACCAGCTATCACTAGGTTTAGTTTCAAACGCTAGATTTCTAAGCCATCATCAATCTCAACTAAAAAATTCAAATTTCAACAATATTTCACAAATCTAAAATTATCATATAGCCATAATATATCATAGATTTCTACTTCGACTAAGGTTTAAATCCAAAACCCTAGAATTCCAATTTCACAATCTCGACAATATTAGATAGATCTCAAATCATCATATTTCACAAATTTTACTTTGACTAAGGTTTAACTCCAAAAACCTTAGAGTTCTATTTTCACAATCTCAACAATCATTAAAGACATAGATCTCAAATTGTTATATCACATTAGACAATGTCACTACTAGGATTTAATTGCAAAATCCTAGATTTTGGTTTTCAACAATCACTTAATAGATTTCAAATTGATATATCACACATACTAGACAATTTAACTTCACTAGGGTTTAGCTACAACACCCTATATTTCCAGATATCATCATCCTAGAATCACAAAAAAGGACTTCCACTAAATCCTAAAACTTATGACCATCAATGATTAGTTGCACACACATATCTAGGAATTCATAACCATATATAAGCATATCATATGTCTAACAACATTAATACATATGACCTAGACCAACCTAGGATTCAACCAAAAATACATATCCATATAAGCCTATATTTCATCATCATGCAAATGCATTTCATATCATGTGTTAGTCAAACCCAACTTCACAATGATCGATAAGAGTTAGACGCACAACAATCTTGATTACACTAGGGTTTGATCAGACAAACACACCCATACCAAGGAAAACATTTGTAAGACAACATATGAGTCTTTCTCACACATTCCACCAAACCCTAATGAGCTAGGGTTCCAATGTAGAAATGTGGCAAACCCAACATAACCAAAACTTCAAAGATTCAGGATTTTATACCTTATCATTCCACCCTAACAAGTTAGGTCTTCCTGATCATACCAAAATCCCGAACATGACATCATCAGTAAGAACTTAAAATGGCATTTCACAATCACCCTAAGAAGTTTATGGTTTTCAGACATTCACATGAGCATACCCTTCAATTAGGGTTTTCCAGAACCTATCTAGGGTTCTACAAGATCAGTTAAGAGTGGAGTTGGTAAATGTATCAAGATATGAATCACCCAAAGAAGAATCACTAAGATTCAATATATATTAGACATAGAAATTTTAGTAATATATCGTCAAATGAATAATCCTTTCAATCACTTGTATTTAGAGCATACCTTGTTTATTGACTAACCTTGTCTTCAAAGGTCCAGGCTCCTTGCATATATTTTCCCTAATCAAGAAAAAAGAGGGAGAAAGGTGATTAGTATTTAATATAATAAGAACTATATGAATACATGAACCCAAAACTGAAAAGACATGAGATACCTATCTTTGGGAGTTGTTGGGGTCTCCCTCTAAAGCTTAAGGGATACCTACAAACTTATAAAAACAATACAATAATGTCTTTTCCAAAATATGTTAAAAACCTATAAAATCTAAAACATATAAACCAGATATATAAAGCTACAAGAAAAGGACTTAGTAGTGTAAGTCCCTAGTGTCGGTTTCTTCAGGCTTGACTTTCTTTGAGTCTCCTTCTACAACAAGGTTGGCTTGATCCCTTCCTCTCTTCTTACTTCGGATTCTCGAGATGATCACTTTTAGAGTGACCCTTCTTATGACTTTAATAGAACTCTATCTTGGACATGTCAACTTTCTTCCTCGATCCCTTCGATATCTTTCCTCTATGATGAGAAACATAATCATTTGATACTCCTTTAGGGTTGGTAACCATAGAGATCCTTAATTCTTCTTGAATGCAGGTGGTCCATAATTATTCAAAGGTGGGAGCTACCTTCCAACTGTTGAGACCTATAGCAAATGCACCCCAAGAGGGTGGAAATCCTAATAGAGCAGTGATCACACGTTCTCTGTCTGGAACAATATCATCAATGGCTAAGATATCATCCCTAAGTCTAACTATCTTTACGAAGAAGTTTGCCATAGTATCTTCTTTAGTCATCTTCGTAGTCCTCAGCTCATTCTTCAAACTTGCTACTTGACCAATGTTGTTAATAGTAAACAACTTCGACAAGACTTCATACATTTCCTGAGGATGATCGATGTTGGCTATGAATGGGACAAGATTTTCCTTTATTCCTTCTACCATCAGAGTCATGGTCACCAATTCTAATTCCCTGCATTTCTCTTTTTTGGCATTACCGACTTCTTTTGTAGGCTTCTTCACATTTCCTTTCACCAAGTCCAACACCTTGTTCTTGTCGAGGATTAGGTCAATCCTCTTCATCCAAGACCTTAAGTTAGAGGATCCTTCAAGTTTTTTCTCATCCTTGATTGATTTATACATATTCCCTAAATATAATAGACTCCTTCCTTGAGATAGTACCTATGAATGGATCAAGTGCTTCGAATTGCATTTTTCTTCCTTCTTCACTAGAACTTTGAAACCATGTTAGAAAATAAGAAAGACAATAAATATTTTCTTTATCTTGATAATTAATTGTGATGTTTCTTATTATTATCATTCTTTATATCTTCTTTCTTTAGTTCATCAAGTAAGTACCAGAAGTAGCAACACATAAAACAATAGACACTAGATGTAGGCACATGCCAGGGAAAAACCCCCCTTGAGGGGAAAACATAGTGAAGATAATTCTTCCTTTCAATAGTATTCTTTGGGACTCTTCACCCTAGACCATGACCAAACCTTCCCTCCACACCAAGTCAGCGACCCAGAATTTTGACCTCTTCCTAGTAACTTCGACTATGTAGCAACTTACAGCAACAGTGAAACTTGGAAGACTTCGATCTCCCAATCTACACAAAATAGAGAGATAAAGGCACCAAAATTTTAATTTTCGATGTCTCCTTAGAATTCCCTAAAATTGCATTCACTTAAACTTCCCAGCAACAAACTTCACACCTTTTCCTAGCTATAAGAGAACTTCACACTTCTACCCAACAACAAGAGATTTTCGCACTTCTTCCACCTACAAGAGAATTTGAACTTGATGATGGAATAATGCTATAAATGAATTCGATGAGATTAATTTTACAAGATTCTTGTGGGATAGAATAGGGTTTGTAGGCTGACTTGATCTTCTTCTAAGCCGACATGGTGTGGAGGTTACATAATTCATATTTGACTCAATACTTAACCTTTTTACATGATTCGAATGCCTAAGAAGGGACTCTTTAAATGTACAATAACTCTATAGACTCTGAATAAATCCTGTAAGTCATCAATGGGGATTTTGACCTAAAACATGGTGACCCAAGCATGAAACCCATGCTTTGATAAGTCACAATAATGATAATAAAAATCTTTTCTTTATTCTTTTGACAAGTACATTACATGATGACTCAAGTACATTATTGAAGACTAAACATAGTTACATTTTCCAACACCTATTATCACATTAGAACAGGGGAAAGGAAGTGGAATGGCATATCCTATATCTGCAACAGAAATTGCATAAAAATCTATCATTAATTATGTAGATTCTGATCCCATTCCTCCCCCATCAAAGGATTTGGATGGTGATGTTGCTCCAGCATGGACTGTTGACTCTCCTTTAGCTATGGATTGCCTTGACATTGTATTACCATCTGAAGAGGAAATTTTAGAAGCAATGATTGGTGCAGAAAGACCATGGGATGATTTGCATCATCGATCATATTTTCTCCCTGACTTGCATGAAGTTAAATCAAATTTGTTTGATCCTTCTTCAAATGGAAGTGTTCATAGAATTCTAAATCCTTTAGCCCATCATATATTTTTGCTGAAGGTAGTATGTCTCATATCTCGGAAACCATTCCGGTGAACATTTCCAGGAATCCCAATATCATTGAGAATGTCTTCATCAAAGATGAATGTTCCCCTAAAGAAATCAAGATTTATACTAACCTCTTTAAGGAATTTCAAGATGTGTTTTCTTGGTCTTATGAAGAAATGCCTGGAATCGATCTGTCGCTAGTTCAGCATGAGATCAAGACATAGGAAAATTCTAAGCATGTATGGAAAAAGCTTCGACCTGTCAATCCTAGGAATGATGTAGCTATTAAAGATGAGTTTGAAAATTTGCTTAAGGCGGGTTTCATATACCTTGTTCCTTTAACTGAATGGGTCTCAAATCCAGTCCTTACTGATAAAACGAAAGGAATGAGATGTGTATGCATCAAATTTAGGGATTTGAATAAGGCTTGTCCTAAAGATAATTTCCCCACTCCATTTATCAATCAGATTATTGATGAGTGTGCTGGAAATGAGGTGTTTTCCTTCATGGACAGTTTCTCGAGATATAATAAAATAACTATATGCCCTGAAGATCAACACATGAGATCATTTATTTTCCCCTAGGGTATGTTTGTGTACAAGAATATGCCTTTTGGCCTAAAAAATGATGAAGCTACTTTTCAACAAGCCATATCATATGCTTTCCACAACATCAAACACATAATAGAGGCATATTTGGATGACCTAGCTGCTTGTTCTCAAAAGAGAATGGATCATCCAAAACACCTTCATTTGGTTTTTGAAAGATGTCGTCACTATAAGATTTGGTTGAACCCTAATAAATGTTTTTCATTGTCACATCTAGTCAGTTATTAGGATTCATTATGTTCAATGAAGGGATTCGTGTTGATCCCTTCAAGTTTGAGGCAATTCTTCAATTGCCTCCCCCGTCAATTATTCATCAACTTCAAAGTCTCCAAGGAAAAGCCAATTTCTTATGGAGATTTATCATAAATTATGTTAAGATTACAAAAGGATTTATTCGATTACTGAAGAAAGGAGTTCCATTTGTTTGGACAATTTCGCTTAGCGCTCCTTTGATGCTTTGAAAAAGGAATTGACCTATACTCCTCTTTTGAGTCCACCAGATTATAGCAGGGATTTCCTCTTGTATCTCATTGTAGCAAAATCAACCATTGGTATGGTTCTGGTTAAGGAAGATGATTCTCTTAGAGGGAATGTGATTTATTATCTGAGCTAAGGCTTAGTCGGTCCCGAACTTAGGTATTCTCATATAGAGAGATTGGCTTTGGCCGCAGTTCATGCTATCCAGTGGCTCTGTCATTATATTCAGTTAGAAAAACTTTTGTGTTGGCTAACATCAACCCATTTTAGTTTGTCTTTAGTAGGCTAGTGATTTTGGGCAAGTATAATAAATGGATGTTCATCTTACAGGAATTCAATCTCAAGTTTATGTCAGCCAAGTCTAAAAAATCTTTAGTATTTGCGGAATTGATTTTGGAGTTTCCTTGTGAAGGGGATGTTGTTTATGAATAATCATTTCCTTATGAACATCTCTTCCTAATCTCTTCACAGGATCCTTGGTATGGATACATCACAGTATATCTCCAAACTTCGAAGTTCCCTCAGACTTTATCAAAGGATGAACGTAGAAAATTATGTCACCTAGGTAAAAATTATATTATTATCGGTGATACTTTGTATCGTCGTGGGATTGACTCAATCCTTAGGCATTGTTTAATCCTAGAAGAAGTTGAGTCTATTTTAAATGACTGCCACAATGGAGCTTGTGGAGGTCATCTATCTAGGCTTGCTACAACCCAAAAAATCTTGCGTGCAGGCTATTTTTGGCCCTCGATTTTCAAAGATTGCATTGAAACAGTCAAGAAGTGTCATCCTTGTCATGTATACACTTGGAAAATGCACGCTTACCTAGCTCTGCTTTTCCTTGTCATCACTATCAGTCCTTTTAAGTGGGGTATTTATTTTACGACTTGTAACCCGACTTCGGCTAAGGGTCACAAGTACATTATCGTAGTAGTAGACTACTTTACGAAGTGGGTCGAAGCTATGCCTACTTTCAATAATGATGGTGAGACAACAATTCTTTTCTTACTCAACCAAATCATTTCACGTTTCGATATTCCAAGGGAAATTGTCACTAATCATGGAAATCATTTTCAAAATAAGATAATGTCTGAGTTGGCTTTAAAATCAGGATTTCGGCAGGAGCATTCGTCTCTGTAATATCCTCAAGCTAATGGATAGGTTGAACCCATAAAAAAATCCCTAAAAACTATCCTGCAAAGGATAATCAATTAATCTAAATACAACTGGGTCTGAGTTGGCTTTAAAATCATGATTTCGGTAGGAGCATTCGTCTCCGTACTATCCTCAAGCTAATGGATAGGTTGAAGCCATAAAAAAATCCCTCAAAACTATATTGCAAATGATAATCAATAAAGCTAAATCTAACTAGCATATCATGATATATCTTGTGCTTTTGGCATACCAAATGTCTGTCAAGACTACCACGGGTTTTACTCCTTTTCAACTATTTTATGGTTTGGAATCAATCTTCCCTGTTGAATGTGAGATCCCATCTCTTAAATTAGCGGCTCCACTTCTTCCAGACACCTATAGGCTTGAAGAAATCATTATTCATTTGGAACATATCGATGAGTAGTGTCTGGATGCAGCCATAATGAATGAATCTCATAAAAAGAGAGTAAAGTCCCAATATGACAAGATTGTGCATCCTAGGGTTTTCTTTGAAGGTGACCTTGTCCTAGTCTATGATGAAGATAAGGACACCTTAGGGGCAAGAAATTTCAAACCCATGCGGTAAGGTCATTTTATCATCAAAAAGGTCTTGAAGAAAGGTGCATCTGAGTTAGATGACTTTGATGGAAACGTGTTGTTGAAGCTCGTAAATAGGCTCTATTTTAAGAAGTATTATGCCTAGGTTGTTGCCTAGCATTTTCTTTGTTTTGTAAATATTGTACATAGTTGTTTGTTTCTATCTATGGGTCTTGTGGTGATATTGGTATTTTTTTAATCTAATTTGGTAGGTTTCGATGGGTTATCTAGCGTATCCAGGATTCACCAATGGTGCTAGTAGACATACTCATAACTTAGCTTCCATTGCTTTGGTAATATATTATCTATTTGGTCAGTTATTAGTCTCAAGAGGCATATGTATTGGTATTTCTTCCAACAATATGGCTAAATATAGTGTTGTCATTAATTTACTATCTAAAGAAATATCTTTTGGTATTGAATCATTAGTGGTTTATTTGCATTTGCAACTGGTGGTGTGTCAATTAAATAAAATATATCATGTGAGAGATCCTTTATTACATCGCTAATTTTTTAGAGTGATATTATTATAAAGATCATTTAATTTTATTATTTTTATTCATATTCCACGATCAGAAAATTCACTTGATGATTCTATGGCTAATCAAACATTAGATTGGCACATTAATCATTCATCACATTAAAAACAAAAATATCATAAAATCATCTGTATATATGATTAAATCATTTTTAAACCATTTGTATATAGATAACAATAATATGTCCAAAATATTACAAAATGTGGACAAATGTCCTACAAAATTAGGGCTTAAGCCCAATCATGTCCATAAAAAGACCAATCATCTAATCTAAGTTTGTGGGACCTGCCCTGGATGAGCATCACGGAAAAAGATGATGGGATTCACCACTCATCGGAAGAGCCGTACCCACTCCTATGGTACTTCTAACACTCATCTCTGAATGGCCTCAGGGAGATCCTCTATGACTACCATGGGAACCTGCCAAGTCAAACTCTCCAAGTTCCTTTGGACTGATTGAAGGACTCTCTCAGAGTCCGCTGCCACTCTCTTTGGGTCTCTACCACAATGCTTGTGCCAAGGTTGAACCTCAAGTCTCACTGGTCCATCATCTACAACATGATCAAATAATCTTGTAAGATTTTTGTTTCGCAGAAAAATAATTTTAACTTCTTAATCATATTTAAAATCAAAAAAAAATTAGACAACATAAACATTTAAAAATTGTACCAATATCACCCCATGCAACGCCCTCGGGAAGTGCCAGATTTGGGTCCTCTTGATAATCTAGGCCTACATAAGGATAGTCATCTATAGCTATGACTTTTTGCTCCTACCAGAGGAAGAACTTGTCGTCAAATTCTCCCTAAGTGACTTTTCCTCCGCCATGTTTCTTGATCAAGTCTGCCCATTTAGCCATCCTTGGATCCCTAGGACTGCTAATGGCTGTAGACACTTTGGGTTGAAGTGTTGGGACTCTCTTGAAGAAAAATGAACAAATTATGCTACCATAGCCAAAATGCTTCATTTTCCCTCGTCTTACTGAAGACAATTTCTTCTTCATGCAGACCAAGAGCCCTGTGCACCAATCAAACAATTTCAGATGAAGGCACTCTACTTCCAAGAACATGGCTACTTCCAAGAACATGGCTACTTCCAAGAACATGGAATATCAAGAGGCCTGATGTAGTGATGCTGAGCCTGCTACCCTAACAATGGTAAAGAGGATACTTTTAATTGGTAGGCTCCTTACATTTTTTATTAGAATATGTGACCCGACCTTGTCTATATTTGGTGCACAGTAGATATCTGTGTAATTTGAAACATTTAGGCCTCCCCAAGCCCTCTGTTTTAGATCAAATTCTTCCCCTCTTCACGAAAATCATGTGATGGAGTAAATATATTCCAGCTCAATCTGTAAGGGCATCTGATCAATCATAAACATCTCTTGCTTTGGATCCCAGTAATGAATAAGCATCTCTAACAATCGAGTTTGGGTTTTCATAATTGAAAACATAAAAAACTTGAGAAATCCACATCCTCTCAATGCATCCAATACCAAAGGATCATTTAAAACCTCATTATCAACGTCATTATGCTACCTTTCTTTCCAAATGATTTCCATCTTGCAAATTTGAGTGAATTCATCCAATAGAAATAATATTTTTCATTCTTCTCTGCACGCACGTGACTTTTTTAAGAGACAGTCACGTATGCATGCGTATTTTCCATTGGAAACATGCATGTGTTTCTTTTTATACGTGGTTTCCAAAGAGTTGACCCACGTACATGCAAAGACAATTTTAAAACAAAATTCTACAGTTAAAAATCGAATGAATCCATTGAAAATGAAATTAAATTAATGAGATTGTAAGTTTAGAATTACCTAAAATCTTTGGTTGGCGAATTGGTTGAGGAAATCGGTGAAATGGATTTGCCCAACTTTTTGGCTTGAAGTGTTGGGGGAGGTTGTTTTCAGGGTAAATGAATACCTTTTCCACTGCATTATGTATCTTAACCTCATACTGTGATATTTTGTCATAGGGTTGACCCCATTATGTTGTGGTTTTCAAACCACTTTCACTCACTGTCTTATAAAATCATAACATAGTGGTAGAGCCACTCCTTCCACGGGCTTCCTAGTTATATCCTTGCTAACATATGTTGCCCATGCTACAAGAATAGTTTAGGCTCAGGAGTCCTCTTTTGTCCTACCATGACTTTACGATGAAGCCTCATTCCTCTTATTCTTCACTATCATTCTGGCTTTATACCCCAGAGGCTCCCATGTGTTAAGTTGTAATGTTGCATTGCATATTGACTACTTGTACCCTTTTGGCCTTAAGTTGGCTTCACTTGGACTCGTGTATAAGCCACTTTTGACCATGACCTTTCTACAAGTTCAAACCATGCATTCATTAGCCTCTACGACTTGACACCTTTTATCCATGGAAAGAACATTCCTTTGAGTGTTGACGACCAATATTTGCCACCTTGCATTGAGCATAGGAATGTTCCAGTCCCAGGAACTAGTGCATCTTCCCTTAACACTCATTCTTTCCACTGTACTATAGGAATTCTTTTATTCATTTTCAGGCTTTAAATATGAAAAAGACAAAAATATTATATATTCTAAAAAAGAGCGGCAACGGGATATTTACTTTCATATTTTATGGCAGTAAGAGTCAATTGTGTTGCCCTTGAACAAATCACTCAAAACAAGTCTTTTCTCCATTGGAATGGGGACTTAGTTTGATTTTAGGAGAGCCATAACCTTTTTCTTGATTCATTCCTCCTTTGGTTGGTTAAATCTTCCAATCATATGGGGAGTTTGTTAATGCCTCCTGCATTGTAAACTTATACAAAGTTATTTTATTCTACCATAAAGTCACATTCGAGTCATGATTTTGTTCAAGGGAATTCAACCTGTGTCGGCCATTCTGCAGTGTCTCTTGACTCATTTTCATTCGGTCATACCCGGTTTGTCAATATATCTTTGGTATCACATCAGCTATTTGGTCCTTTGCTCGTGTTGGTTAAGAATGTGTCCATTGACTTCTTGCTAGCGGGTCTGCTCTTATAAACTCTGACAAATTTCTCTGAAAGCCTAGAGCTGCACCTTGGCTTTATGTACAGCATTGATAGGTGACCTTGTGCTCAATATTGATCAGTATCATGGGTATTTGACTGAGTGGTTTCCCTTGGGTGTTCGATATTAGCTTACATTTTCACACATTGGGATTCGTACAGTACCTTGGTTTCCATTTGACCCTATTGGTAGATTCCTCACCTCTGTGTCAAATCTCATTATTGTTTGGTTCAAAAAGTTTCTACCGTGTGCTAACCACATCTTGTGTAAGCCAAAAACATTCTTCGGAATGGTTACTTCATCTCTTTTCATCTGAGTTCTTCAAAATTATTGGCCTGAGGTTTACACTCGTGTTGGTTGATGTGAGATGCCTTAATGCCTTACTTACAGTAGATATTTTCCCATTGACCCCAACTCATTGCTATGGGAATAAGATATAGAGTCCTTTTTCGGTACATTAAGGTTTGCAGTCATCAATGGTAGACTCCTTCGCTATCGACAGTGAGGATACATCAATATCTCCTGATTGATAGATTCTCTCGTGTTCAACTTGAACACATTTATTCGCACTTGTTAGATTGTATTAGGGTACCTTGACTCTCATCATCATTATTGGTGAGTTGTCTCGCATTTGTTAACAATATACATCAATGACTGGGAATCAAACGATTTCTCACATGGTCGACTTCAACTCATTTATTCCCATAGTGTAGAAATGTACCATATGCAGTTATTGAAGACCTTGGGTTGTGTCAGCATCTTGGTTCACTTGTCATCTCCTTCATTTTTCTTCCAGTGTTACCAACCACTCTTATATGTTGTAGTTCCTCATAGCAACATCCTGTATGTTGAAACCCGAGTTTATGCAATACCACTATTCCACCTATATGACTTGGTACTATTATGAGGATCAATTATGCAGCATCAGTGATCACACATTCTTCGAGCATCATTGATCATATTTTATTCTATATGTGATATTGATACACAGCTTTGTTGTGTTCCTTTGCGGCTATGATCAGATGATCCACTATGTATTCTCTAGTCTTATTTGTACACTTATGTATACATGTTGGAGCCAATCTATACTTGATCAACGTACATGCTTTACTATCTCTGAGCATGGGTATGCATGCCTCATACATGAGTCTTATTTCTAATTCCTTCCACAGGTATTTAGTGGGCTAGAATCTGGTGATCTCCTCTTGGGTCCTCAAATGATATCTCTTTACTTACTACATTTCGGCCATCATGTACCCCTTCTAACCTCATAAATTAGGGGCATCTGTAATAGCATCATTCAACACTCTTGTAGTTCTGATGCTCTAGTATGGACTTAGGAAGCCCTTTTCCATATAGACTTGATCATTTATTAAAAAACAATATTTTGAATTCCATACGTGACTCTTCCCTTTAAAAAGAACATACAGACCGCGAGTACCATAATACAAAACCCACGTATATGATTTAAAATATAAAAAAATAAAATAATATCCTATTTTTTGGGTGGGGTTTATGGGTTTCATCAAAATCCCACCTACAGGAGCCCGTGGCCTAACTGAATCAACTAATTTCTAGTGGTATTTATACACCTCATGGGAAGGCCTAATACAATCAAGGAGATAGGATATCGACACTATAGTATTTTGAGTCCCCAGATAAAGTCTTATTTTCCATGTTCCTCCCGCACTTCCAATCATAGGAAACCCTTGTTTCCTTGCATAGATGTTCATCCTTCATTATGTGGCATCCTTTTGCACATGCCTGAGAGGTGATCCTTGAGGCTTGGGCTAGACTGATCCAGAGGAAGGTTTCGTTAGTGTCATGGTTGGATCAGGTTATATCTATCCACAACTCTTTGTTGATATCAATAAAGAATATTTGTCTTATTTCCGACATGTTATGATCTCATGTGTAATATGTCATGATTTATATGTTTATGCTTGATGATCTAACATGTTTATTATGCATGCACTTTGAACTACTTTCTATGTATATGCTTCCCTGAATTGTGTTTGCGGGTCTGCTCGCTTGGGAGGAAGCAAAGGGTTTGGACCATATTGGATCAACTTCAAACCTAGGACCTACGAGTACTCTTCTCAAACCCAAATTTGGTAGTTTTTATATTTTTCTTTCTTGAATGTATGCTTCTTGTTGATTATCTACCTTTGATCCATTAAGTTTGTCAACCCTTACCTTAGGGAAATTTTTCCCACCAACAAGCCAACTACTTGGTTACTCGAAGGTTCCCTCCTAATCTATCCTCCAAGGAGTAAAGCAATATTGTTAGGAAATGTGCCCAATTCACTTGGATTAGGGGAAATATTTTCAAATTGGGGTGAGATCAAATCCATGGGGGCTTCACTCAATGAACCTCTGATCTATCGCGTGCGTTCGTGGCATATTAAACAATACCCTTAATTTAACTACATATTAGAAAATACCCTTAAAAATCACATTATTTAACCCCCTACCAATACAAACCCAATACACCTTCCCAATTTAAAAAAACCCTACTTCTACTAGATATTGAAGGTATCCATTTTTTCATTAACATTTTTATACCCCTTTATATTTTTTCATTAACTTTGAGCTCCATTTTTTATACTTGTCAATATAAAAACCATTTTCCCCCTATATATCCCCCAATATATTATGCCATATTTTCCTCAATATATAACCCCCAATATGAACTCACGTGGTATGGTATTGCTCCCCCAGTGAATCCCCCATGATCAAATCTTGAGGGGATGTGTGAGGTGTTTATTTTGGGTAGCATCGGATGTGCTCTAGCCATGAAAATTGGTGGATAGGCTGAAGAACATGATATCTCCAAGACCCGGACATGATTTGGGTAGATTCTACCCAGTTTGGAATATATTAAAATAATTAATATTTTTAATGGAGTTGCTAAGTCTAAACTTAGGAAAAACAAAATATTAATGGGTATTAATATAAAATTGGGTTAGAAGGTTCTAAAAGACATGGATCAAGCCAAATATAATCTTATCCGTTGATTAGAGATGTAATCTCGGTCATTGAAGGACCAATAGGAAAGGTATAAGAAAAGGCTTGAGGGTCAGTTGGAGAACATACTGAGGGAGACCAATCAGTTCGATTTCTAGAGTGGGGTTTGTTGAGAAATTTGAACTAGTGGTGTGGATTGCAGCAAGAGGTAGTGAGTATGGAACATAAAGGTAGGAAAAACACCATAAGATCAGCACAAAGACTAAAGAGGCAAATGCAAAGCCTCTTAGGCAGACACAGAGGCAGCAGGACTATGCAGTCACCAGAGGGCCTGCGTGGGTAACGTAGAGAGGCCCAGTGCTATGCAAAGAGGCAGGAGCTGACTTAGAGGGTCTAGGATCTCCGCAAAGACCATAAATTCTGACGTTGAGTCTGGGGGAGTGTGTTGGAGAATTTATCTCTATTGGGTAAGCCATTTTGGCACCCAGTTGTACTCAAGTATAGCTAATTAATAAAATCCTCCTCTGTTGCACTAGTTTTCCCGCATTGGGTTTTTCCAAGGACAATTGTCCAAAAATATCTGTGTTGATGTGTTTGATTCTTGTGCATGTATTTTTTTCTATATTATGGTATGATGTCTGCAAAAAAAATTATTTTAATGTTTACTAAATGGTTTTCGTAAATAACTTATTGGAAAATAAGTAGGTAAAATAAATCAGTTGTTGCAGTAACATAATTTTCACATGGTATCAAAGGAAGTAATCAGAGAAAGGAAGGGAAAATCAATTATGGGTTGAGACCATGATGCAGAGGCATCTACATCAGGAGACTCACACATATTTTCAAAAAATTGCACAGGAGACAATAATTTCAATTTCTCTATGTTGCCTTCTAGATTGGAAGAAGAAGTTGCTTGTGTGACAAGCTCTGCATCATCAGAGGTATGGTATATAGACAGTGGAGCCTCCTAGTATATGACGGGGATCCGGGAATTTTTCTCAGATTATCAGGAGGAAAGGATGAATTTTCATATCACCATGGGGAATAAGGCAAAGTGTACTCTAGTAGGGAAGGGTACAATAGTTTTTCAAAGAGAAATGGGAGAACGGTTCCGTTCTACCAACGTACTGCATGTAGCAGGACTTGGGATGAACTTACTTTCCATATCACAACTTCAAGGAAAGGGCTATGACATTTTCTTCATCATGGAGAAAGTATACTTCAAACACCCGATCTGGAAAAAGAAAGTGCAGATCGGGATCAAAAGTAATAGGTTGTACTTATTACAACTAGAATCACCAATAGCACTAATATGCAATCATGGAGACAAGGATTTGAACAAACTATGGCACAGAAGAATGGGACATTTGCACCATTGGACTCTAAGAATTCTCAGAAAAACTGTAATAGGAGTTCAGGATCTTAGTACAGAATGAGATGATGTATGTAGAGGATGTGCTCTAGGAAAGTATGTCAAAGCGACATTTCCTAGAAGTAGAAATAGGGCCAAGAGTGTACTAGGATTGATACACTCAAATATATGCAGACCTATGTCCACTAAAGCTCTTAGTGGTTCCGAGTACTTTGTCACCTTCATTAATGACCACTCAAGGAAAACTTGCATTTATTTTCTAAAAACCAAGGACGAGGTTTTCTGTTGATTCAAAGAATTCAAGGCTCTAGTGGAGAACCTAACAGGGAAGAAAATAAAATTTTTCGCTCAGATAATGGTGGAGAGTATGTCGATAAGGACTTCACTGATTTTTGTGCTAAGGAGGGAATCAGAAGAGAGTGGACAGGTCCTTACAATCCGGAGCAGAATGGAGTAGTAGAAAGAAAGAAAAGGACTGTCGTGGAAGTAGCTAGGGTCATGATGTATGATCAGGATATGCCAAAATTCCTATGGGCAGAAGCGTGCAACACGACAGTTTATGTTTAGAATAGAACTCCTCATTGGGCATTGGGCAGGATTACCCCAAAGAAAGTCTTCACTGGGAAGTCACTTGAAGTCAATCATTTTAGGATATTTTGGAGCTTAGCATATTGCTGCATACCTAAGGAAAACAAGAAGAAGTTGGATCCAACTACAAAGAAAGGATATCCAGTGGGATATAGCGAGAACAATAAGGCATATAGAATCTATCTTCTAGGGAGTAGGAAGGTAGTCGTTCAATGAGATGTGAAGTTCATGGAGGATAGGGCCTTCAAAAAATCTCGAGAAATGCCTTCCGAGGAGCAGTCAAAAGATGAGTCGTTGGTCAAACCACTTCAACCAATGGAAGTAAATAATTCTTCCTCAGTTCAAGAAGAATCAAAGTAGGAGGAGGATCTAACAGAAGCACCTGCTACCAGAGGAAGAACGACCAGGGAACTTCGTCAGATTCTACGAGATGTGGAGGATTTCATCTGTGCACTAAGAAACAATAAAAGGGAGTGAAAACAACCATATAGATATCAAGCATTAGTATCTCAGGATGGCGAGCCTACCCATTTTCAAGAGGCTGCTCAACATCAGGTTTGGTTGGATGCGATGGTAGATGAATACAATTCCATAATGGTGAATGATGTCTAGGAGGTACTGTCGAGGCCTCAAGATAGATCAGTGGTAGGTTCGAGATGGATCTACAAGATTAAATACGTTGCAAATGGTAGTGTGGAAAAATACAAACCCAGTTTGTGGCTAAGGGGTATGCTCAGAAGGAAGGAATTGACTATGAAGAGATCTTTTCCCTAGTAGCCAAGCATACATCTATTAGAACCGTGATATCTCTTACAACACAGATGGGATGGGAGATTCATCATATGGATTTCAAAATGGCATTCCTAAATGGGATGATAGAAGAAGAGGTATACATTGAACAACCAAAAGGCTTTGAGACACATCAGAAGAAGTCTCATGTATGCAGATTGAAGAAAGCCCTGAATGGGCTAAAACAGGCACCTAGAGCATGGTATGGTTGAATTAATGGCTACTTGCAGAAGATGGGATTTGTCAAGAGTGACACAGATCCAAATCTCTACTATTTGGTTGTAGATAATGAGCCTCTAATCCTAATATTATATGTGGATGATCTCTTCTTGACATGATCATCCAGGCTCATTGGGGACTGCAAGAAGAATCTAGCCACAAAATTTGACATGAATGATTTGGGACAGATGCATTATTTCCTGGGGTTGGAAGTTTGGTAGAAAAGGGGAAGATCTTCCTTGGACAAGGGAGATATGCTACAGAAATTCTGAAGAGATTCAGGATGCAGGATTGTAAACCCATGACTACTCCAATGATCACCAACTAGAACAAAATTGATGCATCAGAAGACAAGGATGTTGATCCCACCTTACATAAGCAACTCATAGGGTCCCTGATGTATCTGGTCAATACCAGGCCAGACATTTGTTACGCTATCAACAACCTCAGTAAATTCATGGTGAAACTGAAGAGGGTGCACTGGGCAATAGCCAAACATATTCTCATATATATACAGGGAATAGTCGATTATGGACTCTTATACACTATGAGTAAGGATATCAAATTGAGTGGATTTACAGATGCAGATTGGGCTGGAAGTTCAGTGGATCGGAAAAGTACCTTTGTGTACTGTTTCAACATTGGATCGAGAATGACCCCCTGGTGTAGTAGGAAATAGAAATTCGTAGCTCTAAGCTCAGCTGAGGTAGAATATATGGTTGCACACATAGCTTCGTGTGAGGCCATATGGCTTAGAAAACTACTTGTGAACCTATTCAGAAGAAATATGGAGGTGACCAGGATCATGTGTGATAATCAGAATTGCATCAAGCTCTTTGAGAATCCAGTATTTCATGATCGGTCAAAGAATATTGATATTTGGTGTAACTTTGTCAGAGAATATGTCCAACGAGGAGTTGTACAATTGAGCTACACTCCTAGAGGAGAACAGGTGGAAAAAATCCTTACCAAGGCCCTTGGAAGAACAAAGTTTGATTATTTCAGGGAGAAGATGGGGATCATAAATAATCCATTTCAGTAGTAGAAATGGGTATGATGTTGCACTGCAGTAGTAGTCAGCAGTAGCACAATGCAGCATGATGAGAAGAGGTTGCATTGCATATGCAGTGTTGGGAAGAAGGACCAACAACAACATGGATGCAAAGGGAGTTGCAGTGCAAATTCAGTGTTGGGAGAAAGGACTAGCAGCAGCACAGATGCAGATGGAGATGTTGTACGACTACAACTGTCGCAGTGACAAAGCCATGGGCAGCAGTATAGGATGCAGTAGTGTAGAGGATGTTGGGCATGGAGGCCTAGCATCAGCACAAGTACTGGTGCCGTATAATCAGAGTGATGCTCAGTGTGGAGTATTACTATAGCATTATCCTTGCTAAGAGGGAGTGTTGATTTTGGGTAGCATTGGATGTGCTCCAGCCATGAAAATTGTTGGAGAGGCTAAAGCACATGAGATATCCAAGACCCAAAAATGGTTTGGGTAGATTCTACCCAGCTTGGAAGATATTAAAATAATTAATATTTTTAATGGAGTTCCTAGGTCCAAACTTAGGAAAAATAAAATATTAATGGGTATTAATATAAAACTGGGTTAGAAGGTTCTAAAAGACATGGATCAAGCCAAATCTAATCTTAGCCATTCATTAGATATGTAATCTTGGTCATTTAAGGACCAACAGGAAAAGTATAAGAAGAGGCTTGAGGGTTAGTTGGAGAACATACTTAGGGAGACTAGTTAGTTTGATTCTGGAGCAGGTTTTGCTGAGAAATTTGAACTAGTGGTATGGATTGCAGTAAGAGGTAGTGAGTACAGAATAGAGAGATAGAAACAGCACTAGAATATCATCACAGAGACTAGAGAGGTAGAGGCAGAACCTCTCAGGCAAATGTAGAGGTAGCAGGACTGCACAGTCACTGGAGGGCCTGCGCAGGTGACACAAACAGGCCCAGTGTTGATGCAAAGAGGCCAGAGCTGACACAGAGGATCTGGGAGATGCGCATAGGCCGGCAAGTCTGACATTGAGTCTTGGGGAGGGTACTGGAGAATTTATCTTTGTTGGTAAGCCAGTTTGGCACCCAGTGGTACTCAAGAATAACTGATTAATAAAATCCTCCTCTATTGCACCGATTTTCCCGCATTGGGTTTTTCTGGGGACAATTTTCCAAAAAATATATGTGTTGATGTGTTTGATTCTTGTGCATGTATTTGTTTCTATATTATGGTGTGATGTCTGAAACAAAGTTTATTTTAATGTTTACTGAAGGGTTTTCATGAATAGCTTATTAGAAAATAAGTAGGTAAAATAAATCAGTTGTTGCAGTAACATAAATTTCACATGAGGGAAGAGGAGGTCGTTGACATCCTCTCAGCATGCCATGATGGACCTTGTGGAGGCAAATTTTTTGTTAAGAGAAAAAAATTGAAGGTTCTCCAAGTAGGATACTATTGGCCCACTCTACATCAAGATGCAAGAAGATACACCACCAGGTGTGATCAATGCCAAAGTATGGGTAAGCCTACGCCTAAGGATTAAACACATTTACAACCACAAGTAGCTATAGATCCATTTGAGAAATGGGGCATGGACTTCATTGGGCCATTGATCCCTCATCAAGCCAAAAGAAGTATATCATTGTGTGCATTAATTACTTGACTAAATGGGCTGAAACAAAGGTAGTTAAGGAAACAACTGAGCATAAGGTAGTTTATTTTTTGAGGGAGAACATCTTCTACAGGTTTGGTTTTCCATGTTGGTCATTGGTCAAGGAACACAGTTCACATCAAATATTATTGAAGATCTCATGAATCAACACCACATAAAGCATAGTACATTCAGTTCTTATCACCCTTAAGCAAATGGGAAAGTGGATGTCACAAATAGGGCATTGGAGAACATTTTGATCAAGATTTTTAGTAGTAGTAGAAATGATTGGGAAGACATACTTGTAGAAGCCACTTGGGCCAACAACACCCCTTAGAATACCACCACTGGATTTACCCCATTTGAACTAGCTGATGGGAAGAAGACCCTATTGTCCACTGAATTTGATTACAATACCTTAAAGATGGCATCTCAGTTAGACTTGGACTTCACTACAACACAACAAGAGAGTTTTCTCCAACTCAATGGTTTAGATGAATTCAGGTTTCAAGATCTCCTACACACTGAGATAATCCAACTACAATGAAATATTTTGCGTGACAAACACATTATGGAGAGGAATTTTCAAGAAGGTGATTGGGCCCTACTGCATTATTCTAGATTCAAATATTTTAAATGAAAATTAATGACAAGATGGTTGGGTCCTTATGTAGTGGAAATATGTCATGAGAATGGGTTTGTCCAAATCAAAACAATTGATGAAGAAGGTATTCCCTTGGTGGTTAATGGTTACAAGTTGAAGTTATACAATAGAGCTTTGTCCAAAGAAGAGTTCATTATTTCAATTAGCAAGGAGTTGAATGTGATTGGGAGGCTCGCATCCCTCATTCCACCAAGATTCTAAAAAGAAAAAAAGAAAGAAAAATAAAGAGGCCTAGTTGAAAACCTCCATGAGGCATCTACGGCCAACTTTTGGGTTGAAAACCTCTACGAGGCAGCCCAAGATATATATATATATATATATATATATATATATATATATATATATATATATATATATATATATATATATATATATATATATATATATATATATATATATATATATAATAATAAAAATATCCTCTGGTGAAAACCTCCTTTGAGGCACCTAAGGAAGGCATGCAAGTTGAAAACCTCTCCAAAGTAAATATACATTTCTCAAAAAAAAGGAAGAAAAAGACAAAAACAAATGGAGGAGTCCTTACATCAACTTTTCTAACATTTATTTTTCGGCAAGATTCCAGACAGTCAAAGGGATAGTGGTAATAGGAAAGAGTTCATAGCCCATTCCTCAAATTTTCCCAACCATCCATTGCATTCTCATACTCATTCATACACCTCCCTACCTATCTCCACCATCTAGAAAGCAACTAAACATATTATGCCTCCTTCTTGAATTTCTATAGGAGTGACCTGAAATGCTACAGGAGAAATTTAAAATTATATGGGAGGGATATCCACTTGAAAAAGTGGCCAAGAAGGTCATTTTTTCCCTTGGGAAATTTAGGGATGGGTCCACTAAAATCCCTTCATCACTCATCCACCCCATTTAGCCACATTCATCTTCAAGATTCCACTTCTACCATACATAAAAAACACAAGAAAAGGGCTATGCCTTCACCTTTTTCACCACCTTCACCACCCTCTAATGATTCTAATCTTGCCCCTAGACCCACTATGATCTGTCTTGTTCCTTGAATACAGGGTATTGACGGCGAACTAAGTGACTACTATAGGAATGAGATCACTCCTGTAGCAGATTGAATAGTTCTAGCAAGAACTTGACCCATATTTTTTTTACAGCTCCAAAGTAAGAAGATCTAGCCACCCTAAGGCATCATCACGAGGCCATTCCTGAAGCTTATAAATTCCACACCATTCTTGAAGGGAAGTTATAAGGTCATCTATCTACTCCAACAACAGCAGATCAAACACTGAAAAGAGGATTACATGGAAGACAAATTTCATCATATTACTACATTAGTATGTTGTGAAGACTTGTGCATAAACAAACAAAGAAATACAACACTTCCAGGGGTCAATTAACAAATCATCAGCTTAGTAACGTGCATGCATGCATCTCTAGCACTTCGACATCACAGGTAGGCTCAAGTATGACACCCCTCACCTCTTCCCTATGCACATAATGGTAAAAAAATGTGTTTAATGACCAAGAATGGAGTTTTTATGGGCTAGAGGTGGCCAGTAAACTTGGCCACCTTCTATTAGTAAACTACAGTTCACTTAGCCACCCATGCACATGGAAAATTTAAATTAAGTGGGGTGATGATTACGAGGAGTAGGGGAAATGATTAAAAAATGGAATTTCATGCAATACCCAAGTCCACAAAGCACTCCAAGCTATTGCCAAAAAATGGAATAAAAGTACAAGGCTTGATTCCATTTGCACAATTTCTCATTTTTAGAAAACAGTTGGAGAGACCCACCAAGGTACTGAAGGATGAGCTAGATGTCACCAAAGTTTGCCTAGGGTGCCACCGAACAGCTACAGGACGAGTTGCAGGTGCTATAGGAGGTGCTACAGGAGGATATAAATTTCTATAGGAGCACATAAAAGAAGCTACAGGTATGAATTAAGGGGAGAAAGGGAGCCAAAACCACTACAAGTTTTCCTCAAACCCTCATGCACATGAAAGAGTCATCTTCAAAAGGGTAAGTGGCCTCCTCCCTCTCTAATTTCCATACACCTGCATGAAGAATTATGCTTAAATCGGGTACCCTATAGCAACCATTGTGTAATAATTTCCTTTGAAAATTTATCATATAAGAAGGAAAGATAGGGACAGATAAAAGTTTTTTACATAGTGAAAATTAGCATCCTTCTCCTTGTCAAAAAGAAAAATAACCACTATTTTTGCACCTGAGATTGATCTAAGGAAAATATTTAAAATACACCTAAGATAACCTAGAAAAAGAGTAGTAGGAGAAATGGGAGGAGGTTTCAACAGAAGGGAACTCACATACATAAAAATAATCCATCGACATCCCCCTGTTCTGGAAATTCTTCTGAGACATCAATGGATGGGATTCTTTGAGCAATTAAAGGGATATGATGATGAGATAACTCAAGAATCTCTCCTGGCCCTCAACTCTCTGGGAGAAAATAGTGCCACTAATGTTGTTAGAGGACTTGAAATCCATTTGAGCACGAAAATTATAAGTAGAGTAACCACCATACCCTTAAGAGTTTGATGGAGCAAGGAGGATAAGACAATAAGTGTTACAGCTAGGAAAAAATTCTTCCTCCATAGAGAGAATCCTATGGAAGAAAAAAATGGAGTAAGAAGAGAGAGCCTCCCTTACCCTTGGGATGAAGTGGCCTATCACATCCTCAAATACATATTCTATGAGGGGAGGTTGAGCATTGTGTATGCCTATCAATTTAGGTTGCTCTATGAGCTAAGGTTCTAGATAGAGTTACCCATTCCAAACAGACTTAGTATCCCACATTTCCTCTTACAGTCCATCATTGAAATGAGCCAAAAAATGAGGGAAGGGAAGCACCAACACATTTCCCATCATGGCCTCATCAAACTAATTTTCATGGATGCCTTGAGCCACCTAAGGAACCTTGTGTTGTGGACTAACTTTGTAGACATGGATAGGGAGATTTTCATTGAAACACAAGCCCTCACCTCCACATAGCAAGAAGAAACACTAGCCTCTAGTACTAGGGGTAGGGAAGAGAAGGAAGAAGAAAAGGAAGAAGAGAAGGAGAAAATAGAAATAGAGGAAAAAGAGAAAGAGGAACAAAAAATAGAGGAAGATAACCTTGAGGATCCCTCTAAACCTCAAGGTACAAAAAGACAAGGGGAACAAACGAACCTCTCACCAAGAAACACAGAGCAAGAGGTGGCTATCACATTGGCAACATTGGGCACACCAATCAATCCCAAAAGGAGGCAGGTAAGAGAAGGCCACTTGTACTTTAAAACAAGGAAGAGCAATAGGATAAGGCAAGGGAAACCTCAACCTCCTTCAAAGGTTCATATCACCATTGAGGAATCAGCAAGCAAAAGGGAATAAGTGGGACCTAGTGAAAGGAAGATTGAAGAAGTTACCTCTTCCAAAGCAAAAAGTAGAAAACCTGTGCCAACCATAAGGAGTCCCACCACTAGAGAAGTCACATCTAAGAGGCTCAAAGCACAAGCTTCCTTGTTATGGGAGAAAACATAGGAGCTAGACAAGGAACAAGGACTCCTACAGGAGAAATAGGGGATAATATAGGAGCAACATGAGATGCTACAGGAAGAGGAAACCACACCAAAAGGGAAGGAAGAAGGTACCCTAGAACTCGAGGAACCTGACCCATAACCTAATCTAGAATCCTACTACAAATTTCTTGAAGGAGGTAAGATTATACCTAAAAAAATTGTTGTACCACTCTTCTTTGAGTTGGAAAAAGAAAGAGGCAGGACTCATAGGTGGATGAAAATTGCAAAATCTAAGAAGGTGGAAGATGTCGGCCTCATGGAGGATAAATTTAATGAAACGAGATAGGAATTGAACAACTTAAGGCTAAGGGAGTCAATCATGAGGGAGAAGCTACAAGCAAAAAATAGAAGGCTAAGAAAGGAATTATAAGAAAAAGAGGTACAACTTTCCACTATAGCAAGTCTATACATGGAAGCCATACAATTTAGGTAGCCATCCAAATCCTATGCCATATTCTACAAAGAGATATTGCTACAATTTTAGATAAATAACTTAGCACAGTATGGCTCTCTACCTTTTCAAGACTATAGGAAGGTCATTATCTTTTGCAAAAAGGGATGTATTGAGAACATAGCCAAACTGGCTGAGTTCTACATGCAAATATGATCCTCACAGAAATGAACTTCTTGGACCCTAACTCAAGATTGGGGGACATGCAACTAATGGCATTAGCCTCTTGGTTGACTCATGAAAAAACAAGAGCTGAGGAATTAAAGAGGATGATGGAAAAATAAGAGGGGTAACCCTTATACATCAGAGCAAAATTAGTGAGCCCCAAGGCTACCATTAGTAACCACAACCTCATCTCCAATGATCTTGAATTGGCACCTCAATATATGGTAGCCCAAGAATAATTATCCTTCATTTTGAAGACACCTTTAGGATGTTGGGGACAGAAAGTTTGCAGGATTTCCAAAGAAGATGGCATGTCCTGCCTCATAGTTTGCAAATCAAATAGTATCACTCTCCAAAAAGACTAAGGAATTCCTTGGAGAGAACCCCATTATACAAGAGAATCATGCAAAGGTTGAATATCAAGTGGATAGAACTCAAACTAAATACTCCCTTATTGTTGGGCCTACAGGAGAGAAGAAACTAGGTAGAAGAACAAAAGGAATGGACTGATGTAGAGGCAAATGCAGGTTTCTATCCATAGGAAGGCACACCTTCTGAGATGCCTTGGGATGTCAGGGGGGCCACCAGGGCGATGAATGAAATTCATATCAATGACTCGGTTTCTTAGAAGGTGAGAAACACCTTCAGTGGTGTTGGCATTATGATGCATGTGTTGTACTTGATGGCAACCCACTTATATCAGAACAACTCACTTGTATAGGGTAACTATATGAATCTATAGAAGAGATATCAGATGTGACAGAATGCAAGGTAGTTCAAAGGAATCAGTTCAAAAGTAATGTACAATGGCAACTCACTCAGATGACAGATCACAGTAAAACATGTCGACAAAAAAGAATTATAGATCATACTACAAATAATGAAGAAAAAGAGGTATATGCAGGTTCACCTTGACCAAGCTGCATATACACGCAAGTTCAATGAACAAAAGGAGCATATACATACACACACACTTTTAGAGAAGGAAAAGCACGTATATCTTGGGTAAACAAGTTTTTTGGTCCAAAGTATCAAAGGTATTTGGTCCGTGGTTTTGGTCCATGGTATTAAGAAAGGCCTAAAACGAGGAGAAGATCATTAGGCCAAGTGGAGTAAGCATTGAATATCTGATGAAGAGTGAAATCAAAGTATACAAGTTATGGGTTTCTGATCTGGACTAAGGTTGCACCTATGTGGCTAATGAAGATTGATGGACCGAGATCATAAATACTTAAATGTTTTAGCATTATGTGGTTTGATCTTGAAATATTTTATATCTGAATACTGACGCATGTTTATATTCTGTAAATGTGATGATCTGGGTCTGAATGAAGTCTGAAATAGTTGTGATGCTTTAAGTTAGCATTTACAGATCTGTACGCAGGTTGGTTTTGGTAAAACAACATATACACACTGGTTCAGCATACAAAAGTAGCGTATACATCATAAAATGGAATTTTCTGATTTGTACGCTGGTTCCCCTTGGTAAAAGGGTGTATACACGCTGGTTCAGCATACAGAAGTGGCGTATACATCATAAAATGGAATTTGCATATCTGTACACTGGTTCCTTTTGGTAAAAGGGCGTATACACGCTGGTTCGGCTTATGGAAGTAGCGTATATCTTATGAAGTATGATCTATAAAGTTTTTGTTTTCTATTACAGTGTTCTAGGTTCTGCTTTGTGTTCTAGGTTATGCTTTGTGTTCTGGTGACTGTTTTCGGGTGATAGTATTCTACATATTCATATTTGTTGATTGTGATTTACTCCAATGTTGATGGATGAAATCTGATGATGGATCAGGATCATAATAATTTATCATTATGTGATCTGATAATGGATGGGCTATATTTGATCACTAACACACAGTTTATCCTTTATGTGTGATTATGTCTAAAATCTGGAAGTGCAGCAAAGTATTTGCAGATCTATATGCTGGTTTGCTTCAGGAAAGCTGCGTATACACACAGGTTGGCTTCAGCCAAGTAGCGTATACACTTTGAAGCATGGTTTTAAGGTTATAGCTGATTCTGAATGATGATGTAGTGATCTAGTTTCAATTCTGTGTACTGGGTACAATAATGTATCTGTTTAAGTTTTTTGGTTGAAAACGATTAAGTATGAATGAATGGTTGATCCAGTTGTGTCAGAGGTTAACAGTGATTGATTGATTATGTTATGGTTGATTTGGAGATTGTGAGTGAGTTTTAGTGATTGGTGGATATAGATGTATCTATTGGTTGTATTGTAATTGTGATTGATTTTAAGCTTCAGTGTTGTTGATGGGTCCAGTATGAAAATTGGATGAAACGTGGCCTTTAGATTGTGATTTTGTGATCCAAGAGTATCCATTCTGAAAATTTAGGAAACGAGGTCCCTAGAGGAAGTAAGAAGGTCATAGCCTTCTGTAGGTCGGCGCTTGTGTACTAGTAAACCTATCAGCTAGTAGAAGAGCTATGGGGTTGTATCTCCCTTCCAGTAGAAGCTGGAGAATGAGAGAAGGTTGTAGCCTTCTGTAGGTAGAAGCCTACATACTGGTATGAGTCTGCACTAGTACAAGATTGTAAACAAGTTTTTCTTATATTAAAAAGGACAGTAGCAGGTGGCTTTTGTCCCGCATTGGGTTTCCACCTTAAACCTTGGTGTTCATGTGTGTTTCTTATATGTGATGATTTGTTCTGTTATTACTGCACATGGTTACTATTTATATGGTTAATGAAGCATTGATGCACTAACTAAAATCAACATATGATGAATCCACTGAATCATAAGTTTACTAGATATGTGTTGGTTGCCTTAAATACAGTTGTGTGTACACGCGAGTTTCCTTCATTGAAGTAGCATATAGGAATCAGAGTATGAAATGAAAAATTTGTTGATTTGACTAATACTGATTCACCCCCCCCACCTCTCATTATTATTTCCAACAATTGGTATCAGAGCAGGTCCTTTGGAAAAAGCTTGATCGCTTGAAGGAGATCCGTAGAAACTATGGGAAAGAAGCTAAAGAAAGCACCTCAAAAGAAGAAGGCATCTCAAAGGAACTGTGACAGTGGGAGAAATGATTGGGGATTATGTAGAAGCAACTCTTCAGATTTAGAAACATCTCAGAATGAAGATGAACAAGAAAAAGAACTATCAAGTATGAATTTGTTGTCCTCTAGTGATCCATTTCTCTGTTCATTTGAAGATGATGAAAGTGATAGCGAAACAACTAAATTTATGCTTATGGGTGAAAAAGAAAGATATCAAATAGAGGAGGAATTTCAAAGGCTCATAGAAAAAATTAGATATCAACAAGATCTATTGGACAAAAGGGAGTGTGCCTTCAAGGAAGAAGCTACCAAACTAAAAGCCCAACTAGAGGAAGGAAACAAAGTAAGGAAGAAGTACAAGGAAAAGGAATATCAATGTCAAAAGCTACAGGATGAAGTGACATCATTAAGAAATGAAGTAAATAAAAGGAGAACAACAATCAAGAAACTCAAAGATAGATCCAGTTACTATGAAAGTCTTGAAGCTAAGATCCTCTCTCTAAAAGAAGATCTTGAAAAATCAAATAAGCAAAATGAAGAACTGTTCCAAGCTCTTGAAAAACAAGAAAATGAAGTTCTCTAAGTAAGGCAACAAGTGGAAGAAGGAAGAAAAGCTGAAGAAATCATGAAGAAGCAGTATCTTGAAAAGGAAGAGCAATATCAGGTTGAGGTACATATCCTAAAAGGAAAATTAGGAGAAAAGGATAAGCTTTTACGATTTCAAGATAGTACTAATATTTTGGATGATATTATCAGTAGTCAAAGGTCTCCTACCATCAAAACTGGTCTTGGTTTTCATGAATCTGTTGAAGGTTAATCTAGCTCACAAAGTGAGGCAAGGAACTCTAATGCTAAATCTGAAATGCTCAACAAGGAGATGAGAGGTCAATCCCATCAACAACCAAGGAAAGAAATTCTTCAAAGAAAATCCTTTACTCCTAACCATGGAAATGATAGTTGGTTATTTCCTCAAATGAATAATGTTGAATGTTTTATATGTCATAATATTGGACATGTTGCAGCAAGATGTGGAAGTAGAATGGTTCAAGACCATCACACAGAAATATCATCAACTTACAGGTACTTTAAGGGATATTGTTTTTCTTGCAATATGTTTGGTCACAAAGCCATTGATTGCTATAGAAAAAATATGAAACATGTAAGATGTTATGCATGTAACAAGCTTGGACATAGCAAAGGAATGCAAGAGAAAATATTGGGCACCATACCAAACGGAGAAAACATCATCACACTCGAAGATATGGAAGAAGAAGGAAGTACAGTCAGAAAATTGTCGCATGGTACAATGTACAAACATGACAGACTCAGGAGAAGCCGAAAGTATGAAACTTCAATGTTCTAAATCTCATACGCAAGTTTCATGAAGTCAAGTCGCGTATATATGCGAGTTCAAATCTGCACAGTCGTGTATATGTAGTTTGAGAAAAATGATGTGGGATAGTCACAGAAAAAACTGATGTGATATGATTCAGACAATTATCAATTATCATTTTTGTCATAGATGACTATAGTTTGTGGATAATATTTAGAAGTATTTTGATCCTAACAAGTTGTTGATAGCTTGATTTATATCGGATTGATGATGATGCCTTGATACTTCTTATTGATATATGCAATGATCAGATCTAATAGTGAATAGGTGGAATAGGTTCAGGGGGAGAACATGCTATGATTCTAACAAAGCATTGTTGGCATTATGTTTAGAAGTCTTTTCAATGATGATGATTCTTATGTGGCTAAAGTGTTTAAATTGATAGATCTTGCTATGTGACGGTTATAAGTTTCCCATGATGAAATCTCAGATGATACTTGTATTGTTTAGAGTTACATAGTTGTTATTCAAATCAGATTTATGGATGATTGTGGATGAATTTTTGATGATGTATACAATACATATATGTTGCTTACATGATGATCTTCATAGGGACGAAGAGAAGTACAAAGCTTGAGTACACAACTTCATCAATTGATGATGAGCCACTCATTTCTTTTATGTTGATGTCATCATGCCTCCAAAGATGCATAAAGTTCATATGGTGCAAATATGATGCAGGATTCCTATAGTTCTTGGCTCCCGCATGGTTGAGGACTGTTGTTGTTGATGATATCAAGAAATATTGACAAATGACCATGAGCTCATGGTTTTCTAGATACATATTGCTATCTCTTTGATGGATATACAGTATGATGGATACATGGATTATTACTTAAGTGGCATATTGTTGGTTGGCCAAGAGAATGGTGTTATTGCAGGTCGCATGAAGACATAGCTATTTGAAGACATGGCTTAACCACATAATGATGATGAGTTCTTATCTTATGATGATAGGTTGATACTCACATATGTTGATTATCATGGTTGACACTTATCAGATGTGGGATTTTCCCTAGTAATGATACATGGTTGATATATTAAAGGTTCTTGTGGAAAGATCATGCAGTTCTTGATGATGATGTGAAAGATCATAATGTGATGACTATGGTGTTTTCACATATGACATGATGTGAATGATGGTGTGCTACCACTTGGAGATATATGCTTAGATTCATGGAAGGTTGTGATAAGGCTCTTTCTACTAAAGAAACGAAGCAAATTGATCTTGATGAGATCAAGAGGATGAGTTAATATCTATATTTAGACACACTTTATCATAGGTTGATGATATTTACACTATCATATCTTGGGAACTAATGATGGACATATATGAGTTGCTGGTCTAGATGGTGTTGGTGCAAATCATACATGGTGTATGATAGTTATTGATGACTATCATGGTCTAGTTAGATATTTGGTCTCTATTATGTCATACATATCATTCAATGTAAAGGTCATATAAAGACTCATGATGTAATAATTTGTCTCTTTCTATCGTAGTCTTTTGATGAGTCCTTTTGGTCATATGATGTAATTTGTACCCCCACTATGCATGGGAAGGATGATGTAATAATTACTATATTTCAATCATGTATAAACATTTGATATATCCCCACTTGATTGGGCGGATGAGTCAAATTTAGTATATCCCCACTTGGTTGGGAGATTGATGTATGTATGAGTCATTGGTGATAGGAAGGTCAAACTCACTTAGTTGAGTTATAGAGTCATGTTATTCTTTTGGAAAATATTTGCAAACTATGCATGTGCTCAGGGGGAGCATAGATGGTTTAGTGCATCTCAACATGAACAAAGGGGGAGCTCAATCAGAGAATTTAGCATGTACTTAGGGGGAGCATGGATAGCATAATGTATATCAAAAGGGGAGAATACCTTGGTCTGCCCTTTGCCGTTGATGTCAAAGGGGGAGAGTGACTTAGTGTTGTTGTTGCCATCAAGTCCAAAGGGGGAGATTGTTGGCATTATGATGCATGTGTTGTACTTGATGGAAACCCACTTATAGCATAACAACTCACTTTTATATGGTAACTAGATGAATCTACATAAGAGATATCAAATGTGACAGAATGCAGGGCAGTTCAAAGGAATCAGTTCAAAAGTAATGTACAAAGGAAACTCACTCAGATGACAGATCGCAGTACAACATGTCAACAGCAAAGAATTACATATCAGACTACAAATAATGAAGAAAAAGAGGTATACGCAGGTTTACCTTGACCAAGCTACGTATACACGTAGGTTCACTGAACGAAACGAGCATATACGTACACACACACTTTTAGAGAAGGAAAAGCATGTATATCTTGGCAAAACAAGTTTTTGGGTCCAAAGTATCCAAGGTATTTGGTCTGTGGTATTGGTCCGAGGTTTTTGGTCCAAGGTATTGGCCCTAACTGGTTTTGGTCCATGGTATTGAGAAAGGCCTAAAACTATATAAGGAGGAGATGATCATTAGGCCAAGTGGAGTAAGCATTGAATATCTGATGAAGAGTGAGATCAAAGTATGAAGGTTATGGGTTTCTGATCTGGACTAAGGATGCACCTATGTGGTTGATGAAGATTGATGGACTGGAATTATAAAGACTTAAATGTTTTAGCATTATGTGGTTTGATCTTGAAACATTCTAGATCTGAATACTGACGCATGTTTATATTATGTAAATGTGATGATCTGGGTCTGAATGAAGTCTGAAATAGTTGTGATTCTTTAAGTTCGCATTTACAGATCTGTACATAGGTTGGCTTTAGTAAAACAGCGTATACACGTTGGTTCAGCATACAGAAGTAGCGTATACATCATAAAATGGAATTTGCAGACCTGTATGCTGGTTCCCTTTGGTAAAAGGGTGTATACATGCTGGTTCAGCATACAGAAGTAGTGTATACATCATAAAATGGAATTTGCAGATCTGTATGCTACTTCCCTTTGGTAAAAGGGCATATACACGCTGGTTCGGCTTATGGTAGTAGCGTATATCTTCTGAAGTATGATCTACAAAGTTTATGTTTGTTGTTACAGTGTTCTGGGTTCTACTTTGTGTTCTGGTGACTGTTTTCGAGTGACAGTATTCTTCATATTCAGATTGGTTGATTGTGATTTGCTTCAGTGTTGATGGATGAAATCTAATGATGGATCAGGATCATAATTACTTATCATTATGTGATCTGATAATGGATGGCTAGATCTAACCACTAACACACGTTTTATCCTTTATGTGTGATTATGTCTGAAGTCTGGAAGTGCAGCAAAGTATTTTTAGATCTATATGCTAGTTTGCTTTAGGAAAGCTGTGTATACATGCAGGTTGGCTTCATCCAAGTAGCGTATACACTCTGAAGCATGGTTTTAAGGTTACAGCTGATTCTGAATGATGATGTAGTGATCTGGTTTCAATTCTGTGTACTGGGTACAGTAATCTATCTATTTCAGTTGATTGGTTGAAAACGATTAAGTATGAATGAATGGTTGATCCAGTTGTGTTAGAGATTAACAGTGATTGATTAATTTTGTTATGGTTGATTCAGAGATTGTGAGTGAGTTTCAGTGATTGGTGGATACAGATGTATCTATTGGTTGTATTGCAGTTGTGATTGATTTTGAGCTTCAATGTTGTTGATGGGTCCAGTATGAAAATTGGATGAAACGTGGCCTTTAAAGTATGATGTTGTGATCCAAGAGTATCCAGTCTGAAAATTTATGAAACAAGTTCCCTGGAGGAAGTAAGAAGGTCATAGCCTTTTATAGGTCGGCACCTACGTACTAGTAAACATATCGGATAGTACAAGGGCTAGGGGGTCATAGCTCCCTTCCAATAGAAGCTGGAGAATGAGAGAAGGTTGTAGCCTTTTGAAGGTAGAAGCCTGCGTACTAGTATGAGTCTGCGCCAATACAAGATTGTAAACAAGTTTTTCTTATATTGAAAGAAGACAGTAGTAGGTGGTTTTTGTCTCGCATTGGGTTTCCACCTTAAACCTTGGTGTTCATGTGTGTTTCTTATATGTGATGATTTGTTCTGTTATTACTGCACATGGTTACTATTTATATGGTTAATGAAGCACTGATGCACTAACTAACAATCAACATATGATCAATCAACTGAATCATAAGTTTACTGGATATATGCTGGTTGCCTTAAATATAGTTGCGTGTACATGCGAGTTGCCTTCATTGAAGTAGCATAAAGGAATCAGAGTATGAAATCAAAATGTTATTGATTTGACTAATACTGATTCACCCCCCCCCCCCTAAGTATTATTTCCAACAATCAGGGGGGTGATGATGGGTCCCATCAATAGATATATTTTGAGGCCCCTTGTGCTATCCTCCAGCCCTTATAACTCTCCTTTTCTCCCATTAATTTTCATTTTTAACCATAATATGCTTAGTAGGAAGACTAAAGGGTGCTTGTCGTTTTTCATGGCCTAATGTGATTAATATGTAGGAAAAAGTGTATTTTCTTCTAAAAAATATTATACTATGCAAGGGTTGATTAGAGACATCTAGAGAGAATATAAGGGGGCTTGTCCACTGCATTAACTCCCCAACTCATTTTTAGATCAAATATTCCTCACCAACAGCTCGAATTCACTAGTAGTCGAGGAACTCAAGTGCATGTGGAGATCCAAGGGAACTAGATCCACCAATCTCAAGATTTTGGAGGGAATCACTCCTCTTTTCAAGGGAGCTGCCCTCAGCTACTTTTTGTATAAATAAAAAATCCTAAAGGCTCATTAGGATTCAAACTTTTGTGGGAGATAAGATAGCTATTGAGAGCCTAGTGCTTGACCCTATTATTTTCATCTTTCATGCCATGTATGTGACTCTTATTTTCTATTAATGGAAAGTTTATTGTTGGCCTCCATCTGAGTTAGTTTTGGAGGGATGAAACCCTTGGGTTTGGGCCCAACCCAGAGGCTTTAGTCCCTCTCTTGTATTTTATTCTTGTTCTTCTCTTATGCAAGTTATTTTACTTCTTAAGTAGGATTATATTGCAAAATTGTAGTTGCAGGTTTTCCTATCACCTCTCTTGCGGGAAGAGTGGTTGGAAGATCTACAACAATAGCCCAAAAATATTTGTTTATGATTTCTTGGAAATTTTTAAGTGTTGGATTTTAATCCTTTTGCATGCTTGGGTTCTACAACAAGTTAGTAGCATTGAATTTGCAATTGTAGTTGTGTTGTAGGGTAGAGTAGATTTTAATAAAATTCAACTCATCCTTTCCATGTTGATTTATTTTGTTGTGATGTTGATCATTTGATGCATGTGTTTGACTAGTATGCAGGGATTTTTGTTGACTTGCAGGGGTGGGAACACTCTTCCACATCCATCTAGACCATTCCATCTCTTTCATGGACACTCTACATTGCCTCCAAACTCTACCACAGATATCACTCTTCAGGGAAAATGAAGGACACCATGGGCATAAACTTTGGTGCAAGATAGGCCTCTGAGGGGTACTAATCTTGGATAAGGGGCTCCCACACCCTTCATTCACCTTCATTCACCTTTATCTACCCTCCTTCACCTTAAATATACCATTTTTCCCTCAAAGAGCTCTCAGAACCCCCCCTGTAGAAAAATAGGGCCTCTTGTAGCACTTCCTGTAGTTGTCCTGTAGCATTGCTTTCTTCAACCAGATTCACTCCAGACTTTGACCCTTGCACTCTAAAGGGGAATAATGGCTCCCAAGCTTTGATTTCATGATTAAGGAAGACTTTAATACCACACCAACCTCATCCTTTCGTCACTACAAACATTAGATAACATGTAGAATTAGACTTAGCATTTTTTTCATATAGTTGTGTTGAAGGTTGAGTTCCTCATTTTTGAGCAAGTTACCACTAGATAAATTATTCATGCAAGTATTCTATTGATTTGATTGGGTATGAAAATAAAGTAGCATAGTTTACTTCTACAATTAAACTAGCCTCTTCCTTTCATGCAATTTTAATTAGCATTTACATTTAATGAATGGAATTTTTATTTTTGTAGTTAGAATCATGTTCATCTTCTTGCAGCCATGATATGATTTCAAAATAAATAATTTTTGTAGTTAGTTGAAGGAGTGGTCTTTGAGCACCTGGATCTGATCAAATATCTGAGGGTGACATGAGTATAATCTAACATGTTGTGCATATAACACTTTCATCTCTAATTTTGTACGAACCTTGGGTTGATAATTTAAGTTGAGAAGCCTTGGGAGTTGCAACATCCTTGGTGCAATACCAGGGCTCATCGACAATAAACTCAAAAAATTAATGGAAATGATTTGCATAATTGTCATATTGACCGGTTTGAAAAGCCACTAGTGAAAACAATTACCCTTGGTAGAAGTAGCATTGCATTTGGGAGAATAGGGTTAGTATACAGGTTCATGTAATGGGAATTCTAACTGGGGGATGTATAAGCATATAGAGAACTATGGGATGAATAGTGGTTCACATTGAGCCAACAAATGCGAAATCCATCCAAGTGAATCCAGTAGTGTGGGATATCTTTGTCTAAGTCGAATGGATCATGTTTCTAAAAAAAATCAATGACGTGATACTTTGATAGCCTTAGAATTTGCTAGAACTTTAAATGGAGCTAGGGCTTTAGTCTTCCAACTCACTATCATGGTGAATGAGGAAACCCTCACGACAACCACGGGTTTCCACAGAACAGTGAAATATGGTACAAAAACTAAAATTATCGAAGAAAATTGGTGCCCATTCCTGGAGGAACCCTCATTGCTACCAGACCTAAAGCAAAGGATTCAAAGAGAACAATTAATGACATTATGGTGGGACTTTTTCTATTAGGTCCAAAAATTGCTTACTTGTGCTGATTGTTTCAGCAAGGTCTACCATTACCATATATGCATTTTGATGCATTTAGTTGGAATTAAGGCCATGAATATGCCTTTCTACTTTTGAAGAGTTTTACAAGATGGTTGCGTCAGTTTGGAAGTGAAAGAACCCCAAAGCTATGATTTTCACCAAGGTATTATTAAGATTATTATCAAGGATGAGATAAAATGAATTGGTATCCCATGGGGACCATTTTTGCATAGGGTGAAGACCAAACCACGGGAAAAAGTCATGCCAATCACCAAGAAATTAGTAGCCATGGATAGAAGGGAGTCGACCATGATAAATAAACCCCAGCGCCAGTACCCTACAAGAGCCTCTGACAGGAGAAGTAAGAAAATTGTAGAAGAGCATGTGGACATTACCAATGATGATAAGTTTGAACCAATGGAAATCAACATGACTAATACCCTTTAGGATGACCCTTTGTTTTAGGATGAAGGCAACTTCCCATTTCAGGATGAGGTTGTACAATTCAATGTTGGGACGACGGAAGTCAAATCAAAGAAGTAACAAAAAAAAGGAAAGGCTATAATGCCCCACTCCATTCGGTTCTATAGTCCAATGTATAAAACCATATTAAAACAAAATAAGAGACTCTTGGTGCAAAATTAAAAGTAAGAGCTCATTTGCAGAAAACTCGATCGAGTTTACATAATATGGACACACTCCTTGAAGCCATTGACCACGCTGAAGGCCCGAAGGTTAGAGCCAAATAGTATTCCTAGGAATGTACCAGGAAACCCAACACCTTATTAACAACATCTTGGATTATATTCTTACAAATATGTATGCTTTGCTTCAACTTAAGCCTGACCTTCCTCAATGGAAGACAAATGAAAAACTATTTAGCCTTGGGATTATAGAAAAGGAAACTCACTAACAGGTTGTAAAAGACAATAAAATGCTAGTTTACCATGTACTTGGGTCAGGAGGCCAAGTGCGGGGAATAGACTAATAAATCGAAGGAAAATGTCACACAAGAGGAAAAATTTAAAAATATTGCAAGTGATATATGGTTATGAGTCGTTACCTACCAAATACCTTTACGTTTCTACGCAATATTCCTACACAAACACTAGGAAAATTTTCCACTTAGATAGATCTCGACAAGCTAGCCTCATATGACAACACGACCACAAGAATTCATAGATTTATATTTTAATGCTGAGAACATTGATCAAACCTATTGTGTGAATTATATCTTTTCAATTTTATTATGGTGGATAACTTGAGGAAAAACCATAATTCGTTTGTAAGATATCTACAACTTAGGGCCCTGATGTCCTATATAACTAATCTCATTCAGTGGAAGAAGTCCCAATATTTTTATGGGGTGATGGAAACTGCAGTAAGGCTAGTCGTCAGAGAAGAATTCCCTTTGACAGTACCCATCAGGGACGATCTAAATAGGCTCAGAATGGACCCTGCAAATGTTGTTACTATCCAACACAATCAAATATCTGCAGTCACGGAGTGCAGGGAATTGGTTAGAACTGAATCCTTCAGAGCTCTCATCATTCCCTAGGATATCTGGGATGGGATTCCTAAATACCTCTTGAAAAAGCACCCTTTGAGATATCCATATTTTAGCCTTCCATTTAATCAAGCCTCTTTTTATACTATTTTATGTTGATATTTGGGGCTAGATGGATCAGGTTACAATTCCATTTATGAATAGTCTCATGCCCCACTAGGTTTTATCAGGCGCCCACTCATTGGGATGAGCAGGAGGAAAAGACATGATGGCACAAATTGGAACATTGCTTGGGATATTATTATACTAGAGAGTTTGTCCATCCTTCATACTCATGGAGTGATATACATGCAGGCCTTCCTGAACAAGAAGATGATGATGCATTAGGACATGCATAAGGACTAGCAGGAGAGAGATGATGATGATACGAAATTGTGTTTTTTGCTGCGAAATCACCTACTTAGTTTTTAAATAATTCACCTCTTTTTTCCTTAAAATTATCATTAAAACCTTGTACATATATCATGGGCAGCTTAAGGTATGAAATACATGTTTACTAGTTTTCTTATCATATTTCTATATTATAATTAAATAAGGTTAAAGGAGTAGTATAAAAATATATTATGTGCATGGAATAAATGACCAGGTGCTAACTCCAGTAAGTGAAGGTGTGAAACTAATATCAATTGATTAACAAGCATGTTGGCAGCTACAAGAAAGGAACATATGTTATCTACAATTTTAATCACATGTCATAAAAAGGGAAACGAATTCAGTTCAACCAGCTATGAGGAATTCAAAGTTTACAAGTGTAGTCACTTATATACCATTACATGGTGTTGAAAAATGCAACAATAAATTCTCAATTTGATTTTTCCTTGATTAAATTGAGAAAATTTGAATTTGCGCATCAGCAGACAAATTGGATGCAATTAAATTGTGTGACAGGGCTTGTGTCACCCAGTTTACTCAGTAAATTTGAGTTAGAGGAGTTAGAGTTTAATTAAGCATGTGTGGTTGCTAATTTGTAGCAATCAAGGTCAGTTATTTCAAGTTGTTTTCAGTTAAACTAGTTTCAACTGTTGGAGGAACTAGTGGAAGGTCAGTTGTGCAGTGAGACTTTAATCTAACTAAGTAATCATCTAGTTAACTGATCAATCAACCAAAAATAGCTAGTGCATGCAGAGAATTTTAATTCCCCAATTGTGGTGGAGATTCGAGGCAGTGTAACATCAATTGTAGATTAGTCTGGAGTGTACAATTTTTGCATGCAGACAGATGATCAACCTTGGGAATTGCGCAATCCATTTTGGAGAAATTACTAAATATTAGGGGCCTAATTTCTCAAGGAATTGTGCAAGGAAATAGGGGCTCAAGCAAAGGTAGAAATTGACTAAGTTTGGGTTAGATCTTCTCAGTAAGAAGATAGATAGGTTATTCACTTGCAGATTATTCTCGGTTGAGAAAATCAATTGTAATACATCTATATTCATCATATTAATGCAAGTAGCATAGGGGTTTTTACCGGATTGATTTCCCCTAGAAAAATGTTGTGTGCATATTGTTATTTCTCATTGCATGTTTGTGATTGATGTTCTAAATTGTGAATTGAATCCCGTAGATCAGTAGAGTATCCTTGTGTCTTGTGATTTTGATTAAATCATCATGAGCAGTTGCAAATATACATCATAATTTCTACATGGTATCAGAGCAGGATTCACATTAGAAAAGGAATTTCAAATTTGTTTCTTAGGAGGTTGAAATTTTCATTTCAGTGTAGCAAGATCTCTTCAGAGATGGGAGAATGGCCTTCAATGGAATGAGATTAGAGTATTCCTTGGAAGGAGGCTAGATTTTAATTACATGGAAGGATCGCATGGAGGTGATGCTTGATGACAATGACTTGCTATAATAAATGAAGAGATATGTTGCAAAACCAACGAAATTTGATGCCCAGAACCTAGCCTAATGGAAGAAAGATGTAGCCAAGCCGAGGAGAATAATATTTGATGGATTTTGAGACCATGTTGTCACAAATATCCATGGGAAAGAAACTCCTTATGCAATGTGGAAAGCATTGACAGATTTGTTCCAGAATAGCAGTGACCATAAGACACTGTGTTCAAGGATAAACTTTGAAATATCAAGATGCAGAAGAATGACACTATTCAACAGTATCTGAGCAAGTTCACACAAGTTAATCATTTTCTTGCAGGAGTTTGTGTTACTATTTCAGATGATGACTTTGTAAGCCTAGCTCTTCTATGCCTTCCCAAGAGCTGGAATAACTACCAATATTTGGTGAACGGGAGGTCGAAACTACCAAATTGGGAATGCTTATGGTTTGATTTGATACGAGAGAAAATAAGGCGGAATACCAAGATTGAGGACGAAGAAAAATTTGCATTGGTTGGAAAGGGAAAGAAGGAAAAAGGAAGAAATCTTAAACCAAACCAGAATCTAGCCAAGGGGTCAAGAAGAAAGATTTTTCAAAAAATAAATGCTTCAAATATCATGAATTCAGCACTATGCCACGAAGTGCCCACACAAAATTTCAAGCAAGAAGACCTTAGTAGGAGCAACAAGTGAAGCTTTGGCTTTAGAATTTGAGCTTAACTTACCCTTATCGCATGCATGGAAAAACACAGTGATGCGGAGCATGTGATACTTGGAATTTTGTGCGTCATTCCACATGATAGGGTGTAGATACTTTTTTAGTTCCTTGGAGGAAAAAGATCTCTAGATGCACATCAAGTTGGGGGATGATAGAAGGTATAGCATGACCAGGATCAGTACAGTAACATTTTAGAGGTAGTTGTGCTCCCCTCTCAGACTCAAGGATTTAATGTTTGTTCCGGGCCTTAAGAAGAATCTCATCTCTTTTGGAGTTTTGGAGGATTGTGGTTATGATGTGATCTTCAGCAAAGGGAAAACATTTTTGAGACACATAACCATAAGACATGTGAAGCAGGTCGAGGTTCATGTGAAGAACATGTATAAGCTAGATGTGGAATATTGTGTTGCATTTAGCACTAAGGCGGAGAATGTGCAGAGTTGTGATGTCGATGAACTTTGGGACAAAAGACTTGGCCATTTGCATCATGGCACCTTGAATAGTAAGCAGCAAATAACCATTGGCCTCCCTAAAGGAGAACTTGAGCAGTAGGATGTATGCAATGGATTTGCTTTGGGGAAATACACAAAATCCACATTCCATGATCGAGATATAAAAGCACTTGAAATCTTGGAAAGGATCCACTCAAATGTTTGTGGAACTTTCTCACCAGCCTCCACTGCTAGACACAAATGTTTTCCATTTTTATTGATGACTTCTAAAGGAAGTGTTGGATCTTCTTCATGCGGAGAAAAGATGATACATTCTCCAAGTTCGTAGAATTCAAGGCACTAGTTGAGAAAGAAGTTGGAAATAAGGTGAAGGCTCTTAGGAGCGATAATGGAGGTGAGTATGTTTTTAATGAATTCAACATTTTATATGCGAAAGAAGGCATTTAAAAGAGTTGACAACACTCCACAACCCACAACAGAATGGGGTGGCTAAGATAAAGGACAGTAGCATTGTTGGAGATGTGAGAGCTATGTTACATGACCAATGCCTACCTCTACATTTGTGGGATGAGGCGTGAAACACAATAGTCTATTTGTAGGACCGAAGTCCTTGTCAGATTCTTGATATGATTGCACTAGAGGAGGATTTCTCAAGGAGGAAGTAGGATGTGTCACACTTTACGATTTTTGGATCCTATGGTTAATACATTGTCTCCAAAGAATAAAGGAAGAAGGTTGAGCTGAAATCAGAGTTGGGGGTATTTATGGGTTACAAAAAAACTCCTCATAACTACCGTGTGTACTTTTCATCCCTAATAATGATAGTTGTGTTAAGGGATGTAAAATTTGTTGAGGAGAAAGTGATGTGGTGCTCGATTGAGAGGGAGATTTATATCCCATCGGAAGAGGAGATTTAGCTCCAAAGGAGGAGCCTCGGGAGGTTGTGGAGTAGCCACAAGTTGAGGAGCAGAGAGTGGAGACATTTACTCATGCATAACTATCTAGAGAAGGCAGAAAAATAACCAGGGAAGTTGATAAACTTGTTCAGGATGCGAGGGAGAATGTGGGAGCTCCTTCAAATTTGTGTACATAGAGACAGTCAGTTAAGAGTTAAAACTAGCTACATGGCTCTAATGACTGAACTTATAGACACTGAACCATCCTATTTCAAGGAAGAAGTAGAGCAACCTATATGGTTGATGCAATAATGGAGGAATATGAATCCATTGTAAAGAATAGTGTTTGGGAAGTGGTTCTAAGGCTGACAGATAAATCAGTTGTGGGTTTGAGATGGATCTTCAAGGTTAAGCATGCAATAGATGGAAGCATAGAGAAGTATAAGACTAGATTTATGGCCAAGGGGTACTCCCAATTTGAGGGAATCTATTGTAAGGTGACCTTTGCTCATGTAGTAAGGCATTCATCCTTTAGAGAAATTCTTTCTCTGGCTACGTAGACGGGGTGGAAGATCCACCAGATGGATGTAAAAACAACATTTCTCAATGGGGTTATTTAGGAGGAGGTATACATCAACAAACCAAAATGTTTTGAGACATTTGATTAAGAGTATCATGTGTGCAGACTCAATCAAGCATTGTACGGTCTCAAACAAGCACCCCATGCTTGGTATACCAGGATTGACAGTTATATCACTGGTTTCAAACTCACCAAAAGTGAAGCGGATGAAAACCTATATCACATATTTGTAGAAGGTAAATTGTTTATTATTGTCTTATATGTGGATGATTTTATTTTGACTGGTGATGAGTAACTGATCAAATTTTGCAAGGGAATTTGAAATGAAGGACATGGGTCTCATGCACTACTTCCTCGGGTTGGAAGTATGGCAAGGCGATGGGGAAATATTTGTGTCTCAAGGAAAGTATGCAAATGAGATACTATAGAGATTTCAAATGGATATTTGTAAACCCATAAAGACACCTCTAGCGATCAACTAGAGGAAGGAGGATGCTACCATTTATCGGCAACTAGTGGGTTCACTATTGTATATTGTGAACACATGACCATATATGTGCTATGCAGTTAATTAGCTAAGACAAGCTATGGTTAGGTCAACCAAAATATTTTGAAAGACATCTAAGCATGTTTTACGGTACCTTAGAGACACTACCCAATTTGGACTATGGTACAAATGGACAGAGGGAGTGAAGTTGTGTGGTTTCACAAATGCAGATTGGGTAGGGAGTCCATCAGACAAAAAGAGTACATCAGTTGGAATTTTCAATGTTTGGTTTGAAGTGGTTTCTTGGTACAGTAGGAAGCAAAGATCTATGGCACTCAGCTCAGCAGAAGAAGAATACACGACTGCAAGTCATGAAACATGTGAGGCAATCTGGATGAGAAAGATACTTGTAGGATTGTTTGGTCATATGATGGATCCAAATGTGATCTACTATGATAATAAGAGTTACATTAAGTTTAATGAGAATCTTGTATTTCACCATCGATCCAAGCACATAGATATATGGTATCACCATTTGCGGGACTGTGTGTAGAGGCAAACAATGTTGCTATAATACATTGGCAGAGGAACAATATGTTGATATTTTGACAAAGGCCTTGTCAAGAGGGAAGTTTGAGTTCCTCAGGTGCAAGATAGGGGTGGTTTATAATCCCTTTCTTGCTGATAGGGAGTGTTGAAAAATGCGGCAAGAAATTCTCAATTTGATTTTGCCTTGATTAAATTGACAAAATTCAAATTTCCACATTAGCAAACAACTTGGATGTAGCTAACTTGTGTGACAAGGCTTCTGTCACCCATTTTACTTAGTAAATTTGATTTAGAGGAGTTAGAGTTCAGTTAACAATGTGTGATTGTTAATTTGTAGCAATCAAGGTCAGTTATTTCAAGTTGTTTTCAGTTAAAACTAGTTCCAATTATTGGAGGAACTAGTGGAAGGTCAGTTGTGTAGTAAGACTTCAATCTAACTTAATGATCATCCAGTTAACTAATCAATCAGCCGAAAATAGATAGTGCACACAGAGAATTCGAATTCCCCAATTGTGGTGGAGATTCCAAGGTAGTGTAACATCAATTTTAGACTAGTCTTGAATGTACAGGTGTTGCATGCAGTTAGATGATCAACCTTGGGAATTACGCAATCGATTTTGGAGAAATTCCTAAATAATAGGGGTCTAATTTCTCAAGGAATTTTGCAAGGAAATAGGGGCTCAAGCAAAGGTATAAATTGACTAATTTTAGATCAGAGCTTCTCACTGAGAAAAGAAATAGGTTATTCACTTGCAAGTTGTGCTAAGTTGAGCAAAGAAATTGTAATGCATATCTATTTGTCAGATTAATGCAAGTAGACATAGGGGTTTTTTGCAGATTTATTTCCCCTGGAGAAATATTGTGTGCATGTGTGTTATTTCTCATTGCATGTTTTTTATTGATGCTCTAATTGTGAATTGAATTCCACACAGCAATAGATTAGTTTTGTGTCTTGTGATTTTGATTAAATCTTCATGATCAGTTACAAATATACATCATAATTTCATGTCGTAAAAAGGGAAACGACTTCAGTTCAACCATCTATGAGGAATTTGAAGTATACAAGTATAGTCACTTATATACCATTACATGGACGTTGTGCGTAGGACTAATCATAAGCTGGTCTATTATATGGATTCCATCCAATTCGGAGAAAGGCATTTTGTTGTCCAACAATTTGTTGCACTAATAATTGAAGATTGTTCGAGACACCTCAGCGTATAACAATTATTACAACATCAACAACCAATTGAGTTATTACTCGAATGATTTCTTTGTTATGTCTACTCCTTATATATATAGTTGATGTATCATGTGATAAATTGTTTTGGTTAAAGTGGCCTCTAATTGCAGACAGTCTATTGGGACTTAGATTGTCCTTCATTGTATAAATATATGTACTCTTAAGCATTAAGCATATAATGGACAATGTGTGAACTATAATGTAATTTTTATTTCTTTTAATACAAAATCCTAACTTTGGATGCATTATGTTTACTGAAGTTTCATTGGTGAATTTGTGTGTTCTTAGGTGCAAGTCAAACCTCGAGTTTCACACGCTTGAGGTAAGGTCTTGTGTTGTGTTTATTTCTTGTAAGTTGTGTGTTTTATTTAATTACAGAATAGATAGAATCGACTAGGTTGATTTATGCAAAGTGTGTGTGTGTTAATTTCATTTTCTACGGTGTGTTGAAGTTTATTGAATTTCATTTCCTGTATTTCTTGGGTCATGTTTTAATTTTAAGTGTGAAGGGTGATGATCCAACTATTGCAAAACCTGTAGTAGTTGTTGTGAAATAAGCGACAGTACTGCAAAATCCACGATGGTTTCTATGAAAACATAGCCCTGCAAATTCACTTAACCCTAATTGGAACAATGACACTGAGCTAGGTATTGAATTGAGATTTTGATACATAAGGTGCCACGTAGCTAGACCAAGGTAGAGAAGTTAGGCTCTGATTGGACTTAGGTTCTGTATCGTCGATAGGTTTCATTTTGAATCAAGTTTTCTACATATAGAATCGGTAGGAACTTTGATGCTTGTGTATACAACATCGAGAGCCTCATAATTCAATTAGACCCTAGTTTGATGAATTAAATTATTAGTGAATGATTAACAACACTTTAATTAGAGAAAAAGTATTCACATTGTTGGATGCCTTGATGTAACACTAGTTAAGAAGCTAAGAATGCATTATGGATTTTTCCACTTGTGAGAGAGAAAGTGGCATAAAATTTTCCTGGTTGTATACTTAACTCATGAATCAATTCATCCTCATATTCATAAATTACTCTACGATAAATTTTTTCATGAACAACAACTAACTAGTTAAATATGGAAATTGAAATATAATCAAATATGGACAACAAACTTTATGATTAAAGTTATGAGCACCTAAAGCATGAAATTGCAAGTATAGGCAAGATAATTAAAAACATTTCATGTTAAAAATAGCAACAAAAAATCCTAATTTAATTTGTCCTTGAATTAAATTAGGAATTCAATTATAATTCTATTATAATAGGAACTTGTAATGGTTAACTAAGTTAAGTTGACCTAGATGGCTCAGTAATTTCAAGTTGGAAGTCTATCTAGAGTCATGTAGAATGATCCCTAAATTTTAGGGGCCCATGTTGAGTTCTTATTGAATTGTAATTATATAATTCAGTTTAACTGAGTTAAATTCAGTTAAATTAGTTCTAACTGTTGGAGGAACTAGTGAGTGGTCAAGTGAATTACATTGGATTTAATTCAGATGCAGTGATCAATCAGATAACTAATAATTCACTTAAATAAGTCATGCATGTTAGTTCTAAGAAAGACCTAGTTGAGATTAGAGTTCAGGAACAATGTACTATCATTGTAAAATCGTCTAAATTAAACCGATGGTGCATGCAATCAGAGGAAGGCCTATGGATGGATTGTGCAGTTTTGAGTGAGGAATTTCCAATTAAATATGGGCTAATTCCCAATGGAAAATCGAAAGGAATTAGGAGCTTGATAGGCAGAAAATTTGGCTAAGTATTGGCTTGAGCTGGTTTGTGAAGCAGTGAGATAGATTGTACTTGTGCAGAGATTATTCGGGTTGAAAAAACATTGTATTTTCATCTCAAATATTCTGGTTAATGCAATATACAGATAGCAGGGGTTTTTAGCTACGGCTTTGCCCAGAAATTCTTCATTTTCTGCTTCATGATTTCATCAATCGATTTTTGTTTCCACTAATAAGTATTGACCTGGTTGTTGCATGTTGATTTTTTGTTGAGTGAATAGTTATTCATCTATCTCAGCATACTGGGAAACAACACCCATCTCGTGAAATTTTCATATATGGTCTTCACATATGAAAATGAACGAGTAATTACTAGATTTCTTGTTATTCTATGAATTCGTTTTTACAATGCCATTATTTCATGAATTTTCAAAAATTAAAAATAACTCAGAAAATACCTTAGGAAACATTTTATTAGCCAAAATATGATTAAAAAGTGTAAAATGTGATACGAGATGGTTTTGATACTACCAAAATATGGTGGTAAATCATAGCAAAAATTAGCTAAAATAGAGGATTGACATCTCCAAACTTAAGGTATAACATATACCCATGCTTCAAGGTTATTATTAATGGCTTTTTGTGCTTTCTTTTTTTTTTGTATGAAATATAAGCTCGCTTTGACACCATGTAATTTTCCTCGTGAATATTCTTGTTTTCCTATTTTAGCTTCTCATTCTCTTCTTCCACATTCAAATTATCACTAGTAAGTACCTCATTCTAATTTTTGAGATGCCTTTCGGACTTGCATTTATTTAATGGTATTTTTCATTCTTTTGATTTTTCTTTTCTTCTTATCCAATAATTCTTAATGAGTAGCCATAGGACTCTTTTACCTATATCCCTTGGAAGTATATTTCTCACAATTACTTTAATCTCATCCTTGGTAGGGACATATTCATCTTCTTCATCAATGACAATGGATTATTTGGGCATTTGGATTTCTTTGTTGTGAATGATTGTTTATCCTCTTATATTTTTCCTCCAAATATTCTATGTAATTGTATAGAATATATTGATATCTATCAACCTACAAAGTACTTGAGGAAAATTTATTTCTTGGCCTCTTTTCTATGATAACAAATGTTTGGTCCTTCTATTTTTCTCCCTCAATTTGTTTATACATGGCTCTTGTGATTCTTCTTGTAGTAGTTTCTTTCCCTACTGCTTGTACCTCCTCCCTGGAAGTGTCTCCTTTCTCAATTAGATCATTCTCATCCACTTCAAAAAAATATTCTCTTTCAATAATTTATCTAAGTTTCTTGAGTTTTAGCCACCTCCCATTCAATAATAATTTTAATCAAGCCTTGGCGATATAGGCTTTTAGTTTCACTACTAGGATGCATTTGAATTTTCTTTTCCATTTTGGTAAGGCTCCACAAAAGTATTATGGAAGGTTCACTGATGGATATACAAGAAATCCAATACAACCATCAAAAAGATGCACGAAAATCCATACTAAAAGAAAATAAATTATTATTAATGTTGTTGCAAACACAGCTACAAGTCATCCAAGCCATCAAATCCCAACCGTGGAACATGGGTTGCTCATACCATTATCCAATGCAAAACCCTAGCCTCACTATAGCTCACCCTTCTAGCTGCCAAGAGTTCAGTGCCTTTATCTCTTGAAGCACAAATCAACTATCTAATGCTAGTCCTAGCTCAAGTGCTAAAATTCCCCTTAAAATGAGGAATGAGGTTATATTTATAGAGGTGAGGTGATTTTTCACCTACTATGAACATTCGCCTACCCTCATGACTTCATGATCTTCCATATGAATCTCTAATGTCTAGTGACA